>JAJHSJ010000001.1:77092096-77792096 GCA_021015155.1 Magnolia officinalis
GATTGATTCAAACTTTGTTCATACGACAACCTTACACCAAACAAAAGTTTTAGGTAGGACAACCTGATTTCATGAACGTAGTAAGAATCAAGATTACAAACTAAGCAAGAGACAAGAGAGTGCTATCTATTACAGCATTCACACAATACATAAATAATTACAATCATTCACCACATATAGAAAAATTTAAACCATTCACCACAAACACCAGAAGTTTATAGTGGTTCGGTGTGTACACCACTGTTCTCAAAAACAACCACACCTACTCCACTCCTAATAATCCACAACCCACGTGATATTGGCGTTCACTAATAATCAAGGTTTTCACAGGTTCACCTTAAAACTTATATAGTTGTGTTTTTTAGATGGACAATCACAAACAAACCCCATGTGACATTTTCTGGCTAACTTAGTCAAAACCAATACGAAATTTTCTAGATATCTCAAGGAAACCAAAAAAAAGTACAGAATGATACTTATCTTCTTCTTCGAAGATGTTCTTGATGTAGCCCACAGAACCGTTCGTTTGATGTAGAATGTTCAATGTCCAGAATACAATCAAGGGTTCTAGGTTCTAAATTGATTTTAAATTAATTCAAACCTCAGGCTACTTGTTTGAATCCTTTAGATCTCAAAAAGATGAGTGATAACTCTCTTTAAAAAGATTCATAAACTAGAGATCAAAGAATCAAAACAAAGTATGAAACAAAAATATAAAAATCGTGCAATAGCTTGATGATTGTGAGACTTCTCTCTTTCTAAATGGAGGCTTTTCTTAGCTTGGATTGGTAATTTTGGAATGAGAAAAGGCTCTATTATAAGCTGAAATTTGTTGTCTTCGGCTTGTCGACTTGTCTAGGTCTCCTTCAACTCGTTTAAGGTCCTACTAATTTCAAATTTTTGGGCGTGATCGGATAAAACCATTCTTTCGACTGTCGAGCACAGCCTTCGACTGGTCGGGTGCTAAAAATCAGTCGCTGCACTTTGAGTTGAGCCTGTAGATGCTATGGTCTCATGCTCCTTTGGTTGTCAAATTTTGATGTGTCAAAACATCTATCTGTGTCTTGTGCTTGTATGGTGATTTATATGTATTCAAGACACTGCATAAACACTTCATGACTTTATTTTGAAGTTTCAAGAAGCTACATGTTGAAGTTCAAGAAGCTACATTATGAAGTTCAAGACTACAATGTTGAAGTTCAAGTCTTAAGAAACAACTCAAGAAATGACTTCAACAAGACTATCTCAAGTCTCAGTTAAGCTACAACAAGTTCAAGATCTCAAGCCTGATATGGTTCAAAATATCTACATTCGTTGAATGGTTGAAGTTCAATGTCCATACGACATGGTTCAGGTTTGAATGACCTTAGGTTGACCCTTTAAGTAGGTCACTTTGGATACATAAATCAAATATTTATTTTACATAAGTTTGGTCTATTCTAAGACCAGTCCTAGCTCTTGTTCGACCAGTCCTAGCATTGGTTCGACTAGTCCAAGAAATTCCACGACCAGTCCTAAGTTGTTGAAGATTTTTCAAAATTTTTGGTACGCCCACGACCAGTCCTGGAGGTCCTTCGACGGTCGTAGGTGTGGCTTCGACTCGTCCACGACCAGTCGTAGAGCTACGACTCAAAGTCCAGCAACGAAATCTCTGGTCTTACGACCAGTCGTAGATATCCACGACCAGTCGTAGGTGACCCACGACCAGTCGTAGGCTACTCACGACCAGTCGTGGAACGACTTTCAAAGATCGCGCTTAATTTTTCAAAAATCTGTTAGAGCTACGACCAGTCGAAGGTTTCTAAGACCAGTCGTAGGAGCGATTTTTTACTTCTATAAATTGAACACGAAATTCAGAGTTTTCACACTTCAACTCGATTCAATTCAAGAATTTTCAAGTGATCACTCTGAGATAAGTCTGTGTTTATTTTAAGCTACATTGTGCTTATTTAATATTCCTTTTTGCTAGCTTATTTAATTTGATTTTGTTTCTGTATTCCAATCTTATTTGAAAAGAGGAATTATCTTATTCCTTCTTCTTGGAATCAAAATCAAATATAGCTACGCCCAACAAGTAAAATCTAAATCAATTAGATTTAGAACCTTATGAATGTGAGTATTGGAAATTGAACTTTGACATTCAATCATCTACTCCGATTGGTTCTACCGGGCTGCTACGAAAAGGAGAAATCCAGGTATTTTACATTCTGTAAAATTTATTTACTTTGGTTTTGTTTGAGGTTAAACCAGAAAAATCTCATTGTATTGGTTTTGTTTGAGATTGAACCAGAAAAAATCTCATTGTATTGGTTATTGAGGAGAACCAGAAAACTCGGAAAAGAGGGGTTTTTGAATTGTGTAAGCCCAAGTGAAAAAGACACAATTGTAAAGGTTTTTGGTGAACCTGTGAAAACCTATTTGATAGTGAACGCTAATATCCCCTGTGTGAGGATATTAGGAGTGGAGTAGCTTTTTGTGTGGCTGTTGGAAAACAGTTGGTGTACACACAGGCGAACCACTATAACTCTTTGTCTTGTGGATTGAATGCTTGCTTAATTTCATATCTTTTATCATTCGATTGTGTGGAATGTACAAGTGGATGTGAATGTTGTAACTATTTACATTTCAAGCAAGTGTGGGGATTGTTGTAATAATTTAGATCTTACTTCTGCATTTAATTTCAATTCCTTGCTATTTCATTTACTTATATTAAAATTGAGTCCTTGATCCAAAAGAGGTTCTAGAAATAAGGTTGTCCTACCATAAGCCCTTGTTTATTATGGTGTAAGGTTTGTCCTTAGAACTGAATTTGTATCAATCTCTCAATACCTATTTATCAAGGTGATTTAAATTTAGCTTTGTGAATTGATTCAAATTGTAAGGCTATTGGTTTAATTTATTTTCGCTAATTTTATTTTAAATTTGGCATAGTCCTATTCACCCCCCCTCTAGGACATATAGCTTGGCCTTTTCAAGTGGTATCAGAGCCTAATAGCTCATTTTTGTTGCTTTTTATTTGGATTTATTTCCTGAGCTAACGATCTAAGCTATTTAAAAAGATGTCAAATTTTGATAGCCTTTCAGTTACTAGGCCTCCACCCTTTGATGGCTCCAACTATGCCTACTGGAAAGCCAGAATGAGGATCTTCCTCAAATCAATGGATGAAAGTGTGTGGCAAGCCACAGTGACTGAATGGAAACCTCCTATCATGGAAGTAACTGGTGTTGATGGTTCAAAATCTATGAAAATTAGACCGTATTACCAATGGACCACACTTCAGAAAAATGAGAGTAGTGCTAATGCTAAAGCACTAAATGCAATCACTTGCGCACTATCACCGGATGAGTTCAAAAGAATCATATCCTGTGATACTGCAAAGCAAGCCTGGGATATTTTAGAAATGACACACGAAGGTACATCAATTGTCAAGAAATCTAAAGTCCAACTCCTCACAACTAAATTTGAAGAAATTCATATGGAGGAAAATGAAATGTTTATGGACTTTTACACTAGATTAAATGACATTGTAAACTCAATGTGGGGTCTTGGCGATAAGATCCCAGAAAGTAAAGTGTGTGCAAAAATACTACGCTCTCTTCCTGAACGGTTCAATTCTAAGGTAACCGCAATCCAGGAACTTCGTGATACGGATAATATGAAGGTAGAAGAATTAGTTGGTTCTTTACAAACCTATGAATTAAGTTTTTAAAGCTCCTAAAGGTAAATCTATTGCTTTGAAGTCATCTAAAAGTATTACTCAAGAAAATTCAGATTCAGAAAAGTCTGAAGATGATGTGGCCCTTTTGGCGAAAAAGTTTTATAAAATTTTCAAAAGTAAGAAAAGAGTCGATTTTCAAAAGGCAAATGAAAAGAAACGTTCCAAACCTAAATCTAAAACTTGGAAATCATTGAAAGATAGTCAATGCTACAACTGTCAAGAATATGGGCATTTAGCAAACAAATGTCCTAAAAAGGACAGATCCAAAAGGAAGGGTATGTTGGCTACTTGGGATGAATCGTCTGATTCTGAAGCCTCTTCTGAATCAGAAAATTCAGAAACCGAGTCGGGCAGTGAACTTAAGGCCCTTATGACTCTAGCCAAGTTTACTTTTTCAGATCACGATGATTCAACAAGTGAAGAAAAATTGGATAGTGATCATAAAAATGATGAAGATCTTCAAGATGCTTATAATGCCTTATATAAGGAAAGTTGTAAAATTGCTGTCAAACTTAAACTTCAAAAAGAAAAGTTTTTTAAACTTAAAGAATGTTTTGAAACCCTTGTTTTTGAAAAATCCCAAATTTCAGATTGTTTTGAAAAATCAAAGTGTGATCTGGAATTCAAAACCTCCCTGATTGAAAATTTGAAATCTGAAAATGAGAAACTTAAAAATGAAGTATCTTCTCTTCTGAGTTTGAAGGACACATGGAGATATGCCCAAGGTGATCCAAAATTAGAAAAATTATTATTCGGATCAAGAAAATGTGGCGATCGATCTGGGTTGGGCTATGATAAAAACACATCTCCTAATCAGAAGAATACTCCTTCCAATTTTGTGAAAGGAGAGACTTCTAACTCAAAAGGAAAAGGTACTAGTCAAGTTTTTTCTAAAAATACAAAACTTTTAAAAAACCCAAAAGCAGCTATGTAAATCAGATTCGAAATGCTCTAGCTGAAAAAATTATTGATTTACTTAAGGAGCTATTAAAATCTAACTCAGTAGGTCATTCTTACAACTATAAACAAAAGAAGACCAATTATTCTCCTAAACCCAAAACAGTACTGAAATGGGTTCTTAAGGTTGCCTGTTTGGTTGCTCACACTGCTTTCAAAGCTACAAGCCATTCGAAATGGTATCTAGACAGTGGATGCTCCAGACATATGACAGGCGACAAAGCACTATTCACCGATCTTAAAGATATGACTGACGGATCAGTCACATTTGGTGATGGTAGCAATTGCAAGATAATTGGCAAAGGTACGGTCCAACTCTATAACCTTCCCTTATTTAAAAATGTTTTATATGTTGAGGGTTTAAAACACAACCTGTTGAGCATATCTCAAATATGCGATAACAACCATAATGTTAAATTTTCTAATCAAGGTTGTGAAATTATAAACGAAAAGGGTTCTGTAATATTAACTGGTCACAGAACTTCTGAAAACTGCTATATAGTAAGCATGGTAGCTCATCTAAACAAACGTGCTACATGGTTCATATCGATGAGACAGAATTATGGCATAAACGCCTCGGACATGTACACTATCGAAATTTATATAGATTGAGCAAAGGAGAACTAATTAAAGGTCTACCTAAGATGCAAAAAATAGACAAGATTTGTGGTGAATGCCAGTATGGTAAACAAACTAGGAGCTCTCACAAAAAGGTGAACTCCAATACCACCACAAGACCACTCGAGCTTCTCCACATGGATCTTATAGGACCAATAAGAACGGAAAGTCGAGGTGGCAAAAAGTACATCTTAGTTATTGTAGATGATTATACAAGATACACTTGGGTTTCATTCTTGAGAGACAAATCAGAAACCCTTGATGAAGTGAAAAAGATTATAAAACGGATTCAAACTGAAAAATGTTCTCAAGTCAGCAAGATCCGTAGTGATCATGGATCCGAATTCGAAAATAGTAGTTTTGAGAAATTCTGTAGCGATCAGGGAATATCGCATGAATTCTCTGCACCTAAAACTCCTCAACAAAATGGAATTGTCGAGAGGAAGAATAGAGTGCTTCAAGAAATGGGAAATGCTATGTTAAATAGCATGAAGCTCCCTAGGAATCTCTGGGTTGAAGCAGTGAATACAGCCTGCTACATTATTAACCGTGTTTATATCTGTAAAACTAATAATAAAACGGCTTATGAAATGTGGTTTGAGAAAAAGCCTTCTGTCAAATACTTTCGAGTTTTTGGCAGCAAGTGCTATATTTTGCGTGACCGTGAAAATTTGGGAAAATTCGACACTAAAAGTGATGAAGGGATCTTTTTAGGATATTCTTTAAACGGTCGTGCATATCGTGTTCTGAACAACAGGACCGGTGTGATTCAAGAGTCAATAAATGTTGTGATTGACGATCTTTTGAATACACCTGTCCCTAGTTCAGATAATGATGAAGTGCTTATACTTGAAAAACAAGAAACTTCATCAAGTGAACCTAATTCTGAATTAAGGACTGTTAAAGATCATCCAACTTCTCAAATACTTGGAAACCCTCTCACTGGTGTGTGCACTCGTAGACAATTAGAGGACATATGTAACTACGTATGCTTTACATCCCAGATTGAACCGGTTAACGTAAAAGAAGCACTTTCGGATGAAAACTGGATTCTTGCGATGTAAGAAGAACTTAATCAGTTTGTCAGAAATGATGTCTGGCACCTTGTTCCTAGACCTAAAGATAAACATATTATTGGAACAAAATGGATTTTCAAAAACAAATCTGATGAACTTGGAAATATTATTCGAAATAAAGCTAGACTAGTTGTACAGGGGTATACATAAATTGGAGGTATTGACTATAATGAAACATTTGACCCTGTAGCTCGTCTTGAATCAATCAGACTTTTTATCTTCATTGCATGTTTTAGGAAGATTAAAATTTATCAAATGGATGTAAAGAGTGCCTTTCTGAATGGTGATTTACATGAAGAGGTATATGTTGAACAACCTACAGGGTTTGAAGATCCTAAATTTACTCATCATGTGTATCGTCTTAAGAAGGCTCTCTATGGTCTGAAACAAGCTCCCAGAGCATGGTACGAAAAACTGACTAAGTTTTTACTGAGTCATAATTTTCAGATGGGATGTGTTGATAAGACGCTCTTTGTTAAGAAACATAACGATGATATTTTAATGGTTCAAATATATGTTGACGATATTATTTATGGATCAACCTGTACTAACATGACTGTTGAGTTTGCAGATTTGATGAAGTCTAAATTCGAAATGAGCATGGTTGGAGAATTAAACTATTTCCTAGGGTTGCAAGTAAGACAACAACCTGATGGAATTTTTATCTCTCAAACCAAATATGCTCTGAATTTAATCAAGAAATTTGGATTTGAGAAAGGTAAAAATTTTAATACTCCTATGAGTACAACTTTGAGACTCTCAAAAGACTCTACAGGTAATGATGTGGATCCTAAATTGTATCGTAGTTTGAATGGTAGTTTACTTTATCTGACTGCTAGTAGACCAGATATCGCTTTGAGTGTTGGTATTTGTGCTCGTTATCAATCAAATCCTAAAGAATCTCACTTAACCGCTGTTAAGCGGATTATGCGATATGTCGCAAGTTCTACTAAATTGGGTCTCTGGTATCCACATGAGACTAATGTTCAATTAGCCGGGTACGCAGATGCTGACTGGGCTGGAAACATTGATGATAGGAAATCAACCAGTGGTGGTTGTTTCTACATTGGAAATTGTCTTGTTTCTTGGTTTAGTAAGAAGCAAAGTTCTATATCGCTATCAACAGCTGAGGCTGAATACATTGCTGCTGGAAATGCATGTACTCAACTTGTTTGGATGAAACGTATGTTAAGCGATTATGGAATTACTCAGGATTCTATGATTTTATTTTGTGATAATTCCAGTGCAATAAATATCTCTAAAAATCCAGTTCAGCATTCACGTACTAAGCATATTGACATTAGATTTCATTACATTCGTGAATTAGTGGAAGAAAAATTAATTTATTTGGATTACATTCCAACCGAGACTCAACTTGCGGACATTTTCACTAAACCGCTCGACAAAAGCAGGTTTAATAAATTAAAGTTTGATCTCGGTATGTGCAATTTAAATTGAATTTGCATGATTTGGTGTATCATAATGTACATAAGTTTGATGATTTATTTGCTTAAATTTGAAAATTATTTGAAAAAAATTGCAAATTTTGTGTCGTACTCGACCAGTCGTGAGTGTACACGACCGGTCGTGATACGACCGGTCGAACACTTACATGACCGGTCGTGATACTCGGGATTTCACTTTATTTTGGGGATTTTGACTTCTCTTCTTCATTTCTTTTTACTCTCCAACGGCTCTAGCTACGACCGGTCGAACCCACCTTCATTGTACTTCAAGGTTAGTGGTTATTTTGCTATTTTCTTGTTGATTCTTGTTATTAGTGTTCCAAATCACATTCTTGTAGAATCTATTTGGTCGTTCATTGCAAGTTTGGGGTTTTATCTTGAAAAATCTGTTCTATCAAAACCCCATTTCTTCTATCTTGCATCTTGTTGTTTCCTTGAAATCCTCATTTGAAAATGGATGCTAGAGGTAAAAAGAAAACTACTCGAGGTCCCTCTTCATCTAGATCAGCTTCTATTGCACAACGTCATCTTCGCTCTCCCGAAAATGATCCTTCTAATGCTCGGGATTTACGTATGCGCAATGTTATTGTTGAGCGTCCTGTAAATGTTAATCACATTGCTTCATTTGGTATCCCTCCTCTGTTGGAATCTGTGGGATGGGATAACATCTTGCATTGGGGTGGAGCTGCATACCAGTCCATTGCCCAATCCATGTTTGCATGTATCTGTGATTTTTCGCTTGAGAATTTAACTTTTAAAGTTGATACTCAAGAAGGATTGTTTTTAGTGGATCGACATTTGATTGCTGACATTATGGAAATACCTGTCAATGATGAGAGCATTCCAATTAATATTTTACATGACAGTCTCTCAGAATCTGAACGAAGAATGCTTACTAGAGATTTATGTAATTTGGATGTTCACTGGACTCATAAAGGTCATGCACTTCCCTCAAGGTATTTGTTACCCAGACATAGGGTACTTCATAGGATTTTCATCTCAAATATTTATCCACGTGCTGGTAATAAAACTGAACTCACTGCTTTTATGGTTCGTGTTTTGCATTCTGTCATCTCTGGTGCAAAAATATGTTTACCTTCTTTAATTTGTCATTCCATTATTCTGTCTCGTCACCATCCTGGACATAGTGATATACCCTTTGGTTTTTTATTGACTATGCTGGCAAATCATATGCTCGTGGCTATGCCTACTAGAGAAAAACCCATCCATCATCTCCCTTTTAATAATGCCAATATTAACAAGATGAATTTAGAATTGGCTGATGGCCAAGTGGATGCTGGTAGTAGTGGTGCTGAAGCAGGAGATGCAGGTCAAGCTGGTGATCTTCCTGAAGACGTGAATATGGATGATTTATTTGAAGAACTTGAGTCAGACTTGGCTGATGATCCTGATTTTCAGCCTTCTGATTTTGATGAGAGATTGAATTCCCTTCAAGAGCAGGTGTCTCAAATTCGTGTTACCCAAGACACTCAATTCTCTTATCTACGCAAATATATGAGGCGGATTGCTAAGGGTTTACACAAAATTGATCCATCTAATCCAACTCCTTCTTCTGGATCTGACTAAATTTTTATTTGGTTTGTAATAACTTATATTGTTCTTTGCTGTTTGTCTGAACTTTGCAAGGTTACTGACTTTTTGAATTATGAACTAAGCTCTCTTGAATCAATATTCTAACTGCTATATTCATTGCTGCCCTTCTTCCTTTGTCATTTTGTGTCAAAAATGGGGAGAAGTTTTGGAGGTTTGTGGCTTTATTGAGGCTTTGGCTTTAATTAAATTTCATGATTATGATGTGCTCCTATCATTTAAGGGGAGTTAAGCTTCTCAGGGGGTGTTAAGCTTCTCAGGGGGAGTTATTATTGCTTATGAACTTGTTGTACCTGTACTTCTTTGGGTGTTTTGTCACAATATTATTATTTGGGTGTTTTGTCACAATTTTGACAAAGGGGGAGATTGTAGATGCTATGGTCTCATGCTCCTTTGGTTGTGTCAAAACATCTATCTGTGTCTTGTGCTTGTATGGTGATTTATATGTATTCAAGACACTGCATACACACTTCATGACTTTATTGAAGTTTCAAGAAGCTACATGTTGAAGTTTCAAGAAGCTACAGTATTGAAGTTCAAGAAGCTACAGTATTGAAGTTCAAGAAACTACAATGTTGAAGTTCAAGTCTTAAGAAACAACTCAAGAAATGACTTCAAGACTATCTCAAGTTTAAAGCTACAACAAGTTCAAGATCTCAAGCCTGATATGGTTCAAAATATCTACATTCGTTGAATGGTTGAAGTTCAATGTTCATACGACATGGTTCAGGTTTGAATGACCTTAGGTTGACCCTTTAAGTAGGTCACTTTGGATACATAAATCAAATATTTATTTTACATAAGTTTGGTCTATTCTAAGACCAGTCCTAGCTCTTGTTCGACCAGTCCTAGCATTGGTTCGACTAGTCCAAGAAATTCCACGACCAGTCCTAAGTTGTTGAAGATTTTTCGAAATTTTTGGTACGCCCACGACCAGTCCTGGAGGTCCTTCGACCGGTCGTAGGTGTGGCTTCGACTCGTCCACGACCAGTCGTAGAGCTACGACTCAAAGTCCAGCAACGAAATCTCTGGTCTTACGACCAGTCGTAGATATCCACGACCAGTCGTAGGTGACCCACGACCAGTCGTAGGCTACTCACGACCAGTCGTGGAACGACTTTCAAAGATCGCGCTTAATTTTTCAAAAATCTGTTAGAGCTACGACCAGTCGAAGGTTTCTAAGACCAGTCGTAGGAGCGATTTTTACTTCTATAAATTGAACACGAAATTCAGAGTTTTCACACTTCAACTCGATTCAATTCAAGAATTTTCAAGTGATCACTCTGAGATAAGTCTGTGTTTATTTTAAGCTACATTGTGCTTATTTAATATTCCTTTTTGCTAGCTTATTTAATTTGATTTTGTTTCTGTATTCCAATCTTATTTGAAAAGAGGAATTATCTTATTCCTTCTTCTTGGAATCAAAATCAAATATAGCTACGCCCAACAAGTAAAATCTAAAATCAATTAGGATTTAGAACCTTATGAATGTGAGTATTGGAAATTGAACTTTGACATTCAATCATCTACTCCGATTGGTTCTACCGGGCTGCTACGAAAAGGAGAAATCCAGGTATTTTACATTTCTGTAAAATTTATTTACGTTTGGTTTTGTTTGAGGTTAAACCAGAAAAATCTCATTGTATTGGTTTTGTTTGAGATTGAACCAGAAAAAATCTCATTGTATTGGTTATCTGAGGAGAACCAGAAAACTCAGAAAAGAGGGGTTTTTTGAATTGTGTAAGCCCAAGTGAAAAAGATACAATTGTAAAGGTTTTTGGTGAACTTGTGAAAACCTATTTGATAGTGAACGCTAATATCCCCTGTGTGAGGATATTAGGAGTGGAGTAGCTTTTTGTGTGGCTGTTGGAAAACAGTTGGTGTACACACAGGCGAACCACTATAACTCTTTGTCTTGTGGATTGAATGCTTGCTAAATTTTCATATCTTTTATCATTCGATTGTGTGGAATGTACAAGTGGATGTGAATGTTGTAACTATTTACATTTCAAGCAAGTGTGGGGATTGTTGTAATAATTTAGATCTTACTTCTGCATTTAATTTCAATTCCTTGCTATTTCATTTACTTATATTAAAATTGAGTCCTTGATCCAAAAGAGGTTCTAGAAATAAGGTTGTCCTACCATAAGCCCTTGTTTATTATGGTGTAAGGTTGTCCTTAGAACTGAATTTGTATCAATCTCTCAATACCTATTTATCAAGGTGATTTAAATTTAGCTTTGTGAATTGATTCAAATTGTAAGGCTATTGGTTTAATTTATTTCCGCTAATTTTATTTTAAATTTGGCATAGTCCTATTCACCCCCCCCCTCTAGGACATATAGCTTGGCCTTTTCAAGCACCCTTCGACTGGTCGTGCAGCCTGCTCAACTAGTTGAGAAACCACCAGAAATATCCATTTTTTGAGTTTGAATCTTGGACTGGTCGAAGTTATTCTTAGACTGGTCGAACCAAAGCTTGGACTAGTAGAACCAAGGCTTAAACTAGTCGAACTAAAGCCTAATCAAAGTATAAAAACCCGTATAAGTTTAACATATGAAAGCACCTAAGTCTAAGGTCTTTATAAGGTCATTTATACCTGAGAAAATTGGACATTGAAGTGTATAGCTTGAATCTTGAGTCTTCAATGGTGCTCAACAAATCTTCTACTTGAAGTATAGTTGAAAGTGGAACTTGATCTTCTACTAGCAAGGTAGTAAGTGGAACATGATCTATCAACTTCAATACTTATGCTTGTGCTTACACTTTCCAACTTTATGACTTGAAGGTGAACTTTCCATCTTTCTTGAAGGTGAACTTTCCATTACTTAAGATGTTTTGTCTCATCGAAATTTCACAAACAAGAGTGTGCACAACACCTATAATCAAACAAAAGTGTGCACAACACTTACACTTGGCACTCTAGTTTCCTTTTGATTATTGATACTTTATTCACAATTCCTCTCAACTATTCCAGAATTCAATTTAGATCTTTTTCTAGTTCTAGTTCTAGCTAATTTCATATTACGTAAAAGTTTAGTCCCTGTGGATTCTACCTCAGTTTCACTGAGTTATTACTACATCCCGACCTTGCACTTGGGGTTGTGAACAATTAGACTGGAAACCTTGATAACCGTTGATGGTTAAATTTGAATGCAATATGACCATTGGATCGATGAGAACCCATAATTAAATACCTAGATCTAAAAATATGGGCCATAACCCTCAATCTACCATCACTTAAACATTACTATTGAATCATATGATAATTGATATTACCATTGACTTCCACATGAGCAATCCCGTAGGACCTTTTGACCTTTGATGGTCAGATTCGAATTGATCTGACCATCAAATCGACGCAATCGACGCTAAAAGACTGTAATTCAGTTAATATGGCCCACTTAAGCTTTGGGTCTACCGCATCTTCAGTTAGATGACCTGCTTAGGCCAATGGAGTCTTATGAATGGAGTGGATTTCTCAGGGCATCGCTGTGGGCCCCACACTCATGGTGCATGTGCATCGAGAGCGCGCCCACTCGTAGTGCATGGGATCAGCTTGCCGGTCAAATAGGCGCTGACCCGATAAAGGAGGGATCTCTCCCTCTTTCCCTCGTCTTTTCCATTAGCAATCGGACAACTGTCCGAAGTCTCGATCATGGCCCACCAATCAAGGTCCAGTTCCATGATCTGAACCGTTCATCATGTGCGTCCCTCATTTACACAAACTCATGCACACGTGCATACGCACTACGGCAGGCGCAAGTGGGTGTGCGTTGTTGAGAGTATATGAAAATAGAAAATTTTTATTTCTCCCATTTGGTCCCAGGCTAGCGATCTGCATGCCTCATTGTCTTTACATCTTATCCGTCCCTCCAACATCGATTCCTGCCCCACGTCCAACACCGAGAGAGTGGGAACATCCTGCTGACGGACGAAAGGCAGTGGGAGGTTTTCCTCTTTGGGAAACAGACGCTGGCGAAATCTAAACCCTCACTCCAGCTTGTCTAGCCTATCTCGACCGCTCGAGATAGGGCATCCTCAATTAGGGCGACCAGCCTCCCAAAAACAACGCCATTCATGCGATATGGTAGTTACGGCTGAAGATCTCATGAGATATTAGGGGAATCATGATTGCTGATGGGGTAAGTGGGCCCCGCAATGATCAGTGGTCCCATCCAGCCCATCCAAATAGTTCAGATCACCCTGATAAGCCAGGGAAGAAAATTCACCATGACAGGCGATTTATCTTCTCCGTCCAGCTAGGGAACCCACCATGATGATGTTGGCCCCATTTCTCAATCTCAGGCACTGCTATGGTGGGCCACGACGATAGGAATCCATCCCACATGATGGATTGTCCCCATGCAAACAAAAAAGAAAAAGATTTATAGGTGCAGCCACCCCATCCTAACCGTTTGCGGCAATGGGTGAGAGCTATTAGGAAGCAGCCCTAGGTCTATAAAAGGGCCACATTTTTCTTAGGATTGCCACCAAGATTCCAGGAGAGAGAGAGAGAGCATTGGGCGGAACTTAGTGCCGCACTACACTGAGTTGTCTTAGTCTGCCCGAATCGGGCTGAGCCAGGCAGGCTAGGGGCTCTGTAGAGGGAAAGAAAGGGTGAGTGAGGGAGGCTTTGTGGAAGAATAAGAATAGACAGAAGGAGAGAGAGAGAGAGAGAGAGAGAGAGAGAGAGAGAGAGCTATCGGGAGGGTGTTAGGCAATTGTTGCGCAGGGTTAGTGCCGCACACCAATGGGCCGCTCGAGCCGTCAGCTTGGGCCGTGTCCGAGGTGAGTCTAGACAGTGTGGACTGTCTATTAGTTGAGAAGGGAAAGTAGAGTGGGTAGAAAGAGTGGAAACAGAGAAAGGAAGAGAACAAGGAAGAGAGATTGAGAGTTGGACAGCTGCCAAGTCGGGATCGAGTCGACTCAGTCCTCACCCCATCCAGTCTGAGTATGTTTCGAATAAGAAACAAATGCATTTCGTTTGGGAAATTTCATTCATTTGATAATTAACAAAAGAAGGTCAAGAGGATAATCACATTATTCATTTATTCCAAGTTCCTTTACATCCTTTTCTCCTTTAATTCCAAAACAGACTTATGATAATGATGAAAAAATAATAATCGAAATAGTTTGAGCTAAAGGCAATCATCGATGGAAGCATCATGTATTGCAGATTGATGCCCAAGCCCTTTGTGCGCTGGAGCCATTGTGCGCTGGAGCCCTTTGTGCGTTGGAGCCATTGTGCGCTGGCACCCTTTGTGCGCTGGAGCCATTGTGTGCTGGCACTTGTTGTGTGCGAATGATGTTTGTGCACCAATGGTGTTGTGCACCGCACAACAGTTGTTCAACACAATGGTGACGGAGCTGTACCTCTCTCTCTTCAAATCTTCCTCTGCTTCTCGATTGGTTGCTAATGACCCCCTTAGAGGGGTCAAGGGGTATTTATCGTTCTCTCACACGTGTGAATATGCCACATAGGCACTGTGCACTCCTCTTTTGTGCGGACCTCGGTGTGCGCTCCTCCATTGTGTGGACCTCAGTGTGCACTCCCCTTTTGTGCGGACTTCACTGTGCTCTCCAAGCATCTGCGCACAATGATTAATTCCGCGCAATGACCCCCTTTTTCCGCACAAAGCTTATTTTTTCCGCACAATACTCTTTTTGAACATATTGTTTGCGCACAATGCATTTTTATGCTGTCTTCCTCTCTTTTTATGCCTCAACAGAGAGAGAGTGGTCCTGCTGCATTTCGACTCTTCCAACCAGGTTCGAGTTCATTCTAGTTGAGCTAGGCTATCACCATGGTAGGAAACCTCAAATTAGTGGGATAAAAATGAGTTGAGTCAACTCAGTTTTCATCCAGCCTATTTTCGTTCATTTGTTAGGTCAGGATTGATCTGGTCGGACTCAAGGACTGCCCCGTAAATGATGGAATCACTTAGACCTTTACCATATTAATCAGAGAAATCACCGGATGCAATTAAGTTCGGGATAATCTCAGGCTAACATCAAGTTGAGTCGAGCTGAGTTGACTCAGTGAATCTGACTTATTTTTTTTTTTTTCCTTTTCTTTTTTGTTAGGCTTGAACCATCACACTTAGTTGCACCAAGTTGATTCATCGAGTTGAATGAATAAGTATTAGACAATTCGTAGTTAGTGAGGATTATATAAGTGATAGTCAATCCAAGAGGTGATGACTTTCCCCCTTGAGCTTTCCTCTTCCATGTTAGCTTAAGTGATAGTTCAATTTTAATTTCACTGATAACTGATATATTTAATTCATGATTACTTGAGCTAGTTACTAAATCTGATTATCAAAATTATGTGCATAAATTTATCTTGTATGAACATCTATATATTGTACTTGTATATCTTTTCATGCTTGTGGATTTCTTATGAATTACTTGTGGAACTTGAATTGCTAATATATGTACATCCAGACATGGGATGTAACTTGACTAATTGTGATTATAATGGACCCTTGACTTGGTGGCCACTTTGATTAATAGATTAAGTGAAGTTTGATGTGGGCTTACCATCCATGGATTGTTGTGCCTATGTGGTTTATGGGGATGATCCCTTTTTATCGCATCGATTTTGTTCTTGCTCTCTGTGGCTTTGATTTGATATTTGCTCTTGTGGCCCTAACTTGATATTTGCCTCAAGTGGGTTTGATTGTATCTTTGCCCTAAGTGACTTGATATATTATTTTTGTAAGACTATGCGATGGAAGTCCCACTTGTTAAACTGTGATTAGCCACTGGTTGAGGATGATACCATTAAACATCCTAATGTTGGAGTCTCATGAGCCGGGGATGGTGGTATGGGCACTATGCCTGAGCCGTCGGCCTATGCTGGGTGACTAGCCCCCCATAGTGACCTTTGAGCTTTCCTAAATCGGTTGTTTACAAATTAAGATAATAATGGCTGTGACTAATCATGCATTCATGACACTTGCATTTTTAATGAACTGACTGTTTGAAAGGTCCATTCTCTTTCATGAGCATGTCAACTATTTGAAAAACCCATTCCTTTGCAAGTTGAATGAGTTGACTGTTGAAAAGACCCATTTTCTTTCCTTAAAGGATTGACTGTTTGAAAGGTCCATTCTCTTACTAGGGATGAGCCAACTGTTTAAAATGCTCATTCCCATGCATGAATGAGCCGACTGTTTGAAAGGCCCATTCTTTACTTAAGTGAGCCGACTGTTTGAAAGGCTCATTATCTTACTTGAGTGGGTCGACTGTTTGAAAGACTCGTTCCTTTACAAGTTGAATGAGTCGATTGTTTGAAAGACCCATTCTCTTACCTGAATGGACTGACTGTTTGAAAGGTCCATTCATTTAGCCAACTGGATGTGCATCCTCGGTTGATGTGCATTCACGCATCCATGCATTTAAATAAGATCGCATCATGGATAGTTTTGGATATTTTTCTGTTTAAAACTATACTTAACTAATGCGGTGGTATGTAATCTTGAGAGGAATTCACACTGAGCTGACCACTCATTCATCAAATATATAACCATATAGATAATGCAGATGGTTTATATGATAATTGTTGAGGGTCAAATATTGCATATTATCCCCCATTTATTTCTTGGTTTTACAAACATAATATGACTTAATGGTATATTTTACATGTGTTTGTGTTGCAAGGTGAATTTAAGAGCTTGAATTGAAAAGAATGTTAAAAGCATGAATTTAGTGCTCAAGAGTCATCAAGCAAAGAATGGATCTTTGGAGACCAAGATGAAAGATTTCAAGACCCCAAGATTCAAGAAAATCAAATGGAAAAGGAAGTGCAGAAATTAATGCAGAAATTGGTGTAAAAATTCACAGGATTTGAGCTTAGATGACATCGAACAGAGCTGTTCGATGACATCGAAGGTTGGTGTTCAATGACATCGAAGGCTGGTCGATGACATCGAAGAATGAAATACAAATTGAGTTGGTTGCTGGACATATTGGGTGCTCTTTTCGATCCATCGAAGATATGTTCGATGACATCGAAGGAAGGGGTTAGATGACATCGAAGTCTGCTCGATGGCATCGAATTATTGAAGAATTTGAAGTAACTCATTGGACTGTTTTGGGTACATTTTCAATGACATCGATGACATCGAAGCCAGTCTGTCGATGACATCGAAGGTTGTTCGATGAAATCGAAGAATTACGTAAAATTTGCGCGGACTGCGTAAATTTGAGACGGTTTTCAGAAATTTCCAACTCGGTACGAAAGTTTAAGCTCTAAAACTATAAATAAGGGTCCCTAGGGCATCCCTAGGCATCATCTAGGGTTTGTGGAGTTGAGCAAAAGCGTGGAGAAGCCATCACCAAGAGTTTTTCTGCCATTTCCTTAGGTTTTTCTGCCATTTCCTTAGTTGTTTTTATGCCTTTCTTAAGAGTTTCTAGTTCAATCATGTCTATGGTTGGCTAAACCTGTTAGCTAGAGCTAAGAGGTGAAGCTTATAGTGTGATTGAGATGTTTTCTTTGTTTTGATTCATGTTTTATTGAACTCTCTTGGATTTTAGTTTGATTATGAAGGAATATTTTTAGTTTTTAATGGTTTGTTGTGACTTGAATTATAATAGATCTGCGATAGCTTGAGATATTTTCTTTTCCTGCATTGAGATTGTGAAATTAGGAGATCCTGTTGTTCACCATCGTCCCTTGGGGCATGGTAAGATGATGGAATCCTTCCTAACCTTCACAATTCTCTTATGATTGGTTGTGTGATTGGTAGATCCTGTTGTTTGCCTTGTCTCCTGGGCATGGTTAGGTGATGGAATCACTTCCAAATCCTCATAACTCTCATCCATTGATGATTAGATCCATGAGAAGTTCAGAGATCTAACAAATCTCTTCATCCTTGAATCAAGCAAGGTAGCATCCTGAGAACCTACAAGTGGATCCTTGGAAACCCTAGTTTTCCACCTTTGAATTTATTAAGTTTTTCATTAAATCTCTCACAATTACACTCTATACTTCCATATTTAGATTTTCATCTTCTTCTAGTTCTAGTTCTAGTTGCTTTCAGAAGACACACGAGTTCAGTCCCTGTGGATTCGACCTCAGTCTCACCGAGATTAGTACTACATCGCAACCTTATACTTGGGGTTGTGAACAATAATCATGTTCAGGTTGATGAGGAGCAGGGTACAAAGTCTGCTTAAGAGCTTCTATGTGATCTTGTATTTCAAGACTAATTGCAATTTATCTTGCTTCGTGTATTAAATTATTTCTTTTTATAATTGTGATTAATGAGACATTGGTTTGTATAAGCCTTCGGCAGGCACTGGAATAATTGGATTTATGTATTTGGATTCCCTTTTATGCTTAACTTGTTCTATTCCGCTAAACTGCTAACTATGAGAAAAGAAAATAAAAGAGAAGAAATACCTAAAATTTGGCTATCTTTAAATGGTAACACTTAGGTTTTTAGAAAATGAGTCATATACTCGGGTTTAAAAAACTGCGGCGTTACAAGGTGGTACCAGAGCGGAGTTTAGACAAACGCCTTGGGGAAATGAACTTATACAAACCTTGCATGTCTGAAATTAAGATGTTGGAAATAGAAATTTGAACCTAAGTGAATCTCCCATAGACTTGGGGAAATTTTAAAAATGTAGAGACTCAAACTTAGGTTCCCTTAGAAATGATTTGGATAATTATTCGAACTTATGAAAAATTCCCTTTGAATTAAGGAAAAATTGAGAAAATAGATACTTCAAACTTTAGGCTCCCTTGAAATTTTTAGGTTAGACCTTTGGACTTCAAACTTACGTAGAAATCTTTTAGAATTAAGAGGAAGTGAGAATATAGAGACTTAAAATTATAGGCTCCCTGGAAAATTGTTTGGAAAACCGTAGAACTTAGAAATGAACTTAGGTTCCTTTAAAAATATCAGGATAGTTGTTTGGACTTAGAAACTAAACTTGTGTACCGTGGGAGGACAAATACCCACATTCCTAGAACTTGACTCTCAAGGAATAACTTTTAAAATTCTTGAATTTGAACCTCTCCAAAATTTTCCTTAACTAAAACTAATATTGTCACAATAATCAGTAAATGAAACAACCTTAGGCATCGTAGAAGATTCCTTATCCCCCACATTGCACATTAGATCGAACATAAGCACTCTCTGAACTTAAGGAATTATACTAGGAATTACAATTTGAGTTCCCTAATGCATCTCATTAGTTAGAGACAAGAATTCTCACAAATCTTAGCACTTAGGATTTAACTAGAGGAGAAGTTATAGAATTTTGGGTAAAATTTAAAACCCTAGATTGGGCATACTGGGACTAGATTTGAAATCCTTGATGAATTTGGCAACTTTCAAACTTAGATTTCATGTAGAAAATCATGGTCCTAAAATCTTCGCATAGCGCTTATATGATCAGAGTGCACAATGAAAGCGTAATGGGCCTCATAAACTTATCTGTTATGAAAATAGCTGATCACATGATATTCTCCATAGTCAAGAATAATTGGGATCACGAACTAATGGAAACATGTTTAAGTGAAGTGTACGTGGTTTGATTCAAATTCTAAATCCTAACAGATCCCAAAGATCTCAATGCCCTGATTAAGCAGAAGATCGAGATTTACTAGGATTAGAAAATGATACTAGTGAATCCATTGCTTTGCGCAGGCAAAGGATCGATGTATCAGGCTCAAACCTACTACAACCATCTGTTTGTGTTAACCCGAATATGAAAAAATAGAAAATTGTATTGTACTTTATGAAAGTACCCTTATTTGTCAATATACATGAGTATTGAGTCAGTATATCAAGTGAGCCCCAAAGTAAAGATTACAAGACCAAAGACTCAACCAACCTAAAGAAGTTCGAGTGTTCAGAAAGGTAAACAAGCCTCACTTCCCTAACCAAACCCCTAAGGTATATGACCCCTCTATAAAGAATCTAATCTTACCCACAAAATGTATTTTCAAAATCCTTGGTAAGCTTAGTTTAGTGTATTTCTAGGGTTGGTGGAAAGATGAACTAAATAGGTAAAATTCATGTCCTACTGATTGCATTGAAGTGCAATCGAGGATGTTTTCGATGGAATTAAACTATATTCGATAGCATCAAAATCCGAGCCTAATTATCATACCCCAGAAATCGGCACCCGAGTACATAGACTCCGATGCCGAGTTCTCGAGTGTTAACCAAATGAAAATACATGTGTGATCTCGTTCAGATTCATATTCATTTTACACACAAGCAATTAGAGTAGCGCAATTCAAAATTAGCGGATTCAAAGTGAGGTAAAGATAACAAAAATCAATGAATATAGGACTAAAAGTTAAAAATACAATACCAATAGTAGTGATCGCCCAAAATGGGGATTATACAAGCCACAATGAACATACAACAAAATTTACATATAAAGCATGCCCAATCGGGGAATCTAATATATACATGCATTAAACAAGAATAAAAGAAAAGTCTTCTAGCTTCGCCCGACTCTCCCAAGGCATCGCAACGAAAGTGCAAGCTAATAGAAGCCTATCCATGGAAGGCCTCGATAAAACCTGCGTCAACAACAATGCCTGGTTGGTGTTTTAAAACACCGTCCCAGGTGGGAGTGACTAGCTAACTCAGTGGTTACATTAGTTTTCTAAGTTACACATGTTATCAACCCAATCAGCGCAGGTAATGATAAAATAAGAAATCAAATATTTCCTAAATACTCTTGTTAAATGCATGAATGAGATTATGTAATGATGCATGCACCTTTCAATCTAATATTCCCTCACAAGCGACTTCAACGCCTATTTCGCAAACGCTAACACTCCCTCACAAGCGACTCCAACGCCAAATCGTAAAATCCTATCTAATGTAATGTGGTGAATGCGTATGTTAGTCGAGTAATTATTAAGTTTCATTCATCCAGCATATTGGTGAAGTTAGGATACCAACGCTATATCATGAGTCCTTATTCGGATCACGTGGCTTGTTGTGGCACGTAGCGGCTCCTCACCAGTGTCCCTTAATCCAAATTTAGGTATCACCCGTTTATCTCACAAATCAACAATTTCAAAGGTACAACACGATACCCAAAGGTATGAGGATTAACCCGGTATGGGTCGTAACCTAAACACCAGGTATGATCACTTAGTTCCGAGGTACGGGCTTGTCACATAAAGCTAAATCACCACAAAGAAAGTGGCTCATCACCCAATTCCATTCACGCCCGGATCTTTCGAACGAGACTTTGGCAAGGAACCATCAGTCGGGTAATTTGACGGGGGCCATTCGAACGATGATTTATCACCTCCATTAATGCTCACTGGTCATTACGGGGAGGCTCGTCAGCCCAGCGTAGGCTGATAGTTTGGACACGGTGTTCCATATCACCATACTCGACTCATGAGTTTAGTGAGATCATATCACACTAATGATTATGAATGGACTCATCCATTGGAAATGGGGTGTCCTATATTTTATTTGGTCGTGTCATATATTTTGAACATTCATGATTGTAACATCCCATATTTTTTGCCAACCTGAATTAGACGTCCTTGGGCAATGGATCGATCCTAACATCTTATTAACTTGTCAAAACTTAATCCCAAAGTTTAAAATCGTTTTTAAACCCATTTCCTTAACAAATCGCACCTTTCACCACCTTGTTCTTTAAAATTTTCAAAGTACTTTCACATTAGACACTATCTTAAAAGTTTAGGTGATGAAGAACAATACTTAAGCTAAACATTACTGTAAATAGTAAATACATAAATAAAATGGGCTTTTAACCATTACCCTTATGGAATCTCACAAAACGAATAGGTTATTTGAAACATCAGCCTCTCCTGCCCTAGGATCTTCTTCTGTTGTAATTAGGGCGTGCTTTAGTTGAGTATTAATAACTTGGATCACTTTAAATACAAACTATAAAGGACTAAGTACCACCTCAGACAGAAATCACTTAGGACTAAATCCTTTAGAAATTAGGCGAGAATTAGCTAGTGTTAAACTAGAATACCTGTGAAATTAGCACCAATCGCTTTAAATACGATCTGCAAGACCCAAAACTTGTAGAATCATTGATGCTAGGTTACCCTAAAATCTAGGATCAATCTCATTACCCGGCTGCTCTAGGGAGCGTCACGAAACTCCGTATCAGATCTGGACCGCACGTCGGAAGTCCGATTAACACGAAGTTATAGAATTAGGACCGCCTTGCTGGGCTTGACAACCATCTCGTAAATCAAATCCAGATAGTGTCCCAGTGCTATTCGCTTGTGCCCGGAGTAAGGAGTGTGAGAAAGGTGAAATTAATTAAAAATAAAATATAAATTTAAGTAATTTGGCACGTGTCACTTGCGGATCAGTTATAAGGATTCCGACCGTCAGAATCAGGCCAGATTACACCCTCGGATCAGGGATATTTGCCCAAACATATCCATGTACTTGAAATCTCTGATCGAGATCCGCTGACCGTTGAACTGAAACTGGTCCGCCATTTGTGATCTGGAAACCTGACTGGAATGAAAACTTAACTATACCTAGATCCAGCGTTAGTGAGCTTAAGTCTGACCTTTGGCTCAAGGGGGGCTTCCAGAAGTGCTCCGTTGAGATGGAACAGACCCACTTTGGACATAACTAAGTATACCTTGTTCCTGAGTCTATTTTGGTGAGTTTTGCACCTATATAAGGACCTTAAACCCTCACTCTCTCATTCCATACGAATTTGAGAAAACTTAGGAGAGAGAAGAGAGAAAAGAGAGAGAAAGTGTGGGAGAGGTGGGAGATTCTTCCTGCCGTTCTACCCTATCGATCTACAAGCTTAACCATCCCGTTCTAATCACTTTTTCGGCATTTCCAACTTTGTTTCTAGGTAAGAAAATCCTAACTCTAACCTGTTTTAGGGTTTGAATTGATTCAAGTAGCGAAATAGCTACGTATCCCCTGCTATAAGTTGATATACTGCTGTAGGCGAAGACTTAGAGATTTTATCGACTCCGTTACGATTCTACAGCATAAGGTGCGGACTTTAGACATATAGGTTATGGTTTTCAACGATTTCAATGTCAGATATTGATAGATTCATGATCTGCATGCAATTGCACATGTACAAAGTGCTGTCCGTTTCGTTTTTCGGTTATACGTTAACTATGTTGACTATACTGTATTCCTCGTATTTGTAGAAAATACCGTATACGTATAAAATACGAATTTGTGCTTAACATGATTATTTGTCGTGACTATATGCTTGTATGTATGTGACAACTCCCTAGCGAAAGGACTTGCCCTAAATCACGCCACGACCACTATACGCTATATAGGTTAAAATGTGTAGCCCAAGTGTTTGTGGAAATGACTGCATGAATATGGAACTTGGTTTCCTGCTTGCCATGACTATTCGTCGTGGGTGCACGCGTGTTATACTTGGGGCAACTCCCTAGTGAAAGGATTTGGCCTAATACCTATGTGATCAACATATGTCATGTATATTGATGTATGTAGTCTAAAGTGTTTGTTGAAATGTCTGAACAAGTAGTAGTTAGTAAATTGTAATGTATAAGGGTGTTGAGATATGTTTCTCAACTCCTTAAACTATGTGTATGATTTCTTTAGATATCTGTGTGATTAGGAATTGAATATGTACAAACTCATGCTTATGTTGTACTTCATAACATGCTCAACTGATTTTATGATTTTATCTGTGTAATGCATATGTTTAAATTCATGTTTAAGTTGTATTCCATAATGGTCGTGAAGGGTGATGGGGGAGTGGTGTAACGATTCGTGCAACAGTCCCTGGCAGCCCTAAGCGGACAATATTGGATATTTGAATGTATGATTTGAAATGTTGATCCATTACTGCTTTAACTATTTGTAATTGAATGTGATTGGGGCTATTGTATAGTCCAGGTAATCGGTAACGGGATTGAATTCGTGGCTGAGATTCATTCGCCACGTGAGATGTGTTCGACGAACCCGAGTCGTACTTCGGTTGGCGATAGTGGCTGGCCACGCAAAGTGCTTATGCACTTCATGTCTTTTAACTTGTCGTGCGCTCGAGCTAGCCGAGCTCGTCAAGTAACCCGATCTGTCTAATGTATGTTCACCATGTTTGGACGCTACTGCTTGAACCTAAGGTACCGAACTTACCAATGTAACCCCGTTAACCTTGGTACCTCGATCCGCTAAGCCTCATGAGCTAGGCATGGTGGTATGGGACACCGTGGTCGAGCTGTTGGCCTACGTTAGGGCGATGTGCCTCCCCGTAGTGACCAGTGAGCAACCCAGACTCGTGAGCCGAATACGGTGGTATGGGACACTGTATTCGAGCTGTCGGCCTACACTACTTTGATAGGTGATGGGGGAGTGGTGTAACGATTCTGTGTAACAGCCCTAGCAGCCTTGACCGTACCCGGTGTAGTGACCTCGAGCATACTCTGAATCTACGGAGAGGCGATGAGATTTCCCGTAGTAAACAGAGTATAAACTAGGCCTGTATTGATAAGGTGATGGGGGAGTGGTGCAACGATTCTGTGTAACAGTCCTGACAGCCCTTGCAGCCACCTAGAACCACACTATCGTATGAGATTATCTAGGATTGGCGACCCTAGAATGGATCATTGTTTAGGAATGATATAAGGAAGGTACCTTAGTTTCTCAATACTGCTGTAAGAAAAGGACTAATAACAACTCAGTAATCATGCTCATCATCGCACTGCATGTGCTTGGAAGATGTGAAGCACTGAGGGATGAACGCATGCCGCGGACGTTAGATGGTGTCGCATGAGGGAGTGTGTTAGTGAGGGCATGCATCATGACTGCATTTTCATTCTTGCATTAATAAGAGTATTTAGGAGTGTTTGACTTTACTGCTTTATCATTACTGCTTGACTGAATTGATAACATGTTAACCTATGCTTTATTGTTCCACTGAGTTGATCACTCACTCCCACGTTACGGGACGGTGTTCCGGACACCCACCAGACTTTGTCTGATTGCAGATGGCGACACTACTCCTGAGGTGGAGCCGGACTTTTGTGACGATGAGGATGCTTTCTCGT
Source organism: Magnolia officinalis (assembly GCA_021015155.1). Classification (NCBI taxonomy): domain Eukaryota; kingdom Viridiplantae; phylum Streptophyta; class Magnoliopsida; order Magnoliales; family Magnoliaceae; genus Magnolia; species Magnolia officinalis. The sequence goes on from JAJHSJ010000001.1 coordinate 77,117,592, forward strand.
ATATGCTGTTTTCTGACGGCTTCATGTGAGTCGTGCCTTGTTCGACGGGGTTACAGGGATGTTGACTAGAGTACCTTACACATTTGGTATATTTTGGAATTATACTTGTAATGAATTAACCTGGTAACATTATCACACTCTGGAGACTCACCACAGTTTATATATTATATATATATATATATATATATATATATATATATATATATATATATATATATATATATATATCACAGTCTTCCGCTTGCAAATTTAACTGTCTCTGGAGTATGATATGCTGTTTTGGTATAATCCCATTCATGTTTCAATGCTCTCATCATAATCATCATTATCTATGTTGCATAAGTGATGCGTTGAAGCTCAGGAGCTGAGCTTTGCTTGACCCCCGATTTTCAGGGCGTTACAATGATCAGTCGGCTAGTGGTCTAATTTGATTGGCCTAGGAGAACCCGACGCAACCGGCATTAGGTGCAAGCATCCCATGTAGTCTGGCTATTGTCGGTCGTCCGTGTTTAACCCGGTTCGATCGAACAAGCCTAGGGTGACCGACCTAACTCGGGCCGCCCTTTTAGTTTGGGTGGTTAGCTGTTCATAACCCCAAGTGTATATCGCGATGTAGTAATAATCTCAGTGAGACTGAGGTCGAATCCACAAGGACTAATCTTGTGTGTATTCTGAAAGTAACTAGAACTAGAACTAGAAAAAGATGTGAATCTAAATCTGAATTAATTGAGAGAGTAATTGTGATTAAAGTGATTAAAACTAGTAAATTTAAAGGTGGAACTAGGGTTTCCAAGGATCCACTTGTAGAGATCAGGGAGATATATGCTTGATTCAAGGACACAACTGGAATCATAGTCTCATCTTATCCAATTGGAAGATATCTTAGTAAAACCAAATCTGAACTTCCTTTGACCTAATTCTCAATGGATGAGAGGTGTGAGAACTGGAAGTGATTCCATCACAAAATTGTGCCCAGGAGACAAGGCAAACAATGGGATTTACCAATCCCACAACCAATCATAAGAAAATTGAGAAGATTAGGTAGGATTCCATCACCCAACCATGCCCATGGGACGATGGTGAACAACAGGATTTCCTAATTTCACAAACAATCACAATACATGAAAAGAACATACTCGAAGCTATCGCAGATCTATTGTAATTTAAGTCACAACAAACCATTAAAAACTGAAAGTATGTCTTAAATATCAAACTAGAATCAAAGATAGTTCAACTTAAACATGAATCAAAGCAATATAAAACATCCCATCACGCTACAAGCTTCACCTCTTAGCCCTAGATAAGAGGTTTAGCCAACCATAGACATGATTGCACTAAAATCTCTTCAGAAAAGCATAAAAATAACTAAGGAAAAGAAAGAAAAACTCTTGGTGACGTCTTCTCCATGCCTTTGCTCCACTCCTCCAACCCTAGAAGATGTCTAGGAACATCCTAGGGACCCCTATTTATAGTTTTGCATTACCTCCTTTCGCACCAAGTTGGAAAATTCCAGAAACTGCCTCAAATTTACGTAGACCCCGTAACATCTGCATAACCCTCGACTGGTTGAGGACAGCCTTCGACTAGTCGAGGGTTACTTTCGACTGGTCGAGGATCACCTTCGACTGGTCGAGGGTGATGGGAATTTAAAAGTTCATGTTGCTGGAGTTCGAGTCGAAGATTCTTTGACTAGTCGAGCAGGAGCCTCGACTAGTCGAGGTGAAGCCAGGACTAGTCGAGCAGGAGCCTCGACTAGTCGACGATCATAGAAATTCACTTCAAAACTTCGATTCTCTTCATTCTTGACTTGGTTTTCTTAGATCTTTGTCATGTGAATTCTTCATTTTTGGTCTCATAAGATCCATCCTTGGCTTTGGTGATTCTTGAGCGTTAAATCCATGCTTTTAGCATCCTTTTCAATCCAAGCTCTTAAATTCATCTTGCAACACAAACATGATTAAAATAGAACATTTAGCATTATCATGTTCATAAAACTAAGTAATAAATGAGGTTTAATATGCAATATTTGACCCTCAACATTAGCCAACTGACCCAATATCATAAGCAATCCTAAATAACATTACGCATTTAGCAATTCATCATGCAGTCATAGCATATATTCAATGGCACAACCACTTATGCATTTCATCAAACATGTGAGCATCAATAAAACTAACACACCTACTTAGTCATTTTATCAAATATGTGGGCATCAATGAAACAACACATTTACTTAGGCATTTCATTAAGCATGTAAGTATCAATAAAGAAACACACTCAATGAGTTAGGCATTTTATTAAACATGTGGGCGTCAATAGACGATTAACGATACATGTTGTAATAAAACTTGAAATATGAATGTACTAGCAATCGATAAAAGGATTCACTATAACAGATCATTAACTGGACCCTCAAGGGTTGATAAAAAGGTAACTATGGATAATGGTTTGTACCTTTAAGAAGGAATCTCCAATTTTGAGTTTTTAGGGTTAGGGATTTGGGAAAATTTGTTGAAAGACCTAAACAAGCATACAAGCTTATGATATTAGGGATAAACAACTATTGAAACTCAAAATTACAAGTGGGATTCAACACTTACCTCCAATCATTGCCGGGAAAGCTTTGACGATGGCTCCGGTTATGGCGAGGCGGCTAGAAAGGGGATGAGAGGATGGAAGTACACCAACACTCTCACCCCAAGTTCTCTCTCTCTCTCTCTCTCTCTCTCTCTCTCTCTCTCCTCTCTCCTCTTTCTCTTCTCTCCTCCAAGGCTAAGGCATGAAATTCGTATGGGGAGAGGGGGTGTGAAATGAATGGGTATTTATAATGCCAGAAAATATACAAATGACCCCAATAGCCCTTTGTTCATTATTCTAACTCTAAGGGAGGTTGTTTCCCACTAATGGGACCCGACGGAAGGCATATGGGTCAATCTAAGCTATGAATAGGTGTCTAATAATGCGATCTTTGTTTGGACAAAAATATACGATGATCGAGCGTTCCGATCAACTGGGAAGGCCCTAACTTAGATCGATGGTTATCGATGATCAATTAGGGCTGTGGCTATACGAATATATGTGGAGAAATATATTTAGTCGGTACCCCAAATTTGGCCATGAACCAACGGTCCGAAAGTTACAACTTCGCAAAAGAACAATGGGCTAGTTTCACTTAAATTTTAGATTTTCACTCAAGGCATTCACACATCTCATGCACTTTGCTTGCGGGTCCAATTTGAGCAATTCGAGATGCGACCTCGTCTTGATGTCTCGCGATGGACGTCAAAGCCACTAAGATGAATGTCTGTCTAGAGCTTGTTTGGATAATCAGGGCATTTTTAGAATGAATTGGGTAGGGAGATTTCTTGTGCTCAATTATTAGGGTTTGGATTAGCTAAGTTCATAGTGTTGCCTATTCACAACAAGCGGAAATGACGATTTAATCATAATCACCCTAAACCGTTAGTTCTTAGGCTAAAATGATAATTGGTTTAGTTTGGTTTGTTAATTAAGATCTGACCACTAGTTATCTCGGATTTTAATAGGTCTTTATTTAGTTATGGTTGTCTTGATTAGTTAGCGATAGGTCAGCTAGATTGGGCTGTGTGAGCAATTCATGTGGCTAAACTCGATGTTTAAGTGATCGACCGGATTCGTTGACTTCCTACGGTTGATTAATCAGATTTGTGGGGTTCTTTATTGGTACCACCGCGTATAGGCTAACATCGAGTGTTAATGGTCAGTAAGTGATAATGTAAGTTAATTATAATGAAAAAAATTCACGGGTTTTTGAAAATCCAAAATATCAAAAATCTGGGACGTTACACTAATAGTCCATCAAACAAACTAAATATATGCTGGTTATTATCGATTGCATTAAAGGAAGTTTGTGGCATCAAAACTTATGTTTCGATGACATCGAACCTACTTCGATTCAATCAACCTTGGGCTACTTACCTCCATCATTCCTGAAATACTCTAAGTGTTCCTCAATGTAATCGAACCTCCTTCAATAGCATTGAGAGTAAATTATCGATGGTATCGAAGATCATTCGATTACATCGATAAAAGGACCAGTTTGTCCAGCAAGCCTTCTTGGAAAATCCTATATTTCGATTGCATTGAATCCTCTACGATGGCATCAAAATTCAAAATTCGATAGCATTGAAAAGCCTTTCGATTAAATCGAAATACGGACTAAACTATCCAGTGATCTTCCATAGGAAAATCATTTTTTTCTCGTAACATCGATCTACAATCAATGACATCCTCGATGGCATCAAAACAATGATCGATGACATTAAAATCAGTCTCACTTAGTCCAACAACCAAGTGTCAGTTTCAAAGGAAGATCCCGATAGCATCGAGCCATCTCTCGATAACATTGAAGGGATCTTCGATGGCATCGAAGGATGATCGATGACATCAGACAAAATTAGTCATGCACTTATTTGAAAATCATAGTGCAGAGAGTCGATGCAATCGAAGAAAGGTTCGATGACGTCAAAGGAAGCTTCGATGACATCAAAGACCTCTCAATAGCATTAACAAAGACAGATTTCTGCCCTTTTTTTACCATTAGGATTTGACTCTATATATACACTTAGGTTGCTCTAGGACTTTTGAGCTTAAATTAAAGAGAGTTTTGAGAGAATAATTGTTATATTTAATACCCTCATCCTCAAGCTCTCTTTCCCAGAGGGGTTCATTATTCAATCCATTGCTCAAGCATTTATTGATCTATTCAATAGATTGGATTGAACTATGAACTCCAGCATTCATTGATCTTCCAGTAACACAATTTATAGGCAAATCATTGTGCTGGGATCCTTGAATGCTAAGCTCATGGGAATCATCTCTAAATCTTTAATGCATATCATTCATTAGAGAAGATCAAACGAAACCTTAAACCCCATCGTTAGAATAATTTTACTACTGCAATATTAATAGTTGAGGTGACAGTTGCTCAACCACAAGGGATGGATCCGAGGAAAATTTCTTACTTGGGAGGTATCAGTCCTCCTCTAAAATTTTCGACCCTTTCTTTTCAACAAACAATTCCTTCTAGACCTTCTCCAGTGATAAAACCCCAATCACTGTCGAGCCCCAAAAAATCATTGGACACTTGTTCGGTCGAAGCCATAGCGACCTTTGAAATATATTTTAAAGTAAAGTACCGGCCTGGCTTCAGCATGGCTTGTTATTCCTATGAAATGGCCGAGGGCATAAAACTACATGAGGAGGCTCATTTTAATAAATGCTGGAACAACTTGTAACAGCCCGGATTTTTCCCAACCTGGAATTGGATGTCTTTAGGCGATGGGTCAATCCTAACACAGGTTTAACTTCTCAAACACTCAATTAAAGCCTCAAATCCCTTTTCAAACCATTTTATTCACAAATCCCACCCTTCACTACCTTGATCTTTCAATTTTTCTAAGTACTTTCACCCTAGACACTATCTTAAACTAGCTAAGCAGTATAACTTGGATTACTTTATATACAAACTACAAAGGCCCAAGTACCATCTCAGACAGAAATTGCTCAGGACTAAATCCTTTAGAAATGAGATAAAGTAACTAAGTGCAAAACTAGATTAGCTACGAAATCCGCTAGAATCGTTTTAAATACGATCTGCAAGACCAAAAACTTGTAAAATCATTGAAGCTAGGTTACCGTAAAATCTAGGATCAATCTCATTACCCGGCTGCTCTCGGGAGCATCTCGAAACTCCGTATCGGATCTGGACCGCACGTCGGAAGTCTGATTAACACGAAGTTAAGGAATTAGGACCGCCTTGCTGGGCTTGACAACCATCTCGGAAATCAAATCCAGATAGTATCCCAGCACTATTCGCTTGAGCTCGGAGTGAAGAGTGTGAGAAATGTGAAATTAATTTAAAATAAAATATCTTGAATAGTAATCTGGCACGTGTTGCTTGCGGATCAGTTTTAAGCAACTAGACCATCAGAATCAGACCAAATTACACCCTCGGATCAGGAGAAATTTTATACACATTTACATGTACTCGCAATCTCCGATCGAGATCCGCTGACCATTGAACTGAAACTGGTCCGCCACGCGTGATTTGAGAAACCTACTGGAACAAAAACTTAATAGAACCTAGATTCATAGTTTGTGAGCTTAAGTCCGACCTTTGGCTCAAGGAGGCCCGCCAGAAGTCCTCCGTTGAGCTGAAACGGGACCGCTTTGGTTATAACCTAAGTATACCTTGACTTGAAGTCTAATTTGGAGACTTTTTAGGCTATATAAGGACCTTTGAACCCTCTCTCTCACAGCCATACGAATTTGAGATTTGAGAGAGAGAAAAGAGAGAGAAAGTGTGGGAGTTGTGGGAGGATCTCTCTGTCATGCTTCCCTGCCGTTATGCAAGCACAACCACTCCATTCTAATCGCTTTTCCGGCGATTCCAGCTCCATTTTTAGGTAAGAAACCCTAACCCTAATCTGATTTGGAGTGTTGATGGTTGTAGGTTATGAAATAACTAACCTACTTCGTTCTCTAGGTGGCCAAACTGCCGTATACGGAAGCTTAGCAAACCTATCGACTCTGTTACGATTCTACGACAAAAGGTGCGGACTTTAGGTGTATAGGTTATGGTTTTCAACGCTTTCAATGTCAGATAATGATAGATTCATGATCTGCATGCAATTGCACATGTACAAAGTGCTGTCTGTTTTTCATTTCGATTAAAGATGAAAAATATGGAATTCTACATACTCTAGGTATTTGTAGAAAGTACTGTATACTTACAAATTTTGGAAATGTGTTTGTCATGATTAATTGTTGTATGAATATATTATATGTGGATAAATTACTTGTTTGGCGAAAGGACTCGCCCTATACATGTTTTACTTATATACACTATGTATGTTGAAATTGTGTATTCTAGAGTATGATATGCTGTTTTGGCTTAATCTCACTCATGTTCAATACACAAATACAGACAACATTTAATCATCATTATCTATGTTGTATAAGTGATGTTCTGGAACTCGGGTGTTGAGTTATGCTCGACCCCCGATTTTTCGGGATGTTACAGTTGGTATCAGAGCATAATTTGGATTAAACCGGACCTGGGTTATGGTCACACGACGCACACTGACGCACTCTGACTTAGGAGGGAGTGATAGAATGTAGAAACAGTCATACGTATCTCGATTTCACCAGTTGGCGAAGTTCACTGAAAATGAACGCCGAAATTGAGTCTGTATTCAACCATGGTCGCACGGCTCGACCTTAAAACATTCCTAGACCATCTATAGATGATTATAGATTACAATCCACCTCACCTCAACCGTTGAAAATTGGTAGAATATGGGATAAACGTGATGATGATAACTACTCTGAATCCTCGGAGCTTCTCTGGACTCCTCACAGAGACTTCTCGAATCCATGAGGAAAGAAAGCAGAAAGTAGAAATAAATTCTAATAAATTCGAAATTGATTAATGAATGACAAAAGAAAAAATGAGTTCACAACCCTTTAAATAGGGATACCAAGTAATGGGAAAGAAATTAGAAACAAACTACAACTAAAACTCCTAGAATTCGTGATTTACTATAAGGTTCTGATGTCTACTAGTGCGCAAGGTTTTCGGCCAAAAAAAATAGTAAGTGTCCTATTTGGCTTCACCAAACCGTTCTCCTAATTATTCTAAGCCCTTTTCGCAATGGGCGTAACTCCTAAAGCCCAACGGATGAAGAGTAATCAAACTAAAACTACTATTTTTAGTAGAACGAAATTGAAATGGGAAAACGACCGTCAATCGGGGATTTTTTTTGCAATTTCGGGCTGCACAACCTAGCATAACAGGGTTGGTTGGCTTCATTAGCTCGTTCTACCCCAAATTCATATATTTTACGTCAGATAACTCATTCCGGATTGTAAGATACGTCCGATTGTCCTGAAACTACCCGAAATTGAGCGAAATGGAGTCGGGGGGCCAAACGGAGCACTTCCAGAGGAATCCAAACCAGTGTTTTTTGGGGCCTAGGGGACTGGAGAAACACGCCCATGGGGGCCCCCTTTGAAAATAAGAAAATTTTTCGGCGAGGCCCTCTCCCAGTCGGCGAGGCCTCGCTAGTTTCTTTGCTTGGCTGGGCCCGTGGCTCGGGCCGATCACCTTTGGTGGTCTTATACACCCCCTGACCTAGCTCCCATTCCATTTCCATCTCCCAAAACCCTTCCTCCTTCACAAACCTCCCCTCCAAGTTGTTTTCTCTCTCCAAACTGGTTGTTTCTCTTCAAAACCGCCCTTCCAATCGTTCTCCCTACTGATTTCGACCACAACCTATCCATTCCCATCATTCACAGCAGTCCCTTCCTCCCTACCCTCTCCGTTTCCCTCATTTGGACTCCCACACCCCCCCATTTGGAGCTCAAAATCGGGCAAGCCCTCTAACCCATTCATTTTCTTCATTTTCCTTTCTTTACTCCTTGTCAGTTGGTCCTCTACAACCCTTGATGAGAACCAAATCTGTGGAGAACCAAAACTCTAGCCCCTTTTCTCCCTTTAGGGCCCGTTCGGCCAAACTGCATTAGGTGAGTTAGGTGAATAGAATTTTATAAGTAATAATAAATGTATGTGTAGGTATGGTCCCTAGACTGGGTGTATCCCATGTTTCCGACACCATGTTTAGAATGTACACAATTAAAAGTAAATTCTAAGATTTCCTTTCAAATAACACTTAGAAATTCATTATCCTGGGATTTGGAATTCCCATCTCGCGCTTTCCCACATGAGGCTCATTTTCCAAAGCCTATACCATTAATTTTAATCCCCACCCACCCTCCTACCAACCATGTCACTCCAAATCCCGAGGAGGGATTAGCAATGCAAGCCTATTAAATACAACGTAAGACCACTGGCCAAATAGGCCCTTGGAGTTTTGAACTTAGAGCGGTGCTCCTAGATTTCGACAGACCTGACCGTAGAGGAAATCCAACGAATTAATAATGTGAACCTTAGGATCCTCTTAGCTGGTATGAGCATGTGTGAAGTGCCCGAGAGTAGTTAAATTTAAGTCCGTACAACTCAGTTCCAATTAGACAATGCTTGACTCTAAGCGATAAAACAATTTCCCTTATTTAAAATGGTATGAAATCATCTATTGTAGAGGCATAGACTTTGGATCACATTTAGTGGATTACTGCTACTCATACGTTGCGACTAGACTACTGGTTAGGCTAAGAAAGGTAAAGGACTAATTAATTATGCTAAGCCAATTGAATAATAGACTTAGTTATTCAGCTTAACTGACTCAGACCCACTACACAACTTTCTTTCCGTGTTGGCCCGACCATTTGCAAATAAAAGTTTATAACTTTGTCCTTGAGAAGTGTTAGGAGTATATAGCCGATAGAGACTTTGTCTTTTAGGCCTAAGGAATTGCCCAAATGGGCGACAGACAATTAGGAATTAGGTCCCAAATCGCATGCCATGTCGGCATACATATTGTGCTTATGAACGTAGAAAGATAGCATGCCTATTAAGCTAGACATGATTAAATAGGATAAGTATGGACCGCGACAAAACTTCTTGGTAGAATTAGGCATCTTGCCTCAAACTCACACCTGCCCCTGAAATCAACCACATTATCCATCATTTTTAGCTCCTTTTGATACTCATAGGTATCAATGCAATAGTACCCATCGTCGATGAAAGGCAGACCAATGTATTTCCCATTTCATGTCAAGGATAGGTTATAAATTACACCTTGTTCCGACATACGGATCAGGACATAGCTCTTGAGCCTTGAGGGAGAAAATAAAATTTTAAGGGGGGTAGAACATTATGAGCCCACTCTAGTTAGGTCGGCTAATACACCTCTTTGATCTGGGTAGCACAGTGAAAGCGTGGTGGACCCTACCCCACTGGCCCAGGATCGAAACCGTGCTCGTTAAATACGCACATTATAGAAGCCCTAGCAAGTTCTACTATGAAAATGTTTTAGGATGATCTAGTAAGATTTGATTCACCCTTTCCTTGGACATAGATAATAACAAGGACTCTCTTAGAATAAGACCTAAAGGGCAACCTTAGAATAAATAATTTGAGCCTTTCAATGATGGACATTCCCTACGTTTTTAGAGTGATCGGACTACGGAGTTACTGACATCTACAACTGCGAAGTTTCCGCGGCTTGACCCAATTCTCAATCCTGGGTGACTACCAATGAACTCTCTACTGACGAGCAGACGACCAGGATCCACTAGGATTCAGAAGGGATACGATGAGCTTCCTACCCTGGCCCGGTAGATGATCGATGTATCGGGATCAAGCCCACTATAGCCGCCTCTCCGTGTTGGTCAAACAAAGAAAACAACTATCTTACTCTAAATTGTTGGGAATTGTCGTCGAGACCCCAAATAGGTAAAGAAATAAATCATAGCGAACCATCAGGGTATGAGAAATGGATAAAGGAATAAGTTTTTAGGGGGGTAGACTAAAATGAACTAGACTAGTATATGCCCTACCACGCGTAGAAACTCGGAATCAATAAAACTTAGGCAAAAGAAATAATTAAATCTTTCTTGATTACCCTTAGCCAATTTCAGGGACGAAATTTTATTTTAAGGGGGGTAGATTGTAATAGTCCGGATTTTTCCCAACATGGAATTGGACGTCTTTAGGCGATGGGTCAATCCTAACACAAGTTTAACTTCTCAAACACTCAATTAAAGCCTCAAATCCCTTTTCAAACCATTTTATTCACAAATCCCACCCTTCACTACCTTGATGTTTCAATTTTTTTAAGTACTTTCACCCTAGACACTATCTTAAACTAGCTAAGCAGTATAACTTGGATTACGTTATATACAAACTACAAAGGCCCAAGTACCACCTCAACAGAAATTGCTCAGGACTAAATCCTTTAGAAATGAGACAAAGTAACTAGGTGCAAAACTAGATTAGCTACGAAATCCACTAGAATCACTTTAAATACGATCTGCAAGACCAAAAACTTGTAAAATCATTGACGCTAGGTTACCCTAAAATCTAGGATCAATCTCATTACCCGGCTGCTCTCGGGAGCATCTCGAAACTCCGTATTGGATCTGGACAGCACGTCGGAAGTCCGATTAACACGAAGTTAAGGAATTAGGACTGCCTTGCTAGGCTTGACAACCATCTCGGAAATCAAATCCAGATAGTGTCTCAGCGCTATTCGCTTGAGCTCGGAGTGAAGAGTGTGAGAAATGTGAAATTAATTCAAAATAAAATATCTTGAATAGTAATCTGGCACGTGTTGCTTGCGGATCAGTTTTAAGCAACCAGACCGTCAAAATCAGACCAAATTACACCATCGGATCAGGAGAAATTTCATACACATTTACATGTACTCGCAATCTTCGATCGAGATCCGCTGGCCATTGAACTGAAACTGGTCCGCCACGCGTGATCTGAGAACCCTACTGGAACGAAAACTTAATAGAACCTAGATCCATAGTTTGTGAGCTTAAGTTTGACCTTTGGCTCAAGGAGGCCCGCCAGAAGTTTTCCGTTGAGTTGAAACGGGACCGCTTTAGTTATAACCTAAGTATACCTTGACCTGAAGTCTAATTTGGAGACTATTTAGGCTATATAAGGATCTTTGAACCCTCTCTCTCACAGCCATATGAATTTGAGATTTGAGAGAGAGAAAAGAGAGAGAAAGTGTGGGAGTTGTGGGAGGATCTCCCTGTCATGCTTCCCTGCCGTTATGCAAGCACAACCACTCCGTTCTAATCGCTTTTCCGACGATTCCAGCTCTATTTTTAGGTAAGAAACCCTAACCCTAATCTGATTTGGAGTGTTGATGGTTGTAGGTTATGAAATAGCTAACCTACTTCGTTCTCTAGGTGGCCAAACTGCCTTATACGGAAGCTTAGCAAACCTATCGACTCCGTTACGATTCTACGACAAAAGGTGAGGACTTTAGGTGTATAGGTTATGGTTTTCAACGCTTTCAATGTCAGATAATGATAGATTCATGATCTGCATGCAATTGCACATGTACAAAGTGCTGTCTGTTTTCCGTTTCGATTAAAGATGAAAAATATGGAATTCTACATACTCTAGGTATTTGTAGAAAGTACCATATACGTACAAATTTTGGAAATGTGTTTGACTTGATTAATTGTTGTATGAATATTATATGTGGATAAATTACTTGTTTGGTGAAAGGACTCGCCCTACACATGTTTTGCTTATATACACTATGTATGTTGAAATTGTGTATTCTAGAAAGTACCGTATACGTATAAATTTTGGAGATGTAATTGCCATGATTATTTGCTGTATGAATATATTATACATGGATAAAATACTTGCCTGGCGAAAGGATAGCTCTAATACATGTTTTGCTAACATACACCATGTATGTGTAATAGTGTATTCTAAGTGTTTGTGAAAATGACTGAATGAGTATAGAATTCTCATTCGTGCTCGCCATGACTAATTGTCATGGATATATGATTGTTGTATTGGCGATACCCCTTTGACGAAAGGATTTGCCCTGAATCACGCTACGGCCACTATACGCTATATATGTTGAAATGTGTAGCCCAAGTGTTTGTGAAAATGTTCAAATGAATATGGAACTTGGATTCCTACTTTCCATGACTATCCGTCGTGGGTGTACGCGTGTTATGATTGGGGCAACTCCCTAGTGAAAGGATTTGGCCTAATGCCTATGTGATCAACATATGTCATGTATGTTGATGTATGTATTTTAAAGTGTTTGTTGAAATGTCTGAATGAGTAGTAGTTAGTAAATTGTAATGTTTAAGGGTGTTGAGATATGATTCTCAACTTCTTTTAACTGTGTATGTTTTTCTTGGATAGTTGTGTGATTAGGAATTGAATATGTACAAACTCATGCTTGTGTTGTGCTTCATAACATGCTCAACTGCTTTTATGATTTATCTGTGTAATGTATATGTTAAATTCATATTTACGTTGTATGATCCGTCATGAGTGATGGGGGAGCGATGCAATGAGTGCGTGCAACAGCCCTGACAGCCCTAAACGGATAATACCAGACCTTGATTGTATGAGTTGAATCTTGATCCACTACTGCTTTATCTATCTGCAATTGATTCTGTTTGAGGCTATGATTATAGTCCAGACAATCGGTACCAGAATTGAATTCGTGGCTGTGATTCATTTGCCACGTGAGATGTGTTCGACGAACTCGAGTCGTACTTCGGTTGACGATAGTGGTTGGCCACGCGAAGTGCTTATGCACTTTATGTCGTTCAACTTGTTGTGCCCTCAAGCAAGCCAAGCTCGTCAAGTAACCCGATCTGTCTAATGTATGTTCACCATGTTTGGACGCTACTGCTTGAACCTAGGGTACCAAACTTACCAGTGAAATCCCTTTTAACCATGGTACCTCGATCCGCTAAGACTCATGAGCCGGGCATGGTGGTATGGGACACCGTAGTCGAGCTGTCGGCCTACACTGGGGCTACGTGCCTCCCCGTAGTGACCAGTGAGCAACCAGACTCGTGAACCGATTATGGTGGTATGGGACACTATATTCGTGCTGTCGGTCTACATTGATAAGGTGATGGGGGAGTGGTGCAACGAATGCGAGCAACACCCTGACAGCCCTTTGTAGTGACCTCGAGCATACTCTGAATTGCGATGAGGCAACGAGTTTTGCCGCAGTGTATAGAGTATGAAACTAGGCCTGTATCTGTATAGTGATGAACCGTTAAAAAGGTGATGGGGGAGTGGTGTAACCTTTGTGCGTGACAGCCCTGACAGCCTTTGCAGTGACCTAGAAACACACCATCGTATGAGATTACTAGGATTGACAACCCTAAAATGGATCATGTTTAAGAATGATATAAGGGAGGTACCTTAGTTTCCCAATACTGTTGTTTGAAATGGACTAATAATTACTCGGTAATCATGCTCATCATCGCACTGCATGTGCCTGGTAGATGTGGAGCACTGAGGGATGAACGCATTCGCGAACGTAAGATGGTGTCGCATGAGGGTGGTTTGGCAAGGGCATGCATCATGTCATTTCATACTTGCATTAAATAAGAGTAGTTAGAATTGTTTGATTGTACTGCTTTATCATTACTGCTTGACTGAGTTGATAATATGCTAACCTATGTTTTATTGTTCCACTGAGTTGATCACTCACTCCCACGTTACGGGATGGTGTTGTACACACCAACCAGATTTGTTGAGTTTCAGGTGATGGCGATGTTTTTGAAGCAGAGCAGGACTATTATGACGTGGAGGAGGAGTTCTCCTACTTGTAGCTCTCTGACAGGTTTACGAAGACCTATTATTGTATTGACGGGGCTATGGTACTTGGGATAGAAGACATTACACTTACACATTTGGTATATTTTAGAAATGTACTTGAAATTTATTAACCTGGTAATGTTATCACACTCTGGAGACTCACCACAGTTTTTATATATTTTATATATCTATCACAGCCTTCCGCTTGTAATTTAACTGTCTCTAGAGTATGATATGCTGTTTTGGCTTAATCTCACTCATGTTCAATACACAAATACAGACAACATTTAATCATCATTATCTATGTTGTATAAGTGATGTTCTGGAACTCGGGTGTTGAGTTATGCTCGACCCCCGATTTTTCGGGATGTTACACAACTGGACCTGAGATAAAGATAGATTGAATAATACTAACCTTCCATTTGAAAAATATCTCAAGCCTTATCGTCCTTAACCTTTACCATTCCCTACTATTGCTCGGCTGTTAGCAACTATAATAAGAAATCCTGAGACTGTCAAAGGTCTGCCAGTTAGACAAGTGGTTCGATCTGACTTTGGTGGAGATCATTTGCTTATAACTTTCCTTAGACTAATGTTCTTAGTCATGAGCTCACCTCCTTTGTTTGATTCTTTTCAGTAACTCGAGAAGTACCTAAGGAGATGATGGTGACAGTCCAGGAATAGAGTATGCAACCAATACCGGTAGTCTCATTGACGCAATTATGTTGTCGATCTTAGAAACGACGACCTCAGTGGCTACAACTGTTATTACTCCAGTGATTCTTAACGATCCTACTCCAACACCTGCAACAACAACGTCGTTAGATTTAGAGACGGTGACTAGTATGGAAGATACTTCGCCTGGAATTGACACCACTCTTGGTAATTAGCCGCAGATTCCTTCTTTGTCTACATCAGTCGAGCGGTAAAAAGTTTCTATCTCTGTTATTCGACCTTTTAAGCTAACCGTGGTTCCATCACTTCCTTCACCGCCCACAATGATAGGATAGATCCTGAATCCAACTGAGCCTACCGCGGTCGAGATAACAAAAGTTTCTAATCGATCGAACGAAACTAAGAGGTTATCTTAGCTGTAAACGTTGCACCTCTGTTCATGGTAATAGATTCTGGAATACCAAAATGATGAATTATTTTAGTTTCTATAAAACTGACAATATCTTCCTGACCGACCTTACGCATGGGTTTCGCTTCGACCCATTTGATAAAATAGTCATTCGCTACGATAAAAAATGAATCCATCTTAGTTGAGAGTGGGTAGATTTGTTCAATCAAGTCGATCGCCCATCCTTGAAATGGCCAAGGCTTTATGATCGGATGTAATTCGGCCGCAGATACATGTTGAACCGACCCATTCCTCTGACAAGCCTCACATCCTTTTGTGTATCGAACAGAATCGGTCATCATTTCGGGCCAAAAGTATCCATAACACCTAAGCAAGAGTTTCATCTTCCTTCCCGCTTGGTGGGCTCCATAAACACTTTCATGAACCCCTTCCATAACTGTCATTGCTTCATTCTTTGACAAGCATCAGAGTAGAACTCCATCAGCCCGTTTATGATACAGTTTGTCATCGATCATGATATAATTTGTGGCCAATATTCTTATGTACTATTGGTCCTAGTTTCTTGGTAATTAGCCGCAGATTCCTTCTTTGTCTACATCAGTCGAGCGGTAAAAAGTTTCTATCTCTGTTATTCGACCTTTTAAGCTAACCGTGGTTCCATCACTTCCTTCACCGCCCACAATGATAGGATAGATCCTGAATCCAACTGAGCCTGCCGCAGTCGAGATAACAAAAGTTTCTAATCGATCGAACGAAACTAAGAGGTTATCTTAGCTGTAAACGTTGCACCTCTGTTCATGGTAATAGATTCTGGAATACCAAAATGATGAATTATTTTAGTTTCTATAAAACTGACAATATCTTCTTGACCGACCTTACGCATGGGTTTCACTTCGACCCATTTGATAAAATAGTCATTCGCTACGATAAAAAATGAATCCATCTTAGTTGAGAGTGGGTAGATTTGTTCAATCAAGTCGATCGCCCATCCTTGAAATGGCCAAGGCTTTATGATCGGATGTAATTCGGCCGCAGATACATGTTGAACCGACCCATTCCTCTGACAAGCCTCACATCCTTTTGTGTATCGAACAGAATCGGTCATCATTTCGGGCCAAAAGTATCCATAACACCTAAGCAAGAGTTTCATCTTCCTTCCCGCTTGGTGGGCTCCATAAACACTTTCATGAACCCCTTCCATAACTGTCATTGCTTCATTCTTTGACAAGCATCAGAGTAGAACTCCATCAGCCCGTTTATGATACAGTTTGTCATCGATCATGATATAATTTGTGGCCAATATTCTTATGTACTATTGGTCCTAGTTCTAGGGCTCTGTAAATAGCTCATAAGAGGGGCTCTCTAATCGTCTTCTTCTATATCGATTAGACAGACCTCTGCTATGCTTCCCCTTTAAAAAATCGAAGGTAATGATCTTTTTTGGACTGTGATCGACCGACCAGCTGATCCCTTCCAAATTTCCAACCTTGCTGCCAATTGTGCGATTTCATTGGCATCTATATTGTAAATCTGAGTGACATGCCTTAATTGGACGTCATCAAATTGCTCTAGTAGTTGAATGGCTACCACATAATACGGTAATAAATATGGGCTAGTGCACTTGAACGATCTGACCATTTGGTTTATCACCAGTTGAGAATCCCCGATGATCATCACATCTTTTACTCGCATTTCTAATAGTATCTCCAGGCCGATTATCATAGCCTCGTATTCAGCCTGATTGTTGGTGCACTCAAATTATAACTGAAATGTGAATTCTTGCCGATTTCCATTGGGAGAAATCAACAATATGCCAGCCCCAGATGTTTCATGGGTCCTCGACTTATCAAAGATTAATTTCCAAGGTTCAACTTACATAACACATACATCCATAAATACCAAGAGGAATATGCTCCTTTAAGTTTGATGGATGGCTGGCCAAGAATTCTACTATGGCCCTACCCTTCACCGCTTTCGACGGTACATAGTGCAAATCAAATTCGGATAGTGCTAACACCCATTTACCATTTCGGACTCTTAAAATAGGCCGATTTAACATGTATTTGATTAAATCATTGATTGAGATTACATTAACCCTTTCGGCCAGCAAGTAGTGTCTTGACTTAGTAGCTATGAGTATAAAGACAAATATAGTTTTCTATGGCCGAATATATATATATATATATATATATATATATATATATATATATATGATTTTACCCTGAATGCCCATCCAAAAATGACACAATCCTGTGCCCAACAAGCTCGATCAATTAAACTGGTCAACCATAGGCATAGGATATTCGTCTTTGGGAGTGACTATATTTAAATTTCTGAAATCTACACACTTTTATCTTACCGGTCTTCTGCATTACTGGGACCACGTTTGACATCCATTTTGCATATTTAATCACGTAGTTCGATTTCTTATTTGACTTTGAGAGTGACTTCAGCCGTCATCCTCCTTGGGGGCTGTTTATACGGTTGATATCCTTCTTTGGTCGGTCACCTGTGCTCAACCGAAGACTTGTCCAATCCTGGCATGTCGTGATAGTCCCATGCAAAACAATCTGTGAATTCCTGCAATAACTTTATTATCTTGTTTCGCTCAGGCAGTTGTGACAGATTGCTTATAAACGTGCGTCTCAGATCCTGATCCAACCCTAAGTTTACTTCATCCAACAGGTCTTGGACCTATGGTCGATGTTCTTCTACTTCTTCTAGTAAATCTTTTACATCAAAATTATCTTCCTCGACTGATCTGTTCAATTCGACCAAGTTCATAAAAATTCCCTCATCGCTTTGTTCCAGGCTTTCTTCGAGCTTCTTTATCCTGGCTGCGAACTCGGTCAGGCACACCACACCTTTAGCTTTCACAATCATGGTAACTCTTTGATAGTGCAACTTGTAGCCTGCCGATAGAGGGTTTCGACTAGGTTTCGTCTTCCTGGGCAGTCATAGCCTCGATCATATTGCTTAGATTTTTCTTTACCGAAATACTCGTCGGCTGTCCATACTTATTCCTTCTAGTGAACCTGCTAGGCCCTATTTATTCACCATAGTAATAAGTTTCGTCAACATTTGATGTGGCCAAAAAGAGCTTATTATCAACTAATACGAGCTCTACCCAGTTCTGATTCCAAAAATGACAAACTGGTGAAGAGAAGAGGGAATGCATGTAAAAGAATGGATCCAATCTCTTCCTAACAGGGCACTGTAACTTGACAAAGTGTCAACTATGAGGAACGGTGCTAAAACAGACTTGGTGCCTACTGTAAGATTGACCGATAGAACACCACGTGTGTTGGTAACATGGTCGGCGAAATCGTTGACAGTTACCTCAGAAGGGATCAGATCGGCTGCAATCTTCCTCAATTTAGCCATCATTCTCTTTGGCAATAAGTTCACTACAACTCTGTTGTCCACCAAAATTCTGCTTACAGGACACCTGTCTAAATGAGCTAAAATATATAACGGCTTAAGGTGCCGCGTCATATCAGTAGTGGATCTATCGATAATTACCCTGTCGGTCCCCCCATCGGTCATCACGGTGACCGTATTAGTGTGCAATACCTTGCCTTATTTTCCTTCATTGTAAGGGAAAGAAGTGTGTTGAATAAAAATTGGAGAAACATGTTCTTCTATATCACCAGGTATTGTGTTTGGTTGAGTAGCTCTTGCCTGAAAATCAGACGGCAAAGTAAGCACTATGTTACAATGAATTCTTGTCGGCGACAGTGAACCAAACACAATACTATTTCCAAAATCTTGCCCCCTTAGTGTATCAGACTTGATCTCATTAGTCTGACTAGGAGTTCTGTTTTTTGTGAGGCCAGTTGGTGAATCGGTCGCTACCTCCTCTGGTTTGTTCACAATAATTGTGAATTTACCAGGTAACCATTCTTCTATTGGGAAGCAATCCTCACTAAAATAATCCAATAAGTTATCGGTATTGTCTTCTCTTTAAATTTGTCTGATGCTTCAGCATTTTTGAGAATAGCTTTGCTCTCTTAATCGATATGTAGAGCGATCGCTTCGACCACGTTTACCGATATATTCTCCTCTGACGAAGGGACTTGCCAAAATGGACGTGGTAGCTTGGGTTCCAGTTGAAGAAGGTCTTCATTTTCTCTTCTCATTGCAGCCCTAATCCTCTGCCAATGACGTTTCTGAGTTCTGGTCAGATTTTTTGGTACCATAGGGAATTTCAGATGAGTAAGCCGCTTCCATACCCCTTCTCGTGTAGCGGGTTGCTTGACCATTCTAGTCGAGGTCGATCTCTAATGCAGTTAGTGATTAGACATTAACTGCTCTAGCCGCTGGTGACATCGATTATTACCACGGTTGTGATTTTGGGGTCTTTAAGACACCAAGAAATCTCTCGGGCACAACAATCGCATAAACAATGATTCTTATGCCCGTATGTATCTCGATACTGAGGTGTCCACTGCTGTTTGGGAACATATCGACCACTCATTCCACGTAGACTTCCTGAACCAAGATCTACTTTCGGTCGAGGTCGATCCCTCAAGTCGGCTGTGATCGTATTTATCTCCATGCTGGCTGAAAATGGATTGGTATCAATCAGCATGGCTTCTTTTTCTTTTTTCAAGAATTTTAACAATCCACGGTCGATGTATTCCTGAAAATGACGCATTTGTTAGTGGAATGAGAACGAGAGCCATGCCATTTACAATAGTCAGCCTTTTTTAGTTCTTCGGCCAAAGGTATCTTGTGATTAATAGGAACTTTGATGAACTTCGTTTCTAATATGAAGTAAAAAATTTCCTCGGCTCGAGTAATATCAAAGGTATATACTTTTTGAGTCTTTTGGGTTGTTGGGGCAGCTGACTCTGCCTTAACCAACGCCGAGCAAACTAGTGGTTTCTTGACTACTAATTTAGCGATTGCAATTTCGTAATTAGGATCATTGTAATACGTTCTAATTGACGAGTTTACTTTCTTAGCCCCCTCTTGAAGTAATTCTTCATATCAAGAGACCTTTTTAGTGAGGTCGTATAAATTAGCAAACTCCGTGCTTATAAACTTTTTAGGGAGTTTGTATTCCAAACCATCTTGTGCAAGTTGCACAAATTCAGCTTTGGTCGTGACCACCTTGCATCGACTCTTTACCCGCTTAAACCACATGATATAGATTTTGTAGGATTCGTCAGGCAACTGTCGAAATCATGCAAGATCAGCCATATTGATGTTTCTATTTTTAGAAAAGACTTGAGCATGAAACCTCTCTTCCAATTCTTGTAAGTTATAAATTGAATTCAACAACAAATTGGAATACCATGTGAAGGTCGCGACAGTTAGCAAGTGACCGAATAACTACAATTTATAATAATCATGATTGGCTAGCTCACCACATTGCATGGTGAATTGGCTGACATGTTAGATAGTCGATTGACCATGTTCCCTTGAGAACAAGGTGAAATCCGGTCAGTAATTTCTCAACAACAGGTGTTGCCAATCTACCCATTCTAGGTAAGGTTTATGATAAGTAGGAATGGCATTGCGGCCCAATACCTGGCCTGCAACCTCTTAAACGAGTTGTAATATCTGGTCACAATTGATCTATGGAGGTTACATGGCTGGAGGATGATCCGGACCAAATATATTAAAATTCTCTTGAAACCTAGGACCTTGTGGAGGGTAGAATCCCATTGGCGGTCTTTGATTTCTATTATCATAATTTCTAGCTTCCTGCTCCGATCATCTGACCTCTGCAGGAGGCAGGATATTTCTGACCCCCTGAGGAGTAGGCAGCGTATTGCGCTGCAATGGTCGTGTTGGCAAGAAAGGGATAGCGTTACGGAATGAACTACCATTATTTTGCTATGTAGGTTGCATTCACTCTGTTACAACGGCTAATAATCGTTGCATGACCTCAATCTGACTAGCCATATAACGGTTAGTGCTCTCAGCTTGCTGACGAAGCTGTTTCGCTTGAATCCTTGAATTTTCCAACACCAACTAGATGCTTATATGTACATTCCTTAATACCATTGATACCTAGTCCGGAAGAATAGGGCGATCCGTCGACGGCCCTACTTGGTTTCCAGTCAGATTAACATTCAAATTAATTTCACTTGGAGGTGCCTTGACCTGCACGTCATCCACCATGGGTGGTGTGGTCAGCGTTGTGTGTTCGTTCCTGGCAATTCTACCACTCCTCCGTTACATTCTGGCAATGATCAAATTAATGATCTATAATAAGGTCCCACCGGGCGTGCCAGAAAATTTTTCGCCGTTGTTTTTGACATTCCTTTCTCCAGCACGGGTGACAAATGCGTGGGCGTGCCAAAATTAGGATTGTGGTTCCAATTCAAACGAACAACAATGACCCTGAGTGCCAAAGTAGGCAGACACTAAGTATGACCAAGATCTGAGTAGATCGGTCACTTATTCGACCACTCGCTCAAAGTGTAAATTGATCAGGTGATAGTCAGAGGGTGGGGTTCGTCCTATGATGATGGGTTTCTCCTTGCCTTTTGTACGAAAGGACTTTCTTAATGCATAAAGAGTGGAATGTAAAGTGATAAATGAAAATCGACTACTAAAGAGTATTGAGATTAAGTTATAGTTATCGAATATTGTAATTATGCTACGTATTATGCTAAAGAAAGCAAGCAAATATGATAAGTAAATGATTACTCTAAAGGATTATGTTAAAGAAAATAAGTAAATGCGATAAGCGTAAGACCCGTATCCTAGATTGTACTGTTCTGTAGGCTTCTGCGGTCCTCCCAGTCAAATTTCGGTGACCCGCGATCTGTTATCGACATTTACACGCGATCCTGAGTCATATCCCGTATTCCAGAGTCGGCTCGACCTGAGACTTGTACCCTTACGACCACGCCGTCGCCGCAGTTCCAACTCCGTAACTCGCGCATCAATCCGATACCCGGGCTAGAAGATGTGGGCCTGCATTCAGTTCGAGGAAAATGCTGCGCATTTACAATTCCTAGAGAATCTCTACGACCTATCTCAATCAATCAATCAAGTCAAGTACACACCATACCACAAGTACAAGCAACCCATCCCTTTCCCATTCCCAAAGTCAACTCTCTCTCTCTCTCTCTTTCTCTCTCTCTCTCTCCACCCATCCCATCCCTTTTCACCCATCACTTCTCTCTCCCTCTCATTTCTCTCTTCACTCCCAAGCAACCCAAGCAACCTCCAACGTATGGACTTCCCAAGCTCTCATGGAGAAGCTTTAGTGTGGCCCACTTCCTACCCTCTCATCCCCCATCTCAACCATAAAAAATTCATCATCTTTCGTTAAGATCGAAGACAAGGAGTTTGGCATTCCATCGGACCAAGAAGGAGGCCAATAGGTGGGTGATCCACCGTTGATTTTCTATTAGAAGGCCTACTTGTGATAGGACCCATTTTTTATGTATGTATTGTAACCGTGGGGGGCCCATAGTGGCGGGGTCCCTCTATCACCATCCGATCTCTCCTTTTTCTCTTTCTCTCTCTCTTTTTCCTTCTTTGTATGGTAATGATGATGATGAGGTGTGTGACCCACCATGATGTTTACATCTATGCCATCTACTAGTGGACCCCATCCATGTGGGACACACCATGATGTTTATATGTCATCCCAACCGTCCATCTAGGACGTGGCCAACCCCACACATGTGGGTGGGGCCCTCTTGGATGTTTTTATCCACACCCAGATCCATAGCTCTAGTGGTAGACTGAGTGAAAGATACCTCGTTTCAACAGTGAGGTGTGACTGATGGTGGAGTATGTGTTGACAGTGAGGTGTGACTAACGGTGGGGGTGGCTAACAGTGAGGTGTGAACGGACAGTGAGGTCCGTGGGACCCACCCACGTCATCCACCCATTTAGATGGGCCACATCGTGATGCGTGTGAGGCATCCAGTGTCCCTGGACGGTGGGACCCACCCCACATGTGGGGCTACCTTTGATGTATGCATCCTTCCAGGCCCTGGACGGCCTGGACGTTGTAAATTTATTACATATAATATTAATATATTATATTAATATAATATATAATATGATACATTATATATTATATTATAATGTAATATAATATTTTATATTAAATGTTGTGGTGGGCCCTACGTGGGATCCACCTCTGCCTCTTCAAAGCAGCAAAAGTTGCATGTTATATATATATATATATATATATAATATATATATATATATATATATATATATATATGAGGGTGGGCCTTACGTGGGACCCACCTCTGCCTTTTTAAAAGCAACTGCACATGCAACAGCTATGTAGCTGCTCTCTCTTAACGTCAGCAAGTTTTGCAGGTCCCACGTGATGTACGTGTACACCCAAGCTGTTCTGACGGTGGGACCCACTCCAGATGTATGTGTTTCATCCCTATGGCATGGGCCCCAATGATGTATGTGTTTTATCTACACCGTCCACTATTTGGACTGTGGGGCCCACCATGATGCAAGTGTTGTATCCAACCATCCAACCATTTGAGATATCATTTTATGACATGAGCAAAAGAATGGGTCAAATCTAAAGTTCAAGTGGACCCCACCATTTAAATAGTGCACAACGACATCCATCGTTCAAACTTCTAAGGGCCACATTTGTTTCCAATTAAGCTAATATTTGTTTTCACTTCATTTATCTCTATGTTAACTTATGAATAGGTCAGATCTCAAAAATACATAATGGTGGGCCCGATTTGATATACATGAGGCCCATCGGTGCGGCCTATTTGATATACATGAAGCACATTGATGCGGCCCAAATAATGCGGCCCATGTGATGTGGCCCACTTGACATATGAAGCCCAGTGATAAGGCCCATGGGTGAGGCCCATTGTGATGTATTCGAGGCCCATTATGATGTATTCGAGGCTCATGGGCGAGGCCCATTGTGATGTATTTGAGGCCCATGGGCGTGGCCCATTGTGATTCGTTTGAGGCCCTTGTATGAAGCCCAATGCGATATATGAGAGGCCCATAATGGGTCTCAACGTGATGTATGTGTGGCCGTTACATTATGTATGAATCCCCTATGTGGGCCACTCCTTGGAAGCAATGTTGGTTAGAGGTCCACATTGATGGGCAATGATGGTTGGATGTCCATATTGTGACCTTCCCTTAGGCCTTGTTAGGCCCATTCTCATTATTCTTTTAGTGGGTTAACCCAAATAAGTGGGCCCCATTCGCCATAGACGGATGGCTTCGTGCCATCAGATTTGATATAACCACGGCCGTGGGCCGATCTTTATATTATGATTGGTCGGTTGTCCATCTATGGATCCTGCCTTGTTTATATGCTGATGGTCGGTGCCGATTATCGGCGCCGATTACCGATTCCGATTCGGATTGTCGAGGTCAATTGTTGAGGTCAATTCCAATTTCTATTGTCGAGGCCGATTATTGAGGCCGATTCCGATTGTCGAGGCCGATTTTAGTTGTCGAGGCCGATTCCGATTGTCGAGGCTGATTGTTGAGGCCGGTTCCAATTCTGATTATCGAGGCCGATTCTGATTGCCGAGGCTGATTCCGAATGTCGAGGCTGATTCTGAATGTCGAGGCCTATTCCGATTGTCGAGGCCGATTGTTGAGACCAGTTTTGATTCCGATTGTCGAGGCCGATTATCGAGGCCGGTTCCAATTGTCGATACCGATTCTGATTGTCGAGGCCGATTTCGATTGTCGAGGTCCAATGAGATGCGTATGCGGCCCGTATTTGAGGTCCATTGTGATGTGCATGCGACCCGTGTTTGACGCCCAATGTGATGTATATACGGTCCATATTTGAGGCCTGTTGTGATGTGTATTCAGCCCGTGTTTAAGGCCCAATGTGATGTATATGAGGCCTATGTGATGAGGCCCAATGTGATGCGTTTGAGGTCCAGGCAATGAAGCCCATTGTGATGTATGTTAGGCCCGTGTGAAAGGCCCATCGTGATGTGTATTAATCTCTTGAGTGAGGCCCATGGTGTTGTATATTTGGCCCTTATGTTAGGCCATGGGTCCATTACATGTTAGGTTCTATGTGGGCCATTCCTTGGGGGCAATGTTGGTTAAATATCCACATTATCGAGGTCTATTGTCAATGCCATTATTGATACCAATTATGAATATGTGACAACATAGCATTATGATATATGCCCATACGCATCATCTGCATGTTTGTTATGAGATATGATTGAGCATTGCATATGCCATAGTGCCGGTTGTTATGAGACTCCCTGATAGGTGGAGATTGTCTCACATGAGCGCACGGTATGCGTATGATTGATGCATGATTGGACTGTGTGACTAATGCATCTCACATTATGTGATTTTGATTACCATACGCCCTAACGACATCAGGGTCGTAGCCTCCACAGGTATATCGTGGATGACCAGATGGGACACCAAAAATCTGTTCTACATGAGGTGCTGTAGATATCCCTGGGTGAAAGTCCCTAAACCCTCTTGGTTCCAGAGGTTGCTCCAACGTCTAGATCGAGTGGATGCATGAGCGCATGAGGGTCGTATACCGTTAGGCCTCGTCTCTCACTGTGTCGTGGTTGGTTGGAAGGGAGTACAACCTTACCTGCCTGAAAGGAGGGGACAATGTTAGGCTGAGTCTGACCAGTTGGAGGAATGAGTTTGTTATCGATGAGCTGGGCCCGATATTGGCAGGAGGATAGTGAGGTCTCTTCCACGCACCTTGTTACGCGCGATGGGGCGACAATCTGGTTTGGAGTGTAATAGACTCCGGTGATTCCCCAGAGAGGAACCGTACTGATATGTGGATTTATTGAGCAGGAGTTACATATTCATTCACTATCCACTCGGGCTGGTGGTGCGCAACTATTTGTTACGTGTACCTTCGCAATGGCCAGGATTTCGGTTAGGGCGCGTGACTAACCTGAGATCAGGAGTTTACTACATTATGTATGACTATCCAAATTTAGGTATGGGATTGGTTTGGATAGAATTCCCTTGTGATGGACCCCACAGCCTACGATACTACGTACTATCATCCCGACTTCACACTCCAGCTTGATCATTTCATTTGCATCGCATATTGCATTGCATCCTCAGCACATAGTATTTGGCTTACTATCTCCGCATTGCATAGCTGATCTTCATTGCTTCTTCAATATATGATATTGGTTTATTATATTTTTGCATCGCATAACTTCGATAAGGCTAATGGTATTTATGGGTTTATCAGCATGTTTTCACATTACTCCGATACCGTATAATTTATGAACTTGCCAGTATTTCTGATATTGTATGATTTATGGGCTTGTCAGTATTTCCGCTTAATCTGATTACTCTGATACTGCTTACTTGGCACTTATCTTGTGCACACACTTTCATCACTCACTAAGCTTTCTATAAGCTTATGCACGATAGATGTGTGCAGGTGACGTTAGGTTGCAGCAGCGTTAAGCTTGGAGTGTGCAGCGGTCTTCTGGAGCTTTGATCTTCGATTTATGTATTTCCCTTTCAGCATTGTACTCAAATGATTATATTAGTGGATATGTGATGATGATGTTACCTTTGTTATTTGGGTAAACTTGTGGTTATGCTTATTACGAGATAAATGTACGTTAGAAAATCCTCCTTATAGGATCCCAGGATCGGAATCTGGCGCATGTACGCCGGGAGCCGAGAACAGGGTACTACGGAGGCTGTCCACCGGATTCGGCGATCGGGAATTTCGTGAGCCCGGTTTTCGAGTTTAGGGCGTGATAATAAGTAAATGATTACTCTAAAGGAAATAAATTACTTGATAAAAAGTAACGATTACACTATAAAATGTAAATTTAACAGGATAATTAAAAGATAATTGATTTGTTGATTTGTTGATTTATTTGGGTTTGTGTGAGATGATTTTTCCTGTTAAAATCTTCTTCTATTTATAGTTTTAATCCAACCATTCTGGATCCTTCTCAAGATTTGATGGTTACCATAACTGCTTCTATCCTTAATCAGCTTTCAAATCCTTCCCACGATATAGCATTCCTGAATATTTAACCCCTGTTCAACATTCGCAATGACTCGACCATCGGCTAACTAATTGTTTACTCACTTGAACTTAGTCGCCCTCAATGACTGCTTACCACGACACGTGATAATATTCTTCTGAAATTCGATCGCACATTCTTAAAATAATCATTCGACCATTAATCTCATATACATGTGATTCACACAAATCTGACCGAAAGAGGATCTGGTCGAATAGGGAAAAAACACGGTGTTCGTTCCGTTATTACAAACAATAATCGTTGTATTGCTTCAGTCTGACTAGCCATGTAGGGATTGGTGTTCTCAACCTGGATACGGAATTGTGAACATTGGGAAATTGGCACCCACGCTGATTTTATGTTTTGGTTTGGGGCGATCAGGTTGATTTGGATTGATGATGCAATAGACTTGGAGTCGCCACTAGTCACTTAACTTAAAATCCCGCAGTCGGCTATAACTTGCAGAATATGTAAAGCTAGAGAATCCGGAGACTCTCGTGCTTTCAGTTGACTCCTGATCTGCGACCTGAGATTCCAAGTAAGGGACCTCAGTTATAGAGAGGGAAGGTGTTAGGCACCCTCTCTGCTCGTACAGATGTACGGTCTTTACTTCTTGTGGTAAAATGGTCTTAAGGGATAGAATGATGAGATTGAAATAGAACTAGGCAAACTCGAATTTCTGATGGGGCAAGGTTCGAAATTCTGGCAACCCATAAAGCATATGTCTAAAGAATGTCTAGAAGAGTTTCAAACAAATGTGATGAAGCTAAAATATTTTTAAAATTGGATTAGGCCACCATAAGTTTCTGATGCGACAGGATCCAGAGTTCTGATAAGTCACAGAGCATATATTCAATGATAATCTAAAGGAGCAAGGGGGTTAAGAAGGGAAGTAATGATGCGATTGATAAAATATGAATGCTAGTGATGATTGTATGATATTTGGCTTACACTTGAAATGGCTTAGATGTTTGGGTGCACCATGGTTGGGAATGATTGGCTTGAGTAGGACTGAGAGGCTAAGCGGTGGCTGGAAGAGGCTAGAGGGGGCTAAAAAGATGGGAGCTTGAGAACTCAAGCACACCCTCTCACTATCACTCACTTACTCTCTCTCTCTCTCTCTCTCTCTCACTCTCCTTTTCTTGATGGATTGATAGTTGTTGTTTGAAATGAAGAAAGGAGGGGAGTATTCATAGCCCATTAGGATGACTTTTTGTGTAATTCAAGGGTTTATGAAGGGTAAATGATGATGTGACAGTTTTGGATTAGTAAAGAGAAGGGAGACGCCATGTGACACTTTCTTATAGGTTGAAGGGCAGGATCAAATATTGCATATTATCCCCCATTTATGTCTTGGTTTTATGAACATGATAATGCTTAATGTTCTATTTTACTCATATTTGTGTTCTAAGGTGAATTTAAGAGGTTGGATTGAAAAGAGTGCTAAAAGCATGAATTTGATGCTTAAGAATCACTAAGGCAAGGGATAGATATTAGGAGACCAAGATTGAAGAATTCACATGCCAAAGATCCAAGAAAACCAAGTGAGGAATGAAGAGAATCAAAGATTTGAAGTGAAGAAAAGGAATCCTAAAATCGTCCTGAAAAAAATATATTTTGAAACTCTAGGTCATTTGTGAAATTACGCAGAGTGAAGTCTATTTTGGGAAACTATGCAGAGTGAAGTCTATTTTAGCAAACTGCGTAAATTTGAGGCGGTTTCTAGAGTTTTCCAACTAGGTGCGAAAGTTGGAGTTCCACAACTATAAATAGGACTCCCCAGGATGTTTCTAGGCAGCTTTTAGGGTTTAAGGAGTGGAGGAAAAGGGTGGAGAAGCTATTGCCAAGAGTTTTTTTTCTTCTTCCTTAGTTGTTTTAATGTTTTCTTAAGAGACTTTGGTCCAATCATGTCTATGGTTGGCTAAACCTCTTAGCTAGGGCTAAGAGGTGAAGCTTGTAGCGTGATGGGATATTTCTCTTGCTTTAATTCATGTTTACGTTGAACCTTCTTTGATTCTAATTTGATTTTAAAGGAATACTTTCAATTTTTAATGATTTATTGTGACTTAAATTACAGTAGATTTGCAATAGCTTTGAGTATTTTCTTTTCCTTACTTTGAGATTGTGGGATTGGTAAATCTTGTTGTCGACCATCATCTCATGGGCATGGTTTGGTGATGGAATCCTTTCCAAGTATCATAATTCTCCTCCTTTGAGATCAATGAAAGTTCAGATTTGGTTTTATTGATATATCTTCCAATTGGATAGGATAGGACTCCAATTCCAATTGTGTTACTTGAATCAAGTAAAAGGGCTCCCTGATCACTACAAGTGGATCCTTGGTACCCTAGTTCCCACCTTTAAATTCTTAGTTTTAATTACTCTATTCACAATTACTCTCTCAAATACTTCAGAATTAGTTTCACATCTTCTTCTAGTTCTCCTTTTAGGTAATTTTAGAAACGTACAAGTTTCAGTCCCTGTGGATTTGACCTCGGTCTTACCGAGATTATTACTACATCGTGACCCTACACTTGGGGTTGTAAACATAAATAGTATGAATTTTGGGGTCAAAGAGGTTCAGGCAGAGTTGACTTTCGAGGAGGGAAACAGTTGTAGCTCCAGGCACATTTGTTGAGAGAAGGCGGTAATCGGATTACCACCTCTGACTGATTACCGCCTCTGATTGTTCTAGTCTGAAACTTAGGCAGCTGGCTTCGTGCACATTTTTTGAGAGGGGCGGTAATCCGATTACTGCCCGGGTACGGTTGCTCCCTCAGTTTGGCCGGTGGGCCTATTTCAGGCCCGGAGAGTGGCCCAAAGCCCATTTGTGGATATTTGGATCAAAATGGCTCAAAATTGGCTCAATTATGACTCGAATATGGCTCGAGAAATGGATCAATTTTGGCATGCTTTGGCTTGGGTGATGACTTGAGTTAAGTTAGGGTTTATGGTAACGGAAGGGCTCGGGTTCGGCTAGGGTTTGGATCAGGTTTGGGGAGTGGTTATAGTTGTAAGTAGGGTGTGAGGTTTAGGTTCAGTTCTTAACGATCATCCATGCTTTATCAAGTTGCTAGCCTGGGTGGAGTGTCTACAGATGCTCCTCTTTGGCAAAGGTTGCATGCAACCGAATGCCAAAGTGAGTGGACACCCCACCCTTCTGGTCAGAAAAGATTATGGTCTGGACTGGTTGCCTGCCATAGTATCATTGTCAGCTTACTTTCTAGAAAAGATGTAACTTGTATATATCATGAGGGTTTGAGAAAAATGTTGTGATTGTCCCTGTGCTTTCTGGGGCATTACGGGCCACGAATTACAACCCTTTTGCATCGGATCGATAATAGCATCGGATGGTAAATCTGAAAAGTAGTGCCCCAGTGCTTCGCGGCCTTATGGGGATCTCCCTACTGTTTGGATGTGTGATGTTCCTTTGCTACATGATCACCCTATGAGTACTTATTCCATTTGATCGTCAAAGTGGTTAGCTACCCTGCGCGTTCCGCGGCCTTATGGGGAACTCACTGCGCCAACTTGGACTTGATCAGACTTTCCAAGCATCCTGGACTAGGTATGTGCGGGTGACTTGTTTTTCATGCAGTCTTCTGATTTTAATACGTTGGTTACAATTGATCTTTTCCATTATTTTGAAATGATCACTTTGACCAGAGTTGGATCGTTCTTACCATCACTTACATTGAACTTCATCGTTGCACGATTGTCCTGAAATTGAGATCCAGGCCAACCATGCTTGTATCGCATACGGATTTGACAACTCTTGGGAAAATCAGAAGTGGTCAAATCTTATTTTATTGTTTGCGCTGGATGCTACTAAGAGGTATGGAAGACCTCCTAGTATCTTGGATACCGAGCGCCATGTTTTTTGAACATTTTTGTTTGAAAACTATCCCGAATGAGGAGCTCACTCCCTAGGGATTTTATTGCAAATTTTGAAGATTTTCTTGAGGCCCTTTTGAAAAGATCGGTCCAATCTCACGGGAGGACGTCGTTGTTCGATTTTTATTGTGGCCATTTAAAATATTTTTTTTTGGAATAAGTCCAGATAGTTCTGTTGCCTTCACTGGTGGTCTCGTGGGACTTCGACTAATCTGGTTTTTATTGGAATTGTATCAAAGATGTATTTTTATGATCTTTTTAAAAAGGATCTGATCCGTCATTTTGCACTCTAATGGTTGCGATCTTGATTGGATGCACTAGGGATGCTTAATTTTTTTTTTATAATATTTTTTCGAAGGGATGAGATTATATATGAAAAATGAAAATGAAATGAAGTTTTTTGTGCCATATATGTCTGTGTGTGCTTATGTCTAAACTTGTGCTTGGATGGTGGAATCAGAACATTGAACTCAGCCCACATCGAATCCGATATTCTAAGTTGTTTACCAAGGATCTCGGTTCCCTGAGAGTAGCGCATATTAGGATTATGCCCCTTGGATTTGGGTAGAGTCTGACAGAATTCTAATTTAGGACTTATCTCTTCCTTGCGCTTCTTCACTTTACTTGTTGCCTTGACTTCTTCTGTACCTGCACTTTATTATTATTTCTTTCATTTCTTTTCTAGCCATTTTTGCTCGTAGCGCCTTTTCAGGTTTTTGCCATGATTGGCTTTCCCGTCATTTTTGCCCATGGTGCCCTTTTGGATTTTCACGTCCAGGGTCTTTGCTCTTGCCTGCCCCTTGGTAGCTGTGCTCTTTTTACCTTTGGTACCTTTTCAGGTTTTCACCAAGTCTGCTAAATGCCCATTGTTTTTACTCGAGGCGCCCTTTCTGATTTTCACCTCACCCGTTTTGCTTAGGCACATTACTTTTCTTTTGATTTCTCTTTTTCTTCTATAGAGGCGGGAGGCTAGATTCCATTCATTGTCGGCGACTGGTGAGTTTCCTAACTTTGTCTTCAATCACAACCGTGAAGCTGCTTACATTGAGATAAACTATCCTGAGGGGAAATGGGTTGGTGACTTCTGTTCTTACTCATTGGGTTTGACTCCTTTTTTTTCTCTTTTTTTTTTTTGAACTGTACGCTTTATTCGTCCATTTATTTATTTATTTTTCTTCTTCTTCTTCTTCTTCTTTTTTGAACCCTTTCTTTTTTAGAACACTTATTGGAGGGAAGGAATGATGATAGAATGTACCTTAGGATGCTAACCTCTTTTGTTTATCTTTAGCTTTACGATTGTGGTTGTCGACATAGTCAGGTAGGATTACCCGTGATAGATATTCGCGTTGTCGGCGTTGATGAGCTCTGGAAGATCTTTGCCCTAATGATGGTGAGACGAAGGGCACCTCCCGGAAGAACTTTGCGAATGATCAACAGATCATCCTAGAATAGCTTGGACTTGCCCCTTTGATCTAGTAGGCGCAATGATAAGATATGTATTATTATCATGTTGCTAACCTTTCTTTTCAGACTTGCTTGTCATTGGTCCTAGCGATCGTTGTGCACTTTATGTCTGCGAGATGTAGTTGGTTGCATTGAGATTACCACCACTTATTTTCCTTTATTTGTATCGATGATGTAGGATGTTGTCGCCACTCACTTTGTTTGCCACGAGAATGTACTCATGACCATTGAATGCCTTTGGGTTCATTCTTTCGATGATGTCCACACCCTATAATGAAAAAGGGCTAGAGTATTGCCAGGTTATAAAGACTCGAAACATGCACATGAATCTGTTATGCAAGCTTCGAAAACTTAAAGCACTTCCTGACGTGTTGCAATAGCTTATCTCCATCGTTCATCAGTAATAGCTTAGTCACAAGTTCTTCTTGGACATCGCATGTTCATTTATGCGCAAGTTGTGGACTCCATTATGGACTTCAGACATGATCTTGATAGCTTTCGCTTGATAGGCTTGACTTTAGGCTTCGTAGCAGATGGTATATGAATATCTCTTCATTGGATCTAAGCAAGGCTTTCATAGGAGAATGCGAGGTTGGATAGCCCCAGGCCTCAAGAATTCTGTCATCACTTGTATTCAAGAGGCGATGATCTTTTGATGCGTACTTTTCTAGGGAGCTCGAGGGATCCCAAGTTTACAGTTTCGAAATCGTCTGCAAAGACATTTGCTTTTGTTTCAAACTTTCTGAGGGGATCTTCTAGCTCGAGAGTCAGATCATCATTTTCCCTATCCTACGCTTCGTCCAAACCCATGAGTTTGAAGTCTAACTCCATATCGAAATCACATGAGTTGACTTCAAGCTCAAGTACTTTGACAAACACACCTAGCACATTATTGCTTCTGATTTTTTAAAAATATTTTCTATTATTTTTGTGTTTTAAGATTATTATTTTTATTTTTATTTATTTTATTTTATTTTGGATTTTGACAAGTATCTGAATTTTTTGGCATTTCATAAATATCTAGTGTTTTTTGGCATTTGGGAATTTTCTGATTTTTTTTTTTTTTTTTTTGGATTTTGAAAAGTATCTGAATTTTTGGCATTTCGAAAATATCTAGTGTTTTTGGCTTTTTGAAATTTTTTGATTTTTTTTTTAGAAAGACGGCGATGTGAATTGGGGATTACCTGATTTGGCTTGAGAAGCCAAATACTATTTTCGTTTATTATGCCGTCTTGGGGATTGCGAACCAACTATTGCCCTGCATTCCCTCCCCTTAGGAGGCAGGGCCAGACAAATCAATAGGGGGGCCCTCATCGTTGTGCCCAAGCATCATGATGAATTTAAGATTGGGCTCTGAGTTGGTGTTGGATGTTACTTTTCTCAGCTCATCTCCGATGCATTGTGAGTTTTTGGATTCTTCCAGCTCGGGTGGGATCCAGACTATGGTCCAGTTAATCAGGGGCAATTCCTGCCCCTTGCCCGAGTCATTTTCAAATAGCTCAGTTAGGCTCATCAGCTCATTTGATCCTCCATGGTAGATCTTATCCTGCCAACCGGATAGATGATTCATTCTCTGATGGATTTGATTGATTTGTGGCTGAAGGGATCATCTTCCTCTTGCTGATTTTTCCCTCCTCGAATCCATTTGTGCTTTGGTACCTCACCCACGGGAGGTTGATATCTCAGTCCTCTCATGCCTGCATTCTCTTGATATTCGAGCTAATAAAAAAGTTGGCGCTCAACTGAAGGGGAGACATAGTTTGATCCGATGGGACATGCAAGAGACATGCAATTTATTGTCTCAAACTCAAGATTATGGTATGGAATGTCCTCACCACATAATTGTATGTCTATTACTGCATATCTAGCTCTTGATGATTGTTTACTTTTATCAGAAAGATTTGTTCGGGATCATCCAGGATGGCCAGCGCCTTGTCTCTAAAAATGTACTTGGCCTTTTGGTGAAGAATTGAAGAGATATCCTTGACTCTATGAGTCCAAGATCGATCAGGGAGGAGATAAAATGAAGCTATAATGTCGAAGACTTGAAAAGTGATGGCTGATGTTTTGGTTCTAATCAGAATCTCGACATTAATCTCTCCCTCGACTTGTTTCCTAGAGGCGGGAACCACTCATCCTAAACTCTTCTCTTGAAGGACTGAAGACTGAGCAGAGTTAGGCAAATCCCTTTGAGTAGCAGAATGTCCTTCCTGGAAAGTTATCGCATGATTGAAATTGGGCCTTGATTTTGTTAAGGCATGCGGTATGTTGATCGAGGAAGAGACATTTCCTTGGAGCATGATAGTTGGAGTAGGGGTCGGATAAGTAGATGGTGCCTCTCGCAAGACGGAAGATGTATGGACTGAACTGACTGGGCGTGCCTCTTGTGGACTTGGGGCCATGGAGATTGGACTGGTTGAAGATGCCCCTTGCATATTTAAGGGCACAGATATTAGACTGGATGGGTGTGCCCCTTGCAGACTCGGGAGTATTAGTGATGGGCTGGCGGTGATTGAATGGATGCATTGGACTGGATGACAAGGCGATTCTCCCTAAATGATATTGTTGGTAGGGGTTCCGATGAGATGGGGCATACTTGATGTGGTGACAGGGAATTCTGTAGGGTGTAGTCGGTGGCGGCAACAGCAGGAGAGGTAACAACAATCCTTTGGTTGTCAATTAGATCTTGGACCGCATATTTTAGGGTGAAACAATGGTCTGTTGTGTGACCTTGAGATTTGTGGTATGCACAATATTTATTCTCGTTATAGTTTGGTGGCAGAGGGTTTGGTGGGGGCCTAGGCAGTAGTGGTGTAAGTATTTGCCTTTGGACTAACATAACTAGTATCTCAATGTAAGTTTGGGCTATCGGTGTGAACTGCCTAGGTTCCCAGGCCATCCCCATCTGCTGACCATGATTAGGGTACTAAAGAATCTCCCTTTCCTGCTGTTGTTGTCATTGTCCCTCTTGAGGGGCGAATTGAGCGCCTTGGGTAAAGGCGATAAGATTGTCTTTTTTTGTTGGATGGAGTCGGGAACACTTCTGTTACCGTTCTTGTATCCAGTAGGCCATCCTTCCACTATCCATTGTACCGAGAAGGCCTGATGAGGCCACCAAGGGGAGATCATCCCATCCCTTATTACAGCTTCGACCTGTTCCCCAACATGGATGAGTTGGACAAAGTTAGCATATGGATATGAGACGAGGTATCCAAAGATACTCGGGTTTGCCGAGTGGATGATCATGTCCATTTTCTCCTCATCATCAATGAGTATTTTCATTTTGGCGGCCATGGCCCGCCACCGTCCAACAAAAGTTGATAATGACTCATTATTCCTCTGCCTTAGGGCAGCAAGATCCGCCCTTTTGGGCGCTACATTAAGATTGTACACGAAACGATCAATGAAAGTTTGAGAAAGTTGTTCCCAAGTTTTAATTCGATGGTAGTCTAATGACGTGTACCAATCTAATACATCGCCTTTCAAGGATTTTTGAAACAAACGAATCAACGCTCCATTATTACCTGTCACGGTATTAAGATCTCCACAGAATGCTCTTAAGTGATCCATAGGACACCTCGTACCATTATATCTTTTGAATTTTGGTACCTCAAAGTCTAGAGGTACCTTTGCATAGGGAAAGGGACAAAGATCCCTGAACTTGGTGGGTGGAGATTCACCCCTTGCTACTTCCGTAACTTCCTCTGCATCTCTTGCAATTGCTCGCGGAGTTCTTCGATTTCTGAGGGCTCAAATGAGGGGGATTTTTTCCATTGGAATTGACTGGACCTCTTACTAGGAAGAGGATGTTGGAAATTGGCTGGGATACTTGGTTGTGGGAGGTTGATTTTGATAGCGGTTCTCATTAGTGAGAGCTGTTGGAAAGGATTCTCGGCCGAGGAAAATTGGCCTTAAAGGTAACTCCCGTTACGGGGAGGATGCTGGAAAGTTGAGATGACTGGGGCACTAGGCGGTGATACTTGTATAGTTTGGGCAGCCATTTTTTTCAATACACTGGGCAAGAAGGTCCTGTAAAGCCTTGAGATTTTGGGCCATATCGGCCATGGATGCAGTAGTTGCAGTATTACTCACCATGAGCTCAAGCGATCTGAGGGGTGCCTTTTAAGCGTAATGATTTCTTCTTCTTGGTTTGCCATAACAACTTTGGATTAGGTAAGCATGGGGTGAACGGAAGCCTTGAATTGGTGCAAGCCAAAGATCGATGCTCATCTTCTTCTTCTTCTTCTTCTTCTTCTTCTTCTTCTTCTTCTTTTTTTTTTTTTTTTTTTTTTTTTTTTTTTTTTTTTTTTTTAATGTGAAGAAAAATGTAAATGTTTCTGTTGAAGAATATCCCGTAAGATTGGATTTCCACACTCTTTTAAGTCAGGTCTTAGCTAGCGCTGACTAGCAAGTCCCCGGTGGGGTTGTCATTCTGTGAACGTTGGAAAATTGGCGTCCACGCTGATTTTATGTTTTGGTTTGGGGCGATTGGGTTGATTTGGAATGATGATGCGATAGACTTGAAGTCGCCACTAGCTACTTAACTCGAAATCCCACAGTTGACCAAAACTTGCAGAATATGTAAAGCTAGAGAATCCGGAGTCTCTCTTGTTTTAAGTTGACTCATGATCTACGACCTGAGATTTCCAAGTAAGGGACCTCAGTTAAAGAGAGGGAAAGTGTCAGGCAGCCTCTCTGCCCGTACAGATATACGGTCTCTACTTCGTGTGGTAAAATGGTCTTAAGGGATAAAATGATAAGATTGAAATAGAACTAGGCAAACTCAGATTTCTGATGGGGCAAGGTTTGGAATTTTGGCAAGCCACAGAGCATATGTTTAAAGAATGTCTAGAAGAGTTTTGAACAGATATGATGATGCTAAAATATCATTAAAAATGAACTAGGCAACCATGAGTTTCTGATGCGACAAGATCCAGAGTTCTGACAAGTCACAGAGCATACATTCAATGGTAATCTAAAAGAGCAAGGGGGTTGAGAAGGGAAGTAATGATGCGATTCATAAAATATGAATGCTAGTGATGATTGCATGATCTTTGGCTTGCACTTGAAATGACTTGTATGTTTAGGTGTACCATGGTTGGGAATGATTAGCTTGAGTAGGACTGGGAGGCTAAGAGGTTGCTGGAGGAGGCTAGAGGGGGCTAAAAAGATGGGAGCTTGAGAACTCAAGCACACCCTCTCACTATCACTCACTTACTCTCTCTCTCTCTCTCACTCTCCTTTTCTTGATGGATTGATAGTTGTTGTTTGAAATGAAGAGAGGAGGGGAGTATTTATAGCCCATTGGGATGACTTTTTGTGTAATTCAAGGGTTTATGAAGGGTAAATGATGATGTGGCAGTTTTGGATTAGTAAAGAGAATGGGAGACGCCATGTGACACTTTCTTATAGGTTGAAGGGCTTAGTAAAATGGTAAATAGTATGAATTTTGGGGTCAAAGAGGTTCAGGCAGAGTTGACTTTCGAGGAGAGAAATAATTATAGCTCTAGGCATATTTGTCGAGAGAAGGCGTTAATCTGATTACTGCCTCTGACTGTTCTAGTATGAAACTTAGGCAGCTGGCTTCGTGCTCATTTTTCAAGAGGGGGCGGTAATCGGATTACCGTTCGGGTACTATTAC
This sequence comes from Magnolia officinalis, assembly GCA_021015155.1. Lineage (NCBI taxonomy): Eukaryota > Viridiplantae > Streptophyta > Magnoliopsida > Magnoliales > Magnoliaceae > Magnolia > Magnolia officinalis. The sequence continues at coordinate 77,155,940 of JAJHSJ010000001.1, forward strand.
TCCCGCAGTTTGGCCGGTGGGCCTATTTCGGGCTCAGAGAGTGGCCCAAAGCCCCTTTTTGGATATTTGGCTCAAAACAGCTTAAAATTGGCTCGATTATGACCCGAATATGGCTCGAGAAATGGATCGATTTTGGGCATGCTCTGGCTTGGGTGATGGCTCGAGTTAAGTTAGGGTTTATGGTAACGGAAGCGCTCGGGTTTGGATCAAGTTCGGGGAATGGTTATGGTTTTAGGAAGGGTGTGAGGTTTATGTTCAGTTCTTAAGGATCATCCATGCTTTATCAAGTTACTAGCCTGGGTGGGGTGTCTATAGGAATTACTCGGCTTGAGCTCTTCCATATTCTTGTACCATCTGGATGCTCATTTGAACATCCCGAAGCACTATTGATACTTCGTCCGAAAATACAGCTTGAGACGTTGATGGTCCAACTTGATCTCCGTCGGGTTAGTATTCATATTCGATGCCTCTTGGGGCACATGGATCAGCACATCCTCCCCTGGAGGTGGTGCGTTCGGTGCTGAGGATTCGACCCCAACAATTCAGGCACTTCTCCTCTGCATTTTTGGCAAAAGTCAAATCGGTAGTTAATAGACAGGGTCCCACCGGGTGTACTATAAAATTGTTTGTTGTTGTTTTCTCACACAGTGTATGTGGGCGTGCTAGAATTGGATTTGTGGCTCCAATTCAAACCGAGTAACAATGACCTCAAGCGCCGAGGTAGGTAGACACGTAGTGTATGACCGAGGTCTGAGGAGGTCGGTCGCTTATTCAGCCACTCTCTTGATGTGTAAATTGGATCAGGTGATTTTCAGAGGATGTGGTTCGTCCTCTGATGATGGGTTATTCATTTGCCTTTCATATGAAAGGACTTTTCAATACATATTAAATGAAATGAGAGAGGGATTCTCACAGTCGGTCATGAAGAGGTATTTATAAGAAGAAATATGACAAATACATGATAAGGTTAGTAGCGAAGGAGTATGATCAGAAAGAAGGTATCGACTTCACTGAGATATTCACATCGATTATTAAAATTAATGAGGTATTAATATATAAAAATCTTTTTCGAAAAGCATCGAGTATGAGGTAGCATCCAACCCGTATTTATGAGGAAATCGGATTACGTACCGAGTAAACTCAGTTGGGCCCACTGTGAATATATATGGTTTATCCACACTGTCCATCCATTTTTTTCACATTATTTAAGAGGTTGAGCCCAAAATTTAATCATATCCAAAGCTCAGGTGCATTATTTCACGGGAAACCATGAGAATAATGATTTCCACGGTTGAAACCTTTTTGGGACCCACAGTGATGTTTACTTGTCATCCAACCTGTTCATAAAGATCATACAGATGTGGATGGATGAAGGGAAAACATAAACAAAAGCTTGATCTAAAACTTCTGTAGCACCTAAGAAATTTTCAAAGGTAGAAGCTTAATTAACACCGTTTCATGTTGTGTCGTCCATTTAAACTTTGGACATGCTTCATTTTTGGGCTCAAGCTCTAAAACTATCTTGTAAAATGGATGGACAAAGGGGATAAAATACATAAATTATAGTGAACCTCGCAGAGTTTATTGAGTGCGCAATCCGCTTCCCTTTCCAAGCAGGGCTTCTCTCCAGTAGGACATCAGATTCATTAATTTGTGGGCCCTACCATGAAGGTGGGCCTTTGATGTATCCTTTCTACCGTATCGATAGCCCTGCAGTAAATTGTGGATTGATCACAGCACATAATGATACTGATTACGAAATCCGAACCACCCAACTGATGTCATGAAATGGAGGGTTAAAAGTAAAGCACCGGGTGGTCCAATTTCTAGAGGAAAAATTGGATGGTTATGATCATCTCATCAGTGTAACTTTTCGTTTATGGTCCATCCACAATTGATTCAGTGATCTGGATGGATCAGATTGCCGTACAACTATGCCATACATACATACGGTTGAAGATTCTCTACCAGTTTTAGACCGTGGTAGACGGTCGATCCAGTCTGGCCCCAAAAAAACAAGAGAATGGGCCACACCATCATGATCAACTGGTTCCAAGATAAGGCTAGTATGGGCCACACACCAGCATCCATCAGCTTTGATCCTACTAATTAAATGAATGGTCCTGATTTTCATACCAGGTGCAACATGTTGGTCAAAGGTGGACCACTGATCAAATCATCATAATAAATAAATCCTTGATAAGTGGATTAGCCTGATTTTAAACCATTGCAAGTTCAGTGTCGGGCCGCTTGATGGACGGTCCTGATTTAAGCAACAAAGTGTTCGACATGGGGCCGCCTGATGAATGGCCCTGATCGCACAAATTCAGTGCGAAAACAAAATAGAATTTATTTCCATAGAACATAATCAACATGGACCAGTGATCATCTCATTATAGTATTTAACACCTGATGGTGGACATGCATGATTTTAAGCCACTAAAAGTTTAATGTGGCCCTTGCGCCAAAAATATTTAAACTACTGTGTTTTAACTGGGGCCTGCGTGATGGACGGTTCTGATTCCAATTTAATATCGGCCTGCGTGATGGACGTTTCTGATTCCAAAAAAAGAGAGAAAAAGAACAAAAAAAGACAATTTTGACAGCTGTGGGATTTGAACCCACGCCCTTTCGGACCAGAGCCTAAATCTGGCGCCTTAGACCACTCGGCCAAACTGTCCTAATGTTATTAAAATTATGCCCAAGTATAAGTAACCGTACCTAATGACTAGAGGACCGTTGAGGATGGATAGTAGAGCGTCCAACGAACGGTGTTCATGCGAATAAAAATTCTGGTTGATGGTTAGGATCATCTGATTGGTGTGGTTTATTGAATGTTGATCACTAATTCAAATATAAGCATTCAGCATAGATGAGCCCTGCCATCTACAAAGAAGTAATATGTCTTTTCTACAAAGTATGTGATGATCAATGTTATGGGAAAATCTGAGGTCCCGACTCCGAGACCTGAGAGTGTTTTCGGAGCATCGAGGACGACGTAGTAGCCGGAAGAGGAGCTTAGCGAGTTCTTGTTCAGTTTGATATCGATTCCGAGGCATGAGGCCATCGTTGCCTCGGATGATTCCGAGGCGTGAGGTCATCATTGCCTCACAGCAGATCGGACGAGTGGGGCGACTGATGTGGCGTCCCATTATCACACGATTAACGGCACAGTTGTATAACCACCCACGTCTACATGTTCGCCATACAATCGCCCATGTCGACATAACCGCAGGTTGTGGTTAGTGGCTAGGATCGTGCCGAGTATTGCGGACACGCCCATCCCAGGCAAGCAGGTACGCAAGATTTTGCACCCTCTCTATTTTACACTACTTAGACCCAGATTCCCTAGCTTAACTTAGGCATCGGAGGGTCTCTAGCTTGAGCCATGGTCTCCTTTGCTTACCGTTCTGTACAGGACCAAGGTTGTCTCCAAGCTCTCAGTGCTCGGCGGAGGGTGATCTAGATTTTGAACTCAACAATCAATGTTTTCCATATGGTATGGATGGATGTATTGCACCTTTGGGATATAAAAATCTATCCATTATTGCATGTGTAATGTGTTATTACTTTTGGGAAATACTAGAATATTGATCAAAATTTTCAATGAAACTTTAGTAATTATTAAAAAAGATATTAATGCATACTTAAAAATCAAAACATCACAAAAATAAAGTACAAATGATATGTTTTCTTTGTATAGGAATCTAATTTATGTATTGCCTGATTGAACTGGTATATGTTCAAAGTAAATTCATATAATTCATGAATGTAAGATGACATGTATAGAAATACAAACAATATAATAAAAAATAGAAGCAGAAGAAAAAAAAAAAAGAAAAAAAAAAAAAAACCTACAAATATATCTGTGAATAATGTGTGTGGTTGTTGTTGGAGCCAATGCTTTGGAAAACTAATATGAGCTCTAATCTATTAACCATGTGGATCTAATTAGGGTGATCTCAACTATAGATCATGATGATCACAAGTCCTTGGTGGACATCTCATTAATCCTTAATATAAAATGTTTCCTTGAATCCTCGTTATGGGTTTATTGAGGAGTGATTTCTCTAATAGTCCTTGAGAAATTAAGATTGGATATGACGATCATTGACTTGGGAGGGTCATGGTCCATGGATCTCAGTACCTTATTAGACCATGACCATCATAAGTGCATGGGATACATATGTGAACATTAGTTCATGAGATGTACGATCATTTTGTGTAAGGGGATTGGCTTGGGCCATGATGGACTCCACCATCGGGAACCGACTTGGTGTTGTTTTATACCTTACCCTTACCCTACATAGGAGCGTGAGTGCGCCATGAACAAAGGATCCATATTCGGACCTTTGGTCACTTACATTGGTGGATCGATATCAAGTCAACAGTCTGGGGGCCCATTTGTCTGGACTGTGATTGTGAGATCAGGACTTAATGATGCATGAAAGATGATTAATTTTTAGACCTAAGGATGTGTAGGGTTACGATATTGATTGGTTGGCTTTGACTCTTCTTACGAGATCCATGTAGGGGCCAATAAAGTGGATGTACATGGGTACATCCCTTAAGAACCGTTGATTCTTTCACGGTCCAACAAAGGATCCACTGATTTGCCTAGGAACATATTTATTGATTTGATCTAGATAAATCAGGAACTCATCAAGTATTTTTCCATTGGGCCTAACACTGATTATTTTAATCAATTTTCAAAGGTTTTAACCATTGAAGTTTTGTTTTAACCGTTAAAATTGCTTATTAGATCGCACTTGACAATAATTTGATGGCCCAGATATGATGATCGACTTCTAATTGACATGAGATATGATCATGACAGTAGAGAAATTATATCATGAGTATATACATGGATGAGGTGGATCGACGCATTTTCCTCATAACATGTTACAAAGTTATGCGTAGGGTGGCAAAGTATTATACTGGTATTCTCCTGAAACCCTGGCTTCCTCTCTATTTTATTTGATCATATCCCAGAGGAGAAGTGACGAGAAGCCCTAGACACCTTTCCCCTTAGGATGTTTGAATCAGAGAAAAGAGAGAAATTTGTAGAGCGAACAAATTAGTTTTTTCATCATCTTATCCATCTTTGTGTGGTCCATTCTTATAGATGGTTGTGGGATTCCTTGGCACCTATTATAGAAAATTCTTTGAGCTATCTAAATCTCTCCGGTACTGGGATAGATCGAGGAGAGACCTCCTAATTTGGAGGACCATAATCGGCATTGCATCAACACATGTCGTCATATTCTAAGTATGATCTAAATTTCTTAAGTTAGTTGTTTGATTCAAGAAATTGTATATGATTGTATTCAGGAGAATTTGTGTAACACCCCAGATTTTTGCCAACCTGAAGTTAGATGTCCTTAGGCAAGGGATAGATCCTAACCCCTTATGAACCTCTCAAACCTCAAATCCTTTAGAAATTAGACAAGTTTAACTAAGTGTTAAACGAGATTAGCTGTGAAATCCGCTTGAATCACTTTAAATACGATCTGCTAGACCCAAAACTTGTAGAATCATTGACGTTATGTTACCCTAAAATCTAGGATCAATCTCATTACCTAGTTGCTCTCGGGAGCACATTGAAACTCCGTATCGAATCTGGACCGCACGTCGAAAGTCCGATGATCACAAAATTATATAATTAGGACCACCTTGCTGGGCTTGACAACCACCTCGGAAATCAAGTCCAGATAGTGTCCCAAAGTAATTCGCTTGAGCCCGGAGTGAAGTGTGTGAGAAAACGTGGTTTCTTTTAGAAATTAAATCAATCTGAGACTTGTCGCTTGCGGGCCGAATATAAGAAATCAGACCGTCAGAATCTGACCCAAATACACCCTCGGATCAGGAGAAATTTCATACACAGGTCAGTGTACTTGTGGCCTTGATCGAGTTTCGGTGACCGTTGAACTGAAACTGGTCCGCCACATGTGATCTGGGAACCCAACTGGAACGAAAACTTAACTCGACCTAGATCTAAGGTCAGTGAGCTTAAGTCCGACCTTTGGCTCAGGGGGGGGGGGCTCCAGAAATACTCCGTTGAGTCGAAACAGACTGGTTTTGGACATAACCTAAGTATACCTTGGCCATGGGGCCATTCCCATCAGTTTTAGGCCTATATAAGGGCCTTAAGCCCTCACTCTCTCATCCCATACGAATTTGGGAAACCCTAGGAGAGAGAAGAAAGAAAAGAGAGAGAGAGAGAGAGAGAGAGAGAGAGAGAGAGAGAAGTGAGGATTCTTCCCTGCTACTCCACCTGCTGAAACACTACTCCCGTGTAGTTCTTCCAGTGTTTCTAACGCTGTATTTGGGTAAGAAATCCTAACCCTAACCTATTGTAGAGATTCAAATAGAACAGATGATGGAATAGCTAACCTATTCCCTGTTGTAGGTTGTTGTGGTGCCGTTGACAAAGACTTAGTGTCTAAACTGATTTCGTTTCGCGTCTACGGCATAAGGTACGGACTTTAAACGTATAGGTTATGGTTTTCAAGGCTTTCAATGTCAGTTAATGATATATTACCGACGTAGATGCTATTACACATGTACAAAGTGCTGTCCGTTTCGTTTTTCAGATATACGTTAACTATGTTGAATATACTGTATTCCTCGTATTTGTAGAAAATACCATATACGTATGAAATACGGATTTGTGCTTGCCATGATTAATTGCTGTCTATGTATGCTAGATACATGTGTATCAACTTCTAGGTGAACGGATTAGCCTAATACATGTTATCCCAACATACGTTGTGTATGTTATAACGTGTAGCCTAAGTGTTTGTAGAAATGTTCGAATGAATATGAAACTATGATTTATGCTTGCCATGACTATGGGTCGTGAATGCATGATCATGGTTCATGTGGCAACTCCTTTGTGAAAGGATTCGCTATGACATGTGTTTTAACTAGCATATTACAGGTATGTTGGAAGGTGTAGTCTAAGTGTTTGACAATTGTCTGAATGAGTAAGTAGTTAGTAAATTGCAATGTATAAGAGTGTTGAGATATGATTCTCAACTACTTTAACTATGTGTATGATTTCCTCCATGTACCGTATATTGTAGTGTCTGTTTATCTATGTAATGCATATGTATAAATCCATGTTTAAATTGTATTCCACAAAATGCAAGACCAAGGCCGTGAAGGGTGATGGGGGAGTGGTGTAACGATTCCGTGCAACAGCCCTGGCAGCCCTAAGCGGACAATGTCGAACCTTTGATTATATGATCTGAAATCTTGATCCATTACTGCTTTAATTATCTGCTAGGAGATTTTGTTGTCATTGAATGTGATTGGGGCTATTTTATAGTCCAGGCAATCGGTAACAGGCCTTGATTTTGTGGCTGAGGTCATTTCGCCACAAAAGACACGTTCAATGAATCCGAGTCGTACGATGGTGGTCGACAGTGGTACCTTGTCGGTTACTTCAACGTACACTCGTACCAGTCGAACTTGTCTAATAACCCGATTGGCCATTATGTGTTCACCATGTTTGGACGCTACTGCTTGAACTTAAGGTACCAAACTTACCAGTGAAACCCCGTTAACCTTGGTACCTCGATCCGCTAAGACTCATGAGCCAGGCATGGTGGTATGGGACACCGTGGTCGTGCTGTCGGCCTATGCTGGGGCGACGAGCCTCCCCGTAGTGACCAGTGAGCAACCCAGACTCGTGAGCCGAATACGGTGGTATGGGACACTGTATTCGAGCTGTCGGCCTACACTGTTTTGATAACAAAGCTGTGATGGGTGATTGGGGAGTGGTGTAACGATTCCTTGTAACAACCCTGGGAGCCCTAGACGTGCCCTGTGTAGTGACCTCGAGCGTACTCTGAGTCTACGTGGAGGCGATGACCCTTCCGTAGTAACAAGAGTATAAACTAGGCCTGCACTGATTTGGCGACGAGCCCTTTGCAGCGACCTAGAACTGCAACATCGTATGAGACTAACTAGGACTGACGACCCTAGAATGGATCATTGTTTGGGAAATGACATAAGGGAGGTACCTCAGTTTCCCAATCCTGCCGTATAAAAAGGACTAATAAGAACTTGGTAATCATATGCATTCACTGCATCACGCGTGCAGTCAGGTGTAGTAGGTCAAGCACTGAGGCAGTGTTGTTCATACGTGAACGTAAGATGAAGTCACTGAGGGAGCGTAGGCGAGGGTATGCATCATATTATTCATATCATTCTTGCATTAACAAGAGTATCTAGGACCTGATTATTGTATTGCTTTATCATTACTGCTTGACTGAATTGATAACATGTTAACCTTTGCTTTATTGTTCCACTGATTTGATCACTCACTCCCACGTTACGGGAGGGTGTTGTACACACCAACCAGACCCTGTTTGAGTTTCAGATGATGGCAATGCTTGCGAAGCGGAGCCGGACTTTTATGATGAGGAGGAGGGTTTCTCCTTATACAACTATCAAACGGGTCTATGTAAACCATCTTCTGATCGACGGGAGTACAGGGATTACTTTAGTTTGCACTTTTAGAACACCCATGTATATTCCTTTTGTTCATTTTTGGTGTATACATGTCTATCTTTAACCTGGTAACATGTTCATACTCTGGAGACGTACAACAGTTTATATATTTTATATATCTATCACAGTCTTCCGCTTGCATAATTTAACTGTCGTTGGAGTATGATATGTTGTTTTGGTATAATCCCACTCATGTTTATTGCATTAATATGAACAACATTCAATCATCATTATCTATGTTGCATAAGTGATGCGTTGGAACTCGGGAGTGGAGTTTATGCTCGACCCCCGATTTTCTGGGCGTTACAATTTGGGATTAGGATTTCATTTTCGATTTGGAGAAAATTAGATTATATTGTGTAAGTTTGATGAAATTCCATCAGTTGTGGCTCAGACCCACATAGAGTTGCATGATGGCTCAAAATCATCATCTCCATCTTGATGGGGTTGGATATAATACTATCACTCTACAAATCGACAATATTGAGTACAAGTCATAGTAGAATGATAACAGTGAAGATACTCTTTCACACAATGCCGATACTCATTCTATCATAACTAGATTAGTATGCCCATTTGTGGGTACTACGTAATTGTAATAGTTTATGTTTGATGTGGATATGGGGTGGGTACATATGAAGCTCCTAAATAGCTACACTTTTTGCCCATACACCAGGTTCCGATCCTGGAATCCTACAAGGAGGATTTTTTCAACGTACATTTATCTCGCAAGAAGCATAACCACAAGTTTACCTAAATCACAAAGGCAACATCATCATCACATATCCACTAATATAAACAGTTGAATACAGTGCTGAAAGGGAAATACATATATCGAAAATCAAGGCTCCAGAAGATAGCTGCACGCTCCAAGCTCAACGCTATTGCGACCTAACGCCACCTGCACGCATCTATCGTGCATAAGCTTATAGAAAGCTTAGAGGGTGGTGAAAGTGTGTGCTCAAGGTAAGTTCCAAGTATGCAATATCAGAGCAATGCGAAAACATACTGGTAAGTCCATAAATACCATCAGCCTTATCCAGGCTATGCGATGCAAAACATAATAAGTCAATATCATATACTGAGGAAGCAGTGTAGATTAGCTATGCAATGTGGAGACATAGTAAACCAAAAATCATATACTAAGGATGCAATGCAATATGTAAATCCTGACGAGTCCACGAATACCGTCAGCCATATCTAGGTCATGCATCAAACCTGCACGTATCACGCGATCATGTGGGGGCAATTCTGTCTCACAAGGAGTCCCATAAACATCTCAGCCCAATGGTATATGCTTTAATCAATCATCCCTCACAACATGCATACGAATGATGGGGTCCACAGAAGGACGACGGATCTACTCCAAATATTCAGATAGACTCTAAACAGTGGATACATCAAACCTGATACTGCATATTTTCCATCTACGGCAAGGGGTGATATAGACTCCTTTATCGAAGTCCACTGATTTAAAACGCGTTACGACAGTTAAGGAAGGAATCCAACTTATAGCCACCACAACATCGGACGATGCTTCCAATGTGGGACAAAATTCTACCTTCACTGTGTGCATAGTAGCCTGCCAGCACAGTAGCCTACCAATCACTGGTAGCTCGCCCAGACCCCTTAGGCCCCGCCCACATCAGTGTTTGCCCACGTGTGCCCACGTGTGCAACAGTGACGGAGTGTCACAATATCCCCTACCGAGGGCAGAGCCGAGTCTAAGTACAATTAGTGGGTTTTCTTACCCTCTCTATCGCGCAATAAACTGGACTTCCTTATGGGGCCCAATAATTAAGGTTAACCCACTTATACAAGGATGAGAATGGGCCTAACAAGGCCTAAGGGAAGGTCACAATGTGAACATTTAACCATCATCACCCATCAATGTGGACATTTAACTAACATTGCTCCTAAGGAGTGGCCCACATAGAGCCAAATGTATAGTGGGCCATGGCCTCACACAAGGGCCTAATATACATCACAATGGGCCTCACTCAAGGGCCTAATACACATCACGATGGGCCTCACTCATGGGCCACATACGCATCACATTGGGCCTCGCTCATGGGCCTCATATACATCACAATGAGCCTCATCACTTGGGCCACGTGTACATCTCATCAGACCTCAAACATGGGCCTCATGTACAGCAGGTGGGCCTCACACATAACAGTGAGCCTCTTACACGGGCCATATAAACATCATGTCGGGCCTCATCAAATGGGCCATAATATATATAGCTTTGGGCCTCATCATTAGGCCACAAATACATCATATTGGGCCACACACAAGGGCCTCATACACATCCCATTGGGCCTCACTCATGAGCCTCATGTCTGGGCCTCAAATACATCACAATGGACCTCATACACCACCATGGGCCGCATCACATGGGCTTCATATACAATACATCGGGCTTCATCATATGGGCCTTATATACAACACATCAGGCCTCACTCATGGGCCATATATACATCATAATGGGCCTCATCACATGGGCTTCATATACAACATATTGGGCCTCATCATATGGGCCTCATATACAACACATCGGGCCTCACTCATTGGCCACATATACATCATAATGGGCCTCATCACATGGGCTTAATATACATCAATGGGCCGCATCGCATGGGCCTCATCACATCACAATTGGGTCACATCCCATGGGCCTCATCTGTCACGCCCCAAACTCAGAAATCGGGCTCACAAAATTCTTGATCGTCGAATCCGGTGTCAATAGCCTCTGTAGTACCCCATTCTCGGCTCCCGACGCCCATATGCCAGATTCCTATCCTAGGATCCTACAAGGAGGATTTTTCAACGTACATTTATCTCGTAAGAAGCATAACTACAAGCTTATCCAAATCACAAAGGCAACATCATCATCACATATCCACTAATATAAACAGTTGAATACGGTGCTGAAAAAAATACATATATCAAAAATCAAAGCTCCAGAAGACAGCTGCATGCTCTATGCTCAACGCTGCTGCAACGTAACGCTACCTGCACACATCTATCGTGTATAAGCTTATAGAAAACTTAGAGGGTGGTGAAGTGTGTGCGCAAGGTAAGTGTCAAGTATGCAATATCAGAGGAATACAGAAACATGCTGGTAAGTGCATAAATACCATCAGCCTTATCCAGGCTATACAATGCAAAAACATAATAAGCCAATAACATATACTAAGGAAGCAATGTAGATCAGCTATGCAATGTAGAGATATAGTAAACCAAATATCATATACTGAGAATGCAATGCAATATGCAGTGCGAATGAAATGACCAAGCTGGAGTGTGAGGTCAGGATGATAGTATGTAGTATCGCAGGCTATGGGGTCCATCATAAGGGACTTCTATCCAAACTAGTCTCATACCTAAATTTGGGTAACCAGGCTCAATGTGGTAAACTCCTGATCTCAGGTTGGTCGCGCGCCCCAACTGAAATCCTGGCCATTGCGAAGGTACACATAACAATTAGTTGCGCACCACCAGCCCTAGTGGATAGTGAATGAGTAAAATGATGAGTATACAACTGCTCAATAAGTCCACATATCAGTACCGTGCATCTCTGGGATCATCATCAGGGTCTAGTACAATCCACATTGGCTGCCGCCTCCCTAGCCGCACAGCCATGCGAGTGGAAAATACCTCGCAACCCACCTGCCAGCAGTATACCAATGCTTACCTGACTCGTCGATAGCGGACCCATTTGTGATCTGGTCAAACTCAGCCTAGCTAACAGCCCCCTCACTCTGGCGGATAAGGCCACACCCCCTTCCAACCGACCACGAGACAGTGGGAGACGAGCCTACTGGTATTTGGCAATCGGGCGCTCATGTATATCCACTGGGTCTAGACGTTGGAGCTTCTCCTGGCCACAGAGGTTTAGGGACTTTCACCCACGGACATCCAACCTGCCCAGATGCTCGAACCAAACATTTTCGGTGTCCCATCTGGCCATCTACGACATGCCTGTGCAGACCATAGCCCTGATGTCGTTAAGGTGTATGGTGGTCATATCACAAAATGCGAGATGCATGAGTCATACCATCCAGTCATGCATCAAACCTACGCGTACCGCAGGCTCATGTGGGGCAACTTCGTCTCTCAGGGAGTCCCATAATAATCCGCCCAATGGCATGTGCTATAATCAATCACTCCTCATATCAAGCATACATATGATGCACATGGGCATGGATCGTGGAGCTATATTAAGCATGTTATATGATGATAATGTACTCTCCTCATATCAATGATGGGCCTAAACGGCCTACTCATATCAAGAATGGGCCTAATGAGGCCTAAGGGAAGGTCACAATGTGGACATTTAACCATCATTGCCCATCAATGTGGACATTCAACCAACATTGCTCCCAAGGAGTAGCCCTCATAGAGCCAAACAAATAGTGGGGCCCATGGCCTCACATAAGGGCCTCACATACAACATAATCAGCCTCACATATCACAATGGGCCGCATCACATGGGCCTCATATACATCACAATGGGCCGCGTCACATGGGCCTTACACATCGCAATGGGCTGTATCTCATGGGCTTAATACACATCACAATGGGCCGCATTACATGGAGTCATATGTATTGTAATGAGCCTCTCACACGGGCCTAATATACATCACAATGGGCCGCTCACATGGGCCTAATATACATCACAATGGGCCACATACATGGCCAAATATACATCATATCGGGCCTCAAATACATCTCAATGGGCCGCATCCATGGGCCTCTCATACATCATAATGGGCCGCTTGGATCAAACACGTACATCACGTGGGGGCCACGTGGATGGACTGTGTGAATAAACACATCTCAAGGTGGGCCCCACCCGTCCAGAGTGCTGGACGGTGTGGATAAGACCCATACATCACGGCTGGCCCCACATGGATGGACGGTGCATACAACACATACCTCAAAGTGGCCCCACCCATCCCACGACAAAACAAATGGATAGCTGGATATAGAACACACGCATTAAGGGGCTCACCATCCCACAAAATAAATGGATGGCATTGCTACAAAGCACATACATCATGGTCAGCCCATACAACACCGTCCAGATGGACGGTGTGTATATAAAATACATATATCAAGGTGGGCCTCACCTGCCAACACGCTGTAATGTCGGACGACATGGTAAAATACATACATTAGGGTGGATTTCCACTGGACGGTCCGGATGCAAGGCACACATATCAGAAGTGGGGGCCACGTCCCAGCTGGACGGATGGTTAGGATATAATATATACCTCATGATCAGAGTCGTGGAACTTGCTGAAGTCAACACAATAGCTATCAGTAGGTGCATAGATGGACAGTGTGTATATAACGCACTCCTCATGATCAAGCCTGACTTGCTGACGTCCTCAAATGGACGGTTTGGATGCAACACATACATCATATGGACCCACAGAACTTGTGACGTCAATGCAACAACTACCTAGATACTGGCAGCTGATCCACCGTCCAAAAGATGGACGGCTGGGATTTAACAGATACATCATGGTGGGGTACCATCAGATGAATGGTTGGATAAAACACATGCTCCATGGTGGGTCCCATCCCCTCATGTGCCACACGTGTGGGGTGCACCCACATCTCCAGACAGATGGACGATATGTATAAAATACGTACATCAAGCTGGCTCACTGCACTTGCTGACGTTAACACAACAACTAATATGCTGTTCGTCCACAGATGGACAGTTAAGATGCATACATCAAGATGGGCCCCACCTCCACACGTGCAACACGTGTGGAGTGGGTCCCACGACCCGGACGGACGGACGGACGTACAACCTGGATATAGAATGCATACATCAAGTTGGGGTCCAATCCTCGTTTAGGGACTGGACAGTATGGATGAAACATTTACATCTGGTGGGTCCACGTGGTGGCCCACCAGAGTTTGGATCGAGCTGATATCTGTGATTACCCTCCGACCAGGTCTGTCCAAGAATGGACAGTGTGGATAGGTGGGGTCCACGTGGGTAGGCCCCCGGTTTGGTCCACTTGGTTGGACGGCATGGATCATACATCAAAGTGGGCCATCATACACAAAATATACACAAAATAAAAGAGAGAGGGAAGGAGAGAGAGAGAGAAACGACGATGGAGGGGAGGGGCTCCGCCACTATGAGCCCTCCTTAGATGGGCCATGTATTACAAAATGTACATCAAGTGGGTCCCATTACATGTGGACCCTAAATAAAAAAAATCAAGATCTAATGCTATGAACACCCACCGATTCTGCTTCTTCTAGGCTCCATGGACTCCTTAGCTCTTAGACTTTCCCTTTGATGTTGGAAGATGAATATTGAAAGGTGGAGATGGGAGATAGGGTGGTAGGGAGTGAGCCACACATGGCTCTTCTCATGGAGAGCTTGGACGTTTCCCTTCTCGGTGCTTGGGAGAATGGGTGGAGAATGAGAGAGAGAGAGAGAGAGAGGAGAGAGAGAGAGAGAGAGAGAGAGAGAGAGAGAGAGAGAGGATGTAAGGAGAGAGGGATGGGTGTACTTGAGAGGTATGGTAATGTTGACTTTTGGGTGAGAGGGGGATCAGTGTGATGGGATATGTACTTGACTTGTACATTGATTGATTGATTTGACATTTGGTAGAGATTCTCTTGGATTTTGCAAACGCGTTACGTTTTCCTCGAAATAAATGCGGGCCCACAACTCCTGGCCTGGGTATCGCATCGGTGAACGAGATGCGACGTAGGAACCGCAGCGACGACACGGTCACTAGGGTACATGTCTCGGGTCAAGCCGACTCAGATCTACGTGATACGATTTAGGGTAGTGCGCAAACGCTGATTACAGGTTGCGGGTCGTCAGAATTCGACAGGGAGGATCGCGAGAGTCTACGGAACGATACGGACTAGGATACGGGCCTGACATCATCACCTCACAATGGGCCTCATCCCATAGGCCTCAAGTACATCACATTGGACCGCATCAAATGGACCTCATATACATCATATCGGCCACAAATACCTCACATGGGGCTTATCAAATGGGCCATAAATACATCATATTGGGGTGGGCCCTGCACATTCCAAATGGGCCCCACTAGATGGACAACTAGGATCAAACATGTACATCACGTGGGGGCCATGTGAATGGACAGTGTGAATACATAACACATCACAAGGTGGGCCCCACATGTCCAGAGTGTTGGACGGTGTTGATAAGACCCATACATCACGACTAGCCCCACATGGATGGGTGGTGCATACAACACATACCTCAAAGTGGGCCCCACCCATCCCACAAAAAAATAAATGGACGGCTGGATATAAAACACATGCATCAAGGGGCCCACCGTCCCACAAAATAGATGGACGGCTTTGCTACAAAGCACATACATCATGGTCGGCCCATACAGCATCGTCCAGATGGACGGTGTGTATATAAAATACATAAATCAATGTGGGCCTCACCCGCCAACACGCTGTAATGCCGGGCGACATGGTAAAATACATACATTAAGGTGGATTTCTACTGTCCAGATCACTGGACGGTGTGGATGCAAGGAACATATGCCATGTCCTAGCTGGACATATGGTTATGATAAACATATACCTCACGATCAGAGCCATGGAACTTGCTGAAGTCAACACAACAGCTATCAGCAGGTGCACAGATGGACGGTCTAATTGAAAACCAATGGATAGTGTGTATATAACACACTCCTCATGATCAGGCCCGGCTTGCCGACATCCTTATATGGACGGTCTGGATGCAACACATACATCATACGGACCCACATAACTTGTGACGTCAATGCAGCAACTACCTAGATGGTGGCTGTTGACCCACCGTCCAAAACATGGACGACTGGGATTTAACAGATACATCATGGTGGGGTATCATCAGATGGATGGTTGGATAAAACACACGTGTCACGCCCCAAACCTGAAAATCGGTCTCACAAAATTCCCGATTGCCGAATTCGGTGCCGACAGCCTCCGTAGTACCCCATTCTCGGCTCCCAGCACCCATATGCCAGATTTCGATCCTCGAATCCTACAAGGAGGATTTTCCAATATACATTTAACTCATAATAAGCATAACCACAAGTTTACCCAAATCACAAAGGCGACATCATCATCACATATCCACTAATATAAACATTTAAATACAATGACAAAAGGGAAATACATATATCGAAAATCAAAGCTCCAGAAGACCGCTGCACGCTCTAAGCTTAATGCTGCTGCAACCTAACGTCACCTGCACACATCTATCGTGCATAAGCTTATAGAAAGCTTAGAGGGTGGTGTAACTGTGTGCACAAGATAAGTCCCAACTATTCAATACAATACCATAATCATACAATGTCGGAAATACTGTCAAGATCATGAATCATACGATATCAGAGTAAGCGGAAACATACTAGTAAGTCCACAAGTTATACAATATTAGAGTACGCAATGCAGATCATAATGAGCCCAAATATCAGATACCGAGTCCACGAATACCGTCAACCTTAATCAGGTTATGTAATACATAAGCACAATAAACCAAATGCTATGTGTTGAGGATGCAGTGTAATATGTGATGCGAATGAAATGACCAAGTTGGAGTGTGAAGTCGAGATGATAGTACGTAGTATCGCAGGCAATAGGGTCCACCACAAGGGACTTCTATCCAAACCAGTCCCATACCTAAATTTAGATAGTCAGACTCAATGTGGTAAACTCCTGATCTCATGTTAGTCGTGCGCCCCAATCGAAATCCTAACCATTGCGAAGGTACATGCAACAAATAGTTGCGCACCACCAGCTCGAGTGGATAGTGAATGAATAAATGAATGAGTATGCAACTCCTGCTCAATAAGTTCACATATCAGCATCGTACATCTCTGGGATCATCACCAGGGTCTAGTACACTCTACATGCAATCGCCGCCCACTAGACGAGCAAACATGCAAGTAGAAGAGACCTCACTATCCGCCTAGCCAGTAGTCAGCCAATATCTACCCAACACGTCGATAGCGGACCAATTTATGAGCTGGTTAAACTCAGCCTAGCTATGCCCACTACCCTCGGGCGGGTAAGGCCACAACCCCTTCCCAACTGACCACGACACGGTGGGAGACGTGACCTACTGGTATTCGGCACTCAGGTGCTCATGTATTCACTCGGTCTCGATATTGGGGCGTCTCCTGGCCACGAAGGTTAAGAGATTTTCACCCAGGGACATCTATGGCGCCCCGATGCTAGTAACAGATTTTCGGTGTCCCATCTGGCCATTTATGACATGCCTGTGGAGGCTACGACCCTGATGTCGCTAGGGTGTACAGTAATCACAACACACAATGCAAGATGCATGAGTTATACAATCCAGTCATGCATTAATCCTGCGTATACCGTGCGCTTATGTAAGACAATTTTCACCTATCAGGGAGTCTCATAACAACCTTCCCAATGACATATGCAATGGTCAACCACATCTCATAACAAACATGCAGATGATGCGTTTGGGCATGTATCATGATGTTATGTTGTCGAGGCCGATAAAATCGGCCTTGACAATCGAAATCGGCCTCGACAATCAGAATCAGCCTCGACAATCGGAATCGACCTAACAAAGGGCCTAACAAGGCCTAAGGGAAGGTCACAATGTGGACATTCAACCATCATTGCCCATCAATGTGGACATTTAACCAACATTGCTCCCAAGGAGTGGTCCACATAGAGCCAAACATATAGTGGGCCCATGGCCTCAAATAATGGCCCAATATACATCACCATGGGCCTCTCTTAAGGGCCTAATACACATCATAATGGGCCTCACTTATGGGCTACATATGCATCACATTGGGCCTCGCTCATGGACCTCATGTACATCATAATGGGCCACAATACATGGGCCCCATATATGTCAAATGGGCCGCAATATATGGGTTGGAAAATACATCTCATTGGGCCTTACCAAATGGGCCAAAAATACATCACAATGGGCCTTACCAAATGGGTCAGAAATACATCACAATGGGCCTCATCATATGGGCCAGAAATACATCACAATGGGCCTTACCAAATGGGCTAGAAATACATCACAATGGGCCGCTCACATGGGCCTAATATACATCAAGTGGGTCGCATCAATGGGCCGCACCAATGGGCCTCATATACATCAAGTGGGTCGCATCAATGGGCCTCATATACATCAAATAGGCCACAATACATGGGCTCCGAATATATCAAATAGGCCACAATACATGGGCTCCGAATACATCAAATCGGGCCACATCATGTGGGCCTCAAATACATCAAATCGGACCGCATCATGTGGGCCTCAAATACATCAAATAAGCCATGTACAGCTAGTAGGTGGGCCTTCTGAATCACAGAATGAGCCCCACCAGCCGGATATACAACGCATACATTACGGTGGGTCCCATGAATGGACTATATAGATGAAACACATATATCATGTGGGACCCACGTCCCTGTACAGGAAGGCATGAACAAAACACCTACATCATAGGTGGGTGCCATATAGATGGAAGACGTGGTTGAAATGCATACATTATTGTGGGGGCCATGAACATCGGTGTGGATGGACCACAATATCAAGGTGGCCCCACATGGACGACATGGATGATACAATACATGTATCATGGTGGGTCCCACACATGTGGCCCACCAGAGTTTTAAATCTGCCTCACATCCATCTGGACGTGAGGATATAGAATACGTACATCAAGGTGGGTCCCACGTGGGGCCCACCTCCAATACATATTATATATATATATATATATATATATTTTTATTATATATATATATTGTATACATATTTTATTTTATTGTTATTATTATTATTTTAAAATAACTGTCTAGCGTCCAGACCACATGCAGGGTGGACGGTCTGGATTAAATCCATACATCCTAGTGGGTCCATGTCCCACGTCCAGATGAATGGACGGTTTGGATATATCATATACATCATCGGTGGGGTCCACGTACGTGGCCCACAACAGTTATGGGCTGGTGCTGGCCCACACCGTTCAACAGATGAACGGTTTGGATATAAGACATGCCTCATGATTAGGGTCCACATGGCATCGTCCAGATGGATGGTGCAGATACAAAATATACATCAAGGTAGGGCCCCACACGTGTGGATGCAAGACATCCATCAATGTGGGCCCCATGTCCGTGCATTGGACGGACAGCAGGGTTTAATATACATAAATGTCGTGGGTCCCACCGTCCAGGGAATGGATGGTGCTGGACCCCATGCACTAGGTGGGTCCCATGTCCAGTCCACCTAGATGGACGGTCAGGATGAAACACCCACATATGGTTGGTCCCCACGCTGACGTGGCCCACCAAAATTTTGGATCAGGCTGATACTTGTATTTCCTTCATCTAGGGTCTGCCCAAAACGGTCAGCAGCAAGGTGGGCCTCGCTAGCGAGCGGCGGTGGATCTTAATCCATTCATCAAGGTGGGCCGCAACAGGGAAAGAAAAAGATATATATATATATATATATATATATATATATATATATATATATATATATATATATATATAGAGAGAGAGAGAGAGAGAGAGAGAGAGAGAGAGAGATAAGCGTGAGAAGGGGAGGGACCCCGCCACTATGGGCCCCTCTCTATCCAATGCATACATCAAGATGGGTCCCACCACAAGTGGGCCCTTAAATAATCAAATCCAAGCAAAAATTATAAATCTAATCCTAGAAAACACCCACCTTTGATCTCCTTTTCCTTTTTTCGCTAATGCATGCTAGAGCTCTAAAGGAACAATTTCAACGGTTGAGATGGACTTAAGATGGTGGGATTGGGTGGTAGGAAGGTGGGCCACACTAGCTCTCTCCCATGGAGCTTGGACATTGGGTTGCTTGGGAGAATGAGAGAGAGATGAGAGAGAGAGGTTGTAAGAAGAGAGAGAGATGAGTGAGAGGTGATGGGTGAGTGATAGGTGTGTATTTGACACGTATGGGTGGAGAGAGAGAGTTGACTTTAGGGGTTACTTTTGGGGATGGGACATGTACTTGATTGATGGGACATGTCCTCTTGGGTTTAGCAAATGCGCGGTGTTTTCTCGAACTGAACGCTGGCCCACATGTCCTGGCCCGGGTATCACATCGGCGTGTGAGATACGACGTCGGAACTGTGGTGACGGTGCGGTCCCAAGGATACAGGTCTCGGGCCGAGTCGACTCAGATCGATAGGATGCAACTTAGGGTTGCGCGCAAATGCTGATTACTGGTCGCGAGTTGTCGGAATTTGACCGGAAGGACCACAGAAGCCTATGGAACAGTTAGGATATGGGTCTCACAACATGTATCAATGTGGGTCCCACGTGAGTGGGGCCCACGGCTGCTGGGCAGCATAGATAAAACACTTACATCACGGTGGATCCCACCGTCCTTATTGGACGATGTGGATGCCACACATACATCCAGGTAGGCCCCACCGCCCTGGCCCCTGGACGGTATGGATTTAACACATACCACGTGTGGGACCCATGGCCCGGACGACCTGGATAACTCATGTACACATAGTGGGGTCCATGTGTACGTGGCCCATTGCTTTGAAGCAAGTTGATATTTGTATTTTCCCTCCATCCAGGCCTGTCCAAACGGATGGGCAGCAAGGTGGGCATCGTTAGTGGGTGGCGGTGGATAAAATACTTGCATCATAAGTGGGCCATACAATTAGGGGAGAGAGAGAGAGAGAGAGAGAGAGAGAGAGAGAGAGAGAGAGAGAGAGAGAGAGAGAGAGACGTGTGGCGGAGGAGCTCTGCCACTATGAGCTCCTCTAGCAATTACAATGCATACATCAAGATGGGCCCCAAAATCGTGTGGACCCTAAATAAAAATTAAGATCTAGCACTACGAACACCCACCATTAGATCTTCTTGGTCCCTTCGAATCCTTGGCTCCTAAGCTCTCCCTTTGATGGAGGATGATGAGGATTGAAGGGCTAGGATGAGAGAAGAGGGGGTAGGAAGTGGGCCACACTTGGCTATCCTCTCCTTGGTCTTTTTCTCTCTTAGTTGCTAGGAAAAATGGTAGAGAATGAGTGAAAGATGGGAGATGTAAGGAGAAAGGGATGGGTGTGTAAGAGGGATGGGATGAGAGGTATGGTGGTGTAAGGAGAGATGACATGAGGGTTGACTTTTGGGTACGGCTTGTGTAAGAGAGGGATGGGTTGTATACTTGACTTGTGATTGATTGATTGATGTGAAAGGTGGTAGAGATTCTCTTAGAATTTGCAACACACGACGTTTTTCTCAAAATAAATGCGGGCCCACAATTCCCGGCCTAGGTATCACATTGACGTGTGACATGCGGCATTGGAACTGCGGCGACGACGCGGTCGCAATGGTACAAGTCTCAGGTCGAGCCGACTCAAATCTATGGGATATGACTTAGGGTCGCGCACAAATGCAGATTACAGGTCACGAGTTGCCGAAATTCAACGGGGAGGATCGCGGAAGTTTAAGGAATAGTATGGTCCAGGATACTGGCCTTACACTGTCAGTGATCCATATCATACTTTTTTATGGCATAAAAATAGAGTTTCCTTATTGTGTTTGTAGTCCAAAACTAGAGCCACCCTACTTATCAATATTGCCTGTGGACCGCATTCATCGTGCTAATAGCTCATCCTCAAAATCAGTTAGCTTTTGGATCCACTTCTTCTTTTGTAAGCATCAACGCTCATATGCCTTATTGTAGAGAAGTTGGGCCTATGGTTCTCGTAAACGAGAAGCATGGTCTTTGTGCTGGGTGGTGTGTAATATCTCTGATTTTTTTTTCCTTTTAGGGGTTATATTTTTTAAAGGTTATGTTTGAATTTTGGTATTCAAATTTGATTTTCTTCGACCATCTAATAGTTAAAGTTTATTTAGTGTTTTTATTTTTATTTTTTAGGTTTAATTTTTGTTATGGGTAAAATTGGACTGACCAGAGAAATGAGGTCAGTCCGGATATTTGTGCACGTCGCGTGGTAGGCTGGCATCGATCCCGACTAATGAGCTCCTCAATGGCCAGATAGTAACGGTGATCCACAGCTAGGAGATTTGCCTTCCCAACGGCCTTGTCTGCTAGGAGATGAAGTATCTCCGCTTCCTTCAAGAGAGGACGGACACCGACCTCTCCCTCGGTCCCACCCATTTCTGGGTTCTTGCTTAGATCCCTTTAAGAAGCATCCGGAGCACGATCCCGCACAGGACCAAACGCGATGCTATTATACTTGCGTCGCTCGAAGACCTACAAGGGAGTCCCCATACCCTACGATAAGATGAAGAGGATAGACATCCCTGATGCCTCCAAGGTTCCAAAGGAAGGGAGTCTGGCCTCGGTGCTCAAAAATAGCTTTCGCGATCAGATCAATAATGTAACATCCTGAATTTTTGCTATTTTGGATTGCCAAAAATCCTTAATTTTTTTTTATATAACTAGCCCACGTTGTCACTTATTGACCCTCGATGCTCGAGGTGAGCCTAAGGTGATACCAGTAAAGAACAGTACAAATTCGATTAACCAACTGTATGAAGCCAACGAATCCGCCTGATCACTTAAACCTCAAGTCTAGCCTTGTAAATTATTCATCTAGGGCCCAAATCTAACCAACATATCACTGACTAATCAAGACAACTGTAACTAAATTAAAGATCTACCCAAAGTTGAGCCAGCTATGGCTCGGATCTTAATTAATGAACCAAGTCAACCTATTTACTCATTTAGCCTAAGAACCAACGACTTAGGATAATTATGATCGAATTACCATTTTCGCTAATTTCGAATGGGCCACACTATGAACTTAGTTAATCTAGACCTTAACAACTGCGCCCAAGAAATCTCCCTACCCAATTCATTCGAGAAATGCCTCGATTATCCGAACAAGCTCTAGACCGCTTGTTAGTGCCCTATTAGTTCCAAAATTATAGAAAAATGTCCGTCTCACTAGGCTTGACGTCCATCGCAGGTGGCGAACCAAGAAGTGCCAAGAGCTGCTCATCTTGGGCTAGAAGTCAAGTGCTTGAAATGCGCGAATCCCCTAAGCTGAAATCTGAAAACTTAAGTGAAATAGACCTTCCGCTCTTTCGCGAAGTTGCAGCTTTCCAACTGTTAAATTCTAATCAAACTCAGGCCATGAGTCAGGGATATTTCTCTGCTCATATCCGTATAGTTGGGGCTCTGATCGAACATCGATGACCGTTGATTACAAATCAGGCCCCCACGGCCAATCGACTCATCCATTTGCCACCAAACTTGAAACAACTCTTTATCTGACCATGTGGCACCTGCTCCATGATGCAGATGGGCCAGGGGGCCACTGGGATAGCCCTAGGGACCAAAAATCCACCCACTAGGGATATATATATTAGAATAAGTCTCCCTAGGGCCAACTGAACTAAAATTTGAACTATAAAAGCCCTTAAATCTCTCTCCCACACTTCCATACGAATTTCCTGTAAGTGGGGAGAGAGAAACGAGAGAGTAGAGAGGGAGTGGAGGCTGAGGAAGAGTTCAAGGAGGCTGGAAGTTGAGAAATTTCCTCCCCTACCTCAGTCCCGCGCCGGAACTTGCAACCCCACCACCGTGGGAGCACCCCGCCAGCAACTGGAAGGTATCCTTCCAACCCTCTTTCAGTTTTTAGTGCATTAGGCCCCTTGCATGTATCCTAACATGCAAACCTATTAGCACAGGGCTCCAACACTCCAATTCGTGGGACCGACACCTTGGGAGTGGCTCCACAAGCCGTCAAACCATTATAGGTGCGGACCATTATCCTTAGGTGGCCATTTATCAAACCTAGGCTAAGATTAATGAATTTCTATGAGAATTTTGTTGTGCATGTTGTCTTCCAAGGGAAATAATAGTAAACATTCATTTTAATTTGATTAAACTTGACTAAAGGAGAAGTATTTTAGCTCTAAGCCATCTGATGTTTACCTTGTTTGATTTCCATTCCACTATGAGAAATTTGAGTATAGCTCATCCCCAAACCTGTGGTAATTTGGGTGAAATGTGCTGCATGCCTTCCATGCATATGAATTGAGATAATTGACTGCATAATTACTTGCATGCATGTTCAAATTTCTGTAATTAGGAATAGTATATATTACTCTACAATATTAAGTGAATTGAAACCCTTACATGCTCGCTTAGAACTCCCTTACAATTTTATTTTTAGCAATATCAAATATATGAATCTGATACTTACACATACTTGAATTTCCCACAACTAGAAGTAGATAGTAATATTTTTTTTTTCTTATGTCTAGAAATACAATCCCCCTAGTTGGGTTAGCTAGCAAACACTGAAGCCCGTAGCGGCAGCTCCATTGGTAGGGTTGTCTAATGGCCAGTCTGACCCATTTAGTTTGAGTATGGATAGCCGACAGTAGTTGGACTACATGGGACGCTCCGTCCCAATGTCGTGTGATCCGCAACTCACCTGAATGGGGTAAATTGGCTCACTAGCTGACCAACCATGTATAGTCACGCCTGCCTGAATCTGAAGCACCCCATACCTTTGAGAGGTCTACTGATAACCGTTAGTGATTTGATCCCACTAAGACTCATGAGCCGGGCATGGTGGAACGAGACACTGTGTCTGAGCTGTCGGCCTACGTTGGGATGATGAGCCTCCCCATAGTGACCAATGAACAACTAAGTCTCGGGAGCCGGGAATGGTGGAATGGGACACTGCGTCCGAGCTGTTGGCCTACGCTGGGGTGATGAGCCTCCCCATAGTGACCAGCGAGCACAGGATGTGACAGGTCCTTGTTTGAACACTCCCTGTCAAATTACCTGGCCGATGGTTCCGTGCCAGAGTATCGTTCGAATGACCCGGGCATGAGTGGAATTAGGTGACGAGCCCTTCCCTATAGTGATTTGGTTATGTGACAAGCCCGCACCTCGGAACTGAGTAGTCATACTCGGTATTTGGGTGATGACCCATACCGATTTGATCCTTAGACCTTTAGGTTTCATGCCTTACCTTTAGAATTATAAATTTATGAGATGGATGGATGATACCTAAATTTGGATCATGGATTGCAGGCTCAAAGCCGCTACGGACGTCTTGGACCAAGTGATCTGGATAAGGCCATTGATTACATGGAGGTGTTTCAACTTCCCTAATCTTGATGGATGAATGGACTTAATTAAATATTCGGCTAACATGAATATGCATAGCATTGCATTAGTTAGGATGGCGACTCGGCAGTCGAGGTCACATTGAGGGAGTGTTGGGCATTTCGAATGTAAGATGGTGTCGCTCGAGGGAGTGTTAGATGGTGAAGGCATGCATCGTATCATAATAACATGCATATGCATTAATAAGGATGGTCATAGGTTTAAATCCTAAGGTCGGCTCGGATGGTCAACCTTGGCCACCAAGCTCATCTATCTTTAGATCCTGACCACTTGATCTTATCATCACCGTGGATCTCATGAAATGGTTGAGAAACGGCTACTAAACATACGCTTATGATTTAGAGAGTGTTTCTCTCCACGTATCAACTCTTGGCCTATAAATAGAGGCCCCATCTACAATGAAAGGTATGCACCGGTAAACCCTCAACTCTACTGGACTTAGATCACTTGATTCTAACTTAGGGATCAGAGGGTCCCCCCTGCTACAACCAAGGTCTCCTTTAAGGAAATCGATGAGAGTTGTTTTGTGAATTTGGCCGAATTAGAGGGATCGGTTGAGGGAGATAGTTTTGAGTTTGAAGAACTCTCAGAAGAAAAAGAAGACATCCGACCACATGTCCAGGATTTGCTGGTCGAAATCAACTTGGGGACGGATCATGATCCGACACCAACCTTCATAAGCAATTTGTTATAATCTCCCAAGAAAGAGAAGTTGACGAATTTACTTGTAGAGTTCACCGATTGTTTTGTGTGGGACTACCATGAAATGTTAAGACTTGATAGATCCTTGGTCGAACATAGATTACCCATGAAAGAAGGCTATAGACCCTATAAGTAGCCACCTAGGCGGATGATGATCGAAGTCACCCTTAAGATCAAGGAGGAGATCGAACGACTCCTAAAAGCTGGTTTCATCCGGCCAATCAAATACGTGAAATGGATATCAAATGTGGTTCTGGTATAAAAAGAAATGGTAATTTAAGAGTCTATATCGACTTTAAAAATCTAAACCTAGCCACTCATAAGGATGAATATCCCATGCCTGTAGCCTATCAACTCATTGATCGGGCTGTGGGTCATGGGATTGTGTCCTTCCTGGATGGGCATTCTGGATATAATCAAATCTACATAGCATTAGACAATGTGCTAAAAATGACATTCAGATGCCCAGGGCCTTTGGGAACTTATTGTTAGGTAGCGATGCCCTTCGAGTTGAAGAATGCAAGGGCCACATACCAAAGGGCAATGAATGTTATCTTCCATGACATGATCGACCGCTTTATGGAAGTTTTTGTAGACGATGTGGTAGTTAAGTCGACTGATATCGATGAGCATCTGGTCCACTTGAGCAAGTCCTTTAAACGGATGAGGCTCCATAAATTAAAGTTGAACCCCTTGAAATGTGCTTTTGGGGTTTCGACCGGTAATTTCTTAGGATTCTTGGTACATCGAATAGGGATTGAAGTCGATCAGAACAAGACTTAGGCCATAATTAATGCACGACAGCTAGGAAATAAGGCTAATCTACAAAAGTTCTTAGGGCATGTCAATTTCTTGAGGCAATTTATATCCAACTATGTAGGTAAAACTAACATCTTTTCTCCGTTGTTGAAATAAAATAGGGAATCGAGTTTGTATGGGAAACAAAACACCAACTAACTTTCAATTGAATTAAGGAATATTTGATGAAGCCGCCCGTGCTGATGACCCCTATCAAAAACAGATCACTTGGGCTATAAATAGCAACCTCAATAGAGTCGATCAGAGCTCTCCTAGCACAAGATGATGATATGCGGAAGGAGCAGGTGGTCTACTATTTGAGTCGGACGTTGCTCGCTACCGAGAAGCGTTACTCGGCCATAGAGAAATTGTGCTTGTCACTATACTTCGTGGCCACTAAGCTAAGACATTATTTATTGGCCGAGAGAGTAAATGTAATAGTTATTACTGATTTAGTGAAATACATGTTAAACCAGCCAATTTTAGGCGGACGAATTGGTAAATGGGTATTGGCTTGTTTGAGTTTGATTTGCATTACCTATCATAAAAGGCAGTGAAAGGTTGAGCCATAATAGAATTTTTGGCCGACCATCCTTCGGACCTCGAGGAACAAATTCCCTCGCGTGTCCTAAATCTATACTATGTGCAACTCACATTGTGGAAATTAATTTTTGACGGGTCAAGGACACATGAGATGTCTAGAGTGGGAATCATCTTGGTTGCCCCTAATGGAATCGGCAGGAATTCACATTTTAATTGGAATTTGAATGTACTAACAATTAGGCCGAGTATGAAGCCATGATAATTGGCCTAGACTTGTTATTGAAATTGTGAGTGAAAAACGTGACCATTATTGGAGATTCACGGTTGGTGATAAATCAGATGGCATGATTGTTTAAGTGCACCAACCCATCCTTATTATCATTGTAAGTGGTTATATTTAAATCACACTTAGTGTTATCAAATTTCATATTTCTGGATGGATCACAAGCATACTCTAGTATTCTTCAGCAACTCATGAAGATCACTTAAAGACAGACTCAATATCTTAAGGTTGACTCAACATTTCAAGCCTTAAATACATTTCATGGTTCAAGACTGAAGCACTCTATATATGTCAACCATTAGGTGGTATAAACCTTATAATGATCCTAGGTTAGATGTTTTTAAATTATGGTCGTTTATATTATGTATACAATGTAAAAACAATAAAGTTCGACCAGCCCGACTTCAAGTTTGGCCAGCCTAACCATATTCGGCTAACCCAACAAAATTTGAGCAAGTTTACAGCAATGATCGGATTTTCTGTGGCAATTTCGGCCAGCTCGACTCTGGGTTTAGCCAACCGAACTTGACATTCGGCCAGCCGAACCCTGTATTCGACCAGCCGAATTAGAGATTCGGTCAACCAAATTTTGGATCGGGCAAGTTAAAAATTTTATTTCTCTTATCCTACAGAATTCGGGTGTTATTAGATCAGTATTTTTGAAATCCGGCCAACCAAACCAAAAATCAGGCTGACCGAATTTCCAAATCTTATAAATAAAGTCTTTCTCTCATTCATTCAAAGTGCGAAAATTGGTGAATAATCTATTCAATCAAAGAGAGAAAGTTAGGCCCTCCTTAAGCTATTTGTGTGGTAATTCTAATCTTTATTTTATCTTATTATATTCTCTTTTTCAAGTAAGTTTTAATCATTTTTAAAAAAGTTATTCATACTCTACTTGAGATTTACAAAATTGAATTTGCAGCATTATGGTTTTCTTTTATTACATTGAAAATACTTTAGATCCCTTTATTCTTTCGGGTTGAACATATACTGCTATATTTATTCCCAGGAAAGAAGATCGTTGCAATCAAGCTTCGGTTACATCTTTGTCTTTAGAAGATAAATAACTTGTAATCCTTTTATTTATTTCATTTGGGTTTTTCTGAGATTCCCCGGAAATCTTAGCGGGTTGTTTTGTGGTGAGCCCGTGAAAATCACAAAGTGAGTTTTATTGTGATATCCCTTGAAAATCACAAGAACTGTCTCAGGTTGTTATGGTGACCCTATGAAAACCTTGAAATAGTAAAAGCCAAAATTACGAGGGTAGTAATTTTGGGAGTGGAGTAGGTATGGGTTTAAGAACTGAACCACTATAACTCCTTAAGCATTGGTTGTGATTGATTATCTATTTTATTATGAATGCTTTATTTATTTTGATTGTCTCTTGCAAGTTTGGAAGATTGATTTCAAAGACGTTGTTGAATAAGGTTGTCCTGCCTAAATCTTTTACGTGAAGGTTGTCCTATGAACTATTTGGAATAAAGGTTTCAATACTCCAAGCAATTGAGATTAATTGTTTATTTATTCTGCATTATATCGAAATATTTGGTATTGTCCTATTCACCTCCCCTCGAGGACATCGAAAGCTTATCTTTCTACCATATTATGCCGTAGCAGTCTAGTTACTCGACCAATTTGAAGAGGTTGAGTTGATGCACGTCACTAGGGAGTATAATGTGGATGCCAACGAAATGACACAATTAGCCGCAGGACTTGAAATCTTGAGGGGATCAGCCGATCAGATGATTACCGTCCCAAGGAAATCTTTGCGTTCTGTATTTCAAAGGGAAAGTGTGATGGAAGTGTGCCACATGGAAGTAGAGGAGGATGATTGGAGAGCTTGTAAGTGCTTATACTTAAGAACAATTAGGACTGTTAAATTTTGTAGTCCTGAAAGGAACATAAGCACTCATGAAGATACTCTTCGACAACTCATGAAGATTTGTTATCGACTCGATCAAGCGTCTCAGGGAAGACTCAATATCTCAAGGCATAAAAGGACATGATTCAAAGATTGGAACACTTCGTATGAGTGAACCATGAGGTGGTATATCCTTAGATTGACCCTAGGTTAAGTGTATTTCATATAGCTTTATAATGAACACAATTTTAAGTAAAATACACTCTAGTTAGGCTCGCCTAACCCAACATAATTCGGGCAAGTTTGTAGATTGACAAAGATTTTTCACGGAAAATTCGGCCAGCCTAACCTTAGGTTCGGCCAGCCGAACATGATCGCTCGACCAGCCCGACTATGTTCGGTCAAGTTTCCAGCACGTAAAGATTTCGGATCTCATGGAGATTTGGCAAGCCGAATTTTAGCTTGGGCCCGCCGAATTTTTGAAAGATCTTATCCCATGAAATCCAAGTGCCATTAGAACGCAATCACTAGAATCCGGCTAATCGAACCGACGATCGGGCCAGTCGAATTTCCAATTCCTTTGGCTATAAATAGAGGCCTTCTCTCATTCATTTTAACAACGAAAATCTGTGAGAAACCTCCTCAAAGAAAGAGAGAAAGACAGACCCTCCTTAATCTATTTGTGCGGTAATTCTAATTTTCTATTAGCTTATTTTATTCTCTTTCTCAAGTTAGATTTAATTGTTTTTTTTTTAAGAGAGTTATCTAAACTCTGCTTGAGATTAAGAGAATAGAATTTGCAGCAATTAGAGTTTTGTTTGTTTATTGAAAACACATCAGATCCTTATATTCTTTTTGGGTTGAACTCATACACGGCTTCATCAATATCCCAAGAAAGAAGATCGTTGTAACAATCAAGCTATAGTAACGTCTTCGACTCGCCATTTGAGGATAAGTATTGTATTTATATTCATCACATTTTAGATTTTTCTGAGATAGCCCGAAAATCTCAGCGGGTTGTTTTGTGATGATCCCATGAAAATCACAAAGTGGGTTTTGTTATGATAGCCTATGAAAATCACAAGAACTGTATAAGGTTGTTAAGGTGACCCTGTGAAAACTTTGAAATAGTGAAAGCCAAAATTACGAGGGTAGTAATTTTGGGAGTGGAGTAGGTGTGGGTTTAAGCATCGAACCACTATAACTCTTTTATGCATTGTGGTGATTGTTTTAATTCTTTATATGTTATCCTTTGATTGATTAACTCTTGCTAAGTTTGATATTTTGATTTCGAAGACATCGAGAGATAAGGTTGTCTTGCTTAAATCTTTGTGGTGAAGGTTGTCCTACGAACTATTTAATATCAAGAATTCAATACTCTAAACAATTGAGTATAATTGTTTTATTATTCCGTATTGTATCGAAATATTTTGTATTATCCTATTCACCCTCCTCTAGGACTTCTATAGCTCATCCTTTCAAGTGGTATCAGAGCGAGATTATTCTTTTTGGGATTAACCTCCTAGAGCAAGATCCAGAGCAATTAGAATGTCAAATTTCGATAGTTTGTCCATTACCAGGCCACCTCTCTTTGATGGCTCAAATTATGCCTATTGGAAAGACAGAATGAAGATTTTTCTAAAATAGATTGATGAAAGTGTGTGGCAAGTCACTTTAACTAAATGGACCCCTCCAACAATGGAAGTATTGGCTGAGGATGGAACCACATTTATGAAAGAAGCTGCTTATACGTTTTGGACTACAGTTCAGAAAAGTGAAAGCAACATTAATGCAAAAGCCTTAAATGCAATCACTTGTGATCTATCACCAGATGAAATCAAAAGAATCATCTCTTGTGATACAACAAAACAAGCATGAGATATTCTCAAAATGACACATGAAGGGACTAACATTGTCAAAAAGTCTAAAATCCAAATCCTCACAACTAAGTTTGAGGAAATTCCTATGGAAGAAAGTGAATCATTCATGGACTTCTATACAAAACTAAATGAAATTGTTAATTCAATGTGGGGTCTTGGAGAAAAAGTCCCTGAAAGCAAGGTTTGCGCTAAAAATATTGCGATCACTTCCTGACAGGGTCAATTCCAAAGTTACTGCTATACAGGAATTGAGAGATACCGATGTTATGAAAGTTGAGGAATTAGTTGGATCTCTACAAACCTATGAGTTGAATTACAAAGTGTTAGTGCTTATGCTTAAGCACAAATAGGATTGTCATATTTTGTAGTCCTATGAGGAGAACAAGCACACATGAAGATATTCTTCGACAACTCATGAAGATCTTTGAAATGACTCAATCAAGCATCTCAAGGAAGACTCAAAATCTTCAAGCATAAAAGTACATGGTTCGAAGATCAGAACACTCCGTATGAGTCAACCATCAGGTGGTATAACCTTAGATTGACCTTAGCTTAGGTGTATTTCACATAATATCATAATGAACATCATTTAAGTAAAAGTACACTTAAGTTTGGCCGGCTCGACATGTGGTTCAGCCAACCTAACTGCCTTCGGCTAACCCAACATAATTTGGGCAAGTTTACAAATTGGCATTAATTTTACGCGGTTGGTTCGGCCAGCCCAACCTTGGGTTTGTCCAACCGAACATGTCCGCTCGGCCAGCCCAACTATGTTCGGTCAAGTTTCCAGCGTGCAATCTCTTCGGATCTCAAAGAGATTCGGCCAGTCGAACCCTATGCTCAACCAGCAAAACTGGAGGTTCGACTAGCCAAATCCTAGCCTGGGCTAGCTAAAATTTTAAAAGATCTTATCTCACGAAATTCGAGTACCGTTGGAATGAAATCATTGGAATCCGGCTAGCCAAACCGATACTCGGGCCAGTTGAATTTCTAAATCCTTCGGCTATAAATAGAGGCATTCTCTCATTCATTTAACACACGAAATTCATTGAAAAAATTCTTCAAAGCAAGAGACAAAGACAGGCTCTTCTTAAACTATTTATATGGTAATTCTAATATTTGTTTAGCCTATTTTATTCTCTTTCTCAAGATAGTTTTAATTATTTTTAATAGAGTAATCCATACTATCATTGAGATTTAGAGAATAGAATTTACAGCAATTAGGGTTTTGTTCATATATTGAAAACACATTAGTTCCCTATATTCTTTTTTGGTTGAACTCATACACGGCTTCATCAACATCCCAATAAAGAAGATAACTGCATTAATCAATCTACAGTAATATTTTCGTTTGCTATTTGAAGATAAGTATTGTATTTATATTCATTTCATTTTGGGTTTTTCTGAGATAGCCCGAAAATCTTAACGGGTTGTTTTGTGGTGATCCCGTGAAAATCACAAAGTGGGTTATGTTGTGATGGCCCGTGAAAATCACAAGAACTGTATCAGGTTGTTAAGGTGACCTTGTGAAAACCTTAAATAGTGAAAGCCAAAATTACGAGGGTAGTAATTTTGGGAGTGGAGTAGGTGTGAGTTTAAGCACCGAACCACTATACTTTTTTTGTGCATTGTGGTGATTGATTTAATTCTTTATATGCTTTCCTTGTGATTGAATAACTCTTGCTAAGTTTGATATTTTGATTTCAAAAAAGTCATGAAATAAGGTTATCCTGCCTAAATCTTTTAGGTGAAAGTTGTCCTACGAACTAATTGATATTAAGAATTCAATACTTTAAACAATTGAGTACAACTGTTTTATTATTCCACATTATATCGAAATATTTTATATAGTCCTATTCACACCCGCCCCCCTCTAGGAGTTCTATAGCTCGTCCTTTCACAAAGCTCCTAAAAATAAGTCCATAGCCCTTAAATCCTCAAAATCTAAATCCAAATATACAAATGTAAATTCTGATAATGAGGAAAATGAGGATGATATGGCAATGTTGGCTAAAAAGTTTTATAGAATTTTTAAAAATAAAAATAGAACAGATTTTCAAAAACTAGTTGACAAAAGAAAAGGAAATCCAAACTTTGCGCTAAAATTAAAATCTAAAGACACCCAATGCTTCAACTGTTCTGAATATGGGCATCTAACTTCAAAATGTCCTAAGAAGGATAAATCTATAAGAAGAGACATGATCACCACTTGGGATGAATCATCAAAATCTGAATCTAATTCAGAAACTGATGAATCAGACCAAGAATCTAAGAATGATCAATAGGCCTTCATGACCATAGTTAGAATCACTTCTTCAGATGAAGGTGAAACTTCTGACTATGAAACCCCTGGAAGTGATTTTGAAAATGAAGAAGATTTTCAAATCACTTATGACGCCCTATACAAAGAAAGTTGTAAGATTGCAGCTAAACTAAAAATTCGAAAAGAAAACTTTGCTAATCTAAAATTAGAACTTGAAAAATCGATTTTGGAAAAATCTCATTTTTCTGATTGTTTTGAGAAAACCAAACTAGATTTAAGTTTGAAAATTTCTGAAATTGAAAATCTCAAAACTAAAAATTAGAATTTAAAAATAGAAGTTGTTTCTCTTAAGACTTTAAAAGAGACTTGGATATACACCCAAGGTGACCAGAGACTTGAAAAATTATTAACTGCATCTCGATGATGTAGCGACAAATCTGGCTTAGGATATATCAAAAGTCACACAAAAATTTAAAAATTCTGCTCCTATATTTGTAAAAGGTGAATCTTCAAAGTCGAAAGTAAAAACTGTAAAAGAAGTAAAGAAGAATGAAAAACCTTTTCGAAAAACTTCTAATCCAAAAACTAAGGCCAACTATCATAAATATGAAAAGAGAAACAATAATCCTCCCTTAGCAGATAAGATAGTGGACTTACTTAAATCAAACTCTAAAAATAACAGAGAAAGGAGAAACAAGAAAAACTCTTACTCCCAAACACAATAAATATTAAGAGATCCTCTTAAACCCAAAACCATATTAAAATGGGTTCCAAAAGATAAGTGTCTTGTTATCCACACAACTTTCAAAGCAAGTAGCCATTCAAGATAATACCTAGATAGTTAAGTTCTAGACATATGACAAGTGATAAGGCAATTCTATCAGACATCAATCAAATCGATGGTGGCTCAGTGACATTCAGAGATGGTAGCAATTGCAAGATCATTGGAAGAGGTCTGTAAAACTTCCAAACCTACCTATCTTTAAAGATGTCTTATATGTTGAAAGTTTAAAACATAATTTGCTAAGCATATCTCAAATCTGTGATAATAATCATACTGTTAAATTTTCAGATCACGGATGTGAGATAATTAACAATTAAGGACATATAATATTAAATGGTCGAAGAACCTCTGAAAATTGTTATATCATTAATGATTCTTTTTCTACAAATCACTCTTGTTACATGGCCCAAACAGACGAAACTGAATTGTGGCATCAATGTCTTGGACATGCAAACTATAGAGACCTATATAAATTAAGCAAGAGAGATCATTTTCGAGGTTTACCCAAATTGAAAAAGTTAGAGAAGAAAGTATTTGGTGCCTGTCAAATAGGCAAACAAATTAGGAGTAGTCATAAAAAGGTGAACTCCTTAGCCACTATATAAATTAAGCAAGAGAGATCATTTTTGAGGTTTACCCAAACTGAAAAACTTAGAGAAGAAAGTATGTGGTGCCTGTCAAATAGGCAAACAAATCTAGTAGTCATAAAAAGGTGAACTCCTTAGCCAGTACAAGACCTCTTGAACTACTCCATATGGACTTAGTTAGACCAACCTGAATGGAGAGTAGAGGTGGTAAGAAATACTTTCTAGTTGTAGTTAATGACTACACTAGATATTCATGGGTAACCTTCTTAAGAGAAAAGTTGGATGCTTTTGACGAAGTCAAAAAGTTATTTAAACGCATTTAGACTGAAAAAGAATTGTCTGTGATCAGAATAAGAAGTGATCATGAGACTGAATTTAAAAATAGCAATTTTGAGAAGTTCTGTAATGACCATGGAATATTACATGAATTTTTTGCTCCTAAAATCCCTCAACAAAATGGTGTTGCCGAGAGGGAAAAAAGAGTTTTACAAGAAATGGGGAGTGCGATGCTTAACAGTAAAAAATTACCTAAAAATCTATGGACTGAAGCTGTTAATACCACTTGCTATATTATTAATCGAGTCTATATAAGAGTAGGTAAAAATAAAACAGCTTATGAATTTTAGTTTAATAAAAAACATTCTGTGAAATATTTTCGTACTTTCAGAAGCAAACACTTCATTTACGAGATCTGGAACATTTGAGAAAATTTGAAGCAAAAAGTGATGAGGGTATATTTTTGGGGTATGCTCTAAATAGTAGAGCATATCATGTCTTGAATAAAAGGACCGAGGTGATACAAGAATCTATAAATATTGTTATCGATGATCAAACTATCACACCCAATCATGATCAAGATGATGAAATTACTATTTTCAATCAATCTGAACCATCATCAAAATCAGATTCAACTGAGAATAGATTAGTCACGGATCATCCGACTAATTAAATACTCGATAACCCTTACTCTAGTGTTCAAACCAGAAGATAATCATGTGTGCTTCACTTCTCAGATAGAACCGACTAATGTAAATGAAGCCCTTACTTATGAAAATTGGTTTTTGGCTATACAAGATGAATTAAATCAGTTTGTTAGAAATGGTGTTTGGTATCTAGTTCCTAGACCTTCTGACAAACATGTGAGTGGAACTAAATGGATCTTCAAAAATAAATATGATGAATTAGGTAACATTAAATGAAATAAAGCACGATTGGTTGTACAGGGGTACACTCAAATTAAAGAAATTGACTATGATGAGACCTTTGTTCCAGTTGCTCGACTTGAATCCATTAGGTTATTTATTTCCATTGCATGCCATAAAAATTTTAAAATATACCAAATGGATGTCAAAAGTGCCTTCTTGAATGGTGACTTAAATGAGGAAGTTTATGTAGAACAACCTAAAGGTTTTAAAGATCCTAAACTTGCTAACAATGTATACCATCTTAGAAAGGCTCTGTATGGCTTAAAACAAGCTCTAAGAGCATGGTATGAAAAACTAACTAAATTTCTTCTCGGTCAAAACTTTAAAATGGGAAGTGTTGATAAAACCATATTTATAAAAAAATATAATAAAGATATGTTGATTGTTCAAATATATGTAGATGATATTATCTATGGATCAACAAATACTAACCTTTCCTCTAAGTTTGCATATTTGATGAAATCAGAATTTGAAATGAGTATGATTGGTATGCTAAATTATTTACTTGGTCTCCAAGTGAAACAATTTAAAGATGGGATATTTATCTCTCAAACCAAATATGTGATGAATCTTATAAAGAAATTTCACTTTGAGAATGGTAAAAACTTTCAAACACCCATGGTTACAACACTCAAACTATCTAAAGATGATTCAGGTAAAAGTGTTGACCTGCGTCTTTACCGTAACATGATTAGTAGTCTATTATATTTAATTGCCAGTAGACCTAATATTTCCTTCAGCGTTGACATATGTACTATATATCAATCTAACCCTAAAGAATCTCATTTATCTGCGGTTAAAAGAATAATCAGATATATTGCTAGCATAGCTAATTTAGGATTATGGTATCCTCATGATACATCATTACAAATTGCTGGATATACTGATGCTGATTGGGCAGGTAATGTCGATGATAGAAAATCCACAAGTGGTGGATGCTTCTACATTGAAAATTGTCTTGTCTCTTGGATGAGTAAGAAGAAAAACTCAGTATCATTATCCACTACAGAAGCTGAGTATATTGTGGCATGAAATGCTTGCACGCAACTGATGTTGATGAAACGTATGTTAGCAGACTATGGTATTGATTAAGATACCATGAATTTATACTGCGACAATACTAGTGCCATAAACATATCCAAAAATCCTTTTCATCATTCTCGAGTAAAACACATCGACATTCAATATCATTATATTCGAGAATTAGTTGAAAATAAGACTATCATGCTTGTATACATCAATACTGAAAAACAACTTGCGGACATTCTGAGAAAGCCATTAGATAGTGTCAAATTTTTCAATTTGAACAATGATATTGGATTATGCTGTATTACTAATTAACCATCCTTTTTACAATTTATTTTATTTTATTTTATTTTGCATTAAAAGGAAAAATATAAAAAATAATAATAAATAAATTTTTTTGGCATTATTTCGGCCAACCCATAGCTGACCGACCAGTTTGGCCAGCCGAGCACCATACTTGAGCTAGCCGAACCGGGAGCGATTTGAGCAAAAGGGGGGGAAGCCCCAAATGCATCATTTTCACTTCATCGTCCTCGGCTCACCAGTGCTTCCTTCGGCCAACCCATCATCCTAACCTCCTTGCAAGTGGTTTATTTCCTATTTCCTTCTAGATTTAGGTTCTTGGTTGTGATTTATTTGAGAATCTTGCATTTTTCTTGAATCTAGATCTTTCATTTTGGTGGGTTTGCTCAAAAATCTAATCTAGTCAAACCCATCAATTTCTTTGTTGTTCCTTTCTATTCTTTAGTCATTTTTCTTCCATGGAACATTAGACTAAACATACCATTCGTCGTCCGTAGTCCGGTTCCTCATCTCACTCCGCTACTCTGGTTGTGCGCACCATACGCACACTGGAGGATGATCCGGAGAATGTATGGGATTTTCGCACTCAAAGTATAATTATTGAGCGATTAGTGAATGTCAATCACATCACTAACTATGGTCTTGTTGAACTTCCCTCCATGGTAGGATGGGAGAAAATTTTTAATTGGGCTGGAGCGACTTACTGGTTGATTTCTCAAGGGATGTACGCATCCATAAGTGAAGTTCCTTCTGATTCCTTAACATTTAATGTTCAATTTATGGAAGATATTGTCACTATCACACCCTCCATCATATCGTCCATTATGGACATTGATATGGTGGAAGATGGAGTTCCAATTCCTACTCTTTTCGAAGATATGTATCCTTCAGAAAGAAATACTATTACCAGGGTGTTATGTGGTTTTGACGTCCAATGGCGAACAGGTAACTCTCTTCCCACTTATAATTTACTTCCAAAATACCGCGTTCTTCATCGCATCTTCATGTCTAATGTTTATTCAAGGGCTGGGAATAAGACTGATCTTACTCCCTACATTATGCGTATTTTACACTCTGTTATATCCGGTATTCACATTTGTCTTTCTTTGTTGATATCCTATTTGATTATTCAGTATCGTCTCCATCCTCGTCATGGTTTTATTCCTTTTTCATTTCTTATGACTTCCCTTACTTTGCAGTTCAAATTTCAAATTCCCGCGATAGAAGTACCATAGTCTGAACTTCCATTTGGTAATGCAAACTTGAACATGATGAAGCTAGAATTGAGACGTGAGCAGCAAGGTGATCAGGAAGCAGTTCCTAAAGAAGATATCAACATAGACGACATATTTGCTGACTTGGAAGAATCTAGTGATATAAATGATTCAGACTTTTAGCCTTCGCAATTCTCTAAGAGGTTAGAGAGCTTAGAGAAGAAGGTGGATGTGTTGCATGTCTCCCAGGAATCATTACTTCAGACTCAAAAACAACAAATGAAGTACATGAAAAGTACTTTCATCGATTTAATCGAGTATGAAAATCAATGATCCAGAGATACCTACACCATCCTCCTCTAGTTTTGATTGATATACTCTTCTCTCTGTTGTGGTCTGTAATAACTATTATTCTCTCCTACATACACTGTTTGATGTCTTTCTTTCTCAGCACATTTGGATATTTGTCTTATTTACATTTGGATGATTTTCTACCTAACATTTCAATGACTTCCTATCCTTATGTTATATGTTATTACCTTGATTATCTGGCTGAATACTTCATTTATTTTTTTCTTCCTTGGTCAACTTCTAACAAAAAGGGGGAGAAAAGCTATGGATAATATGAGCACAAGCACAACTCACTCTTTGATTTTGAATACATATATAAGTACCTACACTCACATGCATAGATCATATGGTATGGTTATATATATATATATATATATTAGCATGTGATTGGATTGCATGGATATATATATTCTATGTGATAAGTGCTCAGGGGGAGTTATGAATGCTTGTTCTGAGGGGGAGTATCAAGATCCAAGATATAATATCACTAGTGGTGTACAAATGCTCCTTTAAATCACAAATTATATGAGTATGATGAGTCAGTGAGATAATGTAATATGTTATGATGAGTTGTATGTTTGTATGATTGTGTTTTGTCACTGTTGAGGGTTAAATATTGCATATTATATCCCATTTATTACTTGGTTTTATGAACATGATAATGCTTAATGATCTATTTTAATCATGTTTGTGTTGCAAGGTGAATTTAAAAGCTTGGATGGAAAAGGATGCTAAAAGCATGAATTTAATGCTCAAGAATCACCAAAGTCAAGGATGGATCTTAGAAGACCAAGAATGAAGAATTCACATGCTAAAGATCCAAGAAAACCAAGTCAAGAATGAAGAAAATTGAACTTTTGAAGTGAATCCTTGACTAGTCCTGGCACCTGCTCGACTAGTCGAGGCTCCTGCTCGCCCAGTCGAGGACTCATCAACTCGAACTCCAGCGACAAAATCCTCAAAAATTAGGTCATCCTCAACCGGTCGAGGATGGTCCACGACCAGTCGAAGGTGACCCTCGACCGGTCGAGGATGGTCCACGACCAGTCGAGGGTTACGCAAATTTTACGCAGACTGCATAAATCTGAGTCGGTTTCTGAAAATTTCCAATTCAGTGCGAAAAGAGGTGATACAAAACTATAAATAGGGGTCCCTAAGGCATTCCTAGGCATCATCTAGGGTTTGTGGAGTGGAACAAAAGCGTGGAGAAGCCGTCACCAAGAGTTTTTCTTCTCTTTCCTTAGTTGTTTTTATGCTTTTCTTAAGAGATTCTAGTTCAATCATGTCTATGGTTGGCTAAACCTCTTAGCTAAGGCTAAGAGGTGAAGCTTATAGCATGATGGGATGTTTTCTATTACTTTGATTCATGTTTAAGTTGAACTATCTTTGATTCTAGTTTATTATTTAAGGAATACTTTCAGTTTTTAATGGTTTGTTGTGACTTAAATTACAATAGATCTGCGATAGCTTTGAGTATGCTCTTTTCATGTATTGAGATTGCGAAATTAGGAAATCCCGTTGTTCACCATCGTCCCATGGGCATGGTTGGGTGATGGAATCCTTCTAATCTTCATGATTCTCTTATGATTGGTTGTGGGATTGGTAAATCCTGTTGGTTGCCTTGTCTCATGGGCATGGTTTTGCGATGGAATCACTTCCAGTTCTCACACCTCTCATCTATTGAGAATTAGGTCAAAGGAAGTTCAGATTTGGTTTTATTGAGATATCTTCCAATTGGATAAGATGTGTAACATCCCAGATTTTTGCTAACCTGGGATTAGACGTCCTTAGGCAGTGGGTCGATCCTAATACCTTATTAACTCGTCAGAACTGAATCCCATAGTCTAAAATCGCTTCTTAATCCATTTCCTTCACAAATCTCACCCTTCACCACCTTGCTCTTTCAATTTTTCTAAGTACTTTCACCCTAGACACTATCTTAAACTAGTTAAGTATTATAACTTGGATTACTTCATATACAAACTACAAAGGCTTAGGTACCACCTCAGACAGAAATTACTCAGGACTAAATCCTTTAGAAATTAGGCGAGATTAGCCAGTGTTAAACTAGAGTCCCTGTGAAATTAGCACCAATCACTTTAAATACGATCTGCAAGACCCAAAACTTGTAGAATCATTGACGCTAGGTTACCTTAAAATCTAGGATCAATCTCATTACCCATTTGCTCTCGGGAGCATCTCAAAACTCCGTATCAGATCTGGACCGCACGTCGGAAGTCCAATTAACACGAAGTTAAGGAATTAGGTCCACCTTGCTGGGCTTGACAACCATCTCGGAAATCAACTCCAGATAGTGTCCCAGTGAAATTCGCTTGAGCTCGGAGCGGGGAGTGTGAGAAATGTGAAAATAATTCTAAATTACATCCAAAATAAATAAATCTGGCACCTCTCGCTTGCGGATCAGTTTTAAGCAACCAGACCGTTAGAATCAGACCAAATTACACCCTCGGATCATGGATATTTTCCCAAACATATCCATGTACTCGGAATCTCCAATCGAAATCCACTGACCGTTAAACTGAAACTGGTCCGCCACGCGTGATCTGGAATCCTGACCGAAACGAAAACTTAACTAAACGTAGATTCAGTGTTAGTGAGATTAAGTCCGACCTTTGGCTCAAGGAGGCCTGCCAGAAGTGCTCCGTTGAGCTGAAACAGGTTCGCTTTGGTTATAACCTAAGTGTACCTTGACCTGAAGTCTATTTCGGTGAGTTTTTAGGTTATATAAGGACCTTAGAACTCTCTCTCTCACAGCCATACGAATTTGAGAGAAACCCTAGAGAGAGAAGAGAGAAAAGAGAGAAAGTGTGAGAGATGTGGGAGAATCTCTCTGCCATGCTTCCCTGCCGCTCCACAAGTTCCACCACTCCGTTCTAATCGCTTTGCCGATGATTCCAGCTCCGTTTCTAGGTAAGAAACCCTAACCCTAAACTGATTTGGGGTTTTGATAGTTGTAGGTTATGAAATAGCTAACCTATTTCAATCTATAGGTTACCAAACTGTCGAATACGAAAGCTTAGCAAACCTATCGGATCCGTTACGATTCTACGACAAAAGGTGCAGACTTTAGATGTATAGGTTATAGTTTTCAACGCTTTCAATGTCAGATAATGATAGATTCATGATCTGCATGCAATTGCACATGTACAAAGTGCTGTCTAATTTCCATTTCGATTAAAGATGAAGAATATGAAATTTTACATACTTTAGGTATTTGTAAAAAGTACCGTATACGTATAAATTTTGGAAATGTGTTTGCCATGATTATTTGCTGTATTGATATATGATATATGGATAAAATACTTGTTTGGCGAAAGGACTCGCCCAAATTCATGTTTTTACTAATATACACTATGTATGTTAAAATAGTGTATTCTAAGTGTTTGTGAAAATGACTGAATGAGTATAGAATTCTCATTCGTGCTCGCCATGACTAATTGTCATGGATATACGATTGTTGTATTGGCGATACCCCTTTGACGAAAGGATTTGCCCTAAATCACGCCACGGCCAATATACACTATATATGCTAAAATGTGTAGCCCAAGTGTTTGTGGAAATGACTGAATGAATATGGAACTTAGATTCATGCTTGCCATGACTATCCGTCGTGGGTGTATGTGTGTTAGGATTAGGGTAACTCCCTAGTGAAAGGATTTGGCCTTATACCTATGTGATCAACATATGTCATGTATGTTGATGTACGTAGTCTAAGTGTTTGTTAAAACGTTTGAATGAGTAGCAGTTAGTAAATTGTAATGTATAAGGGTGTTGAGATATGATTCTCAACTCCTTTAACTATGTGTATGATTTCCTTGGATAGCTGTGTGATTAGGAATTGAATATGTACAAACTCATGCTTGTGTTGTGCTTCATAACATGCTCAACTGATTGTATGATTTTATCTATGTTATGCATATGTTTAAATTCATGTTTACGTTGTATGATCCGTCATGGGTGATGGGGGAGTGGAGCAACGAGTGCGTGCAACATCCCTGGCAGCCCTAAACGGATAATATCAGTCTTTGATTGTATGATTTGAATTTTGATCCATTACTGCTTTAAATATCTGAAATTGAATGTGATTGGGGCTATTGTATAGTCCAGACAGTCGGTAACAGGATCGAATTCGTGGCTGAGTTTCATTTGCCACGTGAGATGTGTTCGACGAACCCGAGTCGTACTTCGGTTGGCGATAGTGGTTGGCTACACGAAGTGCTTATGCGCTTCATATCGTTCAACTTGTTGTGCGCTTGAGCTAGCCGAGCTCGTCAAACAACCCGATCTGTCTTATGTATGTTCACCATGTTTGGACGCTACTGCTTGAACCTAGGGTACCAAACTTACCAGTGAAATCCCTTTTAACTATGGTACCTCGATCCGCTAAGACTCATGAGCCGGGCATGGTGGTATGGGACACCGTGGTCGAGTTGTCGGCCTACGCTGGGGCCACGTGCCTCCCCGTAGTGACCAGTGAGCAACCAGACTCGTGAGCCGATTATGGTGGTATGGGACACTATATTCGTGCTGTCGGCCTACATTGATAAGGTGATGGGGGAGTAGTGCAACGAATGCGAGCAACAGCCCTGACAGCCCTTTGTAGTGACCTCGACCATGCTCTGAATTACGGTAAGGCGACGAGTTTTGCAGCAGTGTATAGAGTATGAAACTAGGCCTGTATCTGTATAGTGATGAATCGTTAAAAAGGTGATGGGGGAGTGGTGTAACCTTTGTGCGTAACAACCCTGACAGCCTTTGCAGCGACCTAGAAAACACACCATCGTATGAGATTAACTAGGACTGACGACCCTAGAATGGATCATGTTTGGGAATGATATAAGGGAGGTACCTTAGTTTCCCAATACTGCTGTTTGAAATGGACTAATAATAACTCGGTAATCATGCTTATCATAGCATTGCATGTGCCTGAAAGATTTGGAGCACTGAGGGATGAAAGCATGCCGCGAACGTAAGATGGTGTCGTACGAGGGTGGTTTGGCAAGGGCATACATCATGACTGCATTCATACTTGCATTAATAAGAGTATTTAGAATTGTTTGATTGTACTGCTTTATCATTACTGCTTGACTGAGTTGATAACATGTTAACCTATGCTTTATTGTTCCACTGAGTTGATCACTCACTCCCACGTTACGGGATGGTGTTCCGAACACCCACCAGACTTTGTCTGATTGCAGATGGCGACGCTACTCTTGAGGCGGAACCGGACCTTTGCATTGACTATGATGCTTGC
This sequence comes from Magnolia officinalis, assembly GCA_021015155.1. Taxonomy (NCBI): domain Eukaryota; kingdom Viridiplantae; phylum Streptophyta; class Magnoliopsida; order Magnoliales; family Magnoliaceae; genus Magnolia; species Magnolia officinalis. Next base: position 77,200,714 of record JAJHSJ010000001.1, read on the forward strand.
TCGTATTGGTTGTTTTCTGGCAGCTTCACGTGAGCCGTATCTTGATCGACAGGATTACAGGGATGTTGACTAGATGACACTACACATTTGGTATAATTTGAATTGTACTTGTAATTCATTAACCTGGTAACCTTATCACACTCTGGAGACTTACCATAGTTTTTATATTTTATATATCTATCACAGTCTTCCGCTTGCAATTTAACTGTCTCTGGAGTATGATATGCTGTTTTGGCTTAATCTCACTCATGGTCAATGCACTAATACAGACAACATTCAATCATCATTCATTTTGTTGCATAAGTGATGCGTTGGAACTCTGGAGTTGGGTTTATGCTCGACCCCCGATTTTTAGGGCGTTACAGTTGGTATCAGAGCATGATTTAGATTAAACCGGACCTGGGTTAATGTCACACGACGCACTCTGACTTAGGAGGGAGCGACGGAACGTAGAAACAGACTTAGGATTTTCCAAATTCGCCAAACGGCGAAACCGACCGAAATCGACCGTTGAGATTGGGCCCGTACACACCCATGATCACGCGAAACGATCCCGAATCACTTCTAGGCCATCAGTCGACGGGTTTGAGCCGTTCCCTAGAAACGAATGTCCTTAGGTTGTGGGTCGACCACAACATCTTACACTTAATCTCAAAGCCTAAAACCCCTTTTTATCCAATTCTTTCAAAATCTCACCTTTCGCCACCTTATTGTTTAAAAGTTTCTTAGGAATTTCATATTAAACACTAAACCTATAGTATAAATGATGAAGAACAATACTTAAACAAAAATTAACTGTAAATAGTAAAGATATGAGTAAAATGGGTTTTATAACACTAATATTATGTAATATCATAAATTAAATAGGTTATTTCGATATATCAGCTCCTTCTACCCGAAATCCATATATTGCACGTCAAATAACTCATCCCGGTTTGTAAGATACGTCCGTTTCAAGTTCACGGGGCAGAATCACCACCAAAACAGTCCAGGGGACCGCGGTCCCGTAGGGCCAGGATGGTCGGGCTAGGGTTGGTTAGGGTCAGCCAGACCCCATGACATGTGTGGGATCCGCAGAATTGTGCGGGGGCCCCTATTTCATGTCCGTTTTGCCCTCTCTCTCTCAAACACCCCTCCAAGCTCTCCCTTTCCTTCAAAATTTATGTTTTCTCTCTCCAACCATCCCTCCAATTGCTCATTCCATCGTTTTCTATAACAACCTATACCCTTCCATCGTTCACAGCAGTACCTACCCCCTACCCTTTTCACTTTCTCTCATTTGGGCTCTTACATGCCCCATTTGGTGCTCAAAAATGTGTAAGCTCCCTAACCCATCCTACCTTTCCATTTTTCATCTTCAATCACTGTCTTTTGGGCCTTCACAATCCCTGTTGAGGTTCAAACTCGTGGAGAACCAAAAACTCCAGCCCCCGTTTCCCCTTATCCTCATTTTCCATGGCTCAATCCGAGCTTGTACGGCCATTTTCTTAGGCGCCTAATCATCTATATTGTTGTCTTGTAGTTTGCATGGGTAACCATCTTAGGATGTTTTTGTTTTCATGTTGATGGGTGTAGTAGCTGGTAGAATGTTTTAGATGTTTGAGGACGTTTAGGGCCCGTTCGGCCAACTGCATTTGGTGAGTTAAGTGGATAGCATTGTATAAGTAACAATAAATGTATGTGTAAGGTATGGCCCCTAGATTGGGTGTATCCCATGTTTTCCAATGCCATGTTGGGAATGTATGCAATGAAAAGTATATCCTGGGTTTTTCTATTACGCTTAACAATTCCTCATCCTGGGATTTAGAAATCCCATCTCACACTTTTCAAACACCAGGCTCATTTTCCAAAGCCTATAAAATTAATTTTTATCCCACCCACCCTCCTACCAAACATGTCATTCCCAATCCCGAAGTGGGATTAGCAATGCAGTCCCATTTAAGACAATAGGCCCTAGAGTTTTGGACCTAGAGCGGTGCTCCTAGATTTCGACAGACCTGACTGTATAGGAAATCCAACAAATTTATAATGTGAACCTTAGGACCCTCTTAGCTAGTATGAGCATGTGCGTAGTGCTCGAGAGTAGTTAAATTTAAGTCCGTACAACTCAATTCCAATTAGACAACGTTTGACCCTAAGCGATAAAACAATTTCTTATATTAGAAAGGGTATAAAATCATCTAGTGCATAAGCATAGACTGTGGAGTACAACCAGTGGATTTCACTACTCCTAAATTAAGACTAGACTACCGGTTACATTAGAGAATGCCAGAGACCGATAGATGTAGCTAGGTCAAATCAATACACCTCTTTGATCTGGGTGGTGCAGCGAAAGCGTGGTGGACCCTACCCACTGGCCCAGGATCGAAACTGTGCTCGTTGAATACGAACATTATAGAAGCCCTAGTAAGTTCTACTATGATAAACCGTTTTAGGATGATCTAGTAAGATTTGATTCACCATTTCCTTGGACACAGATAATAACAAGGACTCTCTTAGACTAAGACCTAAAGGACAACCTTAGACATAGACAATTTGAGCCTTTCAATGATGGACATTCCCTACGTTTCTAGAGTGATCGGACTACGGAGTTACTGAAATATACAACTGCGAAACATTCGCGGCTTGACCCAATTCTCAATCCTGGGCGACTACCAATGGACTCACTACTTGGCCGAGCAGAAGACCAGGATCCACCAGGATTCGGAAGGGATACGATGAGCTTTCTACCCTGGCCCAGTAGATGATCAATGTATCGGATCAAGCCCACCATAACCGTCTCTCCGTGTTGGTCAAACATTGAAAACAACTATCTTACTCTAAATTATTGGGGATTGTCGTTAAGACTCCAAATAAGTAAAGAAATAAATTGTAGCAAACCATCAGGGTATGAGAAATGGATAAAGAAATAAGTTTTAAGGGAGGTAGACTAAAATGAACCAGGCTAGTATATACCCTACCACGCGTAGGAACACGAAATCAATAAAACTTAGGCAAAAGAAATAATTAAATCTTTCCTTATTACCCTTAGGCAATTTCGGGGACGAAATTTTGTTTTAAGGGGGGTAGATTGTAACATCCCGATTTTTACCAACCTGGAATTAGACGTCCTTAGGCAGTGGGTCGATCCTAACACCTTATTAACTCGTCAGAACTGAATCCCACAGTCTAAAATCGCTTCTTAATCCATTTCCTTCACAAATCCCGCCCTTCACCACCTTGCTCTTTCAATTTTTCTAAGTACTTTCACCCTAAACACTATCTTAAACTAACTAAGTATTATAACTTGGATTACTTCATATACAAACTACAAAGGCTCAGGTACCACCTCAGACAGAAATTACTCAGGACTAAATCCTTTAGAAATTAGGTGAGATTAGCCAGTGTTAAACTAGAGTCCCTGTGAAATTAGCACCAATCACTTTAAATACGATCTGCAAGACCCAAAACTTGTAGAATCATTGACGCTAGGTTACCTTAAAATCTAGGATCAATCTCATTACCCGTTTGCTCTCGGGAGCATCTCGAAACTCCGTATTAGATCTGGACCGCACGTCGGAAGTCCAATTAACACGAAGTTAAGGAATTAGGACCACCTTACTGGGCTTGACAACCATCTCGGAAATCAACTCCAGATAGTGTCCCAGTGAAATTCGCTTGAGCTCGGAGCGGGGAGTGTGAGAAATGTGAAAATAATTCTAAATTAAATCCAAAATAAATAAATCTGGCACCTCTCGCTTGCGGATAAGTTTTAAGCAACCAGACCGTCAAAATCAGACCATATTACACCCTCGGATCAGGGATATTTTCCTAAACATATCCATGTACTCGAAATCTTTGATCGAAATCCACTGACCGTTAAACTGAAACTGGTCCGCCACACGTGATAATCCCGACCGAAACGAAAACTTAACTAAATGTAGATCCAGTGTTAGTGAGCTTAAGTCCAACCTTTGGCTTAAGGACGCCCGCCAGAAGTGCTCCGTTGAGCTGAAACAGGTCCGCTTTGGTTATAACCTAAGTGTACCTTGACCTGAAGTCTATTGCGGTGAGTTTTTAGGTTATATAAGGACCTTAGAACTCTCTCTCTCACAGCCATACGAATTTGAGAGAAACCGTAGAGAGAGAAGAGAGAAAAGAGAGAAAGTGTGGGAGATGTGGAAGAATCTCCCTGCCATGCTTCCCTGCCACTCCACCCACCACTCCGTTCTAATCGCTTTCCCTGGCGATTCCAGCTCCATTTCTAGGTAAGAAACCCTAACCCTAAACTGATTTAGGGTTTTGATAGTTGTAGGTTATGAAATAGCTAACCTATTTCAATCTATAGGTTACTAAACTGTCGAATACGAAAGCTTAGCAAACCTATCGGATCCGTTACGATTCTACAACAAAAGGTGCGGACTTTAGATGTATAGGTTATGATTTTCAACGCTTTCAATGTCAGATAATGATAGATTCATGATCTGCATGCAATTGCACATGTACAAAGTGCTGTCTGATTTCCGTTTCGATTAAAGATGAAGAATATGGAATTTTACATACTTTAGGTATTTGTAAAAAGTACCGTATATGTATAAATTTTGGAAATGTGTTTGCCATGATTATTTGCTGTATTGATATATGATATATGGATAAAATACTTGTTTGGCGAAAGGACTCGCTCAAATTCATGTTCTTGCTAATATACACTATGTATGTTAAAATAGTGTATTCTAAGTATTTGTGAAAATGACTGAATGAGTATAAAATTCTCATTTGTGCTCGCCATGACTAATTGTCATGGATATATGATTGTTGTATTGGCGATACCCCTTTGAAGAAAGGATTTTCCCTAAATCACGCCACGACCAATATACACTATATATGTTAAAATGTGTGGCCCAAGTGTTTGTGGAAATGACTGAATGAATATGGAACTTAGATTCATGCTTGCCATGACTATCCGTCGTGGGTGTATGCGTGTTAGGATTGGGGTAACTCCATAGTGAAAGATTTGGCCTTATACCTATGTGATCAACATATGTCATGTATGTTGATGTACGCAGTCTAAGTGTTTGTTAAAACGTTTGAATGAGTAGCAGTTAGTAAATTGTAATGTATAAGGGTGTTGAGATATGATTCTCAACTCCTCTCCTTTAACTATGTGTATGATTTCCTTGGATAGCTGTGTGATTAGAAATTGAATATGTACAAACTCATGCTTGTGTTGTGCTTCATAACATGCTCAACTGATTGTATGATTTTATCTATGTTATGCATATGTTTAAATTCATGTTTATGTTGTATGATCCGTCATGGGTGATGGGGGAGTGGAGCAACGAGTGCGTGCAACAGCCCTGGCAGCCCTAAACGGATAATATCAGTCTTTGATTGTATGATTTGAATTTTGATCCATTACTGCTTTAAATATCTGAAATTGAATGTGATTTGGGCTATTGTATAGTCCAGGTAGTCGGTAACGGGATCGAATTAGTGGCTGAGTTTCATTTGTCACGTGAGATGTGTTCGACGAACCCGAGTCGTACTTCGGTTGACGATAGTGGTTGGCCACACGAAGTGCTCATGCGCTTCATATCGTTTAACTTGTTGTGCGCTCGAGCTAGCCGAGCTCGTTAAGCAACCGGATCATCTTATGTATGTTCACCATGTTTGGACGCTACTGCTTGAACCTAGGGTACCAAATTTACCAGTGAAATCCCTTTTAGCCATGGTACCTCGATCCGCTAAGACTCATGAGCCGGGCATGGTGGTATGGGACACCGTGGTCGAGCTGTTGGCTTACGCTGGGGCCACGTGCCTCCCCGTAGTGACCAGTGAGCAACCAGACTCGTGAGCCGATTATGGTGGTATGGGACACTATATTCGTGCTGTCGGCCTACATTGATAAGGTGATGGGGGAGTGGTGCAACGAATGTGAGCAACAGCCCTAGCAGCCCTTTGTAGTGACCTCGAGCATACTCTGAATTGCGGTGAGGCGACGAGTTTTGCCGCAGTGTATAGAGTATGAAACTAGGCCTGTATCTGCATAGTGATGAATCGTTAAAAAGGTGATGGGGGAGTGGTGTAACCTTTGTGCGTAACAGCCTTGACAGCCTTTGCAGCGACCTAGAAAACACACCATCGTATGAGATTAACTAGGACTGACGACCCTAGAATTGATCATGTTTGGGAATGATACAAGGGAGGTACCTTAGTTTTCCAATACTGCTGTTTGAAATAGACTAATAATAACTCGGTAATCATGCTCATCATAGCATTGCATGTGCCTGGAAGATGTGGAGCTCTAAGGGATGAAAGCATGTCACGAACGTAAGATGGTGTCGCACGAGGGTGGTTTGGCAAGGGCATACATCATGACTGCATTCATACTTGCATTAATAAGAGTATTTAGAATTGTTTGATTGTACTGCTTTATCATTACTGCTTGACTGAGTTGAAACATGTTAACCTATGCTTTATTGTTCCACTGAGTTGATCACTCACTCCCACATTACAGGATGGTGTTCCGAACACCTACCAGACTTTGTCTGATTGCAGATGGCGACGCTACTCTTGAGGCGGAGCCGGACCTTTGCATTGACTATGATGCTTGCTCGTATTGGTTGTTTTCTGGTGGCTTCACGTGAGCCGTGTCTTGATCGACGGGATTACAGGGATGTTGACTAGATGACACTACACATTTGGTTTAATTTGAATTGTACTTGTAATTCATTAACCTGGTAACCTTATCACACTCTGGAGACTTACCATAGTTTTTATATTTTATATATCTATCACAGTCTTCTGCTTGCAATTTAACTGTCTCTGGAGTATGATATGCTGTTTTGGCTTAATCTCACTCATGTTCAATGCACTAATACAGACAACATTCAATCATCATTCATTTTGTTGCATAAGTGATGCGTTGGAACTCGGGAGTTGGGTTTATGGTCGACCCCCAATTTTCAGGGCGTTACAAGATGGGACTTTGATTCCAAATGTGTCCTTAAATCGAGCATAGATCTCCTTGATCTCTACAAGTGGATCCTTGGAAACCCTAGTTTCCCACCTTTGAATTTACAAGTTTTAGTTAAATAATTCACAATTACTCTCTCAATCAATTCAGATTTAGATAAATATCTTCTTCTAGTTCTAGTTCTCGTTACTTTTCAGAAGATACACAAGATTAGTCCTTGTGGATTCGACCTTGGTCTCACCGAGATTATTACTACATCGCGACCCTACACTTGGGGTTGTGAACAAGTTTTTGGCACCGTTGCCGGGATTAACGACTGTGTTTTTCTGAGATTGATTAGTTTTAGAATGATTTTAAGATTAGGGTTTTTCTAATTTCTATTTTTAGGATTCAGGTTTTCTGAATTATTTTAGAAGCTAACTCTTTTTAGAAACTTTCCTTTTCTATTTTTTCTTAGATTACTTTCTAATTTTAGGTTTAGAAACTTTTCTTTTTAGAAATTAGGTTGCTTTCTTATTATTATTTTTAGAAGCTTTCTAATTTTAGAATTTCTATTTTTAGAAACTGAAATGTTTTGTTTTGCAAGATCTTAATTTAGGAACTTCTAATTTGGTAACTTCTTTCTAATTCCCTCTCTCTTTCTATTTTCTAGATTTCTATTTCCCTTCTTTCTTTTAGTGTTTGGCTAGAATCTGAAATTGAGGGCTGTGAGTGTTTCATGCCCAGGTGAGTCCGTAACAACACTCAACGTCTTTTGAGTGAAGGAGGATTGGTTGAGGGGTTATCTATCCATCACAGGATTAGAAACCACTCGAGATCCTTAAAGTTAATTGAGGTTATGGTTGCCAATCAACCGGGAAGACAACCTCAACCTAGAGTTGAGGAAGTCCAGGATGAGAATAAGGTGCATCAGCCACCCCGCCTCATACTTTACGAGATTATCTACAACCGGCGGGGGTGAGCACCCCTTCTTGTATGATTTTTCCAGGAAATACGGGAAACATGGACATCAAGCCTGAAGTGATCCAACTCCTTCTAAAGTTCCTTGGACTTGAATCTGAAAGTCCATACCTGCACTTACAAGAGTTTGATGAGGTTATAGCTGAAAAGGGCGAGCTCTCAGTCCTGGGGGGGGGGGGGGGGGGTGGTGAATAGGACTATGCCAAATAAAAATAAATGCAGATAACTGAAATAAATAACAACCTCAATTGTAATAGTATTGAGAGCTTGATACAAACGTTGTTCAAAGGACAACCTTACACCAAAAGCCAAAGTTGGTAGGACAACCTGATGTCTTGAACTCAGTAAGGATAAAAAATCCAAACTAAAACAAGAAGCAATAGAAACAAATCTATCTATTACAACATTCACCACATGTACATGAAATAGATATAAGCAATCATCACACATACATCACATACATCATCATCATCATCCACCAAACCCCAAGGATTATAGTGGTTCGGTGTGTACACCAATTGTCCTTAAACAGCCACACCTACTCCATTCCCAATAATCACAAACCACGTGATATTGGCTTTCACTATGAAAGAAGGTTTTCCAAGGTTCACCTTAAAACCTTTACAATTGTAACACCCTTAAAATCGGGGGTCGAGCATAAACTCAACTCCCGAGTTCCAACGCATCACTTATGCAACAAATGAATGATGATTGAATGTCGTTTGTATTAGTGCATTGAACATGAGTGAGATTAATCCAAAACAACATATCATACTCCAGAGACAAGTGAGATAGCAAGCGGAAGACTGTGATAGATATATAAACTATATAAACTGTGGTGAGTCTCCAGAGTGTGATAATATTACCAGGTTAACTATTTACAAGTACAATTCCAAAATATACCAAATTGAGTAAATGTAGTGTCTTCTATCCCAAATACCATAGCCCCGTCAATGCAATTCCAGGTCTTCATAGACCCGTCAGAGAGTTGCATATAGGAGAACTCCTCCTCAACATCGTAGTAGTAGTCCGGCTCTGCTTCATAAGCATCGCCATCACCTGCAGCTAAGATAGTCTGGTTGGTGTTGCAAGCACCGTCCCGTAATGTGGGAGTGAGTGATCAACTCAGTAGAACAATAAAGCATAGGTTAACATGTTATCAATTCAGTCAAGCAGTAATGATAAAGCAGTACAATCGAACAATCCTAACTACTCTTATTAATGCAAGTATGAAATGCAGTCATGATGCATGCCCTCACCGACATACTCTCTCATGCGACACCATCTTACGTCCGCGGCATGCGTTCATTCCTCAATGCTCCACATCTTCCAGGCATATGCAGTGCAATGATGAGCATGATTACCGAGTTGTTATTAGTCCATTTTAAATAGCAGGATTGAGAAACTAAGGTACCTCCCTTGTATCATTCCCAAACATGATCCATTCTAAGGTCGTCAAACTTAGATAATCTCATACGATAGTATGGTTCTAGGGCGCTGCAAAGGCTGTCAGGGCTGTTACACGCAATCGTTACACCACTCCCTCATCTCCTTTTTAACGGTTCATGACTAAATTGATACAGGCCAAGTTCATACTCTATTCACTGCGGCAAAACTTGTCACCTCAATGCAAATTCAGAGTATGCTCGAGGTCACTACAAAGGGCTGTCAGGGCTGTTACTCACAATCGTTGCACCACTCCCCCATCACCTTATCCATGTATGCCGACAACACGAATATAGTGTCTCATACCACCATAATCGACTCACGAGTCTGGTTGCTTAATGGACACTACGGGGAGGCTCGGGCTGACGCACTCGCAACACCACGAAACCCCAGTGTAGGCCGACAGCTCAACCCTGGTGTCCCATACCACCATGCTCGGCTCATGAGTCTTAGCGGATCGAGGTACCATGGTTAACGGGATTTCACTGGTAAGTTTGGTACCCTAGGTTCAAGCAGAGGCATCCAAACATGGTGAACATACATAAGACAGATCGGGTTGCTTGACGAGCTCGGCTAGCTCGAGCGCACAACAAGTTGAACGATATGAAGCGCATAAGCACTTCGTGTGGCCAGCCACTATCGCCAACCGAAGTACAACTCGGGTTCGTCGAACACATCTCACGTGGCGAATGAATCTCAGCCACGAATTCAATCCCGTTATCGATTGCCTAGACTATACAATAGCCCAAATCACATTCAAGTACAGAAAGTCAAAGCAGTAATGGATCAAGATTTCACTCATACAGTCAAATATCCAATATTGTCCGCTTAGGGCTATCAGGGCTGTTGCACGGAATCGTTACACCCCTCCCCCATCACCCTTCACGGCTCTTATGGAATACAACTTAAACATGTGAAGTAGTCAGAGTAGAATTAAATAAACAAGTAATTCAAACATATTAACAAGCATGTTATAAAACACAATGCAAACAGAAAATCCAAACACATACGTTTTTAAAAAAAATAGTAAGTGATTAAACTAAACAACTTACATGAAGAAAATGATACACATCATTAAGGTAGTTGAGAATCCTATCTCAACACCCTTATACATTACAATTTACTGACTACTACTCATTCAGACATTTCAACAAACACTTTAGACTACATACATCAACATACATAACGTATGTTGATCACATAGGTATTAGGCCAAATCCTTTCACTAGGGAGCTGCCCCAATTATAACAGGCATGCCCCCACGACGGATAGTCATGGCAAGTAGGAATCCATGTTCCATATTCATTCAGTCATTCCCACAAATACTTCGGCTACACATTTTAACACATATAGCGTATAGTGGTCATGGCGTGATTTAGGGCAAGTCCTTTCGCTAGGGAGTTGTCGCATACAACAAGCACATAGTCACGACAAATAATCATGTTAAGCACAAATCCATATTTCATACGTATACGGTATTTTCTACAAATACGAAGAATACAGTATATTTAACATAGTTAACGTATAACCAAAAAACGAAACGGACAGCACTTTGTACATGTACAATTGCATGCAGATCATGAATCTATTGTTATCTGACATTGAAAGCATTAAAAACCATAACCTATACATCTAAAGTCCGCACCTTATGTCATAGAATCATAACGGAGTCGATAGAATCTCTACGCTTTCGTCTACTTCGATATGACGACCTAAATCATGAGTTACGTTAGCTATTTCACTACTTGAATCAATCCAAACCCTAAAACAGGTTAGGGTTAGGGTTTTCTTACCTAGAAACAACGCCAGAATCGCCGGGAAAGCGATTAGAACGGGATGGTTAAGCTTAGATAGCGGCAGGGTAGAGTTTCAGGGAGATCCTCTGACTTTTCCCACACTTTCTCTCTCTTTTCTCTCTTCTCTCTCCTAGGTTTTCTCAAATTCGTATGGGATGAGAGAGTGAGGGTTTAAGGTCCTTATATAGGTCCAGAACTCACCAAAATAGACTTAGGAACAAGGTATACTTAGGTTATGTCCAAAATGGGTTTGTTCCGTCTTAGTGGAGCACTTCTGGAAGCCCCCCTTAAGCCAAAGGTCGGACTTAAACTCACTAACACTGGATCTAGGTTCAGCTGAGGTTTCGTTCTGGTCGGATTTCCAGATCACGCCTGGCGGACCAGTTTTCGTTCAACGGTTAGTGAAACTCGATCAGAGATTTCAAGTACACTGACATGCAGGGGCAAATATCCCTGATCCGAGGGTGTAATCTGGCCTGATTCCGATGGTCTGGTTGCTTATAACTGATCCGTAAGCGACACGTACTAGATTACTTAAATTTATATTTTATTTTTAAAATTTCACCTTTCTCACACTCCTCGCTCCGGGCTCAAGCGAATAGCACTGGGACACTATCTGGATTTGATTTCTGAGATGGTTGTCAAGCCCAGCAAGGCGGTCCTAACCGTTTAACTTCGCGTTAATCGGACTTCTGACGTGCGGTCCAGATCTGATACGGAGTTCCGTGATGCTCCCAAGAGCAGCCGGGTAATGAGATTGATCCTAGATTTTAGGGTAACCTAGCATCAATGATTCTACAAGTTTTGGGTCTTGCAGATCGTATTTAAAGCGATTGGTGCTAATTTCACAGGTATTCTAGTTTAACACTAGCTAATTCTTGCCTAATTTCTAAAGGATTTAGTCTTAAGTGATTTTTGTCTGAGGTGGTACTTAGTCCTTTGTAGTTTGTATTTAAAGTGATCCAAGTTATTAATACTCAACTAAAGCACGCCCTAATTACAACAGAAGAAGATCCTAGGGCAGGAGAGGCTGATGTTCCAAATAACCTATTCGTTTTGTGAGATTCCATAAGGGTAATGGTTAAAAGCCCATTTTATTTCTGTATTTACTAGTTACAGTAATTTATAGTTTAAGTATTGTTCTTCATCACCTAAACCTTAAGATTAGTGTCTAATGTAAAAGTACTTAGAAAGATTTAAAGAACGATGTGGTGAAATGTGAGATTTGTGAAGGAAATGGGTTAAAAAGCGATTTTAGACTATGGGATTGAGTTCTGACAAGTTAATCAGGTGTTAGGAGCGACCCATTGCCTAAGGACGTCTAATTCCAGGTTGGCAAAAATCCGGGATGTTACAATCTACCCCCCTTAAAACAAAATTTCATCCCCGAAATTAGCTAAGGGTAATAAGTAAGAATTCTATTATTTCATTTGCCTAAGACTTATTGATTTTAAGTCTCTATGCGTGGTAGGGTGTATCTTGTGCATACTAGTCTAGTACATTTTAGGCTACCCCCCTTAAAAATTTATTTCTTTATCCCTTGCTTTTATCTTGATGGTTTGCTACAATGGATTTCTCTCCCTATTTGGACTCTTGACTTCGATTCCCAACTAGTTAGAGTAAGATAGGTTTTTTCAATGTTTGACCAACACGGAGAGACTGTTATAGTGGGCTTGATCCCGATACATCGATCATCTACCTGGCCAGGGTAGAAAGCTCATCGTATCCCTTCCTAGTCCTGGTAGATCCTGGTCTTTGCTCAGCCAAGCAGTGAGTCCATTGGTAGTTGCCCAGGATTGAGAATTGGGTCAAGCCGCGAATGCTTCACAGTTGTATATTTCAGTAACTCCGTAGTCCGATCACTCTAAAACCTTAGGGAATGTCCATCATTGAAAGGCTCAAATGTCCTATTTCTCGGGTTGCCCTTTAGGTCTTAATCTAAGAGAGTCCTCGATATTGTCTATGTTCAAGGAAATGGTGAGTCAAATCTTACTAAATCATCTTAAAATAGTTTCTCATAGTAGAACTTGCTAGGGCTTCTATTATGTTCGTATACAACGAGCACAGTTGTAGATACATTGACCTTGGCTATTGTAACTCAGTTCGTACCCATTGTTAGGCCTATTCTGTAATATAAAATTGTTTAATACTTGAACCCTAATTGATTTTCTTTCATGACTTCATTATTGACATTCTAAGGAAGATTTAGATCCTATTTAATGACCTAACCTTGCGTATAACTGGGAGTAATTTCTTTCGATCCTGGGCCAGTGGGCAAGGGCCAACCATGCTTTCGTTGCGCCTATGAGTGGGTAGATGAGTATACCTACCTAACTCGACCGAATTCATAACCTTTCTACCCCCCTTAAAAATTATTTTCTCAAGGCTCAAGAATCTATGTCTCGATCCGTATGTCAGAACGAGGTGTAATTTAGGACCTATCCCTCACCTGAAATGGGATACAATCACCCAATACGTTGGTCTTCCTTTCATCGATGATGTGTACTATGGCGTTGGTACCTATGGTTATAGAAAGGAGCTAAAAAGATGGGTGTTGTGGTTGATTTCAAGGGCAAGTGTGAGTTTGAGGCAAGATGCCCAATTATACCAAGGAGTTTTGTCACAGTCCAGACTTATCCTATTTAATCATGTCTAGCTTAACAGGCAGACTATCTTTCTACGTTCATATGCACAATATGTATGCCAACATGGCATGTGATTTGGGACCTAATTCCTAACTATCTGTTGCCCATGTAGGCAATTCCAAAGACAAAGTCTCTATCGGCTATATACTCCTAATACTTCTTAAAGACGAAGTTATAAACTTGCAGTTGCAAGTGGTCGGGCCAACATGGAAGGAAAGTTGTGTAGTGGGTCTGAGTCGGTTAAGTCGAATAACCAAGTCTATTATTCAATTGGCTTAGCATAATTAATTAGTCCTTTACCTTCCTTAGCCTAACCAGTAGTCTAGTCTTAATTTAGGAGTAACGGTAAGCCACTGGTTGTAATCCAAAGTCTATGCTTATGCCCGAACTAGAATGTAACTACGCTCGAGCACTTCACACATGATCCACACCAACTAAGGAGGTCCTAGGGTTCACCTTATCAATCCATTGGATTTCCCTTACTATTAGGTCGTTCGTATCTAGGAACACCACTCTAGGTCCAAAATTCCAAGGGCCTATTTGGCCAGTGGTCTTAAGTTGTATTAAATGGGCTTGCATTGCTAATCCCTCCTCGGGATTGGGAATGACATGTTTGGTAGGAGGGTGGGAGGGCATTAAAATCAATGGTATAGGCTTTGGAAAATGAGCCTTGTGTTGGAAAGTTGGAGATGGGATTTCCATATCCCATGATGAGGAATTTCTAAGTGTAATTTGAAAGGAAAACCCGGGATATACTTTTCATTGCATACATTCCAAACATGGCATTGGAAAACATGGGATACACCCAATCTAGGGACCGTACCTTATGCATACATTTATTATTACTTTTACAATTTCATCCACCTAATCTCACCTAATGCAGTTGGCCGAACGGGCCCTAAATGTTCCAAACAAAACTGCGGGTTTTGTGCTTCAAACGAAAGGAAATGGAGAAGATAGGAGAGGGATTGTTGGCTTCGGAATCTTGAGTCTACATAGGCTCAAATGAAAGGGATTGAAGAAGGAAAATGAAGAGATGGGATGGGTTAGGAGGTGTACACGAGTTTGAGCCTCAAATGGGGGCTGTAGGAGCTCAAATGAAAGGAAATGAGAGGGCTGGGAGGTAGGTGTTGCTGAACACGGTGGAAGTATGTGCGTTTTGACAAAAAATAACGAAATGGGTGAATGGAGGGGGGTTTGAGAGAGAAAACAATAATTTTTAGAGAAAAGGAGAGCTTGGAGGGTCACTTTGAGAGGGAGGGGCAAAACGGACAAGAAATAGGGGCCCCCACGCAATTTCGCGGGCCCCACACGTGTCCAGGGATCGGGCCGACACAGACCTGCACCGGCCCGACCAGCCCGGCCCAAGGGGACCACGGTCGACCGCGGTGAACGCGGAACCACCATGGTCCTCTGGACTGAACACGGTGCCACCGGGGTAGGGCAGTGGCCACCCCCCTCCCAGGGTGCCAAATGTACCCCGGGTCCACCGTGGGTCCTCCCAGATTGCATCCTTTGGCCCCCAATTCCGTTTCGAGTAGTTCCAGGAAGTTTCTGATACATATCTGTATTTACCGATTTCTAACGGCTGGGATGGAGTGATTTGTGATCTACACGCGTCAATAGACGGCTTAGGAGTGTTTTAAGGTCGACCCATGCGACCAGGGTTGAGTACAGACTCGATTACAGCGATCATTTTCAGTGAACTTCGCTGATTGGCAAAACAGAGACAACCTATGACTGTTTCTACATTCCGTCGCCCCCTCCTAAGTCAGAGTGTGTCAGAGTGCGTCGTGTGACCATAACCCAGGTCTGGTTTAATCCAAATCATGCTTTGATATCATCTTATAACGCCCTAAAAATCGGGGGTCGAGCATAAACTCAACTCCCGAGTTCCAACGCATCACTTATGCAACATAATGAATGATGATTGAATGTTGTCTGTATTAGTGCATTGAACATGAGTGAGATTAAGCCAAAATAGTATATCATACTCCAGAGACAAGTGAGATAGCAAGCGGAAGACTGTGATAGATATATAAACTATATAAACTGTGGTGAGTCTCCAGAGTGTGATAATGTTACCAGGTTAACTATTTACAAGTACAATTCCAAAATTTACCAAATTGAGGAAGTGTAATGTCTTCTATCCCAAATACCATAGCCCCGTCAATGCAATTCCAGGTCTTCATAGACCCGTCAGAGAGTTGCATATAGGAGAACTCCTCCTCAACATCATAGTAGTAGTCCGGCTCTGCTTCATAAGCATCGCCATCATTTGCAGCTAAGACAGTCTGGTTGGTGTTGCAAGCACCGTCCCGTAATGTGGGGTGAGTGATTAACTCAGTGGAACAATAAAGCATAGGTTAACATGTTATTAATTCAGTCAAGCAGTAATGATAAAGCAGTACAATCGAACAATCCTAACTACTCTTATTAATGCAAGTATGAAATGCAGTCATGATGCATGCCTCACCGACATACTCCCTCATGCGACACCATCTTACGTCCGCGGCATGCGTTCATTCCTCAGTGCTCCACATCTTCCAGGCACATGCAGTGCGATGATGAGCATGATTACCGAGTTGTTATTAGTCCATTTCAAACAGCAGGATTGGGAAACTAAGGTACCTCCCTTGTATCATTCCCAAACATGATCCATTATAAGGTCGTCAAACCTAGATAATCTCATACGATAGTGTGGTTCTACGGCGCTGCAAAGGCTGTCAGGGCTGTTACACGCAATCGTTACACCACTCCCCCATCACCTTTTTAACGATTCATCACTAAATTGATACAGGCCTAGTTCATACTCTATTCACCGCTGCAAAACTCGTCGCCTCACCACAAATTCAGAGAATGCTCGAGGTCACTACAAAGGGCTGTCAAAGCTGTTACTCGCAATCGTTGCACCACTCCCCCATCACCTTATCAATGTATGCCGATAGCACAAATATAGTGTCTCATACCACCATAATCGGCTCACGAGTTTGGTTGCTCAATAGACACTACGGGGAGGCTCGGGCTGACGCACTTACAACACCACGAAACCCCAGTGTAGGCCGACAGCTCAACCCTGGTGTCCCATACCACCATGCCCGGCTCATGAGTCTTAGCGGATCGAGGTACCATGGTTAACGGGATTTCACTGGTAAGTTTGGTACCCTAGGTTCAAGCAGAGGCATCCAAACATGGTGAACATACATAAGACAGATCGGGTTGCTTGACGAGCTCGGCTAGCTCGAGCGCACAACAAGTTGAACGATATGAAGCGCATAAGCACTTCGTGTGGCCAGCCACTATCGCCAACCGAAGTACAACTCGGGTTCGTCGAACACATCTCACGTGGCGAATGAATCTCAGCCACGAATTCAATCCCGTTATCGATTGCCTAGACTATACAATAGCCCCAATCACATTCAAGTACAGAAAGTCAAAGCAGTAATGGATCAATATTTCACTCATACAGTCAAATATCCAATATTGTCCGCTTAGGGCTGCCAGGGCTGTTGCACGGAATCGTTACACCCATCCCCTATCACCCTTCACGACTCTTATGGAATACAACTTAAACATGTGAAGTAATCAGAGCAGAATTAAATAAATAAGTAATTCAAACATATTAACAAGCATGTTATAAAATACAATGCAAATAGGAAATCCAAACACATACGTTTTTTTTAAAAAAAGTAAGTGATTAAACTAAACAACTTACATGAAGGAAATCATACACATCATTAAGTTAGTTGAGAATCCTATCTCAACACCCTTATACATTACAATTTACTGACTACTACTCATTCAAACATGTCAACAAACACTTTAGACTACATACATCAACATACATGACGTATGTTAATCACATAGGTATTAGGCCAAATCCTTTCACTAGGGAACTGCCCCAATTATAACACGCGTACACCCACGACGGATAGTCATGGCAAGCAGGAATCCATGTTCCATATTCATTCAGTCATTCCCACAAACACTTGGGCTACACATTTTAACACATATAGCGTATAGTGGTCGTGGCGTGATTTAGGGCAAGTCCTTTTCGCTAGGGAGTTGTCGCATACATACAAGCACATAGTCACGACAGATAATCATGTTAAGCACAAATCCGTATTTCATACGTATATGGTATTTTCTACAAATATGAAGAATACAGTATATTTAACATAGTTAACGTATAACCGAAAAATGAAACGGACAGCACTTTGTACATGTGCAATTGCATGCAGATCATGAATTTATCATTATCTGACATTGAAAGCGTTGAAAACCATAACCTATACGTCTAAAGTCCGCACCTTATGTCATAGAATCATAACGGAGTCGATAGAATCTCTATGCGTTCGTCAACTTCGATATGACGACCTAAATCACGAGTTACGTTAGCTATTTCACTACTTGAATCCATCCAAACCCTAAAACAGGTTAGGGTTAGGGTTTTCTTACCTAGAAATGACGCCGGAATCTCCGGGAAAGCGATTAGAACGGGATGGTTAAGTTTAAATAGTGGAAGGGTAGAGTATCAGGGAGATCCTCCGACTTCTCCCACACTTTCTCTCTCTTTTCTCTCTTCTCTTTCCTAGGTTTTCTCAAATTCGTATGGGATGAGAGAGTGAGGGTTTAAGGTCCTTATATAGGTCCAGAACTCACCAAAATAGACTCAGGAACAAGGTATACTTAGGTTATGTCCAAAATGGGTCTGTTCCGTCTCAACGGAGCACTTCTGGAAGCCCCCCTTGAGCCAAAGGTCGGACTTAAGCTCACTAACACTGGATCTAGGTTCAGCTGAGGTTTCGTTCCAGTAGGATTTCCAGATCACGCGTGGTGGACCAGTTTCCGTTCAACGGTCAGTAAAACTCGATCAGAGATTTCAAGTACACTGACACATAGGGGAAAATATCCCTGATCCGAGGGTGTAATCTAGCCTGATTCCGACGGTCTAGTTGCTTATAACTGATCCGGAAGCGACACGTGCCAGATTACTTAAATTTATATTTTATTTTTAATTAATTCAACCTTTCTCACACTCCTCGCTCCGGGCTCAAGCGAATAGCACTGGGACATTATCTGGATTTGATTTCCGAGATGGTTGTCAAGCCCAGCAAGGCGGTCCTAACCGTTTAACTTCGCGTTAATCGGACTTTCGACGTGTGGTCCAGATCTGATACGGAGTTCCGTGATGCTCCCGAGAGCAGCCGGGTAATGAGATTGATCCTAGATTTTAGGGTAACCTAGAGTCAATGATTCTACAAGTTTTGGATCTTGCAGATCGTATTTAAAGCGATTGGTGCTAATTTCACATGTATTCTAGTTTAACACTAGCTAATTCTCGCCTAATTTCTAAAGGATTTAGTCCTAAGTGATTTCTGTCTGAGGTGGTACTTAGTCCTTTGTAGTTTGTATTTAAAGTGATCCAAGTTATTAATACTCAACTAAAGCACGCCCTAATTACAACAGAAGAAGATCCTAGGGCAGGAGAGGCTGATGTTCCAAATAACCTATTTGTTTTGTGAGATTCCATAAGGGTAGTGGTTAAAAGCCCATTTTATTTTTGTATTTACTAGTTACAGTAATTTATAGTTTAAGTATTGTTCTTCATCACCTAAACCTTAAGATTAGTGTCTAATGTAAAAGTACTTAGAAAGATTTAAAGAACGATGTGGTGAAAGGTGAGATTTGTGAAGGAAATGGGTTAAAAAGCGATTTTAGACTATGGGATTGAGTTCTGACAAGTTATCAGGTGTTAGGAGCGACCCATTGCCTAAGGACGTCTAATTCCAGGTTGGCAAAATCCGGGATGTTACAACAATTGTGTTTTCAATGGGCTATCACAATTAAAAACCCCACCCTGAGATTTTCTGGCTTATCTTAGTCAAAACCACAATAGAGATTTTCTGGCTATCTCAAAAACCAAAAGCTGTAAATGAAAATACTTATCTAAAGATTCTTCTTCGATGTAGCTTGATAGAACCGCTTCTTTAAAGATGAAGATGTCTAATGTTCGATCACACAAATGAAAAGGTTCTAGGTCTAAATGAATTTTAAATTAATCCAACCTTAGGCTACTTTCATTCAATTTCTTGGATCTCAAAAAGGGTAGAGAAGAACTCCCTTATAAAATCAGATTTATGCAATGAGAGATCAAGAAATTAGAAATAAAAAAGTTATAACAAAGAATCTTAATTTACCGGACAATAGCTTCACAATCACGGGGATCTTTCTCTCAGAGTGGTGGCTTGATTTTGCTTTTAATGAATGAATAAAGCTAAGAAAAGACCTCTATTTATAGGCTGAAAAATGGTTCCCTCGACTGGTCCTGAGAGCAACAAAATTTCAAAAAATCTGGCGCAATCGGATAAAACTGACCCTCAACTGGTCGAGCATGGCACTCGACTAGTTGAGTGGGGCTCAAAATGGTTGCTGGAGTTTGAGTCGAGCCTTGCTCGACTGGTCAAGCACTGTTCCCACGACTGGTCGAGCAGGGTGCTCGACTGGTCGTGACCCTACCAGAAAAATCCAAAAACATGAGATAATTCCTGGACTAGTCAAGAAAAACCCTAGACTAGTCGAGCCAGAGCCTGGACTATTCGAAAATTGACTAGGACTAGTCGAAGCAAAGCCTATAATAAGCACAATAACCCAAATTAAATGTGCAATATGAATTACCTAAACCTAAGGTCTTTCTAACGTCATTTATACCTGAAATATTGAACATTGAACTTGTAGCTTCGGTAGCTTCGATAGATAATATAGTTGAAGTACTTAAAGCTTGATCTTGTATACTTGAAACTTGATCTTGATCTTGACCATGTAATGCACTTGGACTTGATCTTGCATTTAAAGCAGCATATGCACTTGGTCTAGTACTTGAACTTGAACTAGAACTTGTAGTTAAACATGCACTTTTACTTGAAGTAGAACTTGCACTTGAAGTTGAAGTAGCATTTGATGTTGATAATGGACATGAAGTTGATGTAGATAGAACAGTCTTCATGGCTTGTAACACATCTTCGTATGAAGGTGAACTTTCCATCATAAACAAATTCATTATTCCAAAGTGGTTTGTCACTACAAAATTTCACAATATATGGTGCTTGATATACAACATAGCACTTACAATAGCCACTTTATACATTCCTAACGTGTCTGACGACACGATCAGGCTGAAACTCTTTCCTTTCTCCTTGAAATAGAAATCTAAGACGTGGTTGCACTCATTACGTCTACGATCTATTGGCACATGGAATGACATGATGAAAGAGTTCATAAAAAAATTTTTCCATACAATAAGACGAACACCATCAGGAATCGATCACGAATTTCGCCCAAAAGGAATATGAAGCATTCTTCCAATGTTGGGAGCGGTTTAAAGATCTCGTTAGTTCATGCCCACAACACAGTTTTGAAACGTGGTGCATAACAACTTTCTTCCACGATGGACTTACATCTTCCATGCGCCAATTCATCGAGACGATGTGCAATGGGAAATTCATGAATAAAAATGTCGATGAGGTGTGAGATTATTTTGACAAACTCGCTGAAACCGCACAATCATGGGACATCACTCCAAAACCTAGCACCACATCTAAGCCTACTCAAGCAAGGGAGAGAGGTGGGATATACTTGCTGAAAGAGGATGATGATATAAATGCTAAAGTGGCCAGTCTCGCAAGGATGGTCGAGGCCATGAAACTTACGAAGGATAAGGGTAAGGAAACTATTTGCGGTATTTGTGTTTGTAACATTCACACAACTGAAAATTGCCCAACAATATCTGGTTTTCAAGAGGTACTAAATGAGCAATCTAATGTTGTAAATAGTTACCAAAGACCTTTCAATGGACCCATCTCTAACACATACAATCCTAGTTGGAGAAATCATCCGAACTTTAGTTGGAGAAATGGACAAACTGCTAATTCTCAAGGAATCCCTAATTAATTCTTAAATCAAGGGAAACCTCAAGAGGATTTGGTTTGGAAACATATTCAAAACCAAGAGCTTATCACTTAGGGTATATTGCAAATCCTTCAAGACCTTTCAAAGGCCATACAAGGGCGTGAGATAAAAAAATTCAATTGGGGAAAAAGGGATTCTTCCAGCCTAACCTTTCCCCAATCCTATACCGCAATATGAAATAAATGACCAAGCTCTTCAAATCGAATGGAGCAACCTAAGTCTATCACCACTCTTAGGAGTGCGAAGATAATTGACAAATCTATTCCGGTAAGGGCTGAAAAGCCTTAGGACCCGGAAGAGGACAATAATGATAGATCTAACACTACTCCATAAGAATTAGAACCGAAACTTCAAGGCAAGCCGATTGTCCCATTCCCCCAACGGTTGGTTGCACCAAAATCTCTCTCTAACTCTCGGGACATTCTAGAGGTGCTGAAACAAGTGAAGGTCAATATTCCTTTACTTGATGCCGTAAAAAAAATACCTTCATATGTCAAATTTCTAAAAAACTTGTGTACGACCAAAAGACGGCAAAATATTCAAAAGAAAATCTTTTTAACTGAAAAAGTGAGTGTCATCCTAAAGCAAGATGTGCCACAAAAACACAAAGATCCCGGTAGCCCAACCATCCCTTGTGTAATTGGGAACTAGAGGATTGAGCATGCACTTCTTGACTTAGGAGTGAGCATAAATCTTATTCCTTACTCGGTCTACGAACAATTAAGTTTGGGTGAATTGAAACCCACCCGAACTACATTACAACTTGCCGACCGCTCAGTTTGTGTACCGAGAGGGGTAATCGAGGATGTGTTAGTCCAGGTTGACAGATTCTATTACCCGGTAGATTTTATCATATTGGATACTCAACCCATCATGGACATAAGCACTCAAATTCCCGTCATTCTTGGTCGCCCATTCCTTGCCACATCAAATGCAATCATTGATTGCAGGAATGGAGTCATGAGTATGTTTTTTGGAAATATGACATTGGAATTGAATATCTTTTTCAATATGGGCAAATAGTTAGAGGATGATGACGATTTCCACGACATTAACATGATTGACCCTTTCGTGGAAGATAGGACACTTCTGTCCTTATCATTTGACCCTTTAGAGACGTGTATGGCCCACTCCCATGATTTTGATGATGATATGATTAGGGAGACGGGTGCCATGCTTGATACTGTGCAGGTACTTGAACTTAACCGGTGGAGGTCACAATTTGAAGAATTACCTTAAACTGATGCGGTGCCTCTACCGTCTAACCTCAAGGCACCAAAGCTTGACCTAAAACCTTTGCCCTCTGATTTGAAATATGCTTATTTAGGTCAAGATGAGACATATCTGGTAGTGATTTCTTTCCACCTTGAGTAAGAATAAGAGAGCATGCTCATTTCTACTCTCATTGAGCATAAGGGAGCCCTTGGATGGTCGATTACGGACCTCAAGGGAATTGATCCTTTGATTTGTACTCACCACATTCATCTTGAGGATAATGCGAAGACCTCACGCCAACCACAACGTAGACTAAATCCAAACATGAAGGAAGTGGTTAAGGCTGAGGTTCTTAAGCTATTAGATGTGGGTATTATATACCCTATATTGGATAGTCAATGGGTGAGTCCAACTCAGGTGGTTCCTAAGAAGTCTGTAATCACCATTATGGCCAATGCCAATAATGAACTCGTGCCAACCAGAATAACTACTGGTTGGAGAATGTGCATTGACTATAGGAAGTCAAATACCGTCACAAGGAAGGATCACTTTCCTTTGCCCTTTATCCATCAAATTTTGGAAAGGCTAGCAGGTCACTCTTACTATTGCTTCCTCGACGGTTATTCGGGCTACAATCAGATCGAGATAGCCCTTAAAGATCAGGAAAAGAAACATTTACATGTCCTTACGGCTCCTTTGCTTACCGAAGGATGCCATTCGGGCTATGTAATGCCCCCGCCACTTTTCAGTGATGCGTGTTGAGTATTTTCTCTGACATGGTGGGGCAATATTTAGAGGTCTTCATGGATGACTTCTCGGTCTTTGGTCCATCCTTCAGCGAATGTTTGGAAATTTTGAAAAATGTACTGAAGCGATGCGAGAAAAAGAACTTGGTACTGAATTGGGAAAAATGCCACTTCATGGTTCGTAAGGGAATTATCCTTGGACACATAATCTTGTCCAAGGGAATTGAGGTAGATAAGGCTAAAATTGATCTTATCTCTAACGTACCTCTACCCAAGAACATACGAGACTACGATCCTTTCTAGGACATGCCGGGTTTTACATAAGATTCACAAAGGACTTTAGTCACCTCTCTCATCCTCTATGTAATTTACTTCAAAAGGATGCACCATACGAGTGGACTGAGTAATGTCAGGAAGCTTTTACTAAGCTCAATGGCATGTTAACCACTGTACTTATCATGCAGCCACCCGACTGGAGCCTTCCTTTTGAACTTATATGCGACGCGTCTGACTATGCTCTTGGGGCAGTTTGAGGCCAGAGAAAAGAAAAGAAGCCCTACGTTATTTATTACGCAAGTAGAACTCTAAATTCTGCCCAAGTGAACTACTCGACTACGGAAAAGGAACTCTTAGCTGTAGTATTCACTTTGGACAAATTTAGGTATACTTGATTGGATCCAAGATAGTCATTTACACAGATCATGCGATGCTCAAGTATCTTCTTTCTAAGAATGATGCAAAGCCCCGCCTGATTAGATGGATCCTCCTACTCCAAGAATTTGATTTATAAATAAAAGATTAAAAGAGAGTAGAGAATGTAGTGGCTGACCATCTTTCCTACCTTGATCTCTCTGATTCCCTTGAGACAACACATATAAATGACATGTTCATTGAAGAACAATTGTACAAAGTCTCCCATTCACCTTGGTTTGCTAATATTGCTAATTATCTTGCACAAGTTTCACGCCGACACATTGGACTGCGCAAAATAAGAAAAAAATTCTTTGCCAAGGTTCGTAAGTTCTTCTGGGATGATCTATATTTGTTTAAATATTGCCCAGACCAAATCTTAAAGAGTGTGTGCCAGACAATGAAACCAAAGTGTCATCTCTTTCTGTCATTCGCAGGGGTGGTCACTTTTTTGCTAAAAAGACCATGGCCAAAATTCTGCAGTGCGGCTTTTATTGTCCCACTATGTTCAAGGACACTCATGAGTTTTGTAAAGCTTGCGAGCGTTGTCAGAAATTAGGAGCATTGTCCCGTCGAAACATGATGCCTTTGAACCTCATTCTGATCATTGAAGCATTTGATTGCTGGGGCATCGATTTCATGGGACCATTCCCCCAATCCTTTGGAAATTTATACATTCTACTAGCAGTAGACTATGTCACTAAATGGGTCGAAGCGATTCCATACTGGAACAATGACCATCAAATGGTCATTAAATTTTTAAAAGAGAGCATCCTTTCCCGGTTTGGAACGCCTCGAGCCATCATTAGTGATGGAGGTTCACATGTTTGTAATAGGTCATTTACGAACTTAATGAAGAAATATGATATCTCTCATAAGGTAAGCATTCCATACCACCCACAAACAAGTGGGCAAGCTGAGATTTTCAATAGGGAAATTAAACACATCTTGGAAAAGACGGTTAACCCTGACCGTAAGGATTGCTCAATCCGATTGACCGATGCCTTACGGGCGTACCATATCGCATTTAAGATCCTATTAGAATGTCTCCCTTTAGACTTGTATATGGGAAAGCTTGCCACTTGCCTGTGGAGTTGGAACATAGAGCCTACTGGGCTATTAAAAATCTAAATTTCAATTTGGACAACGCTGGCTCGCTATGCAAACTTCAGTTGAATGAACTTGAAGAAATCTGGAATGAAGCGTACGAGAACTCGAGAATTTACAAGGACAGGATGAAGGTGTTTCATGACCAACACATTCTTCGAAAATCATTCACACCAGGTCAGGAAGTCCTCTTGTATAATTCTTGGTTACATCTCTTTCCGGGCAAACTCCGATCTCGTTGGACCGATCCTTTCACTGTTACTAATGTCTATCCTCATGGGGCCGTCAAGATATAAGATCCGAACAATGGCAAAGAATTCAAAGTAAATGGACATTGATTAAAGCCATTTGTTGATAAATTTGATTCAAAGGATATGTCCATACCTCTGAGTGATCCTGTATACCAGGATTGATCTCCTAGTCTGACAGAGTTGTAGTTAGGTTTATTGCTTTCATGTTTTGTTTTGGGATAGTTTCTTTTTGTTGGTTTAACTCTTGTGCTAACCTATCTTCACACTGAGATCATTGGAAAAGCCTCAAAATTTCTTCGTCAGGTATTATCTTTCCATCGCTTCCCTTTATCTTTTCATTGTCTCTTTTGCTTTACATGCTTATTTCTTTTACATTGAAGACAATGTAGATTTTTGGTTAGAATGGGGGATTAGGTGAACTAATCAGTGTTTGCTCAATTTTGAGCAAATTTTTTGAAAATTTTCAATGTTTTAAGTTGAAATCTGTTTGGGAAGCGATGAATTATGTACTTAAGAATGCTTTGGGTTTTATAAGATAGAGGTTGAATTTTGGATTGTTAGAGTCTAATCATCTAAGTAACTTATCACTTAAGTGCTTACGTTCAATTGATTAAGAGGTAATTTGAATATCATGTTAATCTAAATTACAAGGCACATTACACTCAATCTCCTTCTGTAAGATGTACTAGAATTTCTGATTATTAGTATGTAAATCATTGATAGATGGTGAGAATCGAGTCTGGAGAATTTTATCCACCTTAAAAGAAGAAAAGAACCAGTTAGAAAATAGGAGATCGACAAATAGGTCATGAAAAAGAATGAAAAGACTAGAAAAGAATGCAAAAATAATACAAGGTCTATAAAAGAATAAATAAAAATTGACCGTCAATATAAAATCAAAAACTGGAAAAAGAAGGAAAAGGAGATAAGTTCAGAATCAGTACTTGAGTTTCAAACTGATCTGGAAGTGATGAGCATAGCTAACATGATGAATTGATAATATTCGTACGGGAAGTAAATTGACTTTCATTGAGCACATTGAAAACTTGATATACAAATTATGCTTCAATTTAGTGGATGAAGAACTTATTTGATCGGTTACTTATGTGATTGGGCTCTAGGTTTTTGAAATCTCACGTTCGTATCTTAATTCTACCCATTCATCCTTGAGTACACAAAAGATTGTTTTCTGAAAAATATTTCTAACATTAAGCATTGAGATTTATTTTTCGCATACTTTGCTAGGGACTAGCAAAATGCTGGTTGGGAATTGTGTTGAGGGTCAAATATTGCATATTGGACCCCATTTATTACTTGGTTTTATGAACATGATAATGCTTAATGATCTATTTTAATCAAGTTTGTGTTGCAAGATGAATTTAAGAGCTTGGATTGAAAAGGATGTTAAAAGCAGAAATTTAACGCTCAAGAATCACCAAAGCCAAGGATGGATCTTAGAAGACCAAGAATGAAAAATCCACATGCCAAAGATCCAAGAAAACCAAGTCAAGAATGAAGAAAATTGAAATTTTGAAGTAAATCCTCGACTAGTCCTGGCACCTGCTCGACTAGTCGAGGCTCCTGCTCGCCCAGAGACTCATCAACTCGAACTCCAGCGACAAAATCCTAAAAAATTAGGTCATCCTCGACCGGTCGAGGATGGTCCACGGCCAGTCGAAGGTGACCCTAGACCGGTTAAGGATGGTCCACAACCAGTCGAGGGTTACGCAAATTTTACACAGACTACATAAATTTGAGTCGGTTTCCAGAAATTTTTAACTCGGTGCGAAAGGAGGTGATACAAAATTATAAATAGGGGTCCATAGGGCATTCTTAGGCATCATCTAGGGTTTGTGGAGTGGAGTAAAAGCATGGAGAAGCCGTCGCCAAGAGTTTTTCTTCCCTTTCCTTAGTTGGTTTTATGCTTTTCTTAATAGATTCTAGTTCAATCATGTCTATGGTTGGCTAAACCTCTTAGCTAGGGCTAAGAGGTGAAGCTTGTAGTGTGATGGGATGTTTTCTATTACTTTGATTCATGTTTAAATTGAACTATCTTTGATTCTAGTTTATTATTTAAGGAATACTTTCAGTTTTTAATGGTTTGTTGCGACTTACATTTCAATAGATCTGCGATAGCTTTGAGTATGTTTTTTTCATGTATTGAGATTGTGAAATTAGGAAATCTTGTTGTTCACCATTGTCTCATGGGCATGGTTGAGTGATGGAATCCTTCTAATCTTCATGATTCTCTTATGCTTGGTTGTGGGAATGGTAAATCCTGTTGTTTGCCTTTTCTCATGGGTATGGTTTTGTGAGGGAATTACTTCCAGTTCTCACACCTCTCATCCATTGAGAATTAGGTCAAAGGAAGTTCAGATTTGGTTTTACTAAGATATCTTCCAATTGGATAAGATGGGACTCTGATTCTAGTTGTGTCCTTGAATCGAGCATAGATCTCCCTAATCTCTACAAGTGGATCCTTGGAAACCCTAGTTTCTCACCTTTGAATTTATAAGTTTTAGTTAAATAATTCACAGTTACTCTCTCAATCAATTCGGATTTAGATAAATATCTTCTTCTAGTTCTATTTTTAGTTACTTTCAGAAGACACATGAGATTAGTCCTCGTGGATTCGACCTCGGTCTCACCGAGATTATTACTACATCGCGACCATACACTTGGGGTTGTGAACAGTCACAAAATTGACAAAGGGAGAGATTGTAAGTGCTTATACTTAAGAACAATTAGGATTGTCAAATTTCATAGTCCTGAAAGGAACACAAGCACTCATCAAGATACTCTTCGACAACTCATGAAGATTTGTTATCGACTCGATCAAGCGTCTCAGGTAAGACTTAACATCTGAAACCATAAAAGGACATGATTCAAAGATCGGAATACTTCGTATGAGTCAACCATCAGGTGGTATAACCTTAGATTGACCCTAGGTTAGGTGTATTTCAATAGCATTATAATGAACACAATTTCAAGTAAAATACACTCTAATTAGGCCAGTCCAACATCTAGTTCGGCCAACCTAACCACCTGTGCCTAACCCAACATAATTTGGGCAAGTTTATTGATTGACTAAGATTTTTCGCGTCAAGTTCGGTCAGCCTAACCTTAGGATTGGCCAGCTGAACATGACCGCTCGGCCAACCTGACTATGTTCGGTCAAGTTTTCAATGCGTAAAGATTTCGGATCTCAGGGAGATTCGGCCAACCAAACCCTGTATTCGCCCAGCCGAACTGAAGGTTTGGCCAGCCATATCTTGGCTTAGGCCAGCCAAAATTTTGAAAGATCTTATCCTGCGAAATCTGAGTGCCGTCGGAACGCAATCGTTGGAATCTGGCTAGCCGAACTGATAATCTGGCTAGCCAAATTTCCATTTAATTTGGCTATAAATAGAGGCCTTCTCTCATTCATTTCAACAATGAAAATTTGTGAGTAACCTCCTCAAAGAAAGAGAGTGAAAAGGAGAGCTTATGATGTCCTAGAGGGGCGGTGAATAAAATAATGCCAAATAATCGAAACAAGTGCTAAATATGTAAATAAAACAAAGATCTCGATTGCTAGATTATTGAAACCTTGATTCCAAATAATTAGTAAGACAACCTTCACACACTATGCCAAAATGGCCAATTTGCGATGTATTTTTGCGACAGACTTCGTCCATCGCAAAAATCTCTTGGTTTAACGACGGATTTAATCTGTCACTAACAGAAAAGGTCCATCGCTACGCTCCTCTTTCTCGCATATCCGTAGTCTGAACATTGAGGAATTTAGCGACGGACCAAAATCCGTCGCTAAAATCTGATTTATAACATATTTACAACGGATTTTTGTCCGTCGTAACTACGCAAATTTTGATTTGGTGACAGAAAATAAAAAATTGCAAATTCCCGCCCAAAATACCAAATGGCGCGCTTTTCAGTTGCTTTTACGACAGATCATGGTCCATCGTAAAAGGACTTTTTCCTTGACATTATTTTTTTTCAGTTTCTTTTTTTTTTTTTAAGAATATGGTGGAAATTAAGCTTTTTTGTAGTCTAATAATTGTTTTTTATTACAATTTCAGTGGTTTAGTTGTACATATTTGTATCTAAGATTATTTTTTAACAATTGATTGAATGCAAAAAGAAAATTTATTTTGTTTTTATATCAAATAAGTGAAAATTTTATTTTTATTTTTTAATTTAAAATAATATTTAAATGATTTGTAATATCACATGAAAAAGAATATTGAGAAGTTTAAAAAATTTAACAATGTTTAAGAAAAAAATTAGATTTTGAAAAAATAAAAATTGTGATTTAATAAAAATCTATTTTGTGGGAACAAAAACGAATATTTAATAAAGTTGATAAATTTGAAAAAAAAAAAAAAAGCATTTGATTTTGAGAAAAATAATATCCTGAAAAAGAAAATTTAAAATATTTTTAAAAATGTGAAAATTTTCAATGTTGAAAAATGAATTTTTTTTTTTTTTTTAAATGAGAGTTTGAAATTTGAAAAATAATAAATAAAATAAAATAAAATTGTGAAGTTTAATAAAAATTGACAAGTTCGAATAAAATGCTTTTAAAAAAAAATGGAGAAGTGAAAAAGAATTGAAAATTTTCAAATAAAACGATATTAAAAAATCGATACTTTATCAAAAAACAAACATTTTGAAACGAAAAATTAATAAGTTGAAAAATTTTGTGATTTTGAAAAATAATTGAAAATGTTCAAAATTCGAAATTAAAAGAAAAAGTTATTTATAAAAACACTAAGATTTTGAAAAAATATATATAATTTAAAAAAAAATTTTGAAAAGTTGAAAACAACATGACGCTTTTGAAGAAAAAAAAAATCGGCATTTTGGAATTTTTGGGAAAAAAAAATTAAAATTATGAAAATTTAAGATATTTTGAAAATAAAAATTCAGAATTTGTATTTTAATTTATTTTTTGAAATATTTTATAATAAAATGATATTTTGTTAAAAGTTTTCCAAGAAAAATTAAGAGTAAAAAAATATACATTTTGAAAAAAAAAATGTAATTTTTAAATGGAAATTGAAATTTATCTGTGAAAAAATATATTTTTTAATAAATTATTAGGCACATCCACTAATTGAACATTTAACCGTTTTTGGACAATCGAATTAGTCCAGATTGAAGAGTAAATAACTTCATATGTTTAAATCAAATTTCACTCAAATTGTTAATCAATCTTGTATTCCCAATACCTTTCTCACATGTAGCTAGCCTGATTGGGGCAAGTAACTAGTCAAATTGAGGGCATTGATCAATAAAATAGAGTGAATGGACTATACATATAAAATGGGCTAAATATTATTGTCAAAATTGTGACCCAACTTATTGACATCGCGAGAACCTACGAATTGATGTTAATAAGTTTTGTGGGCCCTATCATGATGTGTGTCGAACATCAACACCGTGTATTTAATGTGTCCCCTTTAGGTTATGAGATATCTCAAAAATCATCCGTAAACGAAACTCAGGTGGGCCATACCATCTAAAACCATGTCAAGACATCTTAAAAAATATAAAAGCACTTGGTGGGGCCCACATGAGTTTTGGATGCGGCTAAAACTTGGTCTGACCCCTCATCCAAGTGAGACACACATAATGAGTGGGTTGGATATATGAATCACATTAAGGCAAGCCCAATATATGATTATGAATGTTTTAAGGAAACCCTTCTACATTTAGGTGAGTTAGTCATTACCCTTACATACCAAAGTAAACTCTGTGGGGTCCACCATTATTTATTTATTTTATCTACTCCGTTTATCCATGTTAATAGATAATTTGAGCTCTAAAGAACAAAAATGAAGCATATCCAAATCTCAAGTGGACCACACCACAGGAAATAGTGTGATCAAACCTCCACCATTGAAAAATTCTTAGAGGCCATAGAAGTTTTGGATCAAGCTGATGTTTGTGTTTTCTCTTATTCATATCTTTTTTATATTATGAGCAGCTTGGATGACAAATAAACATTTTTGTGGGCCCAAGGAAGGTATCAGCGGTGGAAATCATTATTCTACACTCTTTGGTGTGGCGTGGTCCACTTGAGCTTTGGATTTACTAAAAATTTGGGATCAACCCACACCGTTCATCCATTTTTCGAGATCATTTTAGAGATTTATCCAAAAAACATATCCAAAGATTAAACGGACCACACCACAAATAAGTTTTTAATGGTAGGCGTTTAATCCCCACTATTTTCTGTGGTGGGGTCCACTCGAATCTTGGATCTGCCTCATTCTTTGGCTCATGATCTAAAATTATTTGGGAAAATGGATGGCCAAATTGGATAAAACACACACATTCATGGTGGGCCCCATAATTTACTGAGTGCGCTAAGCGTACAGACGCGGATTAGATACTGACACGTTGAGCAGCGAGACTCGCTACTGAAGTTACGTCACCAAGTTCTGTGGCCCCCACCATGATGTATGTTTTGTATCCACACCGTTCATCCATTTAGAGAGAGATCATATTAGGCAAGATCCAAAGAATGAGTCAGATCCAAAGCTCGAGTGGACCCCACCACAAAAAACAGTGGGGAGAGTGCCCATCGTTCAAAACTTTTAAAGGACACAAAATTTTTTGATCAAGCTTATATTTGTGCTTTCCCTTATTTCATGTCTACGTTAACACATGAACAGGTTGGATCTCAAATAAGCATTATGGTGGACCTTAGGAGGATTTCAACGGTGCACGTCACTCTTCTCACTGTTTTCTATGGTGGGGTCCACTACAGATTTGGATTTGCCTCATTCTTTGGATCATAATATAAAATGATATCTCCAAATGGATGAACGGTGTGGATACAACACATACATCATGGTGTGGCCCACAGAACTTAGTGCCATCCTAAGCGTACTGAGTTACTTGGTACGCAATCGGAGCCTGACGCCCTAATCTGCCCCTCTCGTACCCTCTCTCTCTCTCTCTCTCTCTCTCTCTCTCTCTCTCTCTCTCTCTCTCTCTCTCTCTCTCCTAATTCGCCCCTCTCCCTCTCTCTCTCTCTCTCTCTCTGTCTCTCTCGCCCTAATCGCCCCTCCTCTCTATCTCTCTCTCTCTCGCCCTAATCGCCCCTCTCCTCTCTCTCTCTCTCTTTGTCTCTCTCTTCCTCTCTCCACCACAGATCTACTATTGTCGAACGCCCTACCCACGCACGCCCTCTCTCTCTCTCTCTCTCTCTCTCTCTCTCTCTCTCTCTCTCTCTGAAGCTCGGTTGAAGGCTAGCTCACTCACGACTATGAGGTATCTCTCTCTCTCTCAATCTCTCTCAATCTCAATGTCGATTTAGGGATTTGGGGATTTAGCAATTTGTGGATTCTTGATTTGATGTGGACTCTCATTTAGGGATTTGGGGATTTTAGGGCTTACAAATTTGAATGTGGACCCCGAATCGAGGATTTTCTGATATTACAAATTAGGGATTTGGGAATTTTAGAATTTTAGGGATCTTAAGGATTTTTGGAATTGGGGATTTCAAGTGGTTTTTATAGCTGATTTGGTAGATTTGATGTTTATTTGTTCATATTTTGT
This sequence comes from Magnolia officinalis, assembly GCA_021015155.1. Taxonomy (NCBI): domain Eukaryota; kingdom Viridiplantae; phylum Streptophyta; class Magnoliopsida; order Magnoliales; family Magnoliaceae; genus Magnolia; species Magnolia officinalis. The sequence goes on from JAJHSJ010000001.1 coordinate 77,234,062, forward strand.
TGATTTCTAGGGTTTTGATGGCCGATTCGGAGGATTTGATGGTTATTTATTCATGTTATCTTGATTTTTAGGGTTTTGATGGCCGATTTGTAGGTTTTGGTGTTAACTACATTAGTTTATGAGGGTCCACATCGAATCAGGAATCCACAAATACGGATTTGATCTCTTACATTTCATGTTCAATCACTTGCTTGAGCGCCAGTACAATCTGATGAAATACCCTATGCCACCAAAGGTTCCTCTGGCCCCATACAGAATGGGATTCATCCTATGCCTGGTAACTCCTTCACTCCATTCTTGACATTTGGTGGGTTTTAATAGGGAAAGCATGAACATACCCTAATATTCCAACAGATGAGCAATCCCAATCATGATCCCTTGTTTTTAGAAATGGCCATTTTATGCATGCAATCTTGAAATTACAATATATATATATATATATATATATATATATATATATATATATATATATATATCTAGTTCTTTTACAGAAATTAAAAAGTAGAAACTCATATTCATGAGTCTTAAATATATTATTAAATGTTTTGAAAGAATGTTTAGATCCTAAAGCATATTCTTACACTGCAAAAGTATCACATATCTTTTATTAATATTCGCTATTTTCCTGAGCTACTGTACTCATTTGTCTTGGATTTAGATTGCCTTTGCATTTGGCGATATCTTCATGCAGTTTAGTGTTTTTTGGTCATTTGGCAAAGAGCTTGGTGTTTTTGGCTTTAACATTTTAATCTGTTTGCTTAATTTTAGGTGCCCATTCATTTTCAGGTATTGCAGTCTCCAATATGGATGTTCTGCTTTTGATTGCTTTACCTCTTGTTTGATTTGGATTTTGTCCAAAAGGTACCCAATGGACCCAGCCTGATAAAAAATGGGTCGAGTATGGGTTGTGTCGTGTCTTACCATCTTGGACATAGTTAAAATCAGTTTGGTACTCCTGTATTTATATTTTTTACTCTCTTTTTTTTTCTAAAAGTTTGGGATATTCATAGATATGTTTTAATGTAGGATTGTGCAGTCTCCTATCTTTGAACTTTGTTTTGATCAAAACAGCAGTACCGAACAATCTGTATCTCATGAAAAGGTTTGCTCTCTAGTATTTAGTCAATTGTTGCCAAAACTGCCTTGTCCACTGAATGTGTCTCATCTAATGTTCTGGTACTTGTGTCTCAATTCTACTCTTAACTCATCTAATGTTCTGGTACTTGTGTCAACTGAATGTAATTTCCATCATGATTTCTTAAACATTGACCGTGGAACAACTGTCTTTTTTATTGAATATTGGTCATGGAACAACTGTCTTTTTTATTGAATATTAGTCGTGGAACAACTATCATTCTGTCTGATAAATTACAACCGATTTGTAAGTTAATAAGGTTTATAAAATACCAATTGAACATTGGCCTGTTTATCCTATTTTCAGATGGTTCCTTTTGGCTCAATATTATCTCTTGGACCTGGAATTATAATAAAGAAACTCAGTTGTGCATTCTTCTTCTACTTAACCCGAGTTAGATTTGTGCAAGACTTTGTTCTTTTTCGATATGGTAGCTATAGTTGGTGCAATAAATGACCTGATGAGATACTTGCGCAAATGCTTCCTGTGCTCCATTAAATTACCAAAATTGGGAGATGCCATAAACGAGCAAAGGGCTGCTCTGCATTCTGCTCTAGAGAAGTGCCTTGTACAACTAGCAAATAAGGTGTGTTAATCCTTTCTACTCTCCATATATAGATGCTACCTCATTCAAGTCTTTGCTTCTATAAAGTTGGTCATTTAATTTCTCTATCCAGAGAAGTACCTATCACCACATGCATCAACTGTGAACTACCGCCATTAACAACGAAATGGAACTATCAGTTGAATAACTCAAGCCGTGGGTCATTTACGCCACTAGCTCTAATGCCACTTCCCTTCCATATGAAAATAACTCTCATTGTCTTAGATAATTCTTTGCTGCATTCATTCTTGCTTGCATTGTCTTTCTATTGCATGCGACAAGAGAGTATTTATTAATGCTTGTTGTGCTGGCTTTATGGCCTTGGGGTTGCTTGATGTGTTTTCTGGGTTTCTTAAATCTCAGGACGAGGAGTGGGTTGTTCATCTCTGAGGTTTCTGCTTCCAATTGCGGCTTGCGGTCGAGCAGGGGTTTGCTATTCCGTTAGTAGGAATGGCCGGCTTGAGGGCCACTGGATGTTGTATGCCTTTTCTTTTCCCCCTTTTTGTTCCTTTTTATTTTTTTAGGATATATGATGGATGAACTTGGTTTCATTGCGGAACTCATGGTCTCTAATGCTTTGGTTTCATGGCAGAAAAAAAGGAATAATTTTCTTCTTTTGGATCTCTAGTGCTTAATTAGCACAAAAGGTTTATCTTAATTTCTGTTTTTAGCTTCACATTTTCTTTCACGATGCATGAACTTGGTTTGTCTTAGAAATTTCTGACAAGTCCTTGAAGGTCAAATTTAATTATAACTTATGGTACGGTTTAATCATATACAGGTTCTTATCTTAGACATTTTGACATATATTCATGTAGTACCTTGTACTCAGTTGTAGACAGTTTGCAAATGGCAATGTTTTGAAGAATGCAAATATAATTGTTGCCATATCTTGAAGGATCCAACAACAGAAATTAACTTTTTCACTCTCAAAATTTACCTTGGAAGGTTTTAGTCCATTACTGTAGGGCTTTTAGATTGTATAGCAGAGGTATGTGCAATAGTGGATGGGCTTTGTAACTGTTATAGCTTGGGTCTTAGAAATCTATAGGTGGAAAGTGATTCTATAATTGTTTTTGAAGGGATACATGTGCATTCAAAGGGCCCATGTGGTATTGGTGGATTGAAATTTAGAAACATGCATCAATTCATCCATTTTATCTGAGCGGCGAACTCAGTGGTATTGGTATATGTTTCCGTACACAAATGTTTCTAAAGATAAGCTACACAGAGGAAATGGAGAGCTTATCCATTTCTTGTTGCATTCATGTTGGCTAGATCATCTTATGTTGACCTTCTCCCGTGTTTAGCAATGGCCCATTCAGCAATTTTCCACGTGTTGCAATTATCAATATAGGACTCATGGTAGAATTTGTCAATCTATGTCAATTTTAGTAGATCCTGTATATTTTCTTATTGCAGTTTCAATTTTTCCTTCAACATTAATGTTCAATTTCTTGTTGGTATTTGTTCATGTTACTTGCAACCTATGAAATAGCATGTTTGAGTTAGCAACTCGACTAGTTGGTAATTACAAAATTGATAACGACACAAACAACATTACCATCAACCCAGGGAGTTTCACTGTTTGTGAGAAAGCAGCTTAAGCCCATTATTTACATGAATTGCACAGGACCATCTGCAATGTCATGCTATTTCTTTGTTAGGATATTATTGTAGAGCTAAGCTCCTTAGCATGTAAAGGAGCTTGCAAATACCTCTTGGGCAAATACCACAGAAGATTTTTATTTTTCATTTTATAGGCATCAAAATATCATGCTTGGGTTGCCTGTCATAATCAATATTCTGAAGTTCAAAATTAGTTTGGAAGTTTGATGTCTTTTAGGCCGTAAATGTTTTGATTATTTTGTTTGATTCATGGATGTTTATGTTCCATCAGCAATCCAGCTTATGAAATTGTTGACTGTTGTAAGATCAACCTTAGAAATGACAAGCTCATGAAAGGGTCTGGACAATGCCTATGATGAGAACATCTAAATCTGAAATTTTATTCATGTGCAGCAATTCATTAATGAAAAATTGGGTTCTTCTGCTTACAAGAAAATCTCCTTGACTATCAAATTGGAGAAAATATGTAAGTTTTGGAAATAAGCGGATAATCACATTTTATTGTAGATTAATTCGGTCCCTTGTTATCATCTTTCTTTTCATAAGCCAGGCTATTGTTCATTTTTTGCAAAATTTTCTGAATTTCATTAACTCATCCACATGCCGATGTTGCATGGCCTGAAAGCTGCACTTACCATTCATCTCAACCATTTATGTTGGTCCATGTCCTTTTTTTTTTCTTTTTCTTTTTTCTGTGAATTGTACTCTCATGAGTTGGCCTTCCTACTACAATCATGATGGCAGGAGTCTCAATAGAAGAAAGAAAAGACAATGATGGGCGGACGAAAAAAATAGTCATTTCGAGGATGGTACATTGAGTATGGAACAAAGTGGGGTGAATCAGCAGACACTCCTAACAGAATGGGCTATGAAATGCATGGTAAAAAGTAAAATAGTGAAATAATTAAGATGGTTACTACTAACATAATACAGTTTAGGCAAACTTTTGCCCAAATAGGGTCATGTTAGTTTTGTTGGATGAAAATTCTAGCAATTAGGGGAATTCTAGCCTAATGTAACTACCCATGTATGAAGTTCTGATGTGATTGTGGTGATAATAAACCAAAGAGATAATTTGTTGCACACATACCAACCTAGTATGTTTTGGTAGGAAATGAATAGATAGTTTAATGTTTTTTTTCTTCTTTTAATGCGATTTGTGTGATGGACAGTTGCAAGTGTTTGGTTTATGTGATTGAATTTGCTATTTTTTTTTCCTTATTTTTTCGTTCCAAAGTTATCTGGGGTTTTTTTTTTTTTTAGTCTAATACCATCCCTTACACTTGCATTAAGCACTTCTGTGGGCATTTTCAATTTTTGTATCTTTTACAGCATACATGGCTGACTCCAATGGTGATGGTTATAGCAATACTGAAGATGTTAATGAAACTGACAATCATGGTTTTTTTTTTTTTCCCCCAACTTGACAGTCATTGAAATCAACTGATTCAGGTGAGATTTTACAAGGACATTGGTAATGAACTGCAGATGCATTGGATTCTTTTCTTTAGTTTGATCTCCAAATTCTTGCATTTTACTACTAACAGTATTTGTTTTAGTTGCAATGCATGTTTGGGGATCTATTTATCTTTTCTTCTATTCCATTGCACCTAGAGCTCTTCCTTAGCTCTGGAACTGTTTGCCTCTCTATTTATTCATTGGTTGCTGGGATCTTTGGCATGAATCTCTCATATACATGGAATATAAACCATGGATATCTATTTAAATGGGTACATTTTCTCCTCTTTTTTTCTTTCTTTCAAATAGACAATCTGTGCTTGACCAAGCACATAATGTTTTCGTATATAAATCAAGTTTCTTCATGTGGTCCCAAATAGTCAACATGCATGGGGGACTAGCTTGAATTATGGGCCAGGGCATCTATACATATAGGGTTCATCTGATGCATGAATTGTGCTGATTTTTGCACAAGGTGCTCCTCATGGTAGGCCCACCTTTTGGACAAGTTGGATGTTGCATGCACGACAGGTTAGAAGTTGTCCACTGGCTGGACAATAACCTACGGTCCAACTTAGCTGAACTTGATGCATTATCCCTGCTCATAAAAGAGTTTGGATTGTTGGGAAATAGGAATTTCCCAGTTCCTACACTTTCCTTTTGTCATGTCGTTAGACAGTAGTGCATTAAATGCAGATTGCATTGCGCTGTTGTGTATTGATTCCAACATCTAATGATCTTTTCAAACTGTATTGTGCTCTCCCAGTGAATGCTATGAAGTTAAGAAATGTTGTTGCCTGAACCTCTAATGGCTAGGATGAATTCTAATCTTTTATTTTGTTAATTGGTTTCAGTTGATTAAACTATTCACATTTCATGGATTTGAGCTGGTTATTGGTAATATATGAAGGGTTGACTAAACTATTCTTTTCTTGGATTGAATCTGGTTGTTTGTAATATATGTAGGAAGGGCTCAAAAGAAGGTTGAACAAGAGTAGATACTAAGTAGCCAATTCAAGCCAAGGCATAGCCAACAGTTGAAGTTACAGGTAATTTCTTTTGTATGGGTCCTAGTTTAAGAGGGGGAAGTGTTTAGTTAGGAGGGTTAAAGTCAATTTTTGTTAGAGTGGGCCACTTGGATCATTTCCACTTTTATTGAATTGAGTTGTTACCAATTTTGTGAATAGAATTCTTATCAAACAATAGTGTGAATTATTTTTTGAATGACTATCAGGTGCAAGATTAAAATAATAATAATAATAATTTATCGATATTTTGTTTTATTTATAGATATTTTAGCAATGGACCAAATCCGTCGCTAATTTCTGAACATTGGAAACCAACGAGGGATTTGAAGCCCATCGCTTACTCATATTAGCGACGGACCTTATCCGTCGCTAATTTCTGACCGTTGAAAGTCAACGACGGATTTAAGGTCCGTCGTTTACCCATATTAGCGACGGACCTTATCCGTCTCTAGGAAACGACGGACGTTATCCGTCGCAGATTAAACGACGGATTTTATCCGTCGAAAAAAAAATGACCCAGTAAACAACGACGGACCGAGCGACGGACGAAATTCGTCGTTTATTTGGTTTTACGATGGATTTGGTTCGTCGCAAGTTGACGATTTTGGCGTAGTGACAAAGTTTTAGGCAGGACAACCTTATTTCATGAATTTCTTTAAAATCAAAACCTCTAACTTGCAAGAGTAAATTAAAGAATTACAACATTCACCACAGAACTGAAATTAAATACGTTCAATCCACCAAAAATAAAAATAAGGCATTCACCACATGGCACAAAGAATTATAGTGGTTCGGTGCTTTAAAAACAGTCACACCTACTCCACTCCCAAAATTACTTCCCTCATAATTTTGGCTTTCACTATTAAAAGGTTTCACAAGGTCACCTTAATAATCTGATACAATTCCTTGTGATTTTCATGGGCTATCACAATAAAAATCCAAACTAAGAATTTACCATGCTATATTAGACAAAACCTTAAACTAAGATTTTCACAGGAGATTTCAGAAAAACCTAAAAAGAAGTTATAGAAGGTATACTTATCTTGACCATAGAAGATGTAGCAGAAGCTTGTAGCAGAAGGACCTCTTTCTTGAATGTAGATAGTTCAATGTTCAGTTATAATAAATGGTCTAAGGTTCTATTTATTTTAATTATGTTAAACCCAAAAGCTACTTAAATCAATTCTCTTAGATCTCAAAACAGAAGTATAGTTTACTCTCTTAGATTAAACTTGAAAGATCTAAGACTAAAGGGAATTGAAAAGGCTATTTAAATAAATTATAAATACCATCCAATAGCTTACTAATAACTTAAGCTTCTTTCTCTATTGCAGAAGAATTTTGATAATTAACTTGTGTAATTCGGACTGAGTGAAGAACTCAATTTATAGGCAAAGAAGTTAGAACTTTGGCTAGCCCGAGATAGGCTTCAACTAGCCTAAGTTCAGCGGATTCAATTCAATGGATTTCAGATTACGTGGGATAAGGATTATTCAAAATTTGGCTAGCCCGAGGTCAAGTTCGACTAACCAAACAACTCAGTTCGGCTAGCCGAATTTGGCTTTCGACTGATCAAATTCCCCCAAAATCCAAAAGTTAAAGCTGCTGGAATTTGGCCCGAACTTTCTCAGGCTGGCCGAATTTCAAGCTCGGGCTAGACGAACTAAAACTTAGGCTAGCCGAATTTACAACAAAAGTTGTTATTCGCTTCGGGCTTGAAGTTAGGTTGGCTGAGGAAGCTTAGGTTGGCCGAACCAAAAGTTAGGCAAGTTGAATTCCAAGCAAAAGAAGTATAAAAACCCATAATTAAACAATTTTGAAAGCACCTAGTCCTAAGGTCTTTCTAGGGTTTTATACCACCTAAGATATATCAAATATCTGATTCTCTTTGGCTTGAACTTAGTCTCTGACTTCATCTTGAATTTGTGCTTGAACTTTTCTTAAGCATTAGCCGATCTTGAGCTTGATCTTTTCTTGAACATAGACCGATCTTGAGCTTGATCTTCTCTTGAACATAAACTGATCTTGAGCTTGATCTTCTCTTGAACATAGACCAATCTTTGAAGATCTACTTTGAAGTGGTTTTATCTTACAAAATTTGACAACTTATGTGTGCTTAACCTCCTAGCACTTACGATCTCTCCCTTTGTCAATTTCGTGACAAAACAAAACACTTAACATTATAAATATGCAATCATACACATCTTTTGATGTCTGTATTCTGAAGTCTTGTAATCCGAAGTCTTGTGCTCTTCTTGTAATCTTCAGTTCACCAACGGATGATTCTCAACTGGCACTCCCCCTGTGAAATACACATATAGCATTCCATACACATAACATCCACGCATTCATTTCATACATTCCATACACAAAGCATCCATGCCATTCATTCCATACATACTCTCCTACATTCTCTCCCCCATACTATAACATTGCATATTACTCATACTACTACTAGCATTGGTATCATCTCTCCCCCATACTAGCATATCTCTCCCCCTTTTTGTCACAAGTTGAAGGAAGAATAGAAGAAATAAGATGAATAAAAGGAGCATGTAGTAAGAGAATAAGGGTAAGCATATGAAATAATAAAGGTAAGCATATGAAATCTTTTAAGGTTTAAGGGTAAGCAAGTGTCAGCAAAAGCATCCAAAGTACCAAGACAAACACAAAATAAGGTTTAGTACATAACCAGCACAAGTCTGAAAAATAAAGGTAATCTAGCTCAATCCGACCTAGAGGAAGGAGCAGGCATCAAGGGATCATTTTGCCTCAAACTTCGACTGATGCGATGGAAGTACTTCTTCATGTACTTCATTGTAGACTTCTAGGTTTGGGCCAATGAAGCCTGTGATACATGCAATGACTCCACTTTCTCCTCCATTGTAGTAATTCTCTCATCAAACTGAGAGGGATGGTGGTCGGAATCAGCTGGATCATCTGAATCATCCAACTCATTAAAAACATCTTCCATTGCGGTGTCTGTAGCTAGCTGAGCTTCCTCTTCTTCTTCATTTTGTCCAGGAAGAGGAGTGAGGTTCATCACATTCAGATTTAAGTTGTTAAATAGGAGTTCAGATTTTGGTGCTTCATATGTTAGAATTTGAATGTTATAGTTAAGTGCAATGCAAGTCATGAGATGAGCAAAGGGAATCGAACCGTGCTTGGGATGCAAGCGAAATTGAATGATGATGTAACAGATTAAGGAAGGCAGACAGACACGAATACCTGATACAATGGAGTGAAATACTCTAAGCATGAAGGGAGTAAGATCAGTCTTATTCCCGGTTCAAGGATATACATTAGACGTAAAAATTTGATGTAATACGTGGTATTTTAGGAGCATTTGGTTTGCGGAAAGGGCATTACCCGATCGCCATTCAGCATTGAAATGACATAATTTATGAGTGATGGTTTGTTTTTCAGAGTTCGACATCTTCTCTGATAATGTGGCGATTGGTTTACCATCATCCGCAACAACTATATCCATCAATGCAAAAATAACATGTGGTGTAATTGTGAATGTCTCTTCAACAAATTTAATTGAGAATGTTAAATTTCAAGTGAGACATCACAAATGGAGGCATAAATGCCCTGCACTATGGACCGGTAAGCCATTCCACCCTAACTCAAAATACGTTCCCATCCAATCTCAGAAAGAATAGGAATAAGACCAAATCTAGCAATGTGGTCTAAGTTGACAGATTTTTCTATGATTATGTCTCTTTTGCGGAAGTCCCGAACATAATCCGAATTATCTTCCGATGACCGTATGGTCCATACACCAAGATGAGTCGATCTAGAAGATGAACCTGCACGATTCTTATGAGCCGTTTTCTTAGTTCTATGCTTCATATCAAAATGCACAAGAAAAATATCAAAGAAAAAGAGAAGAAAAATAGTAGTTCAGATTTGAATCAAAACCCACAACAAAACGGGTTTCAAATGATGAAAAATCTACTGAAATAAGATTATCTAGAATGAGACCACTAAATACTTGAAGGAGTTTGAAAATAAATCACTTACAAGTGAATTTGGAAGATGGGTTGGTCGAATGGGGCACCGGCTAGCTGAGGAAGAAGATGTGGAATGAAATGAATTCGGAGATTTTCCCCTTTAAGAGGAAAACCCGTGCGATCTTCGGCTAGCTCGAGCATGTGCTCAACTAGCTGAATTCTTTGGCTAGCCAGAGCATGTGCTCGACTAGTCGAAAAATCTCAAATTTTTTGATTTTTTGACATTTAATTTTTATTAATTTTTTATTTTAATTTCATGCATTTCATTATAAAAAATAAACATAAACATAAATGCATAAAAAGAAATAAAATAATTATTTAACGATACAAAATCCAATATCATGCTTCGAATTTGAAAATTTAACTCTATCAAGCGGCTTAGTCAGTATATCTGCAAGCTACTTCTCACTTTGAATGTATTCTAGCATGATAGATTTGTCTTCAACTAATTCTCGAATATAATGGTATCGTATGTCGATATGCTTTGTACGAGAATGTTGAATTGGATTTTTAGAGATATTTATTGCACTAGAATTATCGATACAAAGTTATCGTATCTTGCGTAATTCCATAGTCAGCTAGCATTCTTTTCATCCATATTAGCTGAGTGCAAGCATTTCCTGTTGTAGTATATTCAGCTTTAGCAGTAGAAAGAGATACAAAATTTTGTTTCTTCCTGAGCCAAGATACTAAGCAATTTCTAACATCGAAACATCCACCACTGGTAGATTTTCTATCATCAACATTTCCTGCCCAATCTGCATCTGTATATCTAGCAATTCGTACAGACGTATCATGTGGATACCATAGACCTAAGTTCGCAGAACCTGCAACATATCTGATTATCCGTTTAACAGTAGTTAAGTGCGATTCTTTAAGATCAGATTGATATCTAGCACATATTCCAACATTGAATGCAATATCAGGTCTACTAGCAGTTAAGTACAAAAGACTACCAATCATACTTCAGTATAGTCAAGAGTCTATTCTTTTACCTGATTCATCTTTTAAGAGTTTAAAAGTCATACTTGTTGGAGTATCGAAATTTTTACCATTTTCAAAGCTAAACCTTTTTATAAGGTTCAATGCATATTTGGTCTATGAGATAAACATTCCATCTCAAGTTGTTTAACTTGTAACCCAAGGAAATAGTTTAATTCATTGACCATACTCATTTTAAACTTAGATTTCATTAGATCTGCAAACTCAATAGATAGGTTAGCGCATATAGATCCATAAATAATATCGTTAACATAGATTTGAACTATCAGAATATGATCATTATATTTCTTGACAAATAGGGTTTTATCAACACTACCCCTAACAAAATTATGACTAAATGAGAATTTAGTCAATTTTTTACACCACGCTCTAGGAGCTTGTTTCAACTCATAAAGAGCCTTTGGTATATGGTAAACATGATTTAGAAGTTTGGGATCTTCAAAACCCTTTGGTTGTTCAACATTACTTCCTCATTCAAATCATCGTTTAAAAAAACACTTTTGACATCCATTTGATAAATTTTGACTTTTTTATGGCATACAATTAAAATAAATAATCTGATTGATTCAAGGCGCGCAACTGGTGCAAAGGTTTCATTGTAATCAATACCTTCTATTTTAGTATACCCTTGTACAACATGTCATGCTTTATTTCTGATAATATTTCCTATTTCATCAGTTTTATTCTTAAAAATCCACTTGGTTCCAATTACATGTTTATCAGTAGGTCTAGAAACCAAATACTATACACCATTTCTAATGAATTGATTTAATTCTTCTTACATGGCATTAATCGAACTTTCATTAGCAAGTGCTTCATTTACATTACCCGGTTCAATTTGGGAAATAAAGAAGACATGATTACATATATTTTCTAGTTGTCTTCTTGTCTGAACGCCAGTGCGAGGGTTACCAAGTATTTGATTAGTCGAATGGTCTTTGACTAACCTTAACTCAATATTGTCTAATTTAGATAAATAGTCAGGTATATTAATCAAATTGACATCATCAACATTATCTTGATTAGGACAGGGTGTGATCTGTTGATCATCTATCATAACATTTATAGATTCTTGTATCACCCCAGTTCTATTGTTAAGAACACGGTATGCCTGATTATTTAGAGCATAACCTATAAATATTCCTTTCTTGCTCGTGGCTTCAAATTTTTCCAAATTTTCTCATTCACGTAAAATAAAAGTGGTACCTAGACAGTGGTTGCTCTAGACACATGATAGGTGACAAAGATTTGTTCACCAACTTCAAAGATATGACTGATGGTTCAGTCACATTTGGTGATGGCAGCAACTGCAGAATTATTGGCCAAGGTACGGTTCAACTCTTCAATCTTCCTCCTTTTGAGAATGTTTTGTTTGTAGAAGGCCTTAGCATAATCTCTTAAGCATTTATCAAATTTGCGATAATAAACATAGCGTTAAATTCACTAACAAGGGTGTGAAATTTCTAATGAGAAAGGTTCTGTGATATTAACTAGTCGCAGAACATCTGAAATTTGCTATATAGTTAGTGATTCGAGCTCATCTAAGTTATCGTGTTACATGGTCCAGACCAATGAGACAGACTTATGGCATAAACGCCTAGGACATGTACACTACCGTAATCTTTATAGACTGAGCAAAGGCGAATTAATAAGAGGTCTACCCAAGTTAAAGAAAATCGATAAAATTTGTGGCGAATGTCAGATTGGGAAACAAACTAGGAGTACTTACAAGAAATTGAACTCCAGTGCTACATCCAAACCCCTTGAACTCATCCATATGGATCTCGTTGGACCTAGTAGAACGGAGAGTTGAGGCGGTAAGAAATACATTCTGGTAATAGTGGATGACTTTACCAAGTATACATGGGTAGCTTTCATGAGAGAGAAGTCTAAAACTCTCGTTGAAGTGAAAAGGACAGTCAAGCGTATCCAAACTGAGAAGGAATCAAATGTTTTGAAAATCTGAAGTGACCATGGATCGGAATTTGATAATAGAAATTTTGAGAAGTTCTGTAGCGATCACGGGATATCGCATGAATTTTCTGCACCTAAGAAACCTCAACAAAATGGGGTTGTTGAAAGGAAAAATCGTGTCCTCCAAGAAATGGCCAATGTTATGTTAAATAGCATGAAATTACCTAAAAATCTATGGGTTGAAGCTGTGAACACTTCATGCTATATAATAAACCGTGTTTATACTAGAAAATCAAATGATAAGACTGCATATGAACTGTGGTTCAATAAGAAGCCCACAGTTAAATACTTTTGAGTTTTTTGCAGCAAGTGTTATATTTTGCATGACCGCGAAAATTTAGGGAAGTTCGACACTAAAAGTGACGAAGGAATTTTTCTAGGATATACTCTAAATAGTCAAGCGTATCGAGTTCTCAACAAGAGAACCGGTGTTATTCAAGCGTCCATTAATGTGGTTATAGATGATCACTTGAATACACCTATCTCTAGTTCAGAAGATGATGAAGTCTCTATATTTGATAAACTAGACTCTTCATCCAGTCAAAATGACACTGAACTGTGGTTAGTTAAAGACCATCCAACTAATCGAATACTTGGAAACCCTCTCACTGGTGTACGCACTCGAAGATAATTAGAAAACATATGTAATTATATGTGCTTCACTTCCCAAATTGAGCCAGCCAATGTAAAAGAAGCGCTTACTGATGAAAATTGGATAGTAGCCATGCAAGATGAACTCAATCAATTTGTAAGGAATGATGTGTGGTATTTGGTTCCTAGACCTAATGATAAACATATAATTGGAACTAAGTGGATCTTTAAAAATAAATCTGATGAATTAGGAAATATTATAAGAAATAAGGAAAGACTGGTTGTACAAGGGTACACTCAAATAGAAGGCATCGATTATGACGAAACCTTTGCCCCAGTAGCTCGTCTTGAATCTATCAGATTATTTATATCCATTGCTTGTTTCAAAAAGTTCAAAATCTATCAAATGGATGTCAAGAGTGCTTTCTTGAATGGTGATTTACATGAGGAAGTATATATAGAACAACCTAAGGGTTTTGAAGACCCTAAATACACTGATCATGTTTATCGCCTGAAAAAGGCACTCTACGGTTTAAAACAAGCTCTCAGTGCATGGTATGAGAAGCTGACTAAGTTTTTACTAAGTCATAACTTTGTAATGGGGAGTGTTGATAAGACATTGTTTGTAAAGAAACACAATGATCACATACTTATAGTACAAATATATGTTGATGACATTATCTATAGTTTTACTTGTTCTAACCTATCTACTGAGTTTGCAGACTTGATGAAGTCCAAGTTTGAAATGAGCATGGTTGGAGAACTGAACTACTTTTTAGGTTTACAAGTGAAACAACTTGAAGACGGGATTTTTATTTCTCAAACCAAGTATGATCTAAACTTGGTTAAGAAGTTTGGTTTTAAGAGTGGCAAAAACTTCGATACTCCTATGAGTATGACTCTTAAGCTCTCTAAGGATACAACAAGTAAATGTTTAGATGTAACACCCTAGATTTTTGCCAACCTAGAGTTAGATGTCCTTAGGTAAGGGGTCGATCCTAACCCCTTATTAACTTCTCAAACCTCAAATCCTTTAGAAATTAAACGAGAAGTAACTAAGTGCTAAACTAGATTAGCTACGAAATCTACTTGATCCACTTTAAATATGATCTGCAAGACCCAAAACCTATAGAATCATTGATGCTAGGTTACCCTAAAATCTAGGATCAATCTCATTACCCAGCTGCTCTCGAGAGCACATTGAAACTCCGTATCGGATCTGGACCACACGTCGAAAGTTCGAATAATACGAAGTTATAGAATTAGGACCGCCTTGCTGGGTTTGACAACCATCTCAGAAATCAAATCCAGATAGTGTTCCGGGGCTATTCGCTTGAGCCCGGAGTGAAGTGTGTGAGAAAACGTGGTTTTCTTTAGAAATTAAATCTAATTTAAGTAATCTGAGACTTGTAGCTTGCGGGCCAAATATAAGCAATCAGACCGTCAGAATTTGACCCAAATACACCCTCGAATCAGGAGAAATTTCATACACATGGCAGTGTACTTGTAATCCTGATCAAGTTCTGGTGACTGTTGAACTGATGATCTGGGAACCCGAATGGAATGAAAACTTAACTCGACCTAGATCCATTGTCAGGGAGCTTAAGTCCGACCTTTGGCTCAAGGGGGGGCTCCGGAAGTGCTCCGTTAAGCTGAAATAGATGCCTTTTGGACATAACCTAGTATACCTTGGCCCTGGGGCCATTTCCATCAGTTTTAGGCCTATATAAGGGCCTTAAGCCCTCACTCTCTCATTTCATACGAATTTGAGAAACCCTAGGAGAGAGGAAAGAGAGAGAAAGAGAGAGAGAGAGAGTTGGAGTTCATCCCTGGGATTCAATCCCATCCTTCCACGGGCTGCATCATCTCTTCCGTACTGCTCTACCGGCGATACCGATTCTGTTCTTAAGTAAGAAAACCTAACCCTAATCCGTTTTAGGGTTTCTAATTGTTGAAAGGGTGAAATAGCTAACCTATTTCATGTAATAGGTTGTCGTTGTGCCTTAAACGAAGCGTGGGTGAACAAATCGAATCCGTTACGCGTTTACCGGCGTAAGGTGCGGACTTTAAACGTATAGGTTATGGTTTTCAAGGCTTTCAATGTCAGTTAATGATATATTACTGACATGGATGCTATTGCACATGTACAAAGTGCTGTCCATTTCATTTTTCAGATAGACGTTAACTATGTTGAATATACTGTATTCCTCATATTTGTAGAAAATACCGTATACGTATGAAATTCGGATTTGTGCTTGCCATGATTAATTGTTGTCTATATATGCTAGATGCATGTGTATCACCTTCTGGGTGAACGGATTAGCTTAATACATGTTATCCCAACATACGTTGTGTATGTTATAACGTGTAGCCTAAGTGTTTGTAGAAATGTTTGAATGAATGCGGAACTATGATTTATGCTTGCCATGACTATTGGTCATGACTGCATGATCGTGGTCCATGTGGCAACTCCTTTGTAAAAGGATTCGCTACGACGGTTATAACTAGCATATTACAGGTATGTTGGAAGGTATAGTTTATGTGTTTGTGAAAATGACTGAATGAGTATAGAATTCGCATTCGTGCTTGCCATGACCAACTGTCATGGATATATGATGGTTGTATAGGCGATAACCCTTAGCAAAAGGATTTATCCTAAATCACGCCACGGCCAATACACGTATATATGTCTGAGTGTGTAGCCCACGTGTTTGTGGAAATGATTGAATGAGTATAGAACCCGGATTCATGCATGCCATGATTATCCGTCATGGGTATATGCGTGTCGTATACGGGGCAACTCCCTAGTGAAAGGATTTGGCCTACTACCTGTGTGATCAACATACGTCATGTATGTTGATGTATGTGTAGTCTAAGTGTTTGTTAAAATGATTGAATGAGTAAGTAGTTAATAAATTGTAATGTATAAGGGTGTTGAGATATGATTCTCAACTACTTTAATTATGTGTATGCTTTCCTCCATGTACCGTATATTATAGTGTTTGTTTATCTATGTAATGCATATGTATAAATCTATGTTTATATTGTATTCCATAAAATGCAAGAACAAAGCCGTGAAGGGTGATGGGGGAGTGGTGTAACAATTCCGTGCAACAGCCCTGGTAGCCCTAAAGCGGACAATATTGGACCTTTAATTGTATGATTTGAAATCTTGATCCATTACTGCTTTAACTATCTTCTAGGATATTTTGTTGTAATTGAATGTGATTGGGGCTATTGTATAGTCCAAACAATCGGTAACAGATCCTAGATTGGTGGACGATGCTATTTCGCCACACAGGATGTATTCAACGAATCCGAGCCGTACTTCGGTTATCAACAATGGTTAGGCCACACGGAGTGCTTACGCACTTCATGTCGATTCACTTGATGTGCGCTCATGCTAGTTGAGCTCGTCAAGTAACCCAATTGACACAATGTATGTTCACCATGTTTGGACGCTATTGCTTGAACCTAAGGTACCAAACTTACCAGTGAAACCCCGTTAACCTTAGTACCTCGATCCGCTAAGACTCATGAGCCGGACATGGTGGTATGGGACATCGTGGTCGAGCTGTCGGCCTACGCTGGGGCGACGAGCCTCCCCGTAGTGACCAGTGAGCAACCCAGACTTGTGAGCCGAATACGGCGGTATGGGACACTGTATTCGAGCTGTCGGCCTACACTGTTTTGATGACAAAGCCGTAATGGGTGATGGGGGAGTGGTGTAACGATTCCGTGCAACAGCCCTGGCAGCCCTAGACGTGCCCTTTGCAGTGACCTCGAGCATACTCTGATCCTACGTGGAGGCGACAACCCTTCCGTAGCATCTAGAGTATAAACTAGGCCTGTATTGATTTGGCGACGAGCCCTTTGCTATATGAAAAGGACTAATAAGAACTTGGTAATCATATGAGATTTACTAGGACTGACGACCCTAGAATGGATCCTTGTTTGGGAATGATATAAGGGAGGTACCTTGGTTTCTCAATCCTGCTATATGAAAAGGACTAATAAGAACTTGGTAATCATATGCATGCACTGCATTACGCGTGCGTTCAGGCGTAGCAGGTCAAGCACTAAGGCAGTGTTGTTCATGCGCGAATGTGAGATGAAATCGCTGAGGGAGCGTAGGCGAGAGCATGCATCATATCATCCATATCATTCTTGCATTAACAAAAGTACTTAGGAATGTGTGATTTACTGCTTTATCATTACTGCTTAACTGAATTGAAAACATGTTAACCTCTGCTTTATTGTTCCACTGAGTTGATCACTCACTCCCACGTTACGGGATGGTGTTGTACACACCAACCAGACCCTGTTTGAGTTTCAGATGATGGCGATGCTTGCGAAGCAGAGCCAAATTTTTGTGATGATGAGGAGGGTTTCTCCTTATACAGCTATCAGGCGAGTCTATGTAGACCATCTTCTGATCGACGGGGTTACAGGGTTGCTGATTAGATGCCATTACACTTTAGTTTGCTCTTTTGGAACACCCTTGTATATTCATTTTGTCCATTTTTTGGAGTATACATTGATATATTTAACCTGGTAACATGTTCACACTTTGGAGACTTACAACAGTTTATATGTGTTATATATCTATCACAGTCTTCCGCTGGTGTAATTTAACTGTCTCTGGAGTATGATGTTGTTTTGGTCTAATCTCATTCATGTTTCAATGTACTCATCATAATCATCATTATCTATGTTGCATAAGTGATGCGTTGGAACTTGGGAGCTGAGCTTTGCTCGACCCCCGATTTTCAGGGCGTTACATTAGATCCTAGGTTGTATCGCAGTATGATCGGTAGCTTACTATATTTAACTACGAGCAGACCTGATATAACATTTAGCATAGGTATCTGTGCTAGATATCAATCAGATCCGAAAGAATCTCACCTGATTACTGTCAAGCAAATTATGAGATATGTCGTAAGTTCGACCAATCTAGGCCTTTGGTATCCATATGATACTAATGTTCAATTAGCTGGTTATACGGATGTTGACCGGGCTAGGAATATAGATGATCGAAAGTCTACCAGCGGCGGATGTTTTTATGTTGGGAACTGTTTAGTTTCATGGCATAGCAAGAAACAGAGTTCCGTTTCACTATCCACAGCTGAGGCTGAATATATTGCAATTGGAAATGCATGCACTCAACTTGTGTGGATGAAAAGAATGTTAAATGACTATGGATTTGCGCAAGATAACTATGATTTTTTATTTCGATAACTCTAGCACTATCAACATCTCTAAAAATCCCATCCAACATTCACGAACCAAGCATATTGACATTAGATATCATTACATTCATGAATTAGTGGAAGATAAAATTATTTCATTGGATTATGTTCAAACTGAAAATCAACTTGCGAACATTTTCATTAAACCACTTGACAGAAACAGGTTCTCTAAGTTAAAACCGGATATTGGTATGTGTAATTTGATCTGAGATTACTGTGTCTGTTTGTACTATATTTTGTATATTTTGTTTTTGCAAATTTTTGAATTTCAAAAATTAATAAAATTAAGAATTTTTTAGTCTACATGACCAGTCAAGTTCACACTCGACCAGTCATGACATGACCAGTCCAGTATATACTCGACCAGTCGAGATGCGAGGGTAGGGTGCTTTTATTGTGAGAAAAATCACTTTTTCTTCACTTTCTTCATCTTCTCCAACAGCCCCTTCTCCGATCGGTCGAACCCATCTCTGAATATAACTTGGTTAGTGCATCATTTTCATTTTTCTTTCGGATTTAGGTTCCTTGCATCTCATTTAGCTTAATTCTAGTGTTTATTTCAAGCTTTCTTGTGGTTTCCTTGAATTTTTAGGAAAAAATCCGTTTTGGGTGAAATCCATAAATCCTTCTTACATTCTATTTTTTGCTTCTTGCAAATGAAGGTAGAACTAAGAAGAAAACTACTCGTGGTCCTTCTTCTCGTTCCACACCTATTTCGGTGCGCACTCTTCGACCACCCGAAGAGGACCCAGAATATGTGCGGGATATTAATCTCCGCAATGTCATTGTTGAACGAACTATTAATTCCAACCATCTAGTTCCTTTCAACATCATTCCCCTCCTTGTGGCTGTAGGATGGGATAACATTTTTAATTGAGGCAGACCCGCATATCGGTCCATTGCACAAGCTATGTATGCATGTATTAGTGATGTTTCTATTGAAAATTTAACCTTCATTATTACATTTAGAGAAGGTACATTTCCAGTAGATCGTCACTTGATTTCTAACTTGATGGATATACAGGTTAATGATGAAGGGATTCTAATATCCACATTGGCTGAGAGATTGAATGAATCTGAAAAACATCTTTTAACCAGAAATTTGTGCAACATGAACTCGAAATGGAATTCCAGGATTGCGCTCCGTGCCAACCATATGTTACCCAGATACAGAGTACTTCATCGTATCTTCATTTCCAATGTATACCCTAGATCTGATAACAAGTCTAAATTAACCTCTTTTATGGTGCATATTCTTCATTTTGTTGTTTCTGATATTCATGTGTATCTCCTTCGTTAATTTGCTATATTATAATCCAATTTTGTTAATATCCAGGGCATAGTGATATTCCTTTCGCTTACTAGATGACCATCCTTGCTACTCATTGTCTTGTGGTCATGCCAAATGGAGAGGCTCCTATTTCTCAACTTCCCTTCAACAACTCAAATATTAACAAGATGAATTTGAAGTTGGCTCCTAGTCAAGTTGATAGGGATGCTGGAGGAGCTAGTGAAGAAGTTGGAGAGGAAGAGGCACTACCTACTAACAACGTGAATATGGATGATTTGTTTGATGAGTTAGAATCTGATTCTGAGGCTGATCCTGATTTTCAGCCTTCTAATTTTGATGAGAAACTTAGAACCTTAGAAGAGAAGGTGGATGGTCTCCATGTATCCCATGAATCGTAATTCGAATATATGCGCAAATACCTTCGTCACATTAACAAGGGATTACATCAAATTGACCCATTTATTCCTTCTCCGTCTTCAGGTTCTGATTAGTTTTTTTAATTATATTGGGCATGTACTAAATCTTAATCTTTACTTTTGCTTGGGTGATACTTGGACATGTTTTCAAGTAAGGCATCTATGGACATGTTTATGCTTGTTGATGATACATTTATCTATACTTGTTGATGCTTGAACTTGATAGTATCATTTCTTGTTATCTCTCTTTCTCATACTCTTCTCTTACTTTTTTATGTTACCACCATCATTTGTTTATATCATTTTTTTCTTTGTCATTTTGTGACAAAAAGGGGGAGAAATGTGGTATGATGATTGTTGAATTTGGATATGGTTGTAGAGAAATATAGAAGTGCACATATTTTTGTGGATATGTATTTGATTTTATACAGGTACTCTACAAAGGGGGAGTAGTAGTAGATTGAGGGGGAGTAGTAACATTGCCTTGCGATGTACATATACTGGTGCATGATTCTTTAGTCAGTTTTGTCACAAATTTGACAAAGGGGGAGATTGTAAGTGCTATGTTGTAATTCGAGCACCCGGTATTGTCAAATTTTGTTGTGTCAAACCACTTGGAGTCAGTATCTTGTTATAATAAGATGGAAAGTTCACCTTCAAGTCATCGTCAACTCTTCTACATTTTCAAGTTGAAGAACATTGCAAAAGGTCGAATACAAGCTCAAATATAAGAACAGAAACTCAAAAGCTCAAGTTCAAGTTCTTTACCTCTAGCTCAAGTTTTAAGTACTCAAGCTCATATTACAAGATCATTACCTCAAGCTTAAAGTTTCATGAACACAAGCTCATGCTCAAGTTCAAGACTACAGGGTCAAGCTTCACGTACTTCAAGATAATCGAGTTACCGAAGCGATCGATGTTTCGATGTTTCAAACTCACAATCAAGGTATGAATGACCCTAGATTGACCATATGTTAGATCATATTTATTGCATATTGAATTTGGTCAATGTATAAGTTTATTGGTCTTTCTTCGACTAGTCCTAGCCTTTGTTCGACTAGTCCAAGCACTGGCTCGACCAGTCCAAAGCGTTTCTCGACCAGTCCAAAATTTGTTGAGAATTTTCTGGAATTTTTTGTTGTGGCTCGACTAGTCGTGTACACTGCTCGACTAGTCAAGTGAACAGTCTCGACCAGTTGAACAGGGCTCGACTCAAAGTCCAGCAAGATTTTCTGGTCCCACTTGACCAGTCGAGCAAGCCACTCGACCAATCGAGTAACGGGTTTATCTTATCGCGCTAGAAATTTTGAAAATTGGTTGGTACTTTGACCAGTCGAGGGAACAAATCTTTTACCTATAAATAGAGGACGAATCTCAGAGTTTTTCATTCATTCTAAGTCTAATCAAGTCATCACTCTGAGAGATAAGTTCCTGCAATTGTGAAGCTGTTACTTATTCAGTTTAGATTTTTTTTATAGCTTTTTGTATTTGATTTTGTGATCTCTGTATTCAACTCTATTGTATTAAAAAAGGGGAATTGTGATTTACCCTTTTGAGATCAAAATCAAATCAAGCTAGCCCCAAGTTAATTTAATTTAAAAATCATTTAGACTTAGAACCCTTTCATTTGTGAGATTGGATATTGAACATCTACGTCTACATCAAATTGGTTTTACCGGGCTACATCAGAAGAAGAATCTTCAGAAAAGTACAATTTCATTTTCTGCAATTTTGGTTTGTGAGATTCAGCCAGGAAAAACTCATTGTGGGGTTTTTGTGATTGTGTAAGCCCATTTGAAAAACACAATTGTGAAGGTTTTAAGGTGAACCTTGGAAAACCTTATTTCTTAGTGAAAGCTAATATCCCGTGGGCGTGGATATTGGGAGTGGAGTAGTTGTGTGGCTGTTTGCGAACAGTTGGTGTACACACACGAACCACTATAATTCTCAGAGTTTGGAAGATAGATGAGATGTATGTATGGTGATGAATGTTGTAATTTTCTTTATGCACTTGTGGTGAATGTTGTAATAACTTAGTTTATTTCTTTTGCCTCTTTATTGGTTTGAGTGTTTGATATTTACCAATGTTCTAGTAAGGTTATCCTGCCATAAGCCTATGGTTTTTTGTGTTAGGTTGTCCTTAGAACTCAGTTTGTATCAACCTCTCAAGACTAGTGCATTTGAAGTTGTTATTTATTTGTGCTATCTATCTTTGTATTCCGCATTTATTTTTTATTTGGCATGATCCTATTCACCACCCCCCCCCCCCCCCCCCCCCCCCCCCCCCCCCCCCCCCCCCCCCCCCCCCCCCCCCCCCTCTAGGACTTAGAGCTCGACCTTTTAAGAAATGTTGGCAAGTCCATGAATGTTGTCGGTCATACTAAGGCTATGTGATGCAAGGCCTACATAGCCAAATGTCATATGTAAGATGCAAAGCATGCATGTCAGTCCTCATCAAATCCACGTATATCAATATAATTCATCTCTGGGATATCACTGAGGGTCTAGTATACTCTACACCAGATTGCCGCCCAAACTGGAGGCGCAACCATGAAAGTGGAAAAGACCTTACTACCCAGCTCGTTGATAGCGGACCCATTTATGAGCTGGTCAAACTTAGTCTAACCTTGCCCCTTACCCTCGGCTGGATAAGGCCACACCCCCTTCCAACTGACCACGACACAGTGGGAGACACGGGCTACTAGTATTCGGCACTCGGGCGCTCATGAATCCACTCGATCTAGACTTTGGAGTAACCTCTTGGTACTACAAGGGTTTAGGGGCTTTCACCCATGGACATCCAAAGTGCCCATATGCTAGAACCAAATATTTTCAGTATCCAATCTGACCATTCACGATGTGCCTGTGGAGGCTACAGCCCTAATATCGCTAGGGTGCCAAGTGATCATGTCACACAAATGCGAGATGCATGGATCATACCATTTAGTCATGCATCAAACCTGCGCGTACCGTGCGATCATGTGGGGTAACTCCATCTCACAGGGAGTCTCATAAACATCTCAGCCTAATGGCATATGCTATAATCAATCACTCCTCATAACATGCATATAAATGATGCTTATGGGTATGTATCATGATGTTATACCAAGCATGTTCTCAGTGTGTCCTACTAGACTAAGTACATTAGCATGATTATCAGATATAGCAGGCGATGATCGGCCTTAATTGGTATGCCACTTACAAGAATAGGGGCTAAACGATATGCCCACTAAACATATAGAAGTCTATATGGAATGGTCCATGTTAGACTATCATAACCTATTCAAGGTACTAGCATATCATATATCCTAAGGTGGGGTCCCCTGCAAGGACGATGGATCTAGCCCACGAATCGAGATAAGCTTCAACGGTGGATATACCAAATCTGGTACCACATATTCTTTTATCTACGGCAAGGGGTGATGATGTACCGAACAATGGATAGCCTAGGCGTCATACTTACATCAAGAATGGGCCTCATGGGTGAGTCTAATGGCTAAACAACAAGGTAAGTTGAGAGGGTGAAACTATGTACAATCAAGTGTGCTTCCTTGCCCTCTCTTATCATGCAATAAACTAGGCCTTCCTATGAGGCCCGATATGCATTCAAGGTGGGCTTCAGGGTTAGATGATTCCTACAAGGCATGGTGGAATGCACCATCATCAATGGGGCCCAACAGTTTGGCTTAGCCTAATGGGTATTACTAACATCAGTGGGGACCCAACAGTTTGGGTTAGCCCACTAGGGTAAGGGTGGAAGTGGGCTTAGCAACGAGCCCTAGGATAGTTTACAATAGTGGACATTTAACCACCATTGTCCTAAGGTGCGGTCCATTTAGGATTGGAATCAGAATCGTAACAGGGCCCTCGGCCCTTAAAATCTCTAGAAGGACGGATGGTCCGCGTGTGTATCACATACATCATGGTGGCCTCACACATCACAATTGGGCCTCCAATATACAATGGGCCTCACATATTCAATGGGCCTCACACATATAATGGGCCTCACATATAGGCCTTACACATTTCAATGGGCCTCACACATGGACCTTATACATCACAATGGGCCTCATCACATGGGCCTTACACATCACAATGAGCCTCACACACAGACCTCAAACATCACAATTCATCACATCAAGTGGGCCACATGCCTCACAGTGGGCCTCACATAGTAAGTGGGCCAGCTGGGCGTCCCACTGACGGACGGCCTGGATACAACATGGTGGGTCCCATGCGAGTGGGGATCAAGCTGATATTAGTGATTTCCCTTTGTCCAGGCCTGTCCAAAACGGACAGCCAGGTGAGCCCTGCCCACTGGACGGCATAGATGAAACACATCACGGTGAGCCTATTGGGCCGCTGGACGGCATGGATTAAACATACATCAGGTGTCCCACTGTCCCACGCTTGACGGTGCTGGACACCACATACATCAGGTGGGTCCTACCATCCCACGCTGGATGGTGCTGGACACCACATACATCATGGTAGATCCCACCGTCCCATCTGCTGGACGGTGGGGAGTACAATGCATACATCAAGGTGGGGTCCACGTGTGTGGCCCACCAGCTGGGAATCCAGCTGATATCTATGTTTTTCCCTTCATACAAGCTCGTCCAGGTAGGTGAGCCTGCCCGCTGGACGGTCAGTCTAGCAGCAAGGCGAGCCTTGCCTACTGGACGGACGGCGTGGATGGCACACATACATCAGGTGGGGTCCACGTGAGTGGGCCACCCCACTTAGAATCAAGATGATATTTGTGTTTTCCCTTCATCCAGGCTAGCCCGAAAATGGGCATCATGGTGGGACGGCTGGATGTGGCAGTGAGGTGGGCCCCAGTTTGGACAGCGGGTTGGTTCGAGGTGGATAAAATTCATACATCGAGGTGGGCCATCAACATGGAAAGAGAGAGATAGAGGGAGAGAGGCGTGTAGTGGAAGGGATCTCCGCCACTATGAGCTCCATTGAGCTACAATACATACATCAAGATGGGTCCTAAAACATGTAGGCCCTCAAATGAGAAAATCAAGTATCCCCACCACAAATTTAAGGTCTAGATGACCCCTACATGTTGAGCATCAAATAAACATCATGGTGGGGTCCATGGAGAATGGCCCCATCATGGATTTACATACATGAATCATGGTGGGCCATTGGCCACACCTTGGGTTCCAAATAGGATCCATACAATCAACCGGTAGGCCCCACTTGGCCCATCATCAAAATCAAGATCTAAACCTAAGATCACCCACCTATGGCTCCTCTTCTTGGCTCCTTGGGACTCCTTAGCTCCTAAGCTTTCTCTTTAATGGAGGATGATGAAGATTGAAGGGATGGATGGTGAGATTTGGGGTAGGAAAGTGGGTCTTGATTAGAGCTGGGCATCGGACCGAGTCGGATCGAATTAGGTCCAACTCGACTCGATCCGAAATGTGCAGGGCCTGACCCGAACTCGATCCGATCTGGGACTGAGTCTAGGTTATCTTATTCGAACCGATTCGAACCCTGTTGGCCTGAACCGATCCGAGTCCGACTAGGTCAGGGAAACCGAGTCGGATCGGATTGGGCAAGGTTCGGATTGGTCCATTTCTTTCAACGGTGTGGAAATCATTATTCCCACTGTTTCCTATGGTGCGATCTACTTGATCACTGAATATACTTAAAACTTAGTATCAACCCCTAAAATGATCTGGAAAAACTGATAAACGGTGTGGATAAACCAAAAAAAATCAAGGCGGACCCCACATAGTTTGGTTGGCTAGTGTACCTGACTCACACCAGCTATATAGCTGTTATAGGTACTTGTCGTACGGAGACGAACTAACGCTCCTCGAGCTCCGAGTTGTACGAACAGTTCAAAGGAGATCAAAGTTACATGGGCCCCACAGTGATGTATTTATTATATCTACATCGTTCATCTATTTTTAGAGATCATTTTAGAGTATTATCCAAAAAATGAATCATATCCAAAGATCATCTGGACCACACCACAAATAGTAGCGGAGATAATGATTTTCACCGTTAAAAAATTCGTAGGGCCCACTATAACGTTTATTTTCCATCCAATCTATTTATAAGTTCACAAAGACTTGAATTAAGAGGAAAAACAAATTTCATATTGATCCAAAACATCTATGACCCCAAAAAGGGTTTCAATGGTAGACGTTCAATCCCCCACTGCCTTTTGCAGTGTGGTCCACTTGATTGTTAGATCTATCTTATTTTTCGTCTTAAGCCTTAAGACGAGCTCGTCAAATGGATGGACGGTTTGGATATAACACATACCTCATGATTAGACCCATAGAACTTGCTGTCGTGAATATAGAAAGAAGTTTTGTAATTTTTTATTAAATTAATATATTTCTTGCTGTCGTGAATACAGAACTTGCTGTCATGATCACTCCCATCAAATACTTGCCTAAGGGAACAGATTGGCTACTCCCCTTGCCACCAGCTCCGTGGCTGGTGGTCGATGCTCTGTGGGTCATCCATTCCATTCATCCATTTTTAAAGATAATGTTATGTGTTGATCCAAAAAATGAAAGGAGTCTAAATCTCAGGTGGACCACACCACATGAAAACAATAGCGATTGGATATTCACCATTAAAATCCTCCTAAGGCCCACTATACTATTTATTTGACATCCAATCTGTTGGTTAGGTCATACAGTCCCAGATGAAGAGAAAAAACAAAGATCAACATGATCTAAAACTTTTATGGCCCCCAAAATATTTTTAATGGTTGACCCTCGTTCAACACTGTTTCCTGTAATGTGGTCCACTTGAGATTTAGATATAACTCATTTTTGGACTCATACCGTAAAATGATCTGTAAAAATAGATGGACAGCATGGATGAAACACATACATCATGGTGGGGCCCACATAGCACCGACCACCAGCCATTGGCTGGTGTCAGCAGGAGTAGCCAATCCGTTTCCCTTGCCTTGCATATCAAGCAACCTTGACCTCTCTCTCTCTCTCTCTCTCTCTCTCTCTCTCTCTCTCTCTCTCTCTCTCTCTCTCTCTCTCTCTCTCTCTCTCTCTCTCTCCCTCTCCCATCAAGTACTTGCCTTGCATATCAAGAAACCTTCACCTCTATATCTCTCTCTCTCTGTAACTCTCATAAAACCCAAGTGAGTTCTTAAAACCCATCTGAGTTCTTATCAACTCCCCCTTTTTCCATTTTCATCTATATTTCTTATTTCTAAAAAATTACAAAAATCCCATTCCTTTTTAATACCCAATACTAATCTCTCTCTGTCTTTCTATCTCAAATGATATGTTCTTTCGTTTATATATAAAATAAAATAAAATACATACCACGTAGGGCCCGGATCAGATTGGTTCGGATCGGATCAGATCCAAACAGATTGGATTTCTGATCAGTTCGGTCTGAATTGACATTAATCTAAGTCCGATGCAATAAACGGTTGGATCTGCCTGATCCTACCCAAACCGCATCGATCCAGGCCGTCGGTTCAGTTCGAATCGAGTCAGATCTGGTCAGATCGGGTCGGATCCACCGAATCGGGTCAGACATACCCAGCTCTAGTCTTGATCTTGGGCTCTTTTCTCTCCTTTGTCTTTTTCTCTCTTAGTTGCTAGGGAAATGGAGGGAGAAATGAGATGGAATAAGTGAGGAATGGGTGTTGTAAGAAGAGTGACATGGAGGGTATGGGTTTAGTTGACTTTTGGGGGCATGAGGTTGCATGGGGTATGGTTTTCCTTACATTGTTGGTAAGAAAGGAATGGGATAGGTATGGGTTAATTTGACTTGATGATGAGAGAGGTATGGGTGAGTGATGGGTTGTAATTGACTAATGATGTGATAGGTTGGGTAGAGATTCTTCTCTCAGGATTCGCAACGCGTGGTGTTTCCTCGAAACATACACGGGCCCACTACTCTTAACTTGGGTATCGCATTGGTGCGTAAGACGCAGCGTTGGAACCGCGGCGACAGCGTGGTCGCTAGGGTATAGGTTTCGAGTTTAGTCGACTCAGATCTTCGAGATGCGACTTAGGGTCGCACGCATTTATTGTCTACAGGTCGTGGGTCGTCGAAATTCAACGAGAATGATCGTGGGAGTTGGTGGAATGGTACGGTACCAAGATACGGGCCTTACATGTCCAACTAAATCTATATGGAGAAGTTCAAGAGGTCTATCTGTGGCTAAGGAGTTCACTTTCTTGTGACTACTCCTAATTTGCTTGCCTATTTGACATGCGCCACAAACTTTTTTTATCTTTTTCAGTTTGGATAGGCCACGTAAGTGATCTCTTTTGCTCAATTTATATAGATATCTATAGTTTACATGCCCAAGACGTTTATGCCATGTTTAGTCTCGTCTTTTTGGACCATTTACATGAATGGTTTGTTAAGCAAGAGTTATTAATTACATAGCAATTTTTAGACGTTCTGTGACTATTTAATATTACACTTCCTTTCTCATTTATAATCTCACATCTGTGATTTGAAAATTTTACACTATGCTTATTATCACATATCTGAGATATACTTAGAAGATTATGTTTTAATCCTTCAACATATAGAACATTTTCTAAGAGAAGTAAGTTAGGAAGTTGTACATTACCTTGGCCAATTATCTTGCAGTTGCTTCAATCTTTGAATGTAACTGAGCCGCCATTTACTTCATTAATGTTTGAGAATATAGCCTTATCAACTATCATGTGTCTTGAACATCCACTATCCAGGTACCATCTTGAATGCTTAATAACTTTGAAAGTTGTGTGGGTAACAAGACATTTAACCTTTGGAACCATTTCATTTTTTGAATTTCTGAAGTCATTCATTTTACAATTTGAATCTCTTAGAGTCTTAGCTTTAGAGTTCCAGAATTCTCCTTTTACAAAGGTAGGAGCAGAATCCTTAGGTTTCAAAGAGTTATTTCTAATATAACCTAGACCAGACTTGTCACCACATCGCCTTGATGTTTTGGGTCACCAGGGGCATATTTTCAGGTGTCATTTGAACTCTGAAGGGAAGAAACTTCAAGTTTTAGTTTCTCATTTTTGGTTTTAAATTTTTGCAATTCAGAAGACTTCAAACTCAAATCTAATTTTGTTTTTTCAAAACAATTGAAAAAATAAGATTTTTCTAAAATAACTTTTTTAAGTTCTAATTTTAGTTTAGCATAATTTTCTTTTTGAATATTCAATTTGACAATAATTTTACAACTCTCTCTGTATAGGGAATTGAAATTGCGGTTTAGACCGCTATAGTAGAAGTATGGAATAGACCAAGAGTCCTAGAGGGGGGTGAATAGGACTTTTCAAATATTTTGTCAATTTAAAAATCCTAATTGCCTAACTTAAACAATCTTTCGGTTTAAAGCAAGTAAGGCAATATAACTCTAAAGGCTTCAAAACCAATAGAGGATCCAATCACATATGTTATTCAAGATAAGCAGATTAAGTGACTAGCCTATAACATAATGAACTTGTGTGCATGAAATATTGTACCTATCAATCCTTGGCATACATATAATTATGCATATATATACACTTAACCATTCAAACACATAAGCATAATAAGATAGATGCGCAAATATCAATTCCAAACATAGGCATGTATAGTGGTTCGACTACTTGCCTACTCCACTCCTGACAACCGCACTCTCCTAGAGTGTGTCGGATTTCACTATGAATGGTTTTAAATCAGGTTCACCATCAACCTTTACAGCCCTACACAAAGGACTCAACATTTATGCTCTTCACACGAGCAAAAGTCCTACACTAAGAACCTATGTTTAGGCCCCACGGCCAAGGTCCCACACTAGGCACCTAAGTTTAGGTCCACCGACCAAGGTCCCACACAAGGCACCTCAGTTTAAACCCCACGACCAAGGTCCCACAATAGGCACCTACGTTTAGGCACACCGGCCAAGGTCCCATAATAAGCACCTACAATTTAGCACACAGGCCAAGGTCCCACACTAGGAACCTACACGAGTTTGTTAATAGCAAACTCTTAACCTCAATCATACACAAGGATAAAGACTAACTTGTGGACTCTTAACAATGACACTTACTTGTCGGATTAAGTCCTCTTTTATAGCTTCTCTTGGGTTGCTTGATCTTTGCTCTTTCTAGCTTGAATCAGCTCCCTGATGCTGCCTCTCTTGCTATGTTATAGTGTAACGCCCCGTCCAAAAAGGGAACAGTGTCCTTAGGCGCACGTGCGAGTCGGCGCAGGATCGGATAATTTAGTCGCACGTGTGGGCGTACTATGGACAAATCAATGACAAACTTAACCACTAATAGGATTAAATCAAATCGTGATTGGGTCGAGCATGGGCCGTAGAGCCAGGTAGCCCTTTTATATTCAGCGACTATCCGTACGGGCCGTGTATCGCTCGAGGAAGGTCTAAAAATCCCGAAACTTTGTCAGACCTTTGGGCTCGCTGGGCTTGTGGTCCCATGCAAACGCCAGGCCCTGGAAATACCCAGAAACTGTCAAACAGCGCTGCCCTGCTGGCACTTGCAAACTGCAAGTCGCCTGGCCAAAAGTGACAAAATTCTGAAATTTACCTAAATAACCCTGCTGCTTAAGTATGCAAATTCGGGCACTCCAGCCGTCGGATCTCTTCTAAATTTACACCGAAGGCTGAAAATAATTTTAGGCCCGCGCCTAAAAAATCTGGTCGTTGATTGTGGAACGGTGACCGTTGATCACGAATCGGGCCACTGCGGTAAAATTTAGCATCCCTTTACGATCTAACTTCGCTCAACCCTTCATCAGGCCATGGGGCACCTATCCCATGTGTCAGATGGGCCAGGGGTCCATCAGAGCAGCTCCAATAACCCAAAATGGGCCCCATTTGGCTATTTGGAAAATTACCCAAAACATTAAGGTTAAATGAAATAACCTTGGGCATATAAAAGGCTACCCTCTCTCTCTCTCAAACCCCATTTCCAGCAGCTAAGAGAGAGAGAGAGAGGAGAGAGAATGGGGCACCTGACTTGCATGTGACCCCGGTGGCCAAAATTCGTAAGTTCCGGCGTCCTCTCCCCTCCTCCGCCGGAAATCTTGATTATTCTCTGCCATTGGAAGAGGAATTCCAACCCATCTAAGGTAATATAGGAATTCTCACTCTATTTTCATAATTTCTACAACATGTATGTGATCTTTGTCCATCCATGCAATGCAGGGCCCCGATGCCTCGATCTTGTGGACCCGGCGTTGCTAGAACCATCTCAGCAACCTCCGACTAAGTTTAGGTGAGGACCATTACCTTTAGGTAGTCGATTATCGCGCCTAGTATAGGTTTAACGAACGTGTTTAGTGAATATTGGTGCATGTGGCTGGATTTTCCTTTTTAGGTATAACTAGGATGACAAATGAGAGATTTCTGAAATTTATGGGAAGGGAATTGACCCCAAACCCTTAAATAAATTAAATTGCTGATGTGCATGCTATGTTGGTTACAAATTTATGGATTTCCCTAATTTGCTTAAGGTTAATTGTGTCTTTTAGTTTGGTGTTAACTATGCCTACCATGATAATATGAATTGTTGTAAATAGTTATTTAGTGTTTGATTTCATGATTCCCTGAGTTTATGATTGAGCATACTTTGTTGTGGACATGTAATGATGAAGAATTTCCGATTGGGTCCAGTCACTCGCCTGGATTTTAATGCATGGTTGCACCATATAATGCATGAAAACCTGTGGAGGATTTATTTTAGGTGCATTGCTACATGACTATCCATATAATTGTATAAGCTGGAACATGTTGTGTAGAACCTGTAAATTAAATAGAACTTTGTGAATGTAGCTGCCCATGTATTGATTTCACTAAAATTATATTGTCTTATGTGAAATGTATGCATAGATGTCGTGTTGATGTGTATAATGCATATCTCCCCTATCGATTGGCCGATTACCTGAAATTCCTTGGGCGGTCCTTGTTAGACCTGTCCTTAAGTGAATCTGGCCCGAATAGTTGAACCATAAGTTGTTGGTCGTAGTTGGACTATGCGAGACTACATTCTCAGGCCGATTAGTCATGGTTCAGCCCGTCCAGGCACATTGACTAATAGTCGACCATCCTTATACGTTAACGTTGTTTGATCATGCCTGTATGAACCCGAAGTACCCTAAGACCGTTGCGCCCATTGTTAACTATGATTTACGGCCCACAAAGTCTCATGAGTCGGGGATGGTAGTATGAGACACTATGCCCGTGCTATCGGCCTACACTGGGGTGACGAGCCTCCCCATAGTGTCCATTGAGCACTTAGACTAGTGAGCCGGGAACGGTGGTATGGAACACTGTACCTGTGTTGTCGGCCTCTGTTAAGGTGACGACCTCCCTACAGTGATCGCGAGTAGGACATTTAAGTCTCAATCTGTTTCGTCTATGTATGTACTACCTTTCGGGATTGACAACCCCAAGATGGGGCTAAGGGTCGCGAGAGTCACATGGCCACGGCCCTCGAGCCGCTCGATCGGGGTTAGGGCAATAACTCCACTAAGGGTATTCCAATTTTCCCAACTTGCTGGACGAATGAACTTAACTAATCAACCAGGTTAAGATATTTCACATTATATTTGTGGCAATTATGTAGTCGAGGTTGCTTTTGAGGGAGTGTGGTTTCATTACGAACGTTAGATGTCGTCGCTTAAGGGAGCGCCGGTTGGTGAGAAGCATACATCATATCATAACCATGCATTTGCATTAACAACAGTGTTTAGGATTCCATACTACTTGTTGTTCATTAAATGTATCCTATGCATGATAATTCATATGCCTATTTCTAATGGTACCATTGAGTTGATCACTCACTCCCACTCTGGGACGGTGTTCTAAAACACCATCCAAAACCCAATATAGATGCAGGTACCCTAGAGCAGCACGCATTAGAGGATGTCAGTGCTAACGATGACGAGGAACGAGCATATTACCAGGAGTGTGGTGGGTCTTATTAGCCAGGTGGATGTCGGTGGGACTGGGCCAGAGTCCAGATCAGTTTGGGGCGTGATGAGCGTATGGGATTGAATACCTGGAAGATTGTTAATTAAACTTGTTAAGTTGTTATGACGAATATGGATTTACTATGGAATTTTAAACTGGTTAGTAGCACTTGATGCTTAATTATCTAATTAGTAATTAGACATGCTTAGCTTAATTCATCATTACTTATTAATACCTGTTAATTGTATGCATTAATGACTCATCATTGCACACGTGGCACTCAGGAATTCGGGAGCCGAGTTGCTACTCGGTCCCTGAATTTCGGGGCGCTACAACTTAGTATCAGATCATGATTTGGATTAAACTAGGCCTAGGGTAACAAGTTCAACATGACACACTCTAACTTAGGAGGGAGCGACTGAATTTAAGAACAGTACTAGGATCCCGAAACTTTGCCTAATCGGCGAGATCGACCTCTGTAGACTAGCCTAGGATAATAAGTAGGACCACTTAAGTTATACAAAGTGATCCAAGTTACTTCTAACTGGAAATAAGACGGTCTAAGATGGCCAGGGTTAAACAACGTAAGTCTAAGCTGCTCTAGTAGTTCAGAGGATTTCTATAGTCCAGTTTATGAAATTGAAGTCCCATTGGACGATGGATCAGTTTGATCCCAGCTAGGACAAGCCAAGGATGTGTAAATATCAAATCTAAACCATCTGGGCCAGTGTACTCGGCTTACGAACTCCCATTTAGGCAGAAAATAGCCCCTGGACCGCAATACATGCACCATACTCAACTTAAAGATGAAACGGATACATTTAAGGGGACCCAGGGGGTCCCACGGAGCGAAAACACAGACCCCAGGGGGGTGGCCACCATCAAATAGTAGCGACACCGCCGCAGGCTCTAGAGGAGCACAGCGGCACTGCCATGATGGCGGCGAGCCGCCACCAGTCCGATCATGTGGGCCCCTCTCACATGTGGGGGTCCCCTTTTTATGGCCCTACACCCCCATTTTAACCCATTTATACCCTTTTCTACCCACTAAACCTTTCCTCACTCCCAAATCTCCATCTCTAAACTCCTAAGTTCATCTTCTTCCTTGCATGCTTCATCTCTAACTCCCATTCAATTTCAACCTTTCTAAACCCTATTTACACTTCCCTATTCTCATCCATTTGAGCACCAATCCTCTTCCTAGGGCCCTAAAATCCCTATTTCTTTGAAAACTCTCCCTTCCATACACCTTTCCACCTTTATGGCCTTCTTTGAGGTGGTAACATTCATTTTATCCATCTCTATGCTCCTTTCCCTCATGGGAAAGAAGAGAGCGGCCTTGGACGAAGCCGGGCCAAGCCGTCTGAGTGGTTCCAAGAAGAAGATGAGTGTCGGCGAGAGTTCAAGCACCGAGCGAAGGTCAAAGCGGGACCTTGATCCCTAAGTCCCAATATAGAAGCCTCTACCGATGGGCATTGAGCTCGATAAGTTCCGTCAACGCAAGGTTGTTTTTGAAGCTCATATGAATGAGAGGCTATTTGGGAAATTTTTGGTGATCGACCACCTTCTGGTGAATGGTTGGGGTCCTATGTTTGAAGGAAACTCTCGCGTTAGTAGGGGCTTTCTGTGAACCTTTTACGCACACATGACCCCTGACTATTGCCTACTCCACCATATATGCACGTATAACGTGCATCCCAAGTCGAGCAACCGCACGGAGTGCACTAGATTCATGGTGGACTTCTTGTATCGGGTAGAACAAGGAGATAAGGTGTCCCTGCCCACTCTTGTCTTGACCCAGATTATGAAGGCAGCGCAATCTAGTAGGGAGGATCAGTATATCCCATTTGGCCGACTGATTTGCAAAATTGCCCGTAGTTTTGGGTTCAGACTGTACATGGACGACCTCGCCCCTATCCACTTCATCAACAAGAACACCCTCAACAATATGAAGATGGGCCCCAGGCAATGTATGGCCCAACTGGAGGAGATGGGGGAAGAGATAGAGGAGAAAAGTGAGGATGAAGAACAAGAAGAAGAAGTGGAAGCCTAGGACTCTGACTGGGAGCCTCCTGCCACCCACAGCGAGCGGGAGACCTTGGCTAAGGTGGTGGAGAACTAGAAATATTTGAAGAAGAGATTTAAGAAGATGTCTCGCACTTTGAAAGCCCTTTTGTACTGCATGCAGGATAAGGGAGCACCTCCACCTTCACCGGAGTCGGAAGATTAGGAGTGTAGTGTGTGGTTGTTGTTTCTCTTTTTTGTAATAGCCTTGGATTGGCTCAGTTAGTTGTTTCAGGTTGTTTATTTTGAAATTTCTATGTTCGGTCAAGTAATCATGCATCCTATGTCATTGTACATGTAATGTCATAGCATATGTAACAGTGACAAATTATGTTTAATGAAATGCATGAAACTACTTTTGTTAAGTGATGTGTGGAATGTTTGGAGAACTAATGATGCCCAAATGATATTGCTCTAACTCCATAAATATTGTACAATATGTCTGCGGATGTTTGGTGCCTAAACGTTAAGAAACTGTCTTTCAGGACGATGAGGCCCCAAGGCGACAGCCGTCTTGTCCACCTAGCCTTAAACGGGAGAGACGACCGTGAGCGGCTCGCCCCACGCCCCAAATGAACTGCCTCCTAGTTAGGGAGGAGCCAGTCAACTTGACATGGACGATGAGATGCCGAACCAACTTCCTGAAGCGCCACCAAGCCAAGGCGAGACCTCTACTCACCGGACCTCCCCAGTTGGGGGCACTATGGAGCAAATGTTGCATGTGATGCAACAACAACAACAATCATTACATACCTTAGTGGGAGCAATGGCCCATCAATGAATGCACTATTGACAAGCCAAGTCGGAACGTCAGCCGCGCCATAAAATCTTTTCGAGCGCTTCCAAAGGTTAATACCACCTACTTTTGCCGGTACTCAGACCCGAGGAGGCCGAGAGTTGGCTAAACCGAGTTACAAAAGCAATCATGCCTCTTCATTGCTCAGAAGCCGAGCAGGTGGAGTTGATATCCTACCTGTTCGAGAAGGAAGCTAACGTTTGGTGGGACAGTGTATTGAGAACGGTCCCTGAGAATTTTGTGTGGACGTGGGAGGACTTCGAGATGCGGTTCTTCCAAAAATACTTCCCACAAACCTACCGCATAGAAAAGGAGAATGAATTCTTGCGCCTCCAGCAAGGAGGTATGTCGGTGGCCGAATATGAAAACCGGTTCACCGAATTATCTCGATATGTTCCGAGGATTGTGGCCATCGAAGAGACACGCATGAGGCGTTTTGCTGAGGGTTTGAGAGCCGGGATTCGCATGAAAATGTGTTGTGCGAATATTCAGACTTATGCAATACTGGTGGAGATGTCCCTACGGTCAGAGCAGGATGACGAAAGAGTTTCTCGAGCACGTTGACAAGCCGAGTCCCAAGGAAGAACTGGAGGACAATCCTCATCCACATCAGGAAGGAGAGGGCCACCCAATCCGCCTCCCCATCACATACCTCTTCCACCCGCGTACGCTCGTCCCGATCATGTGTGCGGGTATTGTCGGAAGGTGGGTCATTCAAAGGCCTACTGTTTTTCAAGGATGAGATATCATGAATATGTACCCCCACAGCGCATGAGCCGTCCGCCGCATCTAGCATCACTTGCACCCCCTCAACGTGCCGCAGGCCCGTCTCAGCAACCACGTAGGCCATCGGCCCCTCTAATCAGGCCGTCGTCTCAACCTACATATCAACCCAACTGACCTCAGCAAGCACAAGTTCACGCTTTGACAGCTGAGGGCGTTGATGCAGCCGCGACTACTCCTGCAGCATTTGAGGTTACGACCCATGTTCAAGGTACACCTATTTTTCTCCTTGTGGACACTGGGTCCACAACCTCACTTATATCATCTACAACCATCAAGAATCTAGGAATATCAACTACTCCCATGTTGGGGGTAAGAATTATAGAGGCAGCCGGAACATTCACCGAAGCTACATATGTCTGCCGAGGTTGTCCCATAGACTTTGGGAGAAAGAAGATTCACGTGGATCTCAGAGTCACGAAGGTCTTCCACTATGACATAATTTTGAGAATGAATTAGCTCTCTGCAATGAGAGCTGAGATCGATTGTGAGGACCGAATGATGACCATATATGAAGACGGTAGCTCTCCCTTCACATTCACAACACAGGTTAGCTACCCACAACGAGTCCTCTATTATGCTTCGCTAGAAGAAGATCGTGAAGAGATTTCATTAACTTGCACCCCCATAGTGAGCGACTTCGTTGATGTGTTTAAGAACATTCCGAGACTTCCTCCCCGGCGGGAGATCGACTTCACCATTGATTTGGTGCCGGGCACTGCGCCCATTTCTCTCCCAACCTATCGGATGCCTCCATATGAAATGGAGGAGCTCCGACTTCAAATTGATGAGTTGTTGGAAGCGGGTTTTATTCGACCCAGTGTGTCTCCATGGGGAGCCCCAGTGTGTTCATGAGAAAGAAAGATGACACCCCGCATTTGTGTATTGACTACCGAAGGTTGAATCGAGTCACCATAAAGAACAAATGCCCCCTGCCTCGAATTGATGACTTGTTCAACCAATTGAGAGGTGCTCAATACTTCTCAAAGATTGACCTGCAATCCGGATACCATCAATTGCGGATTAGACCTGAAGATGTGCCAAAAAGGGCGTTCAGGACCAGCTTTGGGCACTATGAGTACTTGGTTATGCCTTTTGGACTCACAAATGTGTTGGCTGTATTCATGGACCTAATGAACAGAGTCTTCAGGCCATTCCTGTATTGGTTTGTCATCGTGTTCATAGATGACATCCTAATTTATTCCAAGAGTCGCAAGGAACACGAAAAACATTTGCGAGCGGTCCTAGAAATGCTCAAACGGAACAAGTTGTATGCTCAGTTTCGAAAATGCGACTTCTGGAAAGAAGAAGTGAAATTTTTGGGCCACGTGGTGTCTAAAGAAGGCATCTCTGTGGATTTGGCCAAAGTGGCGGTAGTAAAAGACTGAAAGCGGCCAAGCTCAGTTACAAAAGTTAGAAGCTTCTTGGGATTGGCGGGATACTACCGCTGATTCATCAAAGATTTCTCAACGATTTCCTAACCGTTATCCCAACTTACCTGAAAGGACCTCAAGTTTGCCTAGAATAAAAAGGCAGAAGCGGCCTTTGAGGAATTGAAGGAAAGGTTAATCTCAACCCCAGTCCTTATTCTTCCTGAGCAAGGGGTTAAGTACACCATTTTTACCAATGAATCTCGCGTGAGTCTAGGCTGCGTCCTTATGTAGAAGGACAGAGTTATTGCTTATGTTTCTCAACAATTGAGGAAGCATGAAGAAAATTATCCCACTCATGACCTAGAACTAGCCACGGTCTTATTTGCCCTGAAGATATGGAGACACTATCTGTATGAGGAAGAATTTGAACTCTTTTGTGACCACAAAAGCCTCAAGTACTTCTTCACCCAGAGAGATTTGAATATGAGGCAACGACGTTGGATGGAGACCTTAAAAGACTTTAAGTTCGAGGTCTCCTATCATCCTAGAAAAGCCAATCTGGTGGCAGATGCTTTGAGCTGAAAGAAAACTGTCGAGTTTGCGGCTCCACTAATGGTGCAAGAGTGAAATATGATAGAATTTGTGCGGAACTTCGAGCTAAGACTAAGAATAGAAGAGCCGTATGAAGTCATTTCACATATTCACGCCCAACCTATGATCGATAGTCAGATCATTGAGGCCCAAAGGGGAGAGGAATTATTGTTGAAGATGAGAGAACTTGCGACCATTCGAAGCGATTCTGAATGGAGAATCGACACTGATGGAGGATTACGCTTTCAAGGCCGTCTCTGTGTCCCAAATCATCCTAAGCTGAAGGAAACACTGCTAGCTGAGGCCCATAACTCCAAGCTAGCCATGCACCCTAGAAGTACCAAGATGTACCAGGACCTTAGGCACAATTACTGGTGGGACAACATGAAGAGAGAGATAGCTAGCTTTGTATCTCGGTGCCTTACGTGTCAGCAAATCAAGGCAGAGCATCGTCGACCGCTAGGTCTCCTACAACCCACGCAACTCGCTGAATGGAAATGGGACTACATTTCCATGGATTTCATTTCAGGTTTGCCCAAAATAAAGAAAGGGCATAATTCGATTTGGGTGATTGTGGACCAGTTGACCAAATCGGCTCACTTCCTCCCTATCCGAACTTCATACTCCGCGGACGACTTAACCAGATTATATATCAAAGAGATAATTCGACTTCATGGTGTTCCTTTGGAAATTGTATCAGATCAAGACACATGATTTACTTCAATGCGCTGGACCCAAATGCAAGACGCCATGGGAGTCAAGTTGAAGTTCAGCACCGCTTTCCACCCTCAGACTGATAGACAGACAGAACAGGTAAATCGAATACTAGAAGATATGTTGAGAGCGTGTACATTGGATTTCTCGGACATTTGGGATGAGTGTCTCCCTTATGCCGAGTTCGCCTACAACAACAATTTCCAAGCTAGCATCGGCATGGCACCCATTGGTGTCTAATATCTAAAAAGGGAAAGAATACCCTTATAACGGAGCTTAGAATGCTTAGTAGAGTGATTAATCACAAGAAAGGTATTATGAATCTCTTTGGTTTGGAGTCTAGAAGATGGATAATGAGTGGGGAATCACCTAAGCTCTAATTGCATAAAAAACCTATCAATTTACCTAAGAATCGAATGTCCGTTTTATATAATGAAAAAAAGTTTACAACTGCTAGTTCAACAGCATTGTCGATAAGATCGAGCAAGCCTTCAATATAATTGAATTGGCCCTTGATCCAATTAAGAAAATCCATAAATGCACAGTTTGGTTGTTGGCCTGTTTCTTCGATTCTATCGATTAAATCTTTAATCGTATTGAGTCATATCGACAACCCGTCGATAAAATCGAGATCCACTTGAAACTGTTGATTTGGGTTGTTTGTTTATCAGCAGCTTTGCACCTCTAAAGCGTAACTTGCCATGATAAAATAAAGGCTCCTAAGGATATAAGATGATTAAACAAAGGTTTACCTATTAGTGAATATATCATCTAGAGGCTACGGTTGTTTTGGACCTATAGGGGTCTAAGGATAGGGTCACAAAGGCACTTCAATTTATCTATTTTTTCACTCCTTGTTGCACCAAGTCTTAACGTGTCTTCGGTCTTTAGATTCCAAAGGCTTACCGACTTACTGATACACTGACACATGTGATTGACAAACAAGTGCACTTACACTCACTTGAACTAACCCAAGGTACGGAGCCCAAGGCCTATACTCAAGTCCAATTCTACTTCGAATCTTAAGCCCAACTTCAGAACGAGCCTAAGCTCATACACAAGCCCACATCAACTAAAGCCTGAGAGGAAACCTAGTCTAAACAACGTCTGGGTTACATAATACTCATTTTGGGCATACATTTTCTATTGGAGTTTGGACATTTAATTCGTTGAAACTTAAGAGACCATCTTACGGAGGCACACTAGATAGAAGGAGTGTATCAAGCACTTGAGCGGGAATGAGCCTATCATCAACAACAGTGACTTCTTAGCAAAATTGGCCACTTCTATCTATAACAATTTTCCTTATATATAGAAACACGTAGTGGTTAGAGTTTAAACACAACTATAAGAAAAAGTGTGTATAAATCTAAATAAATAAAAATAGTGAGTCATATAGTCACAAACGAACTAGCCAAAATGGCTATGCTAGATTGTTTGAATTTCATAATTTGAAAAAATAAAAAATAAATACATTCTCATCTAAGACTGTAACGTCTCGGAAAAATCCGTACAAAGACCCGAGTACCACCTCAGGCAGAAATCACTCAGGACCAAATCCTTTAGAATTAGACGAAAATAACTAAGTGTTAAACTAGATTAGTTGTGAAATTCGCTTGAACCACTATAAATATGAACTGCAAGACCCAAAACTTGTAGAATCGTTAACGCTACATTACCCTGAAACTTAGGATCAATCTCAAAACCCAGTTGCTCTCGGGAGCACATTGAAACTTCGTATCGGACCTGGACCGCGCATCGAAAGTCCGATTATTACGAAATCAAACGGTTAGGACCGCCTTACTGGGCTTGATAACCATCTCAGAAATCAAATCCAGATAGTATCCAGAAACACACAACTTGAGCCCGGAGCAAAGTGTGTGAGAAACGCGAATATCTTTAGAAAACGTGCTCAGATTTAAGTGAATTAAGTCGTTCACTTGCAGGCCAAATCTAAGGATTCAGACCGTCAGAATCTAACCCAATTACATCCTCGAATCAGGGGAAATTTTCAACACATGTCAGTGTACTTGTGACCCTGATCGAATACCGGCGACCGTTGAACTGAAACTGGTCCGTCACAGTCGATCTGTAAATTCGATCGGACCGAAAACTTAACTCGACTGCACGCAGAAAAGGGGCCTCTAAAAGTGCTCCGTTGAACCGAAACAGGTGGGTTTTGGCTATAACCTAAGTATACCATGGCCCTGGGGCCATTTCGGTCAGTTCTGGGCCTATATAAGGACCTTAAACCCTCTCTCACTCATGCCATACGAATTTCCAACCCTAGAGAGAGAGAGAGAAGAGAAAAGAGAGAAGGAAAGAGAGAAAGTGAGGGAAAATGTTGGGGTTTGCTTCTGGGATTCTTCCCTGGCGCTCCACGTGCTTAACCACCACATCTGTATCGTTTTTCCGGCGATTTCGACTCCGTACTTGGGTAAGACATCCTAACCCTAAATTGTTCTAGGGATCTAAAGATTAGATGGTGAAATGGCTAACCTATTTCATGTTATAGGTTGTCGTTGTGCCGTAGACAAAGGCGTTGTGTTCAAACTGAGTTCGATTCGAGTCTACCGGCGAAAGGTGCGGACTATAAACGTTTAGGTTATGGTTTTCAAGGCTTTCAATGTCAGTTAATGATTTATGACTGACTTGATTGTTATCACATGCTTAGATACGATGTTTTCCGCGTTTTACACACATATATATGAACTATGTTTGAATATAGTGTATTCCATGTGTTTGTTGATATGATTAAATGAGTATGGAATTTGAATCTGTGCTTGCCATGATTATTAACTATGAATATATGATTGTGGTGTATGTAGCAATTCCTTTATAAAAGGGCTTGCCAGGATATATGTTATAACTAGTCTAATACATGTATGTTGAAATGTGTAGCCTAAGTGTTTGATAAAATGCCTGAATGAGAAAATGCTCGTTTAAATGTATGTAATGAGGGTGTTGAGGTAAGATTCTCAATCCTCTTATCTATGGCTACAGTTTCCTTTATGTAACCTACCTCACTACTATGTGCTTTATGGTTGAAATGCCTATGTATGCTAACATGTATACTATGTGTTTGTTGAAATACCCAAATGAGATTTATATTTGATTTTAGTTGTCACATGTTGTCTTTGGCTACTACATGCAAATACAATTGCTTGAAGTGTGTTTGGGGCTACGATGTAATCCAGACAATCGATAATGGTTTACAATGAGTGGCCGAATTAGTCTCGCCACATCTGATGCGTTCGATGAATCTGAGTCGTA
This sequence comes from Magnolia officinalis, assembly GCA_021015155.1. NCBI lineage: Eukaryota > Viridiplantae > Streptophyta > Magnoliopsida > Magnoliales > Magnoliaceae > Magnolia > Magnolia officinalis. Next base: position 77,276,989 of record JAJHSJ010000001.1, read on the forward strand.
CGATGATGGTCCACAGTGGTACCATGTCGATTAATTTAGATACGCTCGTACCAATCGAACTTGTCAAGCAACTCGATTGGCCCGATGTATGTTTACCATGTATGGACGCTACTACTTGAATCTAAGGTACCAAAGTCACCAGTGGAAAGCCCGTTTAACCTTGGTACCTCGATCCGCTAAGACTCATGAGCCGGACATGGCGGTATGGGACACCGTGGTCGAGCTGTCGGCCTATGCTGGGGCGACGAGCCTCCCCGTAGTGTCCAATGAGCAACCCAAACTCGTAAGCAGAATAAGGTGGTATAAGACACTGTATTCGAGCTGTCGACCTACACTGATCAGGTGACGAGCCCTTTGTAGTGATCTCGAGTATGAAATAGGCCTACCCCGGTGCAGCCTGGCTGTGGTCCCCAGTCGGGTTGGCGACGAGCCTTCGAAAATAGACTGTCAGTTGGTAGGGCATTAGTGGTAGTGACCTATAACTTGCTTATCGTATGTGATTAAATAGGATTGACGACCCTAAATGGATTATTGTTTGGGTTAATGATAAAAAGGGTAGGTACCTTAGTTTCCCAATCCTACTATATGAAAAGGACTAATAAGAACTTGAAAATCACGCTCATGCACCATATTGCATGTGCAATTTGGCGTTGGGTAGAGCATTGAGGAAGTGACTGACATGCCGCGACCATGAGATGAAGATCCAGAGGGAGTGCAGGCGAGGGCATGCATCATTACTACATACTATTTTTGCATTAATCAGAGTACTTAGGAATGTTTAATTGTATTGCTTTATCATTACTGCTTGACTGAATTGATAACATGTTAACCTTCGCTTTATAGCTCCACTGAGTTGATCACTCACTCCCACGTTACAGGATGGTGTTTTAAACACCAACCAGACCATGTTTTAGTTTCAGATGATGGCGTTGCTTACGAAGAGGAGCCGGACTTTTATGATGATGAGGAGGGTTTCTCCTATATGCAGCTATCAGGCGGGTTTATGTAGACCATGTTCTGATCGACAGGGTTACAGGGGTGCTGATAAGATATCATTACACTTGTTATTTTGCACTTTTGGAACACCCATGTATATTCATTTTTTTTCATTTTTGGTGAATACATGTATATATTTAACCTGGTAACATGTTCACACTCTGGAGACTTACAACAATTTATATATTATATATATCTATCACAGTCTTCCACTTGCGTAATTTAACTGTCTCTGGAGTATGATATGTTGTTTTGGTATAATCTCACTCATGTTTAATGCACTAACACAGACAACATTTAATCATTATTATCTATGTTGCATAAGTGATGCGTTGGAACTCAAGAGTGGAGCTTATGCTCGACCCCCGATTTTCAAGGCGTTACAAAGACAGGTAAGCATACCTTTTGAAAACATACAAACTTAAAAAGTTATGGAGAGATCTCATACCCTGGTAAGGCCCACCATGGTGCATGTTATTGTGCACAGCTGCCACACATTAGGTGAGGAAGCAACCTTAGAATGAATTAAGCACGCGAATAGAGAAACAAAGATCAAGCAATCACAAATAAACACGAAGATTTTACGTGAAAAAATCCTTGCATAAAAAAAAAAAAAAAAATCAAAAAAAAAATCACAACAACAAGTGACAAATGATCCACTATAATCAGAAAGTTATAAGAGATGGACAACTTACAGTTTCAAAACTCTCATCTCTCAACACGAATTTCCCTTGAAAAACCATATAAATTGTGTAGGCCCTCTCTACAATACATGGATTTTCTCTAATTCCATATTACAAAGGCTTATATAGACTTTTGTAAGAAAATAGAAATAAAGTTTGCACTTACGCAGAACTTGCACATCTCGTTCGATCAACCCCACTTGACCTTTGGTCGACCGGAATCATCACAAGGATTCTCGATCGACTGGAAGTGATCTCAGTCAATCAGGAGCAAAACAAAGACTGTCGATCAACCCAGACAGGGTTCGGTCGACCGAACAGGTTTGGACAGATTAAAGGCACTCATTCAAAAATCTCCACCATAGCTTTAATCTCTTTAATATCTACTATTCTAAGCTATTATCACCGGATCTAAACCTCAATAGTAACACCACCATCTTCGCTTCTCATGCACACTTCGTCTTCATCCATTCTTTGCCTAGCCCAAATAAGTTGAGAAAAATTCGAACTTTTTTGCACGAACCACTTTTGTAAGCATATATGCTGAATTTTCACTAGTGTGAATATTCTAAAGAGTAACAATGTCTTCCTCTAGCATCTGTTGGATAAAATGATATGTACACCAATGTGTTTAGTCCAGAAGTGATATACTAAGTTCTTCATCCACGCTGTTCATCGTTTTTCTCATATCATTTTAAGTTATGAGCCAAAACATGAGGCAAGTCTAGGGATTATATGGACCACAAGGTGGGGATTGAACGTCCACCATTAAAAACTTCTTAAAAAAAAAAAAACACATCAAGGTGGCCCTTAGAAAGGTTTCAACGGTGGATGTCATTATCACTGCAGCTTCCTTTGGTATGGTCCACTGGCGTTGTGGAGCTGCTTCATTTTTTTGGGTCATTCCTTAAAATGATATGAGAAAAGCGATGAACAACATGGATAAAACACTTACATTACGGTGAGCCCCACACAGGGGCGGCTCTAAGGGGTAGGCAAGTGAGGCAATCGCCTAAGGCCCCCTAATTATAAGGGCCCTATATTATAGCAAAATTAAAATTTCTTAATTATGAAGTCCCATATTATAGAAAAATTAAAATTAAGAAGAAAAAAAAAAGCCTAAAATTTTTGAAATAAAACTTATTGAAAGGCCTACAAAATAGGAACATCTAAAAATTAGTTTACAAATTTGAAATTGAAAATAAAAAACAAATCCTAGAAACTAGCACTATCAATAATAACAGTCTAACTCTATCATTTCTTATCAAAGTAATAACATCATTTCCAATAAATTCTTCTCCCAAAACCCAGGACCACAACTACCTACTTTATTGCTAATTAAGTTTTCAAAAAATTAAATTCTAACGTCATTTTTCTAAATTAAATTCTAACTTCATTTTTCTAACGGTACAGTGGCACACCAATGTCTAATTAGATTATTAGTAGTGGATTGTTCTTTTTGCTAAACAGCAAAATAATCGCACAACACAACCGACTTTTTTGTTAAATAAAACAGTTTCTCAATCTCAAAGTATTTCCTACTTTTTTGCTAAACAATATCTGCAAAACAATTTATTAAATAATCAGCAAATCAGCTTCTGAGAGTCTTGATCCGTTGGTTGTTGCTGGTTCTACAAATTTAGGATTCGTTAGGTTCTATTATTCAAGAATTTATATTTTAATTTATTATTTATATCAATTAGATTTTATTTATCTATTATTATTATAACAATTATGTCTCAAGATAGATTAAACGGTTTAGCAATTTTATCTATCCAAATTGATTTATTGAGTAAATTTAAATACAAAAGTTTAATTAGGAATTTTACATCGAAGCAGGAAGCAAATTTATGGTTTAATTTTAAATTATTATTATTATTATTTTTTTTTTTAAACTAAAAAGCCTCATTTTTATGACTTGTGTTGAGCCGCCCTAGCGCCACGTAGCCCCGCTCGAACAGGAGTGGGTAGGACGCAATCCGCGTCTGAGCTTTGGATGTGCCTCATTTCCAGGTTTATGCTTAAGAAATGGCTCTAACACATAAATCAAGGTGGGGGCAAGAAGTTCCAGCTGGTGTGATCGACAATGACGTATATCCATCGGACGGTTTTGCAAGCTCATTTTAGAACTTGCGGTCAAGTGGGTCATACGGGAGGAAAGGATGGGATTTAATCACCACCGTTGAAACATTCCCACGCTATAAAAGTTTTGTATATGGGTAATTTTGGTTTTTTTTTACTTAATCCACAGGGAATGACATTATATTATAAACTTGTTCGATGGATCACCTCATTTTTTATGGTACAAGATTTTTTTATTTATTTATTTTTTTTTTTTAAAAAGGCAAAATGGATGGACGGGTGAACTTCTTACATACATCACGGTGGCCCATCTACATCCCAGAGTAGGAACTTTGGCGGGAAATCCGCGTACCCAATGCCATTGCCTACGCATAAACCTATCCTTCTCCGTTGTTTCCCTCCTGCAGTAGCTTCTCCACTAAGCAATCTCACGATAAATAGCAATAGCCATCTCCGTTTTCCTCTTACAGAAGCTTCTCCACTAAGCAATAGCTCGTGAGCAAACGCAACCGTAGCTTTGTTTGGCTTTTCTAGGCTTCAATTTCCCCACATCTTTAACTTTGATTGACAAGAGACCTTTCTTTCTCATTGGAAGACCCTCCGATCTTATCAAATCGATTCGAGTCTTCTTTTCCTTTTTTTCTTCTGTTCGATCTTCAACGGCGACACCATCTATCGTACCTGCAAAGGCCATCTTTCAAACCGAAGGGAGATTCTACACTTGCTGCGATTGGTGTGGTTTGGCCTTCCCAACGGCTCTAATTTTCTCTTGTTGATTCAATACAAAAAGAAGAGATAATTGTTTGTAATCTATTATTTAGAAGTTTTTTATTTGATTGTTTTCTTTATTTACTTGTATACAGAAGAACAGTTTGATTGTTTTCTTTATTTACTTGTATACAGAAGAACAGAGAGAGAGAGAGAGAGAGAGAGAGAGAGAGAGAGAGACAGAATGAATGTTGTTTATTATAAATTTAAAAGTGCAAAATGTTATGAGAGTTTGGCTATGCATGATTCTTTCATATCAGTCTGGAATTTGAAAGAAAAAATAGTTGAAGCAAAGCATTTGGAGAGAGGTACTGATTATGACCTCTTGCTTACCAATGCCCAGACCAATGAAGGTCGGTTCGTTTACCTCTTTCTTCTTTTTCATTCAGTAATTTATGTTTGGTGTCTGCGAGTAGCATTACTCTTAGTTATCCTACTGTATGGAATAAAATTGTGTTCCTTCTGAATGATTATTCTGCAATTTCAACCACTTGTTCGAAAACTGGATTGAAAGATTAATTCAAGTAATTATAGATATTGTACAATGATCATTCTCAACTACCACAATTTCTAGTTATGTCAGCACTCCATTCTCATCGTATAAATCTTTCCCCTACCGAAATTGTTCTGAATTACCACAATTTCTGGTCACGTCAGCACTCCATTCTGATGTTATACATATTTCCCTTACTGAAATTATGGGCAGGTGATGCACTACAATCTCCTCAGTCCTGACCATCTTACTGTTGGATGTTTCATTGCTAGTGACTAATGGCTATCTTATCTTTTGAAAAATGTATTTTGTTGGCTGATGATCAGATGGCCAGGGTTGTCCTGTGAGGAAGTTTGTAGTAGCATTGCCCATGATATGATTGCCAGATGAATGGTCTGAATCATTGAAAGGTGGCCCTACCTCTTACATAGTGTTGGCCTCCATGAAATGTCAGTAATTTGGGACTAGTGTTATGCATTTCATCATGTGAAATGCTATCATGATGCATGCTTCATACAGCCTTTTATAAAGAGCATAGTATGAGAACCTGAAAACTCAACTTGACTCAATGTTCAACTGGGTTGGGTAGACTCAAAGACTTGATCCGACTCGACTCGATATTTAATTGGGATTTTTATGTAAAAATTCCTCAGAAATTCTGTTTTGGGCATGTTCGGGCTTGTAAATTGAGACTCAAACTTGTGAGGGAAACAAGGAAATTGTAATCATTACATTTCCAGCCATTTACCATTGTAATTGGAAAACCAAACACACCCTTAACGAAATAATGCCTCCATGAATCAAATTGCCCAGCAGGTGCTTTTTGAGGGAGTGACGAAATGCCTTCCATTATTTTTTTTTTTCCACTAAAACCAATAAAGTTGAGAATTGTAGGGCCCACGTGATTTGTCTATGGCATTCAACCCGTCTAACATATACACCGGAAAGTGTTGATCCCCCAGAAAAAAGGGGCCTAACAATACATTAGATGGGCTGCAAGTGAATTTGGATGTTTTTGGGTGGCATAAATTATTTTTTGTGGCCCTCCCAATGGTTAGATCCACCATATATTTTCTTCATCTAATCATCATGAAGGGATTGCATCTGTTGAATGCCTTGGATGTCATACACATGCCACTTGGGCCTCCACAGTTCTCGACATCAAAATTTTATGAAGGAAAAAAAAAAAAGAAAAGAGGTATTTTGGCAATTGCACACCTCCAGAAGCACAACTTGGTTATCTCCAATCATGGAGGCATTATTTGGTAAAATCTGAATTAGCAAGGAATTTTGTTTTAGAAATCCCTGTTTAATTTACTGTAATTAAACATATTACGTATGCCAATGGATATCTTAAATAGTTAGAACTAGGAATAAGTAGCATAAAATTGAAGTATTTTATTGTAGTAGCTGGTTGATGTGTTGGTTAAGTGCTTCTCTCCGTCTGGGTGGGGTTGTATGTTTGATTCTCACCCTCCCCATGTACTTTTTACTAACAATATCTCTATGACTCACTGTGTAACTTGCCTCGAGTCATCACGAGTCGCCTAGAGTTGAACTCGTCAAGTTTTCTGGATTCAAGATTGAGTCAGGCCCATAACTGAGTTTCCAAGAGACTTGGCTCGAGTTTCCAAGAGACTCAGCTTGAAATCTTGCTGAGTTGAGTTTACTCGGCCAAATTTCAAGTTGAATCGGTGAGTCTTAGAACTATGATAAAAGGGAAGTGCCTATGAAGTGCCATTCCCATCAGACATCCCCAAGTTTGTGATTGGGAGCATTGATTTATGCTACCACCAGGATGTCCAAGGGTCCAAATTCATAGTGGCTAGATTACTTGCCCATCCAATTGAGATTCACTGATTGGAAGGCTACCATAGACTATCTCATTGCCTTCTCAGGTGCAGACACATGGTGGCCCACCAAATCATTGATCATAATCACTGTCCACAAGTTCTGTGTGTATGTTCAAATGCTTTTGGTTTGCACCTCATGTAAGTCCATGAATTGATAATGCCTCATGGTAGCATTTCTTTATCTCCCCATCCATAGAAGGGGTTGGGATGATTATACTCAGGATATTTGATCAGAATTTTCTATGGTCAAAATGCCAACTGCAATTGGTGATAATTCTAGGTGTTGAGATTTTGCATAGGATTAGACTCCGTATTTAAGATTTTATATTTTCCACAGTTTTGCATGTACATTGCTGGTGGGAGTTCTTCGCTCTCATTGCTAGTCCCAAGCCTGATAACGGGGGGTTATTTCAACAATCTGACAGTTCACAGAGTGGAATGGCAGAACAGGATTAGTGTAGCCGACCCTAAGTGGTTGGGATAAGGCTTAGATGATGATAATGATAATGATTGGTGACATCATTATCATCATCATCATCTAAACCTTATTCCAACTAATTGCGGCCGGCTACATGATTCGAGTTTTGCAATACTACTCTATCAAAGGCCATAACTTCAGTTAAACCATAGGTCATCAAGTCTTTTTCTTACTACCTCCACCATGTCCTGTTGTACCTTCCCGTTGTACTTTTAGAGATTCCAACTTGTACCAACTCCAACCAACACATAAGATTTAGATGATGATGATTTTTCTATAAGTTTATTTCGCTGGCAATATGTGTCATTATTCAGACATTCTCTGTAGTATTTTTTCATATAGTCTTTGTGTTATGTTGTGTTTTGCTTCAGATTATACTGATGAAGAAATGCTGGTACCAAGAAATACGTCTGTATTAGTTTGCCGGGTTCCCGGACCGCCTCGCATGCACATTGTTATAAAACGAGAAGAGTAATACATCTCACTCTGAATCTTGATCATTCATTTCGTGTTTTCTTTGCATTTAAAAATAGTGAATTCTGTTTTGGCCCTTCTTTTCCCTGGCTTACATTCTCAGAGTTCTTTTGGTACTCGAGTCTTTATTTCTAAAGAGGAAATTAAGAGCTTCAATCTGTTTTCTGGTCGCAGGGAGAGTAAGGTAGAAGAAGTTTCAAATTCTAAGAGCACTGTGTCTGTTGCTGATTCATCTGACATGAGATCTCTAAATGTAAGACTCTTTAGTGGACTGGTTTGGCAATGTCATTTTAGACACTGATTTTGGAAGAATTTTCTATTCTATATGATTGCAAGTGAATGATAGCAAGTGGAAAATCCAAAATAAATATATGTTTGTCTTGCTTTCCAGCCTGAAGAATCAGAAGGGTATGATTTTGGTAATGATCTTTTTGCTATTCCAGAAGTGGTGCCAGTGCAATTGAGCAATCTGGTGCAAAATGATCAAAGTAAGGCTAAGGAGGATAGGAAGGTGGAAATTAATCTTAGGAAGGCTGAGGAAGATAGGAGGATCAAGGCATTAGTCAATACACCTGCTTTGGACATGCAATGGTGAGACATTGTCCCTTTCATTCGTTCTTGGATATGATGTGGTGTTTCCATTGTCAACATGTTTTTTTTCGCCGTCTTCACCGTTCTAGATATGTCTTACAGGAAAACAAAGGGAACTTTTGGTTTTGGAGGCGGCTTTGGAAGGGCTACAGGTGATAGAATGGTGAAGGGCCATGGTTTTGGTATGTTCCATGGAATTTGAAGTCTTTTTTTCTCTGTGTTTATTACTGATACCAATGTTCCTTAATTCTTTTAATTGTTAGTACAAGCACCTTGGGTCTTCCGTATGTAATATAACTTGCATTCCTCCAATATTATTTAATGAAGAAAGTGTATGGGTTACAAACATTGCATCTGATGTGCTTATATAAGCAAAGAGGGTCTAGACTCATAATCCAACTTAAAATGGAAGATTTTTCTGAAGTAGTAAAAGGTATCCAGTCCTACCCAAACTTGTAAACACATCTTAGATGACTAAAAATAGACTTTGGATGACAACAGGACTCCGAAACCCTAAATACAACAAAAACATATCTTACTAAAAATAGTAAGTTGCAAGCTAAAATGCATATTTGAGCCTGAAAACAGCCTTTTTATAAAAGAAATCCCTCGGGTCTAACCAACCCCGTCGATTACCATGTAGTAGGCTGGTCGATAGCTTTCCAACGACATTTGAACATGCAAATCCGATAACCCGTCATGAGGTTATGGCCGTCCAAAGCTATAGTGGGCATTTAAGCCAATAGAGCTTTTCGGCATGTTTTCCTTAGATCCTAGCCATCCATGAAGTTGTCCACAACCTGTTACACATCAGTTCTGCATATACCTTTTTTAAAAAAATCAATCCGAGGATCTTCTTGTTTTCTATTTTCAGTTTTCATATATAAACCTATTATCATTGCAGTTCTTTCTGGTTCTAACATTTAAAATTTTGCTTGATATGAAGGCCGGGGTGGATTGTTGGAGCGCAAGACACCTCCACAAGGGTATATCTGTCATAGATGCAAAGTGCCCGGGCATTTTATTCAGTATTGCCCAACAAATGGTGATCCTAGCTACAACATTAAAAGGTTGAAACATCCATCTGGAATTCCAAGGTCGATGCTAATGGATACTCCAGATGGCTCCTATGCATTACCAAGTAGAGCTGTTGCTGTTATAAAACCAAATGAGTAAGCTGATATTTTATCTCTTTCATTCTTTTTTCAAAGGCAAGTGAATATTTCCTCTTTTGAAAGGCATGATGGCTTATCTTTGACATTTTCAACTTGAAACAGAGATGCTTTTGTGAAGGAGATTGAGGGGTTACCTTCAACTCGATCTGTCAGTGATATTCCTCCAGAATTGCATTGCCCACTGTGTAAAGAAGTAATGAAAGATGCTGCCATGACTGGCAAGTGCTGTTTCAGGAGTTTCTGCGACAAATGTAAGTTTTCTGATCTTTGGAACTGTCTCTTTTACGGTTCTTTTTAGCAGTAAGTAATAATTTTAATTTTGTATGATATTTGGTGGTCTTTTTTATTATTATTATGTATTTTTAACTGAATTTGGTAACTTCATTACCCCCTGCTGTTCTAGTTACCTGCTTTCAATTGCAATAGAGCATGTTTTTAATTGTGCATTACTTCATTTGTTCACACCAAATATCATGAAATTTCGCTATTATCAGTCTAAGTTGCTGCAATATTTCATTAAGTTTGCAACAACCAAACACATCCTAAAACATTTCTATAATTCTTCTTTTTAAAAATAAAAGCAAAGAGTTCTTCAAAAAAGAATAAGAAGCAGAAGAAGCAAAGACACTATTCAATGTAAAAGAACCAATTTAATTTTATTATCTTGTTACATAATAAAAACATGTTGGTTCTGTCAGTGCTGGGATCTAGCCATTTCCAAATTACAAACTTCATGCTTACAATGCTTGCATCTCTGTATGAAAACTGCCAAAACGTTCACGTGAAGCCCCAACTGATTAGTGAACTGGCATTATTTTTGGTCGATCATATATGTAGTGGGCCCACCTGATTCAAGGCCTGGATGCCCTGCAGATGGTAATGGAATGGTCGGTTTTACAAAACTTGGTTTTTAGTGGGGGATCCTTGCGGAGATGTGAAACTCTGGTTTCAAATAGCATCATGATACACAATGTTGGGGTCTATTGTGCTTTACTTTTCATGGCAGTTGTTTTTTGTATTTTCATTCAATGTTTGTTTATTCATTTAAAGATTTAGGCCTTAAGTTACAATAATTTTTTATATGTGCTGTAAATTCTCAGTTATCTGTGCATTTTTAATCAGGTATCAGGGACCACATAATCTCAAAGTCAATGTGTGCATGTGGGGCCACAAATATCCTTGCAGATAGCCTAATACCTAATAAGACACTCAGGGAGATCATCAACCGTGTCTTAGAGTCAACAACCAGTAGTACTCTAGAAAATGCTGGAAGCTTATCAAATGTTCAAGGTTTGCATTTCACTGAAGCATTTCTCCTTCAGTTTATCTGATTCAAATAATATTTCTGGTGTGATAATCTAAACCCATCTGTTTTCCTCAGAGAGCAATTCGTGCACTCTTTCTGCTCCTGTGAAGGAAGAACACATACCACCTTCTCATAAAGATAACACTTTGAATAGAAAGAGGCCTGCGGATGAAGAGAAGCTTACCATTGGTAGTCTCCATCGGTCCTTGGAGAGAAGTAAGACCACAACAAATACCACAAAATCTGAAGTGACAGTGGAGGCTATAAGTGGGAAAGAACCAGCATCGCTAGGGGTTGCTCCTCTGCTAGCCAAAGAGAAAGTCCAGCAGAACCTGCCCATTGCAGGGCCAGGTGAATAATTTTCAGGCATTGAATTGAATATTAAAATTCGTTTTGTTTTGGTTTGTGGGCTAGTTTTTAGACCAGTTAGGTTTGTCATGCTCACCTGGGAATTAGGAGCATGTTGAGGCTTAGCCATTACCAGCCAATTTGAAATGAAATAACAAGTTTATATATATATATATATATATATATATATATATATATATATATATATATAATATATATATATATATATATAATATATATATTATATATATATATCTATCTATCTTTCTAAGCGAGATGTGTATGTTGGTTGTTTCCTGACCTTTTCTAATCACTACAGGAACGAAGAAAAGGAAGCAAGCATGCAAAGCTGCTGCTAATGGTTAGCCTGTCACATTTTTTTTTTTTTTTTTTTTTTTTTTTTTTTTTTTTTTTTTTTTTTAATTCTTCACAAGTAACATCCATCCATGACTTCTCAATATGCGACTGAAACCCACATGTATTACAAAATTTGCATGGCTGCCCCCTGAGGTGAATACATGCTGGGTTTTGGGAGATCTTCTATTGGAAAATTACATTTGCACCTCCATTCTTGAAAACGAAAAATCAAAACTTTGAAACCTGATACAGTATAGTCTTATGTTTTAGCAAAATAATGACCTAAGTCAATGCCAAAGATACTGCATTTATGGCATAACTGTCTAAGATCACCTGCAGGGAATTTTTTTTCCCATTTCCATTATCTTGTGATTTGAAAACCAAAATGATTGAATAATATTATAATTTACTGTTTTATTTTTGCAAATGCGCTCGTGCACAAACAAAGAGAGGGAGAAATTAGTGCAAGGATAAGTGCCAACCTGTCAATTACGTACAACATCCAACCCGTCTGAAAGGTTCCCCTGATAATGAGGAACATCTGCCACAAACTCCAAGCCAATCCACTCATCAGGTGGGCTTCACCATAGTAATGGACAGAAGACCATCGGATTCAAAGTACAGGTGTGGCCCATCTAACTAGTGGATCAGGCTATTTTTTATAGCAGGTGATCTTCATGGTGGGCCCAAACTTTGGATGGGTTTGATGTCGTACACAATTAATAGGTGAGCTCTCATCCACTAGTTAGATGGTATATGAGACAGGTTAAGAGGCTGCAAAATTGGAACAAGGGATGGCTTTGCGAGGCCTAAATCCGCATAGTTAGTTTGGTTATAACTTATATGGATTAGGATGAATTCTCATTTTGATTTACCAACATTTTAAGTTCTCAAATTCTGCTGTCATTCATGGATATAACCTTGTTTAGAAATTCAATTTTTGCAAGTATTGATATGCTTGTGGTGACCTGCAGTTGACAAAGTGATCGCAACTGCTCGTTTCCCTTGTTACACGCAAGGATTACAATGATGGATCTTACTGACTGTTGAAGAAAGAGAAGGCGCACATTTGAAGTTTCCAAGAAGTCAATGTGAATTTTATTTTTTTTATTTTTTTTTATTTTGGAAGAAATGTAAATAGGGAAAATATATTTTTCTTATTTATTTTGGTGGTTGCCAAACAATTGTATAATAAGTTTTTTATTGGTTATATAAAGAAAAGTTCATTGGTGCATAAGACTTGTTGATTATTGTCTTTACTTGAAATCTATTCTTGATAGCATTATCAATGGTGCATGCATTTTTCGACATGTATCCATTGGATAGAGGGGCTTTGTGTTTGTTGGAGAAAATGCAATGCATTTCTTTTTTGCTTGTATGGATTTTGTCCAATCAATGTTGATGGGGGTTTGAATGTGATAGATGCCTCACATATAAGGATGGCAATTGGCAGGGTAGCCCGCCCTGTCCGACCCTGTTTTGAGCCAGGCTTGGAGTAGCTAGTCCTGTGGGCTGGTCTTAGTCCTCGCATGCATGGCCCAATCAATTTTTAAGTCAGGCTTGGACTTTTAAGTCGTTTTAGCCCAACGTGAATGTAGACCATTGGTTTCATTCCTCTAAAATTCTTACGCCTTTTGGTCCAACCTTTGATTGTCAATCCATTTTTAAAGTCACTTTGATATGATTACCCTACTCTTCTGATCAAAAGGATGGGAATGGATGGCCCATATTTATTATAATAGAAAATTTTCAACTTAGTTATTCGGACTGTCCACCATTTGGGGCCACCTTTAATTGCCTCCACCTCTTATGAGTTGACTTTATTTGGTGATCATAATCATCCAATTATGATTTTCTCATAAATCCCAATTTTACCAAAGGACTCCTTCACAAATAAAGTCCAACTCTACTTTAGCCCATGGTTTGAATAGCTGGGTCCGTGGGCCTAGTCCAATCAATTTTTAAGTCGGGCTCAAGCTTAAGTCATTTTCTTTTTGCATGTGTGACCGAACTTTATCAAGGAATAGGTTAGGAAACTTCTAGTGGTAAATGTTGATTTTCTCACTTTTTGAACCGAGCAAGTTGGGTCAGGCACAAGCCCCACCAAATTTTTTCTTTTTTAAAAAAAAAAAAAAAATTCTTTTAGCTAGGGATTGGGTCCAGGCTTGTGTTGCTAGGTTCAGGCCTTGGGTGTCTTAAATATCGGTCAAGAATAGGCCTAGTGAAGCTTGGGCCAAAAACCGGGCCATTGCTACCCTTATAGTGCATGTGAGATGTGGTAATTGATTTGAAGGTGTAAAGTGTTAGCGCATTAATTTTCGCACTTTATTTATCAATCACATGAGTCATTGTGTCAAGCAATCGGTTTAGCCTTTGAAAAGTGAAGACCAAAGACACAAGCGAAGTTGAAGCATTAAGGAAGCAACAATAGGTAAAATGGGCGTCTTGGTGACCCTAACCCTTGACCCAAAACAACCTTATAACCTCTATATAATCTTGGCCTAATAGGAATACAAAATTGATCATCCCTTAGCCTTAGGAGACTAATAAAAACATGATAAACAAGGCTAGAATAGGTATGAATCTGCCGTGTAAAAGTTAGCTCAAAACATCATATTCTAAGTCATGTTTGATGGCATCGAGCTGCCATCGAACGGCCTTCGATGACATCGAAGACCTGGCCAATGACATCGATCGAGAGTCAGAGATGTCCAACAACTTACCTGGATTCATGTATGGAATTCTCGATGGCATCGAGGTCGCTTCGATGACATCGAAGTATCCTCGATGGCATCGATTGAGATCCAGAAATGTTCAGCAAGGTTTTTGGATTTTTCCGTTGATTCTCTCGTGGGACCCATCTTGCATCAATCTTTAACGTTCAAGAAAATCTTCCCCTGAAATCATCTGCGCAGACCCACGCAACTGATCTTTAGGTTGCGCAGACCCGCACAATGGACTTTTGAGTTGCGCGGTCCCGCGCAACTGATATCGTTTGCGCGGTCCCGTGCAAGCGATCCCAAAGTCATTTATTCTTTTTCTTACATTCTTCTTTCTAGTACTTTGCTTTCCAATCTTCTTCTGCTTCATTCCTTTCATCACTTTTTCATGCCTCAACAGATACCCCTGGAGCTGGAATTTTACCAAAATACCTAAGCTACCCTTGAGCTAGAACTTTACCAAAATACCTAAACTACCCCTAGAGCTGGAACTTTACCAAAACACCTAAACTACCCCTTGAGCTGGAACTTTACCAAAATACCTAAACTACACCTTGAGCTGGAACTTTACCAAAATAACTAAACTACCCTTAGAGCTGGAATTTTGCCAAAATACCTAAACTAACCCTGGAGAAGATCAGCACCATGGTGTTCTCTGACCACTACAATGAGATATTTTTTGTGCCTCAACACCACCTCAGGCAGAAATCACTAAGGACCAAATCCTTTAGAAATTAGACGAAAATTAATTAAGTGTTAAACTAAATTAAATGCTAGATTAGCTTGAACAGCTTTCTATACGATCTGTAAGACCTAAAACTAGTAAAATCGCCAACGCTACATTGCCTAAAAACCTAGGATCAATCACTAAACCCAGTTGCCCTCAAGAGCACATTGAAACTCCGTATCGGACCTGGACCGCATGTCAAAAGTCCGATGACCACGAAACTATACGATTATGACCACCTTGTTGGACTTGACAACCATCTCGAAAATCAAGTCTTAATAGTATTCAGAAACGCACAACTTGAGCCCGGAGCGAAGTGTGTGAGAAACGCGAATATTTTAAGAAAATGAACTCAACTTAAGTGAATTGGACCGTTCGCTTGCAGGCCCAATTTAAGGCTTCAGACCGTCAGAATCTAACCCAAATACACTCTCGGATTAGGGAAATTTCCTACACGGGTCAGTGTACTTGTGGCCCTGATCGAGTGACGATGACCGTTGAACTGAAACTGGTCCTCCACGGTCGATCTCCAAACCCAATCGTACTGAAAACTTAACCTGGCATAGATCCATTGTCAGGGAACTTTCCCCGGAACGTATGCCGAAAAGGGGCCTCTAGATGAGCTCCGTTAGCTCGATACAACCAACTTTTGGCTATAACCTAAGTATACCATGGCCCTGGGGCCATTGAGGTCAGTTCTGGGCCCATATAAAGACCTAAACCCACCGCTCTCTCATTCCATACGAATTTTAACCCTAGGAGAGAGAAGAGAGAAGAAAGAGAAGAAAAGAGAGAGGAGAAGAGAGAGAGACAGTGGGAGATTGTTGCAGGGATTCATCCCTGCCACTCCACGTGCTTAACCACCGCTTCCGTGTCGCCATACCGGCGATTCCGATCCTGTTATTGGGTAAGAAATTCTAACCCTAATCTATTTTAGGTATCCAAATAGCGTAAATAGTGAAATAGCTACCCTATTTCATGTTATAGGTTGTCGTTGTGCCGTAGACGAAGACTTAGTGTATAAACTGAGTTCGTTACGAGTTTACAGGTGAAAGGTGCGAAGTATAAATATTTAGGTTATGGTTTTCAAGGCTTTCAATGTTAGTTAATGATTTATGACTGACTTGATTGCTCTCACATGTGCTTAGATACGATGTTTTCCGTATATTAGATATGTATGTGTACTATATCGATTTTAATGCATTCTATGTGTTTGTTGAAATGTTTGATTGAATATGGAATTATGATTTGTGCTTGTTATGAGAGATGTTTGAGGATACATGATTGTTGTATGTGTGGCAACTCCCTTGTGAAAGGATTTGCTATAATCATGTTATAACTATTATATTACATATAATTTGATATGTGTAGTCTAAGTGTTTGATAAAATGCCTAAATGAGAAAATGCTTGTTGAAATGCATTTAATGAGGGTGTTAAGATAGGATTCCCAATTCCCTCATCTATAGTTACAATTTTCTTTATGTAACCTATCTTACTACCATGTGATTTATGGATGAAATGCCTATGTATGATAACTTGTGTACTATTTGTTTGTCAAAATGCTCAAATGAGATTTATACTTAAATTGGTTGTCACATGCTGTCTTGGACTATCACGTGTGAATGTTATTGTTTGGAGTGTGATTGGGGCTACGATGTAGTCCAAGCAATCAGTAGTGATTCCTGAATTAGTGGCCGAGGTCGTTTCGCCACACAAGACATGTTTAAGGAATCCGAGTCGTACTCTGATTGTCGACAATCGTTAGGCCACGCGGAGTGCTTACGCACTTCATGTCGATCAACTCAACGTACGCTCATACCAGTCGAGCTTGTCAAGCAACCCGATTGGCCTAATGTATGTTCACCATATATGGACGCTACTGCTTGAATCTAAGGTACCAACTTACCAGTGAAAAGTCCGTTTTACCTTGGTACCTTGATCCGCTAAGACTCATGAGTTGGACATGGTGGTATGGGACACCGTGGTCGAGCTCTCGGCCTACCCTGGGGTGATGAGCCTCCCCGTAGTGACCAGTGAGCAAACCAAACTCGTGAGCCAAATACGGTGGTATGGGACACTGTATTCGAGCTGTCGGCCTACGCTAAGGTGACGAGCCTTTCCCGTAGTAACCTCAAGTATAAACTAAGGCCTACGCTGATATGACGAGCCTCTTCGTAGTGACCTGAACTTGCATGTCCATTACTTTTAAATCAGGGGTGACGTTGCCCTATAATTTGCCTATCGTATGTGATTAACTAGGATTGACGACCCTAGATGGATCATCGTTGGGGTAAATGATATAAAGGGAGGTACCTTAGCTTCCCGAATACGCTGTTTGAATAAATCTCAACAAGAACTTGGCTAATACGATCATACACCGCATTGCATATGCTTTACCAAGGAAGCGCACATTTAGGGAGGTTGTCATGCGCGATCGTGAGATGATGTAGTTGAGAGTGTAGGCGAGGGCATTTATCATTATCACATATCATCCTTGCATTAACAAGAGTACTTAGGATATGATTGTTGTATTGCTTTATCATTACTGCTTGATTGAATGATAACATGTTAACCTTTGCCTTATAGCTCCATTGAGTTAATCACTCACTCCCACTCTGGGATGGTGTTTTAAAACACCAAACAGACTCTGGTTTAGTTACAGATGATGGTAATGCTTACGAGGCGGAGACTGATTTTTATTATGACGAGGAGGAGTTCTCCTACATGCAACTCTCTGGCGGGTCTATATAGATCTGGAGTTGCGTCATCGGGGCTACAGGGATCTGGACTAGATGACATCACACTTTATTATTTTGTAAATGTTTGGAGTTATACATGTAAATGTTTAACCTGGTGACTTTCATACTCTGGGGACGTATAATCACTTATATGCTTTATATATCTATCGCAGTCTTTCGCTTGCGTAATTTAACTGTCTCTAGAGTATGATATGTTGATTTGGTATAATCTCATTCATGTTTAATGCACTAATACAGACAACATTTAATCATCATTATCTATGTTACATAAGTAATGCATTAGAACTCGGGAGATGGGCTCTTGCTCGACCCCCGATTTTCAGGGCGTTACAACCCGGAAAAAGGTGTAACCGAGAATTGTACAGAAGGACTTTTTGACCGGTTATAAATGATTTTTGAAGGATGTTCCTGTCGTGGAACACCTTCATTTTGTCCTTATAAATTCTTGAGTTCTCGTATGCATCATTCCGGAATTTCCTCAAGTTTATTCAACTGTAGTTTGCGCAATGAACCAACGTTGTCCAAATTGAAGTTCAGATTTTTGATAGCCCAGTAGGCCCTATGTTCCAACTCTACAGGCAAGTGGCAAGCTTTCCCATAAATGAGTCTGAAGGGAGACATTCCAATGAGAATTTTTAAAAGTTGTACGATATGCCCATAAAGCATTTGTCAAACGGATTGACCAATCCTTACGGTCAGGGTTAACCGTTTTCTTCAGAATGTGTTTAATTTTCCTGTTGGAAATCCCAGCTTGTCCACTTGTCTGCGAGTAGTATGGAGTTCTCGCCTTATGAGAGATATCATATTTCTTCATTAAGTTTTCAAATGGCCTATTATAGAAGTGTGAACCTCCATCACTAATGATGGCTCGAGGCATTCCGAACCGGGAAATGATATTTTCTTTTAAAAATTGAATAACCATACGATGGTCATTGTTTCGGCATGGGATCGCTTCGACCCACTTAGTGACATAGTCTACTGCTAGCAAAATGTACAAATTCCCAAAGGATTGGGGAAATGGCCCCATGAAATCGATGCCCCAGCAATCAAATGCTTCAATGATAAAAATGGGTTTACAGGCATCATATTTCGATGGGACAATGCACCTAATTTTTGACAATGCTCACAAGCTTTACAAAACTCATGAGTGTCCTTGAACATAGTGGGCCAGTAAAAGCCGTACTGCAGAATTTTGGCCATAGTCTTTTTAGAAGATAAGTGACCACCACAAGCCTGCGAATGACAGAAAGAGATGACACTTTGGTGTTCATTATTTGGAACACATTTTCTTAGAATTTGGTCTAGGCAATATTTGAATAAATACGGGTTATCCTAGAAGAACTTACGAACCTCGGCGAAGAATTTTTTCTTATCTTGTGCATTCCAATGAGTCGGCGTGAAACCTGTGGCAAGATAATTAGCAATGTTAGCAAACCAAGGTAATTGGGAGAGTTTAAACAATTATTCGTCAGGGAATATATCGTTTATAGGTGGGGTTTCAAGGGAATTTGGGAGATCAAGTCTCGAAAGATGGTCAATCACTACGTTCTCTACTCCTTTTTTGTCCCATATTTCCAAATCAAATTCATGGAGTAGGAGGATCCATCTTATCAAGTGGGGCTTAGCATCATTCTTAGAGAGAAGGTACTTCAACGCCGCATGATCAGTGTAGATGATGATCTTGCATTCAATCAAGTAGGACCTAAATTTGTCCAAAGCGAACACTATGGGTAAGAGTTCCTTGTCCGTAGTAGAGTAGTTCACTTGGGCAGGATTTAGAGTTTTACTTGCATAGTGAATAATGTAGGGCTTCTTTTCTTTTCTCTAGCCTAATACCGCCCCAATAGCATAGTCAGACGCATCACACATAATCTCAAAAGGAATGCTCCAATCGGGTGGCTGCATGATAGGTGTAGTCAACATGCCCCTGAGCTTAGTGAAAGCTTCATGGCATTACTCAGTCCACTCATATGGTACATCCTTTTGAAGTAGATTGCATAAAGGACGAGAGAGGTGACTAAATTCCTTTATGAATTGTCTGTAAAATCCAGCGCGTCCTAAGAAGGATCTCACGTCTCATATGCTCTTGAGTAGAGGTAGGTTAGAGATAAGATCAATTTTAGCCTTATCTACCTCAATTCCCTTGGACGAGATGATATGTCCAAGAACAATTCTCTTATAAACTGTGAAATGACACTTCTCCCAATTTAGTACTAAATTCTTTTCCTCACATCACTTTAACACATTTTTTAGATTTTCCAAACACTCGTTGAAGGATGGAACAAAGAGAGAAACGTCCATGAAGACCTCTAAATATTGCCCCACCATGTCAGAAAATATACTTAACATACATCACTGAAAAGTGGCGGGGGCATTACACAATCCGAATGGCATCCTTCGGTAAGAAAAGGTGCCAAAGGGGCATGTGAAAGTGGTCTTTTCTTGATCTTTAAGGGCTATCTCTATCTAATTGTAGCTCGAATATCTGTCAAGAAAACAATAGTAAGAGTGACCAGCTAGCCTTTCAAAGATTTGATTAATGAAGGGCAAAAGAAAGTGGTCCTTCCTCGTGACGGTATTCAACTTCTGTAGTCAATGCACATTCTCCAACCAGTAGTAACTCTAGTTGGCACGAGTTCGTTGTCGGCATTGCTATGATGGTGATTCTAGACTTCTTAGGAACCACCTAAGTTGGACTCACCCATTGGCTATCGGATACGGGGTATATGATACCCACATCCAACAACTTAAGTACATCGTCCTTAACCACTTCCTTCATGTTTGGATTTAATCGGCGTTGTAGTTGTCAGAAGGTCTTCACATTATCCTCAAGATGAATACGGTGAGTACAAATCAAAGGGACAATTCTCTTGAGGTCCGCAATCGACCATCCAAGGGCTCCTTTATAATCAATGATAGTAGAGATAAGCATACTCTCCTGTTCTTGCTAAAGGTAGGAAGAAATCACCACCGAGTATGTCTTATTTTGACCTAAATAAACATATTTAAGATCACAGGGAAAAGGTTTTAGGTCAAGCTTTAGTGCTTTAAAGTTAGACGGTAGAGGCACTACATTAGTCTGGAGTAATTATTTAAATTGTGACCTCCATTGGTTAACTTCAAGTACCGGCGTAGCATCAAGCACGACATCCATCTCCCTAATCGTGTCATCATCCAAATCAGGGGAGTGGGTCAAGCACGTCTCTAGAGTGTCAGAGTATAGAGTCAAAAGTGATTTATATTCCACGAAAGAATCGATCATGTTGATGTTGTGGGTAACGTTATCATTCTCTAATTGTTTGCTCATATTGAAAAAGATGTTAAGCTCCAATGTCATATTTTTGAAAGATAGATTCATAATCTCATTCCTACAATTAATGATAGCATTTGATGTAGCAAGGAATGGGCGACCAAGAATGATGGGTATCTGAGTGCTCACATCCACGATGGGTTGAGGATCCAGAACAATAAAATCTACTAGGTAGTAGAATTTATCAACCTGGACCAACACATCCTCATTCATCCCTCTCAGTACACGAACTGATTGAGCAGTAAGTTGTAACGTGGTCCAGGTGGGTTTTAATTCACCAAGACCTAGTTGTTCGTAGACCAAGTAAGGAATCAGATTTAAACTCGCCCCCAAGTCAAGAAGTGCATGCTCAATCTGATAATTCTCAATTACACAAGTGATGGTTGGGCTACCGAGATCTTTGTATTTTTATGGCACATCTTTCTTGAGGATGACACTCACTTTTTCTGTCAAAAAAATTTTCTTTTGTATGTTTTGTCATCTTTTGGTAGTGCATAGATCTTTTAGAAATTTGACATATGAAAGATTTGTTTAATGGCATCCAGTAGAGGGATGTTGACCTTCACTTGTTTAAACACCTCTAGAATATCTTGAGAATTAGATAGAGGTTTTGGTGCAATCAACCGTTGAGGGAATGACGCAATCGGCTTACTTTGAGGTTCCGGTTCTAACCCATATGGATTAATGATAGGTCTATCATTCTTATCTTCTTTGGGGTCCTTAGGCTTTTCAGGCCTTACCGGAATAGATTTGTCAATTGTCTTTCCACTCCTAAGAGTGGTGATAGACTTGGCTTGGTCCATTTGATTTGAAGATCTTAGGTCACTAATTTCACATTGTGTCTTTGATTGGGGAGAGGTTGGACTGAAAGCATCCCTTTCTCCCCACTCACTAAGTGTGACTCAATCCTTTGAATATGCAAACATTCTCATTGTTGTTTTGATATCCTGGAATGCATGTATCGTATTTTGGGTGAATAGCTCTTGGTTTTACATGAATTTTTTAACTGTATCTTCTTGAGACCTCTTCTGATTTAAAAATTGAGTAAGGGCCTCTTGTGGGTTAGCCGTTTGTCCATTCCTCCAACTGAAAGTTAGATGGTTTCTCCAGTTGGAATTATATGTATTTGAGGTGGGTCCTCTGAAAGGTCTTTGGTAGTTGTTCACGGCATTCGATTACTCATTCAATATCTCTTCAAAAGCAGAAATTGTTGGGCAATTCTCAGTTATATATATGTTACAAGCACAAATACCACAAACAACTTCCGCAGCCTTATCAAATTTGATAGGTTCTACCTTCTTAAGTTCCATGGCCTCGACTTTTCTTGTGAGATTGGTCACTTTGCACTCATATCATCTTCCTCTTTTATAACATAAATTCCTCCCCTTCCTATTGATTGAGTAAGCTTAGAAGTGGTGACTCTGGAGAGGTGTCCCATGATTGCGCATTTTCTGCCAATTGATCAAGGTAATCCCACGCATCATTGGCCTCTTTGTTCATGAATTCACCATTACACATCATCTATATGAACTGGCACATTGGTGAAGTCAATCCGTTATAGAAAAAGCTTATTGTTCGTCATACTTCATACCCATGATGTGGATAAGAATTCGTGAGATCTTTGAACCTTTCCCAGCATTAGAAGAAGGACTCTTATTGCCTTCCTTAAAGTGTTAGTTTTATGAAACATGAAATTTTTTTTGAGAAATTCCCGGGTTATCTCGGCCCATGTGCCGATGGATCTTGTCTTTAAGGAGTGCATCCACATCTTAGCCTTCTCTTTCAATGAAAAAGGAAACAATTTAAGTCGCACTGTGTCCTCAGACACATTTGGAAAGTGTAATGTAGCGACTATCTCATCAAACTCCTTGATGTGCACATATGGACTTTCAGAATCTAGTCCATGAAACTTAGGAATGAGTTGTATCACTCTAAGTTTGATATCCACATTTCCTGTATTAAGTGGAAAGACCATGCAGGAAGGTGTACTCACCCCCGGCCGGTTGTAAATAATCGCGTAGAGTACGAGGCGGGGGTGCATTATGCACCTCGTGTTCATCTTGAACTTCCTTAACTAGTTGTTAAGGTTGAGGTTGTGTAAGTGTTATGGTTTCCTATTCCTTTGGTTGTCAAATTTTGTGGTGCCAAAAACACAATTTATGTCTTATGTAGCATGTTGATTCATATGTTCAAGACACTGCATCTTTGCTTTAAGTCAAGACGAAGAACTACTTCAAATCATTTCAAGAAATGCAAGTACAAGCTACAATGAAAGAAGTGATCTTATTCAAGACTCAAGTACAGCTCGAGATAATGTTCAACTCAAGATGAAGTATAACTCAAGAACGACAAATCCAAGCTTTTGAAGATCTCAAGTTCAAGCTACATCTTATAGAGATATCAAGCTTCACAATCTTCAAAAAGTCAACTATCATCTGAAGAAATGAAGTTTCAATGTCCTTACTTCACATTCAAGGTATGAATGACCTTAGATTGACCTTAGGGTAGGTTATTTTGTATACATAATTCAAATTGAATCTTTTTATAAGTGTTTGGTCTGTTCTAAGACCAGTCCTGAACTCTGTTCAACTAGTCCTAGAACTAGCTCGACCAGTCCAAGAAATTCCAAGACCAGTCCTAAATTGTTGTAAATTTTTAGAATTTTTTGGTTGAGCTTCGACCAGTCCTGAAGTCTGCTCGACAGGTTGTAGGAACAGTGCCGACTCATTCACGACCATTCCTGTAGCTACGACTCAAACTCCAGCAACCATTCTTGGTTCCTCACGACCAGTCGTGGGTTGGTCACGACCAGTCGTGGACACCCTACGACCAGTCGTGGAACGGTTTTATCCGATCGCGCTTAAAATTTCAAAATGCAGTTCAACCTACGACCAGTCGTGGTAGCCACATGACCAGTCGTAGACGCGATTTCTTCTTTTATAAATAGAACATGAATTTCAGAGTTTCTCAATCCGAATTCAAGTAAAATCAAGGCATCACTCTGAGATAAGTTTGTGTTAGTTTTTAAGCTACGTTGTGCATGTTTAATATTCTCTTTTGTTAGCTTTTGTCAATTTGATTTTATTTCTATATTCCAATTTGAATTGAAAAGAAGAATTGCTGTATTCCTTCTTCTTGGAATCAAAATCAAATAGAGCTAGCCCATCTAGTTTAATTTAAAATCAATTAGAACCTAGAACCATTTCAAAGTGAGTATTGGACATTTAAACTTCTATATTCGAACTTCTACTCCGATTGGTTCTTCCGGGCTGCTACAAAAGGAGAAATCCAGGTATTTTACTGTATTGTAAATTTCCTTATTTTGGTTTCTTTTGAGATTAAGCCAGAAAAATCTCATTGTGTTGGTTATCTGAGGAGAGCCAGAAAAACTCAAAAGTGGGGTTTTTGAATTGTGTAAACCCATTTAAAAGACACAATTGTGAAGGTTTTAGGTGAACATGAGAAACCTATTTTCATAGTGAACGCTGATATCCCCTGTGTGAGGATATTAGGAGTGGAATAGCAAGCTGTGTGGCTGTTGTTTAACAGTTGGTGGACACACAGGCAAACCACTATAATTCTTTGTGTCTTGTGGTTTGAATGTTTATTTAATTTCTATCTTTTATCATTCAAAGCTGTGGAATGTATGTGTGGATGTGAATGTTGTAATATTTACATTTTAAGCATTGTGGGAATGTTGTAATAGTTCAGAATTTTAATTCTTGCTATTTTCTTTATTCCTCTTCAGTTTGAGATATTGATACTTATACCGTTTTAGTAAGGTTGTCCTTCCATAAACCCTTGGTTTTTATGGTGCAAGGTTGTCCTTAGAACATCATTTGTATCAGCCTCTTAATACTAAAATATTAAGGTTGCTTTACATTTCTGTACTGTGATTTATTTAAAGTACTATCTTTCATTTATTTGTTTGTAAGGCTATCTTATTGTTTAATTCCGCTGGTATATTTTTAAATTTGGGATAGTCCTATTCACCCCCCCCCCCCCCCTCCCCTCTAAGACATATAGCTAGGCCTTTTCAAGTGGTATCAGAGCCTAATAGTTCATTTTAATTGTTATTTGGATTTATTTCCTGAGCTAATCGATCTAAGCTATTTATAAGATGTCAAATTTTGATAGCCTTTCAGTCACTAGGCCTCCACCATTTGATGGCTCTAATTATGCCTATTGGAAAGCCAGGATGAGCATTTTCCTTAAATCCATGGATGAGAGCGTGTGGCAAGCCACAGTGACTGAATGGATCCCTCCTACCACTGAAGTGACTGGTATCGTTGGATCAAAATTAATGAAAGTAACACCTTATTTTTCTTAGACCACTCTTCAGAAAAGTGAGAGTAGTGCCAATGCAAAAGCACTAAATGCAATCACTTGCGCACTATCACCGGATGAGTTCGAAAGAATTATATCCTGTGATACTGCAAAGCAAGCTTGGGATATTTTAGAAATGACACACGAGGGTACATCAATTATCAAGAAGTCTAAAGTCCAAATCCTCACAACTAAATTTGAAGGAAATACATATGGAAGAAAATGAAATGTTCATGGACTTCTATACTAGACTGAATGACAATTTCTTGGCTATAAAATCCCAGAAAGTAAAGTGTGTATAAAGATACTTCGCTCACTACCTGAACAGTTCAACTCAAAGGTGACTACGATCCAGGAACTTCGTGATACGGACAATATGAGGGTAGAAGAATTAGTTAGGTCTTTACAAACCTACGAGTTAAATCTTAAAGCTCTTAAAGGTAAATCCATTGCCCTTAAGTCTTCTAAATGTATTTCTCAAGAAAATTCTGATTTTGATAATTCTGAAGATGATATGGCTCTCTTAACGAAAAAGTTTTACAAGATTTTCAAAAGTAAAAAGAGGGTTGACTTTCAAAAATCAAATGATAAGAAAAGATCTAAATCTAAATCTAAAACTTGAAAATCTTTAAAAGATAGTCAATGTTACAACTGCCAAGAATATGGGCATTTAGCAAACAAGTGTCCTAAAAAGGACAAACCTAAAAAGAAAGGAATGTTGGCTACTTGGGATGAATCTTCTGGCACTGAAGCCTCTTCTGAATCAGAAGATTCTGAAACCGAGTCGAGCAATGAAGTCAAAGCTCTTATGACTCTAGCCAAGTTCACTTTTTCAGATTATGATGATTCTACTAGTGAAGAAAATCTGAATAGTGATCATGAAAATGAAGAAGATCTTCAAGATGCTTACACTGCCCTATACAAGGAAAGTTATAAAATTGCTGTTAAACTTAAACTTCAAAAAGAAAAGTTTTCAAAGCTTAAAGAAAATTTTGAAACTCTTGTTTTAGAAAAATCCCATATTTCAAATTGTTTTGAAAAATACAAATGCGATTTAGAGTTCAAAACCTCCCAGATTGAAAATCTGAAATACGAAAATGAAAAACTTAAACTTGAAATCTCTTCACTTTTGAGTTTAAAGGATACATGCATATGCTCAAGGTGATCCAAAGTTAGAAAAACTTTTGTCTGGATCAAGAAAATGTGGTGACCGATTTGGTTTGGGCTACGATAAAAAAGTTCCTCCTAAACAGAAGAATACTTCTCCTAAGTTTGTAAAAGGAGAGTCCTCAAACTCAAGAGAGAAAAGTTCTAATCAAAAGTTCTCTAAAAATGCAAAAACTTTTCAATCTTTCAAAACTAAAAGTAACCATATCAACTACAAAAGTCAGAACCGAAACCCTTTAACTGAGAAAATAGTTGATCTACTTAAGGAGCTCTTAAAATCTAACTCAGTGGCTCATTCTTACAACAACTACAAACATAAGAAGACCAACTATACTCCTAAACCTAAAACAGTTATGAAATGGGTTCCTAAAGTTACTTGCTTGGTTGCCCACACGGCTTTCAAAGCTTCAAGCCATTCAAAGTGGTACCTAGACAGTGGATGCTCCAAGAACATAATTGGTGACAAAGGTCTGTTCACCACTCTTAAAGACATGACTGATGGTTCAGTCACATTTGGTGATGGTAGCAACTGCAAGATTATTGGCCAAGGTACGGTTCAACTTTCTAACCTCCCCTTATTTGAGAATGTTCTGTACGTTGAAGGTTTAAAACATAACTTGTTAAGCATTTCTCAAATATGCAATAAAAATCATAGTGTTAAATTTTCTAACCTAGGGTGTGAAATATTAATAAAAAATGGTTCTGTAATATTAACTGGTCGTAGAACTTCTGAAAACTGCTACATCGTAAGTGATTCTAGCTCATCTAATCAACTGCGTTACATGGTCCATACCGATGAGACCGAGTTATGGCATAAACGCCTTGGACATGTACACTATCGCAATCTCTATAGATTGAGCAAACGAGAACTAATAAGAGGTCTACCTAAACTTCAAAAAGTAGACAAAATATGTGGCGAATGCCAGATTGGCAAGCAAACTAGGAGTTCTCACAAAAAGGTGAACTCCAATGCCACATCAAAACCGCTCGAACTCCTCCACATGGATCTTGTAGGACCAACCAGGATGGAGAGTCGATATGGCAAAAAATACATACCGGTGATCGTGGATGATTATACCAGATTTACTTGGGTAACCTTCTTAAGAGATAAATCAGAAACCCTTGATGAAGTAAAAAGAATTCTCAAACGGATCCAAATTGAAAAAGGTTCTTAAGTTAGTAAGATCCGTAGTGATCATGGATCAGAATTCGAAAATAGCAGTTTTGAGAAATTCTGTTGCGATCAGGGAATATCTCATGAATTCTCTGCACCCAAAACACCACAACAAAATGGAATTGTTGAGAGAAAAAATAAAGTGCTTCAAGAAATGGCTAATGTAATGTTGAATAGTATGAAGCTCCCTAAAAATCTTTAGATTGAAGCCGTAAATACTGTCTGTTATATAATCAACCGGGTTTATACAAGTAAATTAATAATAAAACTGCTTATGAACTATGGTTTGATAAGAAGCCTACTGTTAAATACTTTCAGTTTTTGGTAGCAAGTGCTATATTTTAGGTGACCGTGAAAATCTAGGGAAGTTTGACACTAAAAGTGATGAAAGTATCTTTTTAGGGTATTCTTTGAAAGTCGTGCATATCGAGTACTAAACAAGAGGACCGGTGTGATTCAAGAGTCCATCAATGTGGTCATTGACGATCACTTGAATACACCTGCCTCACGTTCAGATAATGATGAAGTTCTTTTAGTTGACAAACCAATACTTCATCAAATCAAACTAATTCTGAACTAAGGACTGTCAAAGATCATCCAACCACTCAAATTCTTGGAAACCCTCTCACTGGTGTGCACACTCGTAGACAACTAGAAGACATATGTAATTATGTGTTTTACATCCCAGATAGAACCGACTAACATAAAAGAAGCTTTTACTAACGAAAACTGGATAGTAGCTATGCAAGAAGAACTTAACCAATTTGTGAGAAAGGATGTTTGGTATCTTTTTCCTAGACCTAAAGATAAACACATTATAGGAACTAAGTGGATTTTTAAAAATAAGTCTGATGAACTTGGTAATATAATTGAAACAAGGCTAGACTAATTGTACAAGGGTACACTCAAATTGAAGGTATCGACTATGATGAAACCTTTGCCCCAATAGCTCGTCTTGAATCAATCAGACTATTCATATCCATTGCGTATTTTAGAAAATTCAAAATTTATCAAATGGATGCAAAGAGTGCCTTCTTAAATGGTGATCTACATGAAGAAGTTTATGCTGAACAACCAATGGGTTTCGAAGATTCTAAGAACACTGATCATGTCTATCGCCTTAAAAAAGCTCTCTATGGTTTGAAACAAGCTCCCAGGGCATGGTACGAAAAATTG
The DNA here is from genome assembly GCA_021015155.1 of Magnolia officinalis. Lineage (NCBI taxonomy): Eukaryota > Viridiplantae > Streptophyta > Magnoliopsida > Magnoliales > Magnoliaceae > Magnolia > Magnolia officinalis. The sequence goes on from JAJHSJ010000001.1 coordinate 77,305,953, forward strand.
GCTAAGTTTTTACTAAGTCATAATTTTCTAATGGGAAGTGTTGATAAGACTCTGTTTGTTAAGAAACATAACGATCATATCTTAATGGTGTAAATCTATGTTATGATATTATTTATGGATCTACCTGTATTAACATGACTATTGAGTTTGCAAATTTAATGAAATCTAAGTTCGAAATGAGCATGGTTGGGGAATTGAATTATTTCCTACAGTTGCAAGTAAAACAACAACCTGATGGTATTTTTATTTCTTAAACCAAATATGCTTTGAACTTAATTAAAAGTTCAGATTTGAGAATAGTAAGAATTTTGATACTCCTATGAGTACAACATTAAGACTCTCAAAAGACTCTACAGGTAAAAATGTAGATCCTAAATTATATCGCAGTATGATTGGTAGTTTGCTTTATTTAACTGCTAGTAGACCTGATATTGCTCTGAGTGTTGGAATTTGCACTAGATATCAGTCTGACCCTAAAGAGTCTCATCTAACTGTTGTTAAGCGGATTATGCAATATGTCGTAAGTTCTGTTAATTTGGGTCTCTGGTATCCATATGATACTAGTGTTCAGTTGGCGGGATACTCAAATGTTGATTGGGCTGGTAATATCGATGATAGAAAGTCAACCAGTGGTGGTTGTTTCTATATTGGAAATTGTTTAGTTTCTTGGTTTAGTAAGAAGTAAAGTTCTATATCACTTTCTACTGCTGAGGCTGAATACATCGCAGCTGGAAATGCATGTACTCAGCTTGTTTGGATGAAATGTACGTTAAGCGATTATGGAATTGCACAGGATTCAATGGTTTTATATTGTGATAATTCCAGTGCAATAAATATTTATAAAAATTCAATTCAGCATTCTCGTACTAAGCACATTGACATTAGATTTCATTACATTCGTGAATTAGTGGAAGAAAAAATAATTTCATTGGAATACATTTCAACTGAGACTCAACTTGCTGACATTTTCACTAAATCGCTCGACAAAAGCAGGTTTAATAAACTGAAATTTGATCTTGGTATGTGTAATTTAAATTGACGATTCGTGCATGTGTGTATCATAGTGTATATATATTTAATAATTTATTAAGTTAAATTTCAAATTTTGATGAAAAATGCATATTTTTGTTGGTTCACGATCAATTGAGGACGTGCTCGACCAGTCGTGGTACGACCGGTCGAGAACGGTCCTCGACCAGTCGTGTAGCGTGTTGAATCTCTTAAAAATTGGGAAAAAATTCATCTTCCTCATTTCCTATTTCTTCTTCAATGGGTCGTAGCACGACTAGTCGTACCCAACTGTCTAATTCCTCAAGGTTAGTGCATCATTTGTGTTTTTCTTGGAGATTCTAGTCAATATTACTTCATTTTCACTCTTGGAGTAATTTATTTTGTGATTCATTTCAATTTTGGATTTTTCTTTGGAAAATCTAATCTTAGCAAACCCCACTCCGTAATCTTTGCATTTTCTTGGTTATTTGATTATTATATTGCCAATGGATTCTAGAGGGAAAAAGAAAACTTCCCGTGGTCCGTCTTCCTCTCGTCCTTCAACTATCACTCGACGCCATCTTCGGTCACCTGAAGATGATCCTACTCATGTTAGGAATTTGTGTATGCGCAATGTCATTGTTGAAAGACATGTTTTTATTAATCACATTGCTCCTTTTGGTATCCTTTCTCTTCTCCAATCTGTAGGTTGGGATAACATCCTACATTGGGGTGGGCCTGCATACCAATCTATTGCTCAGGCCATGATTGCATGTATTTCTGAATTTTTATCTGAGAATTTAACATTTAATATAGCGATATGAGAAAGTCCATTCGAGGTAGACCGTCATCTGATTTCAGCTCTAATGGACATACCTATTAATGACGAGGGTATTCCTATTCATACTCTAGTTGAAAAACTGTCTGAAACAAAAAAACGTATGTTAACTAAAGATTTATGCAATATGGATGTTCAATGGACTCATAAAGGGAATGCGCTCCCCTAAAAGTATTTGTTACCCAGATACAGGGTTCTCCACAGAATCTTTACTTCAAATTTGTATTCACGTTCTGGTAACAAAACCGAACTGACTTCCTTTATGGTTCGGGTTTTGCATTCTATCGTCACTGGTACTAAAGTCTGTCTGCCTTCTTTAATATGTCATTTCATCATCCAGTTTCGTCTCCATCCAGGACACAGTGATATTTCATTTGCTTATCTTATGACTGTGTTAGCTTCTCACATGCTAGTTGTTATGCCTGTTGAAGAGGCTCCTATTCATCATCTTATTTTTAACAATTTTAATATAAACAAGATGAAGCTGGGATTGGCTCCTGGCCAAAGAGATGGGGTGGTGGTGGTGCTGAAGCAGGGAATGATAAAGAAGGTGGCGATCTTCCTCCTGATGATATAAATATGGATGATATTTTTGATAAGATTGAATCAGATTCTACAAATGATCCTGACTATAAGTCATCTGATTTTGATGCTCGTCTTCGTGCTCTTGAGGAGAAGGTAGGGAACATGAATGTTGCCCATGATTTGTAATTTAAACATATGCGTAAGTATCTTAGGCGCATTAATAAGGGGCTACATCAACTTGATCCTACCATACCTACTCCTTCCTTAGGTTCTGATTAAGTGTTTTATCCTTTGGTTTGTAATAACTTTTATACTATTTTTTCTGGTGTGTGGACTTTGATTTTACTTCAGTTTGTATGACTGACTTTTGTTTCAGCTAGTTAATGATCTATGAACTTTGAATTTGTTTATATCGAAATATTTTGTATTATCCTATTCACCCCCCTTCTAGGACATCTATAGCTCATCCTTTCATGTTTTAAATCAGGTTCACTGCTAACATTTACATCCTTACACAAGGACCCTAGCGTACTCTCCTGTCAGAGGCTCCCGCAAAAGATTTGAGTTGGATTTTTATCGACTAACCAATAACCTTAGTCCTAATCCAAGGACTTACATTTACTCCCGCCGGAGGCTCCCTTTGAGACTAACACATACACACCCTTGTCTGGTGGCCTACATAAGGACTTTGATTTAGGTGTTACGTAAGAACCAATATCTTTCACTAGAACATAGTCGAGTTTAGCAATTCAAAGTCTTACACTCAATCCTACACAAGGAAAGAGTATACATAGACTTATAAAATAATAACTCACTTATTGGATTGAGGCCCATTAATGCATCATCTTGCGTTAATGTTTGATCAATTATCTCCCATGCTTTAATCAACTCCCCTTTGATCCTCCAATCGTTGATGTCGCATCATTGCCTATATTTCAGCTCCAATGTTAAACACCTTGCATGTGATGCTCCGATGCGATAACCAAGGTGATGGGAGGTAAGGTGAATCTTCTATAACTAATGGAAAGTTGTAAAGCCTATGAGATTCACCTCGAATTGTCCCCTAGAGAGTTTAGACAAAGAATTCGCCAATAAGGTTAGGTCTAATTTTTAGAAAATGGTAGAGATTGAGTTTATCTTCAACATTGAGGTTGGAATCATTACTAGAGTGGTAAAGATCAAGAAGATGAATCAAGACTAATGGAATATGAGGCTTAGGGTCTGCGATATAATTAGGGATTCATTTAAGCTTTTATTGCACCAAAAATCATCTTTAATGACCAATGACTAAATCTTTATTATAAAGTAATTGAGTTCTAATGTCATAAAATGGGCAAAAATGACTAGTCTTTAATCATACCGAATTAAGGAACGATCATACTGAATTAGACATGAATTAATATAAAAAAAAAAATCATCATCATCATCATTTATGATTGTATGATCATTATATTACGTTTCATGCTATGAAAAAAGAATATATGTAATAGAAACATGAGTTGATAAAAGCAATCATTCATGATTATGTGATGAAAAGTATAGGTAACTCAAGCCATCGATATTAAAAAATGTTTTGAGATATTGCTAAATTTCTTGTATGTGTGTAGCCGAATGCTCAGTTGTGCACCAGTTTGCACGGAACTTGTGCGAACTTTTTTGAGAACTCATCCTACGTGATGTGACTCCAAAATCTAAACGGTCTATGTGAAGCAGCACCTCATGAAACCCCCCCCCCCCCTGGCCCAATTTTTACTTTGATCCAAAACTTAGGTGAGCCATGAAAAATGAAAATAGCTTCCTCCCTTGATTTGCATTTCTCTTTGCTATGGCCCACCAAAATTTTAGATCAGGGTGAAAATTTATCCCTTGGGGTTTCATGGGATTCTGCATCGCATGGATCGTTCGGATTAGACACTCATAACATGTGTGCAAAGGCACGCACGTGTGTAGGTGCGCAGGTGAGCATGCCTCTATATATATATGTGCGTGTGTGTGTGTGTGTGTGAAAGGACAAGCTATAGATGTCCTAAAGAGGGGGTGAATAGGATTATGTCAAATATTTCGATACAATGTGGAATAATAAATCAAATAAACGCAATTTCTTAGAGTATTGAATTCTTGATATCAAATAGCTCGTATGTCAACCTTCACCTAAAAGATTTAGGCAGGACAACCTTATTTCACGACGTCTTTGAAATCAAAATTTCAAACTTTAGCAAGAGAAAATGAAACACAACATAGGCATACAAGTAATAAAAGCAATCGCCACAATGCACAAATGAATTATAGTGGCTCGGTGCATAAACGTAACCTACTCCACTCCCAAAATTACTACGCTCGCAATTTTGGCTTTCACTATCCCAAGGTTTTCCCAGGGTCACCTTAACAACCTAATATAGTTATTGCAATTTCACGGGCTATCACAACAAACCCACTTTGTGATTTTCACAGGATCACCACAAACAAACCTGTTGAGATTTTCGGGCTATCTCATAAAAACCCAAACAAAAATGAAAGTAAAACCATACTTATCTTCAATTAGCGAGTCAAAGTCGTAACTGTAGCTTGAATGCAGCGATCTTCTCTTGGGATATTGATGAAGTCGTGTATGAGTTCAACCTAAAAGAATATAGGGATCTTGTAACGACTCGTAATTTTTCGTACTATGGCTCGAGTACCACCTCGACCAGAAATCACTTAGGATTAAATCCTTTAGAAATTTAACAAAGTTAACTAAGTACTAAACTAGATTAGCCATGAAATCCGTTGGAATTGCTTCAAAAAAGATCTGCAAGACCCAAAACTTGTAGAATCATTGACGCCAGGTTACCCTAAAGTCTAAGATCAAACTCATTACCCGACTGCTCTCGAGAACGAATTGAAACTCCGTATCAGGTCTAGACCGCACATCGGGAGTCCAAATAATACGAAGTTAAGGAATTAGGACCGCCTTGCTGGGCTTGACAACCATCTCGGAAATCAAGTCCAGACAGTGTCCCATGGCAGTTCGCTCGAGTCCGGAGCGAGGGAGTGTGAAAACTCTTGTTTTCTTTACAAAATAAATATCTTGAATAGTGATCTGGCACGTATCGCTTGCGGACATTTTATAAGCAACCAGACCGTCAGAATCTGACCCAAATACACCCTCGGATCAGGAAAAATTTCAGGAACATTTACATGTACTTGAAATTTTGGATCAAGGCCCATTGACCGTTGAACTGAAACTGGTCCGCCACGCGTGATCTGGAAATCCGACTGAGATGAAAACTTAACTCCACGTAGATCGAAGGTTAGTGAGCTTAAGTCCAACTTTTGGCTCAAGGAGGCCTGCCAGAAACCCTCTTTTGAGCTGAATTAAAGCCGATTTGGATATAACCCAAGTATACCTTGACCTTAAGTCTACTTTGGAGACTTTTTAGGCTATATAAGGGCCTTAAAACACCCTTTCTCACAGCCATACGAATTTGAAGAAAACCCTAGAGAGAGAAGTGAGAAAAGAGAGTGAAAGAGTGAGAGAAGTGGGAGAATCTCCCTATTGTTGTTTCCTCTCCCTACCCTAGCTCCACCACACCGATCTTGCCGCTTTCCCGGGAGTACCGACTCCGTTTCTAGGTAAGAAACCCTAACCTATTTTAGAGTTGTGAAGGGTGTGGGTTATGAAATAGCTAACCTATTTCATGTCTTAGGTTGCCGTTGTGCCTTAGACAAAGTGAGGGTGAACGAACTGACTCCGTTACCCGTTTATCGGCGTAAGGTGAGGACTTTAGGTGTATAGGTTACGGTTTTCAACGCTTTCAATGTCAGATAATGATAGATTCATGATCTGCATGTAATTGCACATGTACAAAGTGCTTTCTGTTTCCTGTTTCGATTAAAGATGTAGAATATGAAATTTTACATACTCTAGGTATACGTAGAAATACCGTATACGTACAAATTTTGGAAATGTATTTGCCATGATTATTTGTTGTATGAATATATGGTATATGGATAAAATACTTGTTTGGCGAAAGGGATCGCCATAATACATGTTTGCTTATATACACTATGTATGTTGAAATTGTGTATTCTAGAAAATACCGTATACATATAAATTTTGGAGATGTATTTCTCATGATTATTTGCTGTATGAATATGATATACATAGATAAAATACTCGCTTGGCGAAAGGATAGCCCTAATGCATATTTTACTAACATACGTCATGTATGTTGAAATAGTGTACTCTAAGTGTTTGTGAAAATGCTTGTGAGAGCAAGTGCTTAGATGTTAGTGCCTTAGGTAGGTGCTGAGATGGGGTTCTCAACTACCTTAGAAACCTGTATGATCTCCTCCATGTGGCTGTTTACTTTAGGCACTTACTTAGGAAGCACATGTATTTGTATTGTTGTTTACATAGTGTTTTACAATATGCTTTATAACATGCTTTATGATATGTTGTTAACATGCTGAAATTACCTTGTTTATCATGCTTTACTCCACATGCTATGGATGAGAATTGATTGAGTTTGGGACTATGTCTATAGTCCAGACATTCGGTACCAGACTTGGGATCGTGGTTGAGATTCATCTCGCCACATAAGATGTGTTTGGCGAACCCGTGTCGTACTTCGGTTGGCGATAGTGGTTGGCCACACGAAGTGCTTCTGCGCTTCATATCGCTCAACTTGTTGTGTGACCGAGCTAGCCGAGCATGTCAAGTAACCCGATATGTCTAATGTATGTTCACCATGTTTGGTCGCTACTGCTTGAACCTAGGGTACCAATCTTACTAGTGAAATCCCGTTAACCATGGTACCTCGATCCGCTAAGACTCATGAGCCGGGCATGGTGGTATGGGACACCGTGGTCGAGCTGTCGGCCTACGCTGGGGCCACGTGCCTCCCTGTAGTGACCAGTGAGCAACCAAACTCGTGAGCCGATTATGGTAGTATGGGACACTATATTCGTGTTGTCGGCCTACATTGATAAGGTGATGGGGGAGCGGTGTAACCTTTGTGCGTAACAGCCCTGGCAGCCCTTTGTAGTGACCTCGAGCATACTCTGAAATCGCAGTGAGCCTTAGGGTTTGCCGTGGTATATAGAGTATGAACTAGGCCTGTTTCTGTATTGTGATGAATCGTTTAAGAGGTGATGGGGGAGTGGTGTAACCTTTGTGCGTAACAGTCCTGGCAGCCTTTGCAGTGACCTAGAAAACACACCATCGTCTGATATTAACTAGGACTGACGACCCTAGAATGGATCATGTTTTGGAATGATACAAGGGAGGTACCTTAGTTTCTCAATCCTGCTGTTTGAAATGGACTAATTAAAAACTCGGTAATCATGCTCATCATGCATTGCATGTGCCTGGAAGATGTGGAGCACTGAGGGATGAAAGCATGCCGCGAACGTGAGATGGTATCACACGAGGGAGGGTGTGGTGAGGGCATCCATCATACCTGCATCCATACTTGCATTAATAAGAGTAGTTAGGAGTGTTTGATTTTACTGCTTTATCATTACTGCTTGACTGTATTGACAACATGTTAACCTATGCTTTATTGTTCCACTGAGTTAGCTACTCACTCCCACGTTATGGGACGGTGTTGCGCACACCAACCAGACTCTGTCTCAGGTTTAGACGAGCCGATGACTCAGGAGGCGGAGCCTGATTATGACAAGGACCAGGAGGAGTTCTCTTATATGCAGTACTCTGGCGGCTTCCACTAGGCTGCCAGGATCGACGGGTTTTGCAGGGATTGTTACTTAGTTTTATTTTTGACATTTTGTTCACAAAACAAACATATGTATATGGTGACTCAGATGGGTTCTTACTCTGGAGAATGAAGTGATTTTGCTTCTTTACATACATGTATATGCAGTTCAGTCTTCCGCTTGCCTTTATACGAATGATCTGGAGTATGAATTACTATTTTTGGTATAATCTCACTCATGTTATTGCTCTAACACAGACAACATTTAATCAGCATTATTTATGTTGCATAAGTGATGCGTTGGAACTCGGGAGTTGAGTTATACTCGACCCCCGATTTCAGGGCGTTACAGATCTATAAAGCATTCAATATAAAACAAATACCCTAAGTGCTACAAATTCAATTCTCTAGATCTCAAGTAGAGTTTAGATTACTCTATTAAAGACAGTTAAAAGGTCTTGAGAAAGAGAATGAAAATAAGCTAAAACAAAATATTAGAATTACGCTAAAAAAACTTAAGAAGAGCCTGGCTTTCTCTCTTGAAAAGATGAATTTTCTCACTAACTTTCGTTGTGTAAATGAATGAGAGAAGCCCTCTATTTATAGCCAAAGGATTTGGAAATTCGGCTGGCCCAAGTGTCGGTTCGGCTAGCCGGATTCTAACGATTTCGTTCCAATGGCACTCGGATTTCGCGGGATAGAATCTTTCAAAAAATCGGTTGGCGCAAGCCCAAGTTCGGCTGGCCGACCAAAGGGTTCTACTGGCCCAATATGCCTTAAATATGAAATCATATCGTTGCTAGAAACTTGACCGAACAAGTCCGCCTTGTCCGAACGATCATGTTCGGCTGGCCAAACCCAAGGTTGGGCTGGCCGAACATGCCGCGGAAAATCTTATATGATTTGTAAATTTGCCCGAATCATGTAGGGTTAGCCGAAGACAGTTAGGCTGGCCGAACCAGATGTCAGACTGGTCTAACTTGAGTGTATTTTTACATAAAAGATGATCATTATAATACTATGTGAAATACACCTAACCTCAGGTCAATCTAAGGTTATACCACCTGATGGTTGACTCATACGGAGTGTTCCGATATTCGAACCATGTAATTTCATGACTTGAGATGTTGAGTCTTCCCTAAGACGCTTAATCGAGTCGATGATATATCTTCATGAGTTGTCAAAGAGAACCTTCATGAGAGCTTGCGATCCTTTCAGGACTACGAAATTTGGCAACTAAATTGTGCTTAAGTATAAGCACTTACAATATATATATATATATATATATATATATATATATATATATATATATATATATATATATATATATATATATATATATATATATATATATGAAAAATGTCCATACATAACAATCGCCAAAATATTACATTTATTTTGAAATGTCCAAAGCAAGCATAAACTTTTGCAGATCTTGCTTGAACTGGATTGAGCTATTGCCTTGTTAAGCTCCGTCTCAAATGATAAGTTTGGCTTGATCAGGGGCACCAGCGAGCTCCTATTCCCAGGAAGCAACAGTCGCCTTATCCTTCTATAGTTCTAAATTTTCAAAGTCAACTTCAATTCCTCAACATTCTTTTAGGCTTCAAGATAGGCCATCTGCTCATTAATAGCCACCAAAGTCTACTCAGAAATCTTTACCTATTTTTGAAGAGAATCGCACTCTTCGCTGTATCTAAAAATGATAGAGAAAGTTCTGGATATTTTATCTTTGAGGAGCAGCAATTCCTTCTAGCGAAAAAGTATCTCTGGAGCAATGACTATATTGCGACCTGACTCTAGCTGCTACATTGAAGCGCAAAATTGAATCAAGGAGTCATGAAGCACTGAAACGTTAATCTTGACCAGCTTCATGAGTTGTTTATAACTGTTAGATCATCGCCAAGGAAAGGCCTGAAAGTGCCCTGGTTTGTCGAGTTATGTGAGTGTTGAGTCAGATTGTCTACAGAGCCTGATAGGAAGATCAATTTAAGCGTCTACCTCAACCGGATGTGTGCAAGCTCGCCACATGTAAATTTAAAGCCTCACATCCCATGTCCCAAAACACCAGGTGAATAAAACCCTTAAAAATAAGTTAGAAAATCATAGGGTTTATGGTGAGAAAACTTTTTCAAAACAGGAAAATCTCTAAGTTTTTCTTGCCTTGTCTATTTTATCGAAACACCCTCGACATGATCGACCTGCGCTGTCGAGTCCTCGATGCTTCATCGATACCATCGAAAAGATGACCAAATATGTCCAGCAACCTTACAACATATCTAGATGAATTATCAATGTATCGATACACCTATCGATATCATCGATACTCAAATCTCGAGCTCATCGAAAGTAGCTCGATAAGATTGATAGGCAGATTTTCGGCTCCCCTGTTTTTAAAAGAAAATCTCAAATTCCTTCGATATATCGATGCTCTTCCCGATATGATCTTAAATCAAATATCGATAATATCGGAAGACCATCGATGATATCGATCGTGGGCGCGCATTTCTTCCAGCAGATATTTCAGGATGTTTTTAACTTTGATTGGGGGCCATTCGAGGAAATCGATATTCATATGTCGATGATATCGAGACCGAGTCGATTGCATCGAAACTGGACACAAACTGTCCAGCATGCTTACTGGTAAATCTATAGGATTTATCGATGCATCGACACTGCCTTCGATATCATCGATATACAAATTCCGATGACATCGACTGACCTTCGATCATTTCTTAAAAACCTGAAATATTTCTAGTCAAGTCTCTCTCATTTTTTTCAAGTGTCGATGGATCGAACCTATCATCGATAGAATCGGAGTTCGAAATCCGATGACATCAACAAATTGTTTCGATTCATCGACCAACTACCAAAAGGTTTCAAAAGCGTATGACTTTGAGTTGAGTCATCGAGCAGACCATCGATGCTATCGAGAGTATACGCTCGATGATATCGAACCTACTCGATGATATCGAACTCAGTCATAAATGTGACCGTTTTATATCCATTGGAACCTTTTGCCTATATATAGAGGACTTGTTTATTGTTGTTGGGAGAGAAAGCAGAGAGAGCTTTTGAGTGTTTAACCTTAAATCATATACCCAAAGCCCTTTCTCTCAAGGAAGTTCATCCTCCAATTCACCCTTATCATTGATATTCAATAGAGTGGATTGGGAATGAACTTTCGCATTCAAGGATCCTCCATCTACTACCTTAATGGCAAATCATTAAGCTAGGATGCCTTGAATGCCTAGATGATTGGAACTACTCTATCTTCCTTATAGGAAAACCTTTAGAGAGTAGGATTCCATCATAACCTTGACCCAACCTGTCACCATATATCAGTACATCTTTTGTGTTGCGGATCAAGGGAGCAGAAGACTCTTCGTCGACAAGGAGGAGGAGATCTTCGACATTATGCTTATCGGGACTCATCAACTTATTTGTAAGTATCTAGAGTCTAAGAGGACACTTGTGATCATTCATTTGTAGGATTGGGTCTTAAGTGGTTCTCACCCTTTGAAGTCCTCAAGGAGGCCTCCGACAGGAGTGTACGTGGTGGGTGCGTTGTGTGGACCCTTGCTCTGTGGAGAGCATAAACATCTGGTTGAAGGTGAACCAGTAAAACCTTAGGTTTCAGGTCAACCGCTGTGAAACCTCGGGTTTGAGGTGAACCATGTAGAAACCTCCAGTAGGGTTTTATAGAATATCCTTGGCCAGTGTGCCTAAAAGTGGGTGCGTTGTGTTGACCCTTGCTCGTGAGAGCATAAACAGTCAGCCCCAGTGTAGGTTGTAAAGGTTGAAGGTGAACCTGATTTAAAACCTTAGGTTTGAGGTGAACCGTTGTGAAACCTCCTTAGTGAAATCTGGTACACTCAAGGGTTGAGTGCGACTACCGGGAGTGGAGTAGACAAGTAGTCGAACCACTATAAAAATGATTGTGTTCGTGATTACTCTTCTTCTGTGTTTGTGATTTATGTCAATGCATTTATATTTATATATCTGATCACACCCCACACACATACACAGTCACATTCATCATAAACTAAGTTATATATTGCTATCTCTTGAATAGTTTGTGGATCCTCTACCATGCTTAGAAGCCAGTAGAGTTACATTTGAGTAATCCTGATAATTGCATATTTATAGGATTAGTGAAATAGGATTTCTAAGTAAAGCTGTAAAAACTTTAAAAAGTCCTATTCACCCCCCTCTAAGACATATTGGCATATTCCTTCTTCAACTAGTGCGGTCTTTACTGCCATTTCAAGGCCATTACTCAGGGTCTTGGAACATACATGCCATAGCAGAAATAGAGTGCTTGACCAGGATGAGTTTATATGGTGGGACCTTCTCCAGAGAAAGGAGATTTGACACCATCGCCATTGAATTTGAACCTGCTAAGCAGCTGAACGATGTAACAGCTGAAATGAGAAGAACAGTGTTATCAGAAGGGTGAAGTAAGAAAATGTTATTGGAAAGAAAAACTGCAAATCATAAGTTATACCTACTGCCAAGACTAAGAATGAAGGATCTGATGAAGTTGAGGCCCTTATATTGACAGGGATAGATGAAGGGCTAGGCATCTCTACAAAGGTAAGTGCGGCATTAGAAGATAGCTCCCTCACTGTAGTACTCGAATCAAGTGTCATCGGAGTCACCGCGTCAGTGGGATCTGATAGAAAAGGAATTTTACAAGCAACTATGGTTGGGCCGATGGAAGATGTGATCGTGGCTTCATCTGGTTGAATATGCTCTACACCGATGATTGCCTCCCCAGTAGTTGGTGAAAAGACTGTCACGCCTTGATCCATCTCCACACTGTGCAGAGAAATCAACACCTCTGCTACTATCGACATAGAGAGTTCCACTTCCCTCGACGAGGAGACCTCCATGATACAAGGAAGGATTTGAAGGTCAGGAAGCGGAATGTTGATTGGTGGAATGACTGGCATTTCATGAGGAAGAGGGGAGTAGTTGGAACTAAAGGACATGAAGATGTTAGCTAATAGTGAGTAGCCAAACTCCCAGTGATCGAGAGGCTCTTCTTCGGTAGGAGTGGCCACCTAGTCAATTGGAGTGGAGACGTTTGGTGGCACCTCCTGACCAGCTATGGTAGCCTCATCTACAGCATGACCCTCCTCGCCAATATCCACTTCCTCCTCTCCCCGATCGTCGCCCTCAGAAGAGCTACTCTTCCCAGTCAAACTACTTCTAGCGGATGACTCTTCGCTCTCACTTCCTTTAGGTGAAGTATCCTCAACAGGTTCTTTAGTGTTCGCTTGCCTGCCTTGCAGAAAAGACCAGCTTCGCCTGTATGCGCCCTTGCTTCCACAAGAATATAAGAGATCTCCTGTTGACTTGAGCACATGTGAGGGGAACGGGATCGTGTTTGAGAATGGGTTATTGGAGAAGAAAAGCTTTTCCGACCTTACCTCAATAGGGGTGATGGAGCTAAAGAGGCGACTCTATTCTCAACATCCTCCACAGTCTCCTTGGTAGGAATATAGAGAGTAGTTGCTGGTACTGATGGAATTGGCTCATTACCTTCCTACGGCGGGCTTAGGGTTGCGACTGCAACAAATTGCTCGCCCGACCTCCTTAGAACATCTAAAGGAGTCACATAGGCAATCTAGCCTTCCAGAGTATTGGCCAGCTTTACTTGTCGAATGGGATCTTCTAGGGATATCTTCAGGCACACTTGGCCAAGAGCAGGGGCGTGATCTCTCTCCATTATATAGTCAATCCCCTGTTTCGGCCTGTAATTCTTCAATCTTGGAGGAGGCACCTAGACTGGGTAATTTACTGAACGACAATGGTAGACGAGAAAGAATTGATGCGACCACCATCACATCCAGTAATATGATGCTCGAACAGAGTCATTGTAGCTAGGAAGGACAAAATGGGAGCCCGTGCGCACAATCAGAAGTTGCTTCCATATGAGCACCCAATTATAAGGGCCTACAAAGTAGCTCCTTATTATGCGGGTCATGACTCTACAATCTTCCGGGACCATCTGGTCATAACCAAACTGGCATACGAACCTACTAGGTAGTAGGGTTCACGCCAGAATTTACCACCCTCCCTCCGTGGAAGACTGCTTGACTTGACATAGATAATAAATAAATGAATAAATAAATAAAACATGCACTCGCTCGGAGACAACGAGTTTTCATCCACAACGTCCCTGTCTTTGGCAACGTTGGAGAGCGAGAATTGGAAGAAGTCAATAGACTCAGTCTTCTCAATTTTTTTTACTACCCAGTTGTAGGTCTTCTTTATCATTTTGTACCCTTGATAGTGCCACAATGGGAGACGATCTGGGTTCGCATATGCTTTCTCCAACTCGTCATATGTCCAGGGAAAATACATGCCAAGCCAGCCCATGAAGTAGTGCCACGACGTATAAGCTAAGAACGCTCCGACTACTGAGCTTTTACAATGTGTAGCCACATCGCCGAAAGTGTAATATAAGGAGTAGATGACTAGAGGGGCCAGTGAGTACTTTTTGCCCTCTTTCATTGTTCCCACGACCACAAATAGGATCGATCGGATGGTGTTAGCTTACTTAGAGCTCGGAAGCACTGTGTGACTGAGCCAGTAAGTTAAGAAAGTGGTTAGCTCGCCAGATGCACCATACTCAGCAGGCCCCTTGATCTTATGTCGAAGGCCCTCGAGTTCTTGCGAATGGTTTACTGCAAAGTTGTAAAAACAAAAGAATAATGCAGTTATTAACAAAGGGGGGAGGACAAAGAAATATGCGGAAAGTTTAGGCATGAAAAAAGGAATAGAACACTTACTGCAAATCCCTAGTAAAATGAGCTAGCCAAGTAAGGTGCGGGACCTTCCAGATATCAAGGAACTTTGACATTTCTCTGAACAACCCGATAGCTATCTCTGAGACCTTCAGTTGGTGGTTGGACGGTGAGAAGTGCGTGAACTCCTCATTGGTGGCACGTACTCATCAAAGAAACAGCCCTTTATGGGAAGACCCGCCATCCTATGTAGATCCCATAAGGTGATGTTGACCTCACCTAGAGGCAAGTGGAAAGAATTGGTTGTTGGGCACCAGTACTTGAGGAAGCCCTTGAAGATGGTCACATCTTTGCAAAAATGATTAGAAGTGATCTCGATTGTGTTCAGGAGATCAATTTTGATGAGGATCTCTGAGCCCAAGCATTGTAATAATTACGTGAAGACAGGAAGTAAGAGTCCTGAACTCCTCTGTTCCCCATTAGGAGTCCTTGGTGCAAAAGCATTGTTGGACTGTTTCGAAGAAGTGTGTGGGGTAGAGAGTATGTGAGTTGTAACATGGCAATAGGAACCTCATTGGAGAGATTCTGCCAGCTCTTTGCTTCAAGCTCCTTTCCAGCAAAAAGCCCTCCAGAATTTGTGGCTCCCGCAAGGCCCAGTTAGTGGTGTACATGATTCTGTAATGGGTCATTTGGTCAGTCGGTTCGCTGTGAAGGATCGATGGAAGACGACGAAGGTTCATCGTATAATAATCATCTCATTTTTGAAAGGGATGTTAAAATTGATCATTCCTTGGTGCACCTTTACGCAATCCCAAGTGTTTTGAAGGCGCTTATTTGTTAACTCCTCAATTTTCTTTTGGAGTTATTGGCTTTTACTCTTTTAAGGTTTCTTCTTTGAGAAAGAAGGGGGTGGGGTGTATTCTTTGTCGACGGGTCTTAAGCTATCTGTTTGCAAATTAGAGGTGGCCTTTAGCCAATTCTCCCAGTCTGTTTCTCTACCTTCCCGTGGAGGTCTTTCGATGTCTCCCATTATTATGGGTTCGCAAACCAAACTGGCCAAACAGGATATTTTGTTAGAAAATTTTATTATGGGGAGGCCGGGCTCATTGAAAAGAGAGGGATGTCTAGTAGTGGTCTTCACTCTCTTACTGGGGCGATCTTCAATATGGGGGGATTGCAACTTTTTAGGTTTGGACCGCTAGGGATGGGTTGTATGCTCTTGAGAAGCACTAGATGCTCTCTTACTCCTTGCCATCTAATTAAGAAGGAATGAAGTGTAGAACGAAAATCCAATAGAGTTTTGGCACTTAGAAAGACTTTTCACCAAGGTAAATAGGTGTTGTGTGGTTGCGCAAAGCAGTGCAGTTGCGCGGTCATGCAAAGACAGTACGTTGCGCAGTCGTGCAATGAAAAGGCAAAAGTCTGGGAAAGGATGGAAAGTAAAGTGATCAGAATGAAGGGAGGGATGATTTATATAGCCAGTCAGACCCGATAGCTGTTGCGTGGGATTCAATCGCACAACACAATTTGCACAATCGTGCAATGAACCAAGCGAGGACTTTAATGCAAATAAAAGATCAATCCCCCATTTGATTTCTTAGCAAATTAAAGGAGGATAGATGGGGCATCTGTTGAAGCACACAAATAGTAGAACTAAAAGAAGAATGTTTTATTGCGCGACCATGTAACAGAGATAAGTTGTGCATCTGTGCAATGCACAAATATGGCTACCGAATTATTAGCTTAGGGGCAGGTTGCCCAGTTCAGGTAGAAACCTGTTGCTCGACCACACAACAGGAGTGTGATGCGTAATCGCGCAACAACACTCCATTAAGCAAGCTTGGCAATTCACACATGTGAAGGCCTATAAATACCCTCTCCCCATCTCATTTGATTCATTCACAAGTAAGGTGCTCCAAAGAGACCAAATGAATCTTCGAGAGTCTTCAAGAGTTCAAAGTAGCGGCATTTAGGTATCCCGCAATGCGACACGAGAGAAGAGAAGAGAAGGGAGGAGATGCATGGAGCAGAGCTGAAGAACCTCCCTGTTGCGCAACCATGCAATAGGGATTGTTTGCGCGGCCGTGCAACAATGATTGTTTGCACGGCCGTGCAACAGAATCCTTTGATATGTTCAATGATTGTAGACACCCCACCCGGGTTAACACCTTAAGAAGGCTAAGACAATCCGGAAATCATGATCATATCCTAAACCTAATCCCAGCTTAAACCTAAATCTAACCTAAAACCCTAACCCAAACCTCAAACACCCAACCTGCAACTTGAAACCCTAATCCAAACCATTCAATCCACATACAGCCCCCACCTATACCCCATACCCTGACCAGAACCCATTACCCAAAACCCAAGCCCATCTATCTGAACCCCAAAAAGAGGACTATCGGACGAACCAATGCAACAAATAAACCTGCATGCTTGAGCCTAGCCCGAGCCCGTACCAAACGGTAGTCCAACTATTGTCGGCGGTAGTCAAACTACAGCCGGCGGTACTTAGAGTGCCGCCATTCACAGCCCGCGTGCGAACTTCTGGGGACAGTTTTCCCAGCGTCTGAAAGTCAACTTTCTCCAAAAATTACCCCCTTATCCGACCTTATTTACTATTTTACCAATCCTAATAGCCAATGGGAGTGCGCCAAGTGGTGTTCTTCTCCCCTCAACCATTCACCACTTGCCATATCAGCATTTACCCCTCTTAAACCTGGTAATTACAACAATGCCTTGGAGAAGGCTATAAATAGCCCTCTCCTCTTCACATTTCACAACAACCACTCATCATTTCCAAGCTTAAGTGAGAGGGAGAGGAAGAGAAAGAAAGAGAGTGAGGGTGAGGGAGAGCTCTCAAGCTTTCAAGATCAGATTTTCCTAGCCATCTCTTAGCCTCCTCCTAACCCCCTCAGCCCTAAGCTTAGCCTGAATCGGTCATGGTGCAACTCATGTCTTAGTCAACTCAAGTCCAAGCCAAAGATCCATACATCCATAGCCAAGCATTTCATCATGACATTTATTCCCTTCTCAACCCCCCTGCTCCTCTAGATTTCTAGTGAACATATGCTTTGTGAGTTGCAGTACACCGGATCCTGTCACATCAGAAATTCCTAGTGTTCTAGTCCATTCTTCTTTTATCTTTTTACATAAACATCATCACATTCGGCCTTCCAAACACACCATTAGACGTATGCTCTGTGGCTTGCCGAAATCTCGAATCTTGCCGCATTAGAAACTCATGTGTGTGTCTAGTCCTATCTCGACCACATCATCCATCCCTTGAGATTATTTTACCACACAAAGTAGAGATCATACGTTCGTACGGGCAGAGAGAGTGTCTAACACCTTCCCTCTTTGTAATCGAGGTCCCTTACATGGAATCCCAAATCGTAGACCAGGAGTCAATCCAAGGTAGGAGAGTATTCGGATTTCTCCAACCTTACATATTTTGTGGGTTCTAGCCGACCGCAGGATTCTGCGATTAATTGGCTAGTGGCAACTCCAACATCCACAAATCAGCCTACAAACCCATAAAAATATACAAATTTGTGTAGGCGCCGATTTTCAATGTTTACAGAATGGCGACTCCACTGGGGATTTGCTAGAACGCACTAGCTGAGACCCGACTCGAAAGTGTGTGGCTCTCCAATCTCAAGGGATATCATCATTGCATTCATACATAAACCATCAATCAATCTTTGGCTTATACTTGATTCGGCATCAATTTGAATCATGGCCACTCGATCCCAGGCAGCCATGACTTCTTAGGCTACCCATGATGAAGAACCGGCTGCTCCGCCAGCTTCTGAACCATCAGTATCAAAGTCAATCCATATGCCCACGCCAACACCAGTACCAACGGTACAAACAGAATTGCCCATTACAGTAGCCTTGAATGAAATGCCTCAAAACTTCAAGGCATTACAAGAGTTACTGCTTCACCTGGTACCAAGTGTAGTACCAAACACGCAGGCAGTACAACCTAGCGTACAAAACAGCTCAATCCCTCAGACCCCTTTTTCCTTTTCCCTCATTCCTCCAGCAAATCCTGTTCTCCCTCTCCCAGAAGAGTCAACACATGATCAACAGCAACCAGTAAACGGGAGCAACCCTTCTACACATCTCTACTCAGCACATCACAACAATCAGGTTACAATACAAGTTCCCCCTGACGGGAACCATAGACAAGAACTGGCGGATGCCCACGAAGGGGGCCAGTTTCGAGTCCAATTCACTCCCCCTAACGGGAGTAACATTCCAGAATTAGCAGATACCCCAGGCAGGAGCCATTTCCGAAATCACACCCTCCTCCAAAAGGGAGCGGCATTCAATTCCAGCTACCTCTCATCACCGGGAGTCCATCTTCTTTCAAGCAACCCTCTATTCTCGATCCATACGAAGAGGAAGTAGCACAAGCCCTACAATAAGGGGCAAGATATCCACAGCAAAACAAGTCAGAAATCGAGGAACTACGAGAACCATTGCAAATGGTGCAAAATCAACTCCAGAGGCAGCAAGGAGTGGATCACCCATCCACCAAGTTCAGGGATCTGTGTCCCTTCCCAGATGTCCGGATACCTCCAAACTTTGAGGTACCCAAATTTAAAAGATATGACGGTAGCGGGTACCCCACAGCACATCTAAAAGCATTTTGTGGGGAACTCAATGCGATAGCAGGGAATGATGGAGCCTTGATACGGCTCTTACAGAAGTCTCTTAAAGGTGACACTTTGGATTGGTACACCTCGCTAGACAGCCATCAAATCAAAACCTGGGAAAGACTCTCCCAGGCATTGATTGACAGATTTTATATAACCTGAACATGGCTCCAAGAAGGTCTGACCTGGCTACCTTGAGACAAAAAAGGAACGAGTCCTTATCAGTATACGTAGGGCGATGGCGAGCTATGGCAACTCAAATGAGAAACCCCATCAATGACGAGGAGCAGATATCCATGATCGTGCATTTGGCAAATCTCAACATTTCAGGATATCTAATCTCGTACCCATACATAAATTTCTCTCAGCTCATCCGAGCCGGGGAACAGGTGGAAGCCGGGATCAGAGCTGGAACTATTTCTCCATGGCCGCATCAGGCCCCCTCAATTAAAAGAAACAAAGTCGAGGGGAAACTTGTCGGATATGGGAATGGAAATAGTACTGCTCCCATGCAACGCACCACAAAGGTCAACAATATCGTCGCCAACGCTCAAGGCAACCAGTATACTCCACAACCAGAGTCACAACAAAATAGGCAGTACCAGCCACCGAACCAACAATACCAACCACAGCAAGCCTAGCAGGGACATCAGGCACAACCGCCTCAACAACAGCAACAACCCAGGGGAAATATGCAAAACCCGTACAAACAGGCAATGCTAGGCAGGAAGTTCACCCCTTTAGCACAAAAACACAGTCAAGTTCTGACAATGTTAATGCAAAAGCAACTTTTGACACTTCTCCAGCCTCGACTTCCACCCAACCCCCTGCCGCCGGGCTATAATGAAAATCAATATTGCGCATATCACCAGGCTCCTGGCCATCTAACGGACCACTGCTTCGATTTGAAACATACGGTCCAAGATTTAATCGAATGCTAAAAGATTACAATCGCCCCATAGGCTAACAATACGGCTCAGGCTAATATTCTCTAAAATCCCCTCCCATCGCATCAAGCGGGACCCAGTACATCCAACACTTCTACCGTCAACCACTTTGAAGGAGGGCGACCCACGTACTCCTCTCCACATCATTCCATACAAGCAATCCTACCCGATACAACAACTCATTGAAACAGCACCAACAACACAGCCTCTCATTCTTGAAGCAGCACCAACAGTGCAACCTCTCATCTGCCTCAAAGCAGCACTCCACAGGTCTCAGTCTCTCATCTTTCAAGGGGCATCCCCAGCGCCCACCAGGTCACATCCTCAACACTTCGCTCCCCAAGGGGCACATGCAGCTCCAACCGCAGCAAACCCAAAGAGGTCAGATTCTGAACCCCTCATTCTTCTAATAGGCCTCCCGGATCTAGCCCCGTTAACCTTGCAAGGGGCACCCCCGGTCCAAACACCAAGTTTCCTAATGCCTCACCAATTGGCACATGCCCGGAGGATCCCTCCCACACATCAAGGGGAGGAAGAAAACCCCATCGTCGAATCTCACCAAGATTTGGTTGCACCTCAAGAGAAGTCATCAAATCCTTCACAAAAAGTTCCAGTTATGATCTCTCAGCCTCAAAAACCAATGATTTACTGGAAGGGAAGGCAGTTGTCTCCTATAACACGAAGGCAGTCCCATGGCATTACCAAGAATGCGCTGAAGTAGGCAACAACGGGAGATATTTCAGGAGAGAACCAGAACCCAAAAGAAACCCGGGGAACTTTGTCGGGAACCACCCACAAATCCGATGCTACTTACGACATAGCAACCCAACTCAAATCCATTCCCGCACAAATTTTCATCTGGGAACTCTTATGTACATCAAGATCGCATCGAGAAGTCTTTGTGAAAAAATTAAATGATGCACATATCTCCCCTGACGTACCTCCTGAAATGGTGACAAGTATGATCGGACAACTCCTCGCACCACGAGCCATCACTTTCTCTGATGAGGAGTTGCCACCCGAAGGTCGCAAACATGGACGCTCATTAAACATAACTGTTCATTATGAGAATTTCAAGGTCCCACTCGTACTCATAGATAACGGATCAAGCTTAAATGTTTGCCCTTTGAGGACTGCCGAATGTTTGGGGATAAAACCCTCTTCCTTCCGGCCCAGTACTATGAGCGTCCGAGCCTTCGATAACTCCCGGAGGCAAGTTGAGGCAAAAATCGACATCGAGATACAAATTAGACCAGACATGACACTTGTCATGTTCCAGGTCATCGACATCCCTGCCTCATTTAACCTTCTATTGGGGCGGCCATGGCTCCATGCTGTTGGAGCCATCCCATCCACTCTCCATCAAATGGTTAAATTTCCTTTGAAAAATCGAATCATCTCAGTGTTGGCTGAACCAGAAATCATCTTACCGGTGACGATCAATACCCCGGAAACTGACATCCCAGTGATTGACGTTCAGCACGCAGAGGATGACATATCATATCACAATTTCGAGTTCAAAATTGTGAACTCAATAGCCAACCCATACCCACTCGCTGCTGAATATGTCATCCCCCCTGTTGAGCGATTAATTTTGAACTACCGAACCGAATTCCATGAGAAAGGTATGGTAGTAAAGCCAGCACCTGCCAACGTACAAAGACAGGGGGTTGGGATACCAACCGACACCAGAAGATTAGGTCAAAAGGTTGAAAAGTGGCAACCATTCAAATGCACACCCATCAAGTTCGTCAAGGCTAGGACAGTTTGTGGGGACACGATGATCTCCCTTGAGGACCACCTCTAGCAGCTCAAACTCACAGAGCATTCCAGGCAGGAGTCCATTTGGCCACCAATAAGGTGGGACGAGATCCTCAGGGTATCAAAGGCACATCCTATGCTAGGGGAAGAATCCCCAGATCCATTACATGAGGCTAGGGGCATGGAAGCAGGTCCACCCACAGAGGACCCAAGACTAGAGGTGCCCCTTCCAAAAGACACGGGCCAGAACAAGGAGGCACCCACCTCCACCCATAATGAGGGAGAAACACCCCCATCAACAACTCAGCAGCACGAGGGGCCGAAATAGCCCATCCATTGGATCGATAAAGGGAAGTGGCCCTCCCTAGACTAGACAGACATTAGGGTCCCATCGCAATATGAACCCGACGAGCCAAAGGAGCTCCAACTTCTGAGCGAAGAAATCAAATCGGATTCTGACTCCGAGCCCAGTCCAACGGACATCATGGTCATCAGGACAGATGACCTACAGGAACAGACTGAGCGGAGCAGCAAGGTCGAAGGGGAGAAAGAACCAAGATGGACAGTTATCCCCCTAACGATCGAATCAGTCAGTAAACCACCCACGGACGTCGGCCTTAAAAAAATGCCAATGTAAATAGTAGTTGGTACCCCGAATCAGGACAAGACCTATCTTGGTTTGCGACGCCATCCTGTTCGGGACCCCTTGGCAACACAAAAAAATCAGAAAACCTTCAAAACACAAAAACATCACATATTCTAAAAAGTACAAAAACATCAAATATTCCTCAAAATCACAAAACATCAGAAAATCCTCAAAATACAAAAATAACAGAAAAACTTTCAAAAATCACTGTGCCAAACACTTCACACGCAGTGTCAGAGTTTGAGGTCGACTTGTATGATTTTGATCTAGAATTAGACTTCAAACTCATGGGTTTGGATGAAGCCCTGGATGAGGGAAATGATGATATAGCTCTCGAAGTCGAGGACTCTCTCGAAAGGTTCAAAACAAAGGCCAACGTTGTGTCAGACGATTTTGAAGTTGAAAGTGGCCTGGTTTGTCAATTAGCATGTGTGTTGAGTCAGTAAGACTACAGAGCCTGATAGGAAGATCATTTCAAGCGTCTGCCTCAACCGGATGTGTGTAAGCTCACCACAGGTAAATCGGAGCCTCACATCCCTTGTCCTAAATCACCAGGTATACTAAAACCCTTTAAAAAATGTTAAATATCATAGGGTTTTTAGGGTAAGAAAATGTTTTCAAAATAGGAAAATTCTCTAAGTTTTCATGCCCTGTCGATTTTATCGATACACATCTCGATATGATCGACTTGCGTTGTCGAGTCCTCGATGCTCCATCGATACCATCGAAAAGAGGACCAAATATGTCCAGCAACCTTATACATATCTGGACGGAATTATCGATGTATCGATACACCTATCGATATCATCGATATTAAAATTTCAAACTATCGGAAGTGACTCGATAGTATCGATAGGCAGAATTTCGGCGCCCCTGTTTTTCTTAAAGAATATCATATAAGTTTCGAGTTTTTTTCAAGTGTCGATGGATCGAACCTCTCATCGATGGAATCGGAGTTCGAAATTCGATGACATCAAAATCGTTTCGATTCATCGACCAGCTGGCAATAGGTTTCAATAGCATATGACATTAAGTTCGAGTCATCGAGCGGACCATCGATGCTATCGAGAGTATACGCTCGATGATATCAAACCTGCTCGATGATATCGAACTCTGTCATAAATGTGACCATTTTATATCCGTTGGAACCTTTTGCCTATATAAAGAGGACTTGTCTATTGTTGCTGTTAGAGAAAGAAGAGAGAGCTTTTGTGTGTTTAACCTTAGATCTTATACCCAAAAACCTTTCTCTCAAGGGAGTTCATCCTCCAATCCACCCTCACCATTGATATTCAATAGAGTGGATTGGAGAATGAACTTCCGCATTCAGGGATCCTCCAACTATCACCTTAATGGCAAATCATTAACCTGGGATGCCTTGAATGCTTAGATGATTGAAATCGCTCTATCTTCCTTATAGGAAAATCTTTTGAGAGTAAGATTTCATCATAACCTTGACCCAACCCGTCGTCGTGCATTGGTACATCTTTGGTGTTGCGGATCAAGGAGACCGAAGAATCTTCGTCAACAAAGGAGGAGATCTTCGTCAACGTGCTTAATGGGACTCATCCACTTATCTGTAAGTATCTAGAGTCCAGAGGACACTTATGACCATTCCTTTGTAAGATTGGGTCTTAGGTATTTCTCACCCCTTGAAGCCCTTGTAAGAGGCCTCCGGCGGGAGTGTACGTGGTGGGTGCGTTGTGTGGACCCTTGCTCTATGGAGAGCATAAGCATCTGGTAGAAGGTGAACCAGTCAAAACCTTAGGTTTGAGGTGAACCGTGTGAAACCTTGGGTTTGAGGTGAACCGTGTCGAAACCTCCGGTAGGGTCTTATGGAAGATTCTTGGCCAGTGTGTCTAAAAGTGGGTGCGTTGTGTTGACCCTTGCTCGTGAGAGCATAAACAGTCAGCCTCAGTGTAGGTTGTAAAGGTTAAAGGTGAACCTGATTTAAAACCTTATGTTTGAGGTGAACCACTGTGAAACCTCCTTAGTGAAATTCGGCACACTCAAGGGTTGAGTGTGTCTGCCGGGAGTGGAGTAGACTGATCGTTGAACCACTATAAAAATGACTGTGTTTGAGATCGCTATTTTCTAAATGTGTGATTTACTTTAATATTTTCATACCTGAATATCTGAGATCACACCTCACACACAAACACAGTCATATCCATCATAAACTAGTTTGCATACTGTTCACTTATTAAATAGTTTGTGATTAGATCCTCTACCAGGCTTGGAAGCTAATAGAGTTATTTTTTAGTAATCCTAATATGAGCTTGTTGTTAGGATTAGTGTTATAGGATTTTAAATAAATCATTAAAAACTTTAAAAGTCCTATTCACCCCCCTCTAGGACATATTGGCATATCCCTACTTCAACTAAAGCGGTCTTCACCGCTATTTCAGAAGTTGTGAACTTGGGATCAGTGGAACTCCCTAGAGAAGTGCGCATCGGTAGATCATTGTCCCCAGAGTACAAGCAGAAGATGATGGAATTCCTAAGACTAAGGTTATCCAACTTTGCCTTCTCTTACGAAGACATGTCAGGGCTTGATAAAGATTTGGTAGTACATCACTTGCAAACAAAGCCAGACATGAAGCCTATCAAGCAGAAGCTACGGAGAATGAAACCAGAATGGGCCCTGAAGGTCCGCGATGAAGTCATCAAGTAATACAATGCGGGATTCCTGATAGTCTCCAATTACCCGGAATGGCTAGCAAACATCGTACCAGTTCCAGAGAAGGAAGGTAAAGTCAGAATGTGCATCGACTTTAGGGATCTCAACAAAGCAAATCCTAAAGACGATTTCCCTCTGCCTCATATCGATACGCTGGTGGATAATACTCGGGACACAAGATCTTCTCCTTCATAGAGGGCTCTTCCGGCTACAATCAGATCAAGATGGCCATCGAAGATCGTGAGAAGACTTCTTTCATCACACCATGGGGAACTTTCTACTATCAGGTTATGCCCTTCGGGTTGAAGAATGCAGGAGCTACGTATCAACGAGTCATGACTGCCTTGTTCCATGACATGATAAACAAGGAAGTGAAGGTCTATGTGGACGATATAATTGTCAAATCTCGCACAATCGAAGGACATTTCGAAGACCTCAAGAAACTGTTCGACAGGCTAGACAAATTCAAGCTCCGCCTCAACCCACAAAAGTGTGTCTTCGGCGCAACCGGAGACAAGCTATTAGGCTTCATCGTTAGCAAAGATGGCATTCGGGTGGATGAAACCAAGACTAAGGCAATCATCAAAATGCCGCTGCCCAAGACTGAAAAGGAAATTCGAGGTTTCCTCCGACGGATCCAATATATCAGCCGATTCATCACACAACTCACTCCAGTCTGTGATCCCATATTCAAGCTTCTACGGAAGAACTCGCCAAAGGAATGGAATCACGACTGTCAAGCGGCCTTCGACCGGATCAAGAAGTACCTACTAAACCCTCCAGTGCTCATGCCACCTGCTTCGAGTAGACCGTTACTGCTGTATATCTCTGTCGTAACAGAAGCAATCAGATGCGTCATCGACCAACACGACAATACAGGAAGAAAGGAGCAAGCGATCTACTACCTAAGTCGATGTTTCACAAGCTACGAATCCAAATACTCCAGCTTAGAAAAAATGTGTCTCGCCCTAGTTTGGGCAACACAACGATTACGACAATACACGATCGCTCACCCAATCCTTTTGCTCGCTCGCATGGACCCATTGAAATATTTGTTCGAGAAACCAACACTAACAGGCAGGATCGCAAAATGGCAGCTACTGCTTTCCGAGTTCGACATCACCTATGTCACTCAAAAATAATTAAGGGGCAAGCACTGGCCGACCACCTAACAGCACACTCTCTGCCTGATTACCAACCACTAAAGACATTCTTCCCCGACGAGGACATCCTCCTGATTGAGGAAGAAGAAGAAAGAAAGGCAGGAGAGTGGACGCTCTTCTTCAACGGAGCCGCAAACTCAAAAGGAAGTGGAGTAGGCGTCATACTCTACTCTCCCGATGACGTTCCAATTCCCATATCCAGGTGATTGGTTTTCCAGTGCACCAACAACGTAGCTGAATATGAAGCATACACTGCTGGTTTGAGAGAAACCATCATCCTCAACATGAAGAAGTTGCAAGTCTTCGGAGATTCGCAGCTCATCATCAATCAAACGAATGGCGACTGGAGAACTAAGGATGAAAAGTTGATCCCTTATCACGTCTATCTAGAGAATCTAACCGAGGAATTCGAACAGATCACATTATCTTACATGCCCTGAGCCAAGAACCAATTTGCGAATGCCCTGGCGACTCTCGCTTCGATGCTGGAGATCCCGAAAGGAGCCGATGAATGGGAACTTACCGTTGAACTTCAGGAAGAACCCGCATTCTACCTGCAGATAGACGAAACTGAGACCTCTCCGAATAACCAACCATGGTACACAGACATCAAAAAATATCTCGAGCATCGGAAGTTCTCGGAAAGAGCGACATCAATTGATCATAGCACAATCCAAAGGCTAGTGGCCCAGTTTATGATCACGGGGGGTATCCTTTACAAGCGATCCTTCAACCAAGTCCTTCTTCGCTGTGTGCACAAAACAGAAGCAGCACAGATCATGTCAAAAGTCCACGAAGGACTATGTGGCCCACATATGAATGGACACATGATAGCAAAGAAGATCCTACGACTTGGTTACTATTGGCTGACAATGGAGACAGATTGTTGTAGACATGTCAGGAAGTGCTTCAAATGCCAGGAGCACACAAATCAGATCCATGCGCCTGCTTCGGAACTCTACAACTTGAAGGCACCATGGCCCTTCTCTGTATAGGGACTGGACATCATCGGTAAGGTCAGCCCCAAAGCTTCAAACAGGCATGAATACATCCTGGTGGCAGTAGACTACTTTACCAAGTGGATAGAGGCAGCATCCTACACCACCATTGTAGCATCTCATGTGGTCAAGTTTATGAAAAGCAATATCATCAGTCGATATGGGATCCCTCAGGCCATTATTACAGACAACGGAACTCTGTTCGTCAATAAAAGGATGGGCGACTTCCTCGACAAGTTCAATATTCAACGTCATCGATCAAGTCCCTACCGTCCTCAAATGAACGGTAGGGTCGAAGCCGTAAACAAGACTATCATCCGCATACTAGAAAAAATGGTGAACACATATCGCGACTGGTTGGAGATGCTTCCTTACGCACTTTGGGCTTATCGGACGTCTGTACGATTTGCTACAGGCGTAACTCCATATGAGCTCGCATACGGAATGGAAGCAGTGCTGCCAGTTGAAATCAAAATCTCATCACTTCGGATATTGCTGGAAAGCCAAGTCGAGTAAGGCGAGTGGCAACAAGCAAGGTACGATCAACTACATCTGGCAGATGAAAAGTGCATGCGTGCGCTAAGCCACTCCCAATGTTATCAACGAAGGATCGCTCAGGCTTACTATAAGAGGGTTCAAAAAAGAAGTTTCAAAGTCGATGACATGGTTATGAAGCGGATCTTACCACCGCACTTATCAAATCCCAGAGGAAAGTTCAAACCTCATGGGACGGACCGCTAATCATTCAGAAAGTACTCCCAGGAGGCGCTCTTCGGCTCACTAGTCTAAGAGGAGAAGATCTTCTTGAGCCTATCAACACCGATAACGTGAAAATCTATCACGGGTAACTGTACCTAACCTTGTCAATGATTACAATCACAAAGTTGTACCCATTACTTCCCCAACCAAAAATAAAAAATAAAAAAAAATATCCGCCATCTCTCCCATAAAAAAAAACCCGTCATTCCTCCCACAGAAAAAAGAAGATAAGAGGAAAAAAAAAAAAAGAGGAAACAAAAAAAAGGGGAAACCAAAAGAAAAAGAAAGAAAAAGAAGAAAAGACAAGAAATCTCAAAAAAAAAAAAAAAAAAGGACAGCCGAGAAGGAAAAGAAAATAAGTCCATCCCACATCCCCAGACAATCCAACCAAAAGCAGCTTACAATTATAATCAAAGACAAGGACAGGAAGGTAACCAGTTGGCCGGCTATGAAGGAAGTCTCTCCGTCGCTCCCGGCACTCCAAAGAGAGAGAGAGATAGAGAGAGAGAGAGAGAGGAGAGAGAGAGAGAGAAAGACATGCCTAAGCAAAAAGGGTGAGGTAAAACCCGAAAGAGCGCCTTGAGTAAAAACAGCGGGCATGTAGCGGACTTGGTGAAAACCTGAAAAGGCACCAAGGGTAAAAACAACATAAGCTGCCAAGGGGCAGGCAAGATAAATAAAAAAAAATCCGGGACATAATGAAAATTCGAAAGGATGCTAGGGGCAAAAATGACAAGAAGAGCCGGACGTAGTGAAAACCTGAAAGGGCACTACGGGCAAAAATGGCTGAAAAATTAAAAAATAAAAATAAAAGTGCAGGTACAGAAGAGGCCAAGGCAACAAATACAAAGGACACAATCCTAGACACCTTCTCAGGGAACCAAGATCCGAAGTACACAATCCAGACTATTGTACACAACGTGGGTTGAGCCCAAAATTTTGATCCCAATCATCCAAAGTACAAACCGAAACGCATTCAAACACTGGCAAATTTGGCACAAACAAAATCTTTCATTTCTTCCAAAACCTTTTATAAAAAAGATACATTGCTTTCTTCACAAAAACAAAAATAAAAAATCCATGCATACAGGACAAGCAGCAAATTGAAACTAGAAACTCCAAGTAAGCTCCTATCACTCGTACATCGATAGCATCTGCCTGAGCCTCTCTATCTCCATGCGCAGCTAGAAGACATCATCTCTCTCTAGGCGATGCGCAGCGAGCATGCTCTCATCATACTGCCTCCCCAAGGCTAGCCGGCGAGCCATATCCTCACAAGAATGGCGAAGAACGGCGATCTCAGAAATAAGGTGGCCATGTGTCGCAAGAAGAAACGATGAATCAATAAATGGTCGCTCCTCAAATGCCTCCAGAGAATCATCAACACAAGAGGAAGACGAAGACATGTCACCAACCATATCTCGATCAGCAGCCTCGTCCACCAAGTGACAACCTGGAACTTAACAATAAAACGACTGCTCGACAACCCATTGTTGATATGGCACTATCGCTAAGGGAGGAGCCCAAGACTCGAACTCCAGAGCTGCCGCATTCAAAAAACCCTGCTAAGATATCCAGACTCGACGGTACAAAGATATCAAATCGGAAGGAAGAGGAGCATGCCCAAATCCAGAAAAGGCGAAGTCCGGGACATCCTGCCAGAAACCAAACTGACGAAGAAATCGCACGGGGTGGTAAGAGCAGTACCCTCGAAGACCTAGCAACAGCAAAGGAGTGCGAGCCGTACTATAAATCAACGGCGAGCGACAGAGCCACGGAGCCTCCCAGCTAATCTCCCACCCTCGAAGCTGAGAGAGCATGCGGCAGTACAACGACTCAGTGGCCTCAGCACCCGAAGGAAAGTTATGAGCAACAAAGATAGTACATCGTCACGACGAGAGTCAGGCCACAGAAGTAGAGTGGTCATATAAAGGTGCTCCCACACCACACCTGGGAAAAGGCACAAGTCAAGATCAAATTGCAAAATAGAAAACAAAGCAAAGGAAGGAAAAGAGGATAAGAATGAAAATACCTGGAGGAAGGTGCAGCAACCCCTGAGGATACGAGTCCGACTAAGAGCGCACTCAGTCAGCCCCAAAAAGAGCTCCGCCAGTACCACTGAAACAACACTCCTGGGGCCCAGGACGCGACGAAATACATCCAGTAAAATCACCAATGAAGACTGTCGCCAGCCTGAGAAGAGCAGCTCAGCCAAGACACGAAATATCAGCGCATTCAAACACTGAAGCTGACGATCTGATCCAGAGCCTCATCGGGCAATAGAGCAGCGATCGTACAGGAGCTTAAGAGAAAGCTCACCAGCCCTACCCTCTGCAGTAGGAATAACAGCTGGAAACCTAAATCAGGAGATCAGGTCAGCGGGACGAACTGGCTTAGACGAAGGAATATAAGGCTCCCGGGCAAGAGGAAGAACAGATAAACGCGCGAACTCTTCCAGCGATGGACCCAGCTCCAGATCATTGAAGGAAAATAGGTTCAACGTTGGAACCCAATCATACAAAGTTGCGCTCAACAATCGTCAATCCAGGCGAATTCGGTGAAAGTGGAGAACCTCACGAAAACCCAAGGAGCTCAGCTCGAAGATCTCAGACTCAGTCAAAATCTCGATCCAAATATGCAATCGCTTAGAGTAAGTGCCGCATGGCTGCAGTTGGCAAGTCCAAACAGGCGCACCCTCCACAATCTAGATCCTTGGGTCAACAGGAGAATCATCAAAGATGGGCATTCCCTTATCCAACAAATCTATCTCATGGTGACGAAAGAAACCGGACTCACTCATTGTGTCCAGCAGAGTATCCTAAAAGGCTGCAACAGGAGGGCTCGAGCCGCCAATGATCGCTATATAGGGAACAGTCGGGAAAGCACATGCCCCAGGAGCGGCGGCGCCTAAAGTACCCCAATAGCTGACTGGACCAGCATCCTGATCCCCAACAACAGTTGCCTATCCCATCACTACCTCGAAGTTCGCATTAAATATCTGACCCAAGCCATCCGCAAGAAATCCATCATCACCTATCAGATCCAAACCGCCTAAACTGCCAAAGTGGGGCTCGCAATCCATCGGGACACGATCCGTCCCATCCACACCATCCACCATTACCATGCTATCATCCACACTACCCATAACCATCGCTACACCAACCAAACTATCCATCACCATCATCGCACCATCCCCACCATCAAACCCATTCATCCTCATCACATCGACATCCACAAACCCTGGCGACCCAGGTGTAGACCCACCAAACCCATCCAATCCGATCAACCCATCCCCATAACCACCATCAATGGAAGAAGAATCCATGCCATAAATAACATTTATCTCTTCCAAAGGGCCCATTACTTCCCCACCAACCTCCATCAATGCATCCATAAATGGGTTGAATCCACCTCCATCATGACCGGCCATAAAGGACAAAGAGGAGGAAAAGACAAGGGAGAAAAGGACAAAGAAAGGGGACAAAAAGGAAGGAAGGGAAGGCAAAGAGAATGATCGGACGGTCAAGGTGGAGAAGGAATATCCAGAAAGGGACTAGAGAATGTACAAAGAAGAAGAGGACTCGCTGGAAGAAAAGATGGATGGAGGCGGTAATTGGATTGCTGCTAGCGGTACTCGGAGTATTGTTGCAGGTACTAACACCCCTGAACCACTGTGGCACCTAACAAAACAGACAAAACGGGCAAAAGTCAGTGGGCGGTAGTCGGACTACCGCCCA
The DNA here is from genome assembly GCA_021015155.1 of Magnolia officinalis. NCBI lineage: Eukaryota > Viridiplantae > Streptophyta > Magnoliopsida > Magnoliales > Magnoliaceae > Magnolia > Magnolia officinalis. The sequence continues at coordinate 77,338,112 of JAJHSJ010000001.1, forward strand.
GGTCCACATTTACACGTGGTCAACGGTGGGTCCAATTCTGGGACCCTGCGGGCCCATTTCATCTCCGAATAAGCGCAAAGGCCATCTACAACAATATTTCAAGAACCAAGTTCAGAGGAGACAGGCACGAAAAAGTTTTATATATCTGAGAAAGGATTGTACAAGGCGAGCATACAAGATCACACAATACAAGAGAAACTAATCATCCTCATAAGGGATGTATTCATCTCTACCCTTTCGGCGGACATGCAGACTCAGGAGACCTCCACCGGCGAGGCGCGCACCATCACCGGGAGCATAAGCAAGCTACAGTATAGGGCCAATACCGTACTGCTCGCACCAAGAGTTGTACACTCTCGCTGGGTCGACGAAGGCGCTAGTATCAAAACCTTCCAAAGCAACAGCTATCTCTCGCTCTGGCACCGCCCTCCAATCAATGGCCCAGATGGTGGACTGAACGGGACTAGAGGACTCTCCTACAACTGCCAAAAGAGCCTCTCGCCGAGGTACCACTTCGTCACTCGAGGGTCCTCCAGGATACGCCGCCACTTTGAGGCCTGAAAGGCCTCCTAGGCAGCAGGAGCAAGGACCGCATTCGACTGAAGATACAACTGAGTATGAAACTGCAAAAACGGAAGGACATACATAAAGTGCATTGCGAAACAACACAGGGCAACACAGAATAGGGCAATTACTTACATCATCAGGAATCAGGGCATCAATGTTCGACCTCCAGGCGAGATCAGAAAATAGGCGTGTGCGGCTGCGGTTATCCTTGTACCACAGCATCATGCGAGGAAAATGAGGCAAATGATCAATCAAAGTGGGCGCCAAGTGAGGGAAATGGTCAAAAAAGCACACCTGCATGCGATCATAGTCAGCGGCTGACCTTAATTATCCCAAAAGCTGAGAAACGTAAGGGGACAGATCCAGGGGATACCTCAACGACCGGATAGAAACCGGTAAAAGACCTGCTAACGCAACAACTAGCCTTGTCCAGTCCTTCGTACAAGTGGGCAAGAAGAGCTGCAGGTGATATCTGCCACCAACGTCAGCAAACGGGAACTCACCAGCTTGTTCCCATGGCAGAAGATCATCGCCCCCAGTGTATACAGTATCAAGTCGCGGGCCTTCACGATGGCTGAAGCCTCGGTCTCAGGAATACGACGAGCAAAGTTCGAAGACAGCCAAAGCAACCTAAACCGATGGCCAGAGAAATCTAAGGCATCCGGCATCATCCCCAGGAGACTCATCCAATTATCCTCAAAAGGTACCGAGAGATCATCCTCAAAAGGGACAGATCCTCCATCATACCTGAGGCCCAGCTACATGTAGATATCATACGGGGTGATCCCCCACTCTCTAAAGGGCAGATGAAAAGTATGAGTCCCAGCGTGCCATCACTCAGCCAAAGCCGACAGAAGAGACATGTTCGTCTTGCTCAGATGAATCTGGAATAAACTGGCAAACGGAGTGCGCTTCACCACATCGAAGAACAGGGGCTGTGGATCATGAAACCAATCCGGCCAATGTGTCCTAACCCCATAGCCCCTCAGGATCACGGGTGCATCACCGTCCCGGGCCACATCAGACAAATGGCGACCCTCAGGAGGCCCAAAACAAGGGTCGGCTGACTGATGGGAAGAGCCAGCCTCACTCCTATCACGACGAGGCATGCTGCACAAACAAAATCCACGGGTAAGCACCTCTGCACTGACAAAACTTAAAGCCAAGCCCCATTCCAAGGCTCATTCCAAAGCCCATTTCAAATGCCCATGTCAAAGCCCATTCCAAGGCCCATTTCCAAAGCCTATTTCCAAGGCCCATTTCAAAAGCCCATGTCAAGGCCCATTTCAAAAGCCCATTTCTAAGGCCCATTTTCAGAGCTCATTCTCCGGGCCCACATGTCCACAATTTAGGCCCACTTTCACAAGATCATTTCTGGGACCACATATTCAAATTCAGATACATCTGGCCACACCAAGATCATGATGTGGGGGCCACTCACAAAATCCCATCCGTACATCCGCCACAAAGTGACTAACCATCAAGGCCTACACCATCAAAGCACTCAAGTGGGCCCCAAATCACCATCCAACGATCCAGATCTTTTCAAAAAAATAAAAAATATATATATGTATATATAATAATAAACACAAAAAATTTTTCAACAAACAAAAAGGGTGGGGTCTCCTTTCTTATCACACCCCACTCTAACAAAAATAATAATAATAATAACAAACAAACAAAATGGAAAAATCCAGCCAACTCCTTGGCCAAAAGCAACCAGTCAAGCAACATTCGATGGATGAGATCTAATCAAAATGATTCGACGATCCTGAACATGATCCTCCCAAAGCCCATGAGGAGATCCAGTCCATCAATGACTCCTCAAACAATGGTCTAGTGAAAATTCAGCAAGGATCCATTTATTAAATTACCTGAAAATGTGAGGAAGGAGGAAAATACAAAAAAATATATATACTCAAAGCCAAATCACCACTAAGGAGCTTCCAGGGACCACAATGGAGTCCCTGGACGTCTAAGGAACGATTTCAAATAGAGGAGGATCTATCGTCCGGACCAACGCGCACAACGGACCAGCGGACAAAATGACGGACCGACAATAATCGGATTGACTGCCGCCCCTGTCCAGATTCTCATGGGACAACGGGCCGGTCCCCTATGACTTGATGGGTTGACTGGTCCTCTCTCTGATCCGCTGGATAAAGACTAAAGGGTGGAGAGAAAAAGATTCTCCCACAAAAAGTAGATTCCCTTTCAAAATCTCGCGAGAAATTGAGGATCTTAATAAAGCACCATCTGAAAATTGCTGGAAAAATATAAAAACATATAAAAAAAGAAGAAAAGAAAAATATAAATACAATAAAATACCCCATTAGTTCATTAGTGGAGGCCATCTATCAATTCATAAAAACTGAACAATCTCAACCACCCATGAGATCGGACAGATCTTTCAAGACTTCAAATATATATATATATATATATATATATATATATATATATATATATATATATATATATATATATATATATATATATATATAACATTAATTTATTTGTGGAGGCCATCTGTTAGTTTTTATAATAAAAATCGAACGACGACGCCCACCCATGAAATCAAATGGATATTTTCTAAAAAAATAAAATCCTTAAATAGTCTAGCTCCAAAGAGGATAATTTTCAAACAAAAAATTTTCAGAAAACGCACGCCGCGCGCAGTACACTGAGGAATCTTCCATATTCTCCAGTTGCGGTTAGTGCAAATAGCTAAATAAGATTCGATCTCCCCCGATTTCCCCGGAGGATAAGCGAATCCGTACATGATACATGTACGATTGACTCGATCTCTATATCTGGACCGTCGTACGAATGCTAGTAAAAGTGAGTGGATTTATCTCTAGAAAGAATAATCAAACTCAAAGTGACAACAATCCATTGTAACCAAAGTATCGGAATCAGCAGACTGCATGACAAAGGATTAGCTGCACATACCTAGTCAGGGATGTTTGTAAAATTTGATCGAGTCCAAGTCGGCGTAGTGAGTTCCTCGTAAGGCCGCACCAACGCGTAGGGTAGCTAACCACTTTGATGATCAAATGGATCAAATACTCCTAGGGTGATTACGTAGTAAAGGAACGACAAACCAAACAGTACGGGAATCCTCGTAAAGCAGCACCAACGCACAAAGGCCCTACTTTTCAGACTTACCCTCCAATGTTATTAACAATCTGACGTGAAAGGGTTATGATTGGTGACCCGTAATGTCGCACCAACGCGAAGGGACAATCACAACATTTTTCTTAGCCCTCATGATATGTGCAAGTCATCTCTTTTCCAAATAGTCAGCTGACAATAATACAATGATAGACAACAGATTTGAATCACTATCCTTTCTGACCAGAAGGGTGGGGATTCCACTCGCTTTGGCACTCGGTTGCTCGCAACCTTGGCCAAAGAGGGGCATCTGTAGACACCCCACCCGGGTTAACACCTTGAGAAGGCTAAGACAATCCGGGAATCATGATCATCTCCTAAACCTAATCCCAGCTTAAACCTAAATCTAACCCAAAACCCTGATCCAAACCTCAAACACCCAACTTGCAACTTGAAACCCTAATCCAAACCATTCAATCCACATACAGCCCCCGCCTATACCCCACACCCTAACCAGTGCCCATTACCCAAAACCCAAGCCCATCTATCTGAACCCCAAAAACAGGACTATCAGACGAAACAATGCAACAAACAAACCCGCATGTTTGAGCCCGACCCGAGCCCGTACCGGATGGTAGTCCAACTACCGTCGGTGGTAGTCAAACTACCGCCGGCGGTACTTGGATTGCCGCCGCTCGCGGCCCGCGTGTTAACTTCTGGGGATAGCTGTCCCAGCATGCAAAAGTCAACTTTCTTCAAAAATTACCCCATTATCTGACCTTATTTACTATTTTACCAATCCCAATATCCAATGGGAGTGCGCCACGTGGCGTTCCTCTCTCCTCAACCATTCACCACTTACCACATCAGTATTTACCCCTCTTAAACCTGGTAATTACAGCAATGCCATTGGAGAAGGCTATAAATAGCCCTCTCTTCTTCACATTTCACAACAACCACTCCTCATTTCCAAGCTTAAGTGAGAGGGAGAGGAAGAGAAAGAAAAAGAGTGAGGGTGAGGGAGAGCTCTCAAGCTTCCAAGATCAGATTTTTCTAGTCATCTCTTAGCCTCCTCCTAACCCCCTCAACCCTAAGCTTAGCCTGAATCGGTCATGGTGCAACTCATGTCTTAGCCAACTCAAGTCCAAGCCAAAGATCCATTCATCCATATCCAAGCATTTCATTATGACATTTATTCCCTTCTCAACCCCCCTTCTGCTCTAGATTTCTAGTGAACGTATGCTCTGTGACTTGCCATACATCGGATCCTATCACATCAGAAATTCCTAGTGTTCTAGTCCATTCTTCTTCATCTTTTTACATAAGCATCATCACATTCCGCCTTCCAGACACGCCATTGAACGTATTCTCTATGGCTTGTCGAAATCTCGGATCTTGTCGTAACAGAAACCCATGTGTGTGTCTAGTCCTATCTTGACCACATCATCCATCCCTTGAGATTGTTTTACCACACAAAGTAGAGATCGTACGTTCGTACGGGCAGAGAAAGTGCCTAACACCTTCCCTCTTTGTAATCGAGGTCCCTTACACGGAATCCCGGATCGCAGACCCGGAGTCAATCCAAGGTAGGAGAGACTTCGGATTTCTCTAATCTTACATATTCCATGGGTTTTAGCCGACCGCGAAATTTTGAGATTAATTGGCTAGTGTAACATCCCGAATTTTTGCCAACCTGGAATTAGACGTCCTTAGGCAATGGGTCAATCCTAACACCTGATTAACTTCTCAAACGCTCAATTCAAAGTCTCAAATCCCGTTTCAAAGCATTTTCTTCACAGATCTTACCTTTCACCACCTTGTTCTTTCAATTTTCTCTAAGTACTTTCACCCTAGACACTATCTTAAACTAGCTAAGTATTATAACTTGGATCACTTTATATACAAACTACAAAGGCCCAGGTACCACCTCAGACAGAAATTACATAGGACTAAATCCTTTAGAAATTAGGCGAGAATTAGCTAGTGTTAAACTAGAGTACCTGTGAAATTAGCACCAATCACTTTAAATACGATCTGCGAGACCCAAAACTTGTAGAACTGTTAGCGTTACATTACCCTAAAAGCTAGGATCAATCTCATTACCCGGTTGCTCTCAGGAGCATCACGAAACTCCGTTTTTGATCTGGACCGCACATCGGAAGTCCGATTAACATGAAGTTAAGGAATTAGGACCGCCTTGCTGGGCTTGACTACCATCTCGAAAATCAAATCCAAATAGTGTCCCAGTGCAATTCGGTTGAGCCTGGAGTGAAGAGTGTGAGAAAGGTGAAAATATTTCGAAATAAAAATAAAATTTAAGTAATCTGAGACCTGTCGCTTACGGGTCAGTATTAAGAAACCAGACCGTCGGTATCAGGCCAAATTACACCCTCGGATCAGGGATATTTCCCCAAACACATGTACTCGAAATCTCCGATCGAGATCCGCTGACCGTTGAACTGAAACTGGTCCTCCATTTGCGATCTGAGAACCCGAGTGAAATGAGAACTTAGCCATACCTAGATCCAGTGTTAGTGAGCTTAAGTCTGACCTTTGGATCAAGGAGGCCCGCTAGAAGTGCTCCGTTGAGCTGAAACAGGGTCGCTTTGGTTATAACCTAAGTATACATTGCCCATAAGTCTATTTCGGTGACATTTTAGGCTATATAAGGACCTTAGAACCCTCTCTCTCACAGTCATACGAATTTGAGAGAAACCCTAGATAGAGAAGAGAGAAAAGAGAGAGAAAGTGTGGGAGCAGTGGGAGAATCTTCCTGCCGCTCTACCCTGATGTTATACGTGCGTAACCACTCCATTCTCATTACTTTTCCGGCGATTCCGGCGTCATTTCTAGGTAAGAAACCCTAACCCTAATCTGTTTTGGAGTTTTGATAGTTGTAGGTTATGAAATAGCTAACCTATTTCATTCCATAGGTTTCCAAACTGCCGAATATAGAAACTTAGCAATTCTATCGACTCCGTTACGATTCTACGACAAAAGGTGCAGACTTTAGGTGTATAGGTTATAGTTTTCAACGCTTTCAATGTCAGATAATGATAGATTCATGATCTGCATGCAATTGCACATGTACAAAGTGCTGTCTGTTTTCCGTTTCGATTAAAGATGAAGAATATGAAATTTTACATACTCTAGGTATTTGTAGAAAGTACCGCGTATAAATTTTGGAAATGTGTTTGCCATGATTATTTGCTGTATTAATATATGATATATGGATAAAATACTTGTTTGGCGAAAGGACTCGCCCTAATACATGTTTTTGCTAATATACACTATGTATGTTGAAATAGTGTATTCTAAGTGTTTGTGAAAATGACCGAATGAGTATAGAATTCTCATTTGTGCTCGCCATGACTAATTGTCATGGATATATGATTGTTGTATTGGCGATACCCCCTTTGATGAAAGGATTTGCCCTAAATCATGCCACGGCCAATATACACTATATATGCTAAAACGTGTAGCCCAAGTATTTGTGGAAATGACTGAATGAACATGGAACTTGGATTCCTGCTTTCCATGACTATCCGTCGTGGGTCCTCGCGTCTTATAATTGGGGTAACTCCCTAGTGAAAGGATTTGGCCTAATACCTATGTGATCAACATATGTCATATATGTTGATGTATGTTGTCTAAAGTGTCTGTTGAAATGTCTGAATGAGTAGTAGTTAGTAAATTGTAATGTATAAGGGTGTTGAGATATGATTCTCAACTCCTTTTACTATGTGTATGATTTCCTTGAATAGCTGTGTGATTAGGAATTGAATATGTACAAACTCATGCTTGTGTTGTGCTTCATAACATGCTCAACTGATTTTATGATTTTAACTATGTAATGCATATGTTTAAATTCATGTTTACGTTGTATGATCCGTCATGGGTGATGGGGGAGTGGAGCAACGAGTCCGTGCAACAGCCCTGGCAGTCCTAAATGGATAATATCAGACTTTGATTGTATGATTTGAAATCTTGATCCATTACTGCTTTAACTGTTTTGTAATTGATTGTGTTTGGGGCTATGATTATAGTCCAGGCAATCGGTAACGGGATTGAATTCGTGGCTGTGATTCATTCACCACATGATATATGTTCGACGAACCCGAGTCGTACTTCGGTTGGCGATAGTGGTTGGTCACACGAAGTGCTTATGCGCTTCATATCGTTCAACTTATTGTGCGCTCGAGCTAGCCGAGCTCGTCAAGCAACCCGATCTGTCTTATGTATGTTCACCATGTTTGGACGCCTATGCTTGAACCTAGGGTACCAAACTTACCAGTGAAATCCCCTTTAACCATGGTACATCGATCCGCTAAGACTCATGAACCGGGCATGGTGGTATGGGACACCGTGGTCGAGCTGTCGGCCTACGCTGGGGCCACGTGCCTCTCCGTAGTGACCATTGAGCAACCAGACTCGTGAGCCGATTATGGTGGTATGGGACACTATATTCGAGCTGTCGACACCTACGGCGAGAGCCGAATACGGTGAGACCTGTATTCGTACTGACGGGCGATGAGCCCTTCGTAGTGTCTTCGAGTATACTCTAAAGTTTGTGATTGGCGATGAGCCCTTCGCAACAACTAGAGCATGAGTTGAGCCAAGTACGGTGAGACCTGTATTCGAGCTGACAGCCAGCGATTGAGCCGAGTACGGTGAGACCTGTATTCGAGCTGACAGCCAGCAATTGAGCCGCATACGGTGAGATCTGTATCCGTGCTGACGGGTGACGACCCCTTTGTGATGCCTTCGCGATGCCTCTCAAACCATAATATCATATGAGATTAACTAGGACCGACGACCCTAGAATGGATCATGTTTGGGAATGATACAAGGGAGGTATCTTAGTTTTCCAATACTGCTGTTTGAAATGGACTAATAACAACTCGGTAATCATGCTCATCATCGCATTGCATGTGCCTGGAAGATGTGGAGCACTGAGGGATGTAAGCATGCCGCGAACGTAAGATGGTGTCGCACGAGGGTGGTTTGGTAAGGACATACATCATGATTGCATTCATACTTGCATTAATAAGAGTATTTAGAATTGTTTGATTGTACTGCTTTATCATTACTGCTTGACTGAGTTGATAACGTGTTAACCTATGCTTTATTGTTCCACTGAGTTGATCACTCACTCCCACGTTGCGGGACGGTGTTCCGAACACCCACAAGACTTTGTCTGATTGCAGATGGCGACGCTACTCCTGAGGCGGAGCCGGACCTTTATGATGATAATGATGGCTTCAAGTGAGCCGTGTCTTGATCGACGGGGTTACAGGGACGTTGACTAGAGGACCTTATACATTTGGTATATTTTAGTATTGTACTTGTAAATAGTTAACCTGGTAACATTATCACACTCTGGAGAATCACTACAGTTTATATATTTTATATATCTATCATAGTCTTCCGCTTGCAAATTTAACTGTCTCTGGAGTATGATATGTTGTTTTGACTTAATCTCACTCATGTTCAATGCACTAATACAGACAACATTCAATCATCATTCATTTTGTTGCATAAGTGATGCGTTGGAACTCGGGAGTTGAGTTTATGCTCGACCCCCGATTTTCAGGGCGTTACAGCTAGTGGCGACTCCAACATCCACAAATCAGCCTTTAAACCCCTACCTTCTAAACCATAAAAATATACAAATTTGCGTAGGCGCCGATTTTCAGTGTTTACAATGATTATACAATTTTGCAAACTCATCTAGAATTCGATATCATATGTATTTATTTCATGCATATTGGTGTGAAGCAAGGGTTTTGAGCCCACTCAACTCCTCTGTCATTACGACAGATGCCATACAAGCCGAGATGCTGCTAAAATTATTATTAAACTATTTTTCATTTTATCACTTAAATATACTTTGTTTTAGAATCAAGGGCGATGCGATGAATGTAATAATAATTCAGATTAATGAAATAAAATGATGATATTTGTTCTTTAATTTTCCTTTGTTCTTATTGAATGTGGATATTTCAATCCACAATACTTGTTTCTAGTCGAAACACTCAAGTAAATGGAGAATAATTGATCGTTCAATATGGCATCTTCTTGTGTAACCAGCTAGGAAAGAACGATTACATTTTATATATATATATCCTCATCAGAGATAACTGCAATACTAAGGCAACTTAAAGTTGTCATCTTTTCGGCACGTACCTTAAAGATATCCCATATACCACATGTCATGATATGCACCATTGATCTAATTTGCAATATTTTGGTACAAACAGGTGCACAAATGGTGAGCTCCAAGTTAGATGTATCAATTGAAAGTTGAAAAGTTACATTAATCTTAATATTGACCAACTTGCATGAACCGAAAGTTAAGATTGCTCAATCAACTATATTTTGGGACCATGAACTATATAAAACAAACTGCATTTTGTATAATTTAAACTATATGAATGTATAATGTGCTTAGGGTGGCAATGGGCTAGGCAGCTGATGATACAGGGGTAGAACTTGGACCTTTGCTTAAAATCTAGTACCCTGAGGACCAGGCCTGTGCTTAAAATCTAGCACCGGTGGTTGGGTTTGGGAGTGAGGATTCTCAAAACATTTCTTAGGGCCTGTTTGATTTTCCAATTACAGAGGTAATTCTAGGTAAATGGGTAAAAATTATTTACCTCTGTGTTTCCGGTTGGATTTCCAAGGTGATTTGACCGCCACCTTTCATTTACAATACTCCTCACGTCACTCGAGGAGAAAAAAGTTAAATTGTGGGGCCTACCTTGATGTTTGTGTATTATCCACACCGTCCATCCCTTTAGCCAACTCATTTTAGGGCATGACCCAAAAAATGAGGCAGATCCAAAGATCAAGTAGACCACACTACTGGAAACAATGGGAATTGAACTCCTATCATTGAAAGCTTCTTGAAGACCTTGGAAGTTTTGGATCAAATTGATATTTTTGTTTCCACTTTATCCATGACTGTGTGACCTTATTAACGGGTTGGATGACAAATAAACATCACTGTGGGCCCTAGGGAGAAAACAACTTTCAACCATTGACATTTTAATGATCCTTGTTTCCTAAGGTGTGGTCCACTTGATCTTTTGATTTTCTTCATTTTTGGGCTCATGTCTTAAAATGTATTTTTTAAAAGGATGGATGGTGTGGATAACTCATATATATCATGGTGGGGCCCACATATTTAAATCAGTAATAAAAACGTTTGTATGGACCGATTTTTGAAACATAATTCCGGGCGACTTTCAAACAGGTGTAGTAAGTAATAATTAGGTAATTCCGTGTATTTACCGGGGGAAATTAAAAATCAAACAGCCCCTTAGATTAAGACTATATTTCATACCTTTTTTTGTCTTCCTACCTCGATTAAGATAAAGGCTGGCCGCATCCACAAATAGAGCTAGACATGGAGCCAATTTGAGCCAAGCCATGCCAAGATCAACTTGGTTAAGCCAACAACTTACCTAGGCTCGGCTCTGCTCTGGAGTAGTATTTGCCAACTCGACTCAGTTCAGTTAGCAGCTCCAACCAAACTTGAGCCAAGCTCAAGTTCAAATTCTTGAGCTTGTGAATATGGGGAGAACTAAAATGGGCATTTTTAAAATATAAAAAGAAGCTATATATATATAGATATATAATTAATTAATTAAGATATATAAACCGAATTTAGTTGAATCAAACTTGGGCCAGTTGACGCTTGGCTTAAAATTTTTTTGGCTTGAACTCAGTTTTCAAGCCAAGCCAATAAAGCTTGTCCGAGCTGAGTGGAGCGAGTTAACTGAGCTAGCTCGGTTCCAGTCATACAACAAATCCTGAGTGCACCGTGCAGAAATTAGACGCGTGTACAAGGCTAACCATCTATATGCCGCTACATGTGCTACCCTGGCATACGGGTGTAGCATCCAAGCCATCCATCAACTGGTTCTGATTGTTTGGATGGTGTCATCCACAAAACAAAAGCTGTTCCGCTTAGCAAGTGGACATTATTAACAGGTAGACGAATTAGAAAGCCTTTGTTAAGTTTTTCTCAGCCGTAAATTTCTTTCATTAATCGTGGCCCATCTGACCAAAGAAATAAGTTGATTCCTGGGAAATGTCATTTAAATAATGGCACGACTCTGATGGATGGATTAGATGTCTTTAACTATGTTCCATGCTGGCACATTTGTGGCACGTACATGAGATTCATTGCACGCTTACCATAGACATGAATATGGTCTCTTGGAAAATTTTCGAAACCCCAAAATTCCTCGGCACCGTTCATCAATGGCTGCAAAGGTTGAAGAAGAAGAATCTGTGAAGAGAGAGCTTCTAGAACCTTCTCATTCCACTCCTCCCCATGTAATTTTCTCTCTCCCTCTCGGGGTAGTTTATTGAAATTCTGTCATGCTTTGATTATCTTTTCTTCAATATATGTTTCTGTTTCTAGGATTCTGAAATTGGGTAGTTTTTTGTGATTTCTTACGTTTCGTTATGGATTCGAACTGTTTTCTTCTTCTTCTTCTTCTTTTTTAAATTTCTTTTTGGGTGAAATTCCGAAAATCTAACGTTTTTGAAGAGCAATACAATAATCCATGATAATTCTTCTTACCTTATTACGGTGCAAATTCCTCTTTGGAATCAAGGTGGGCCCACCGTACTGTTGAGTTTACCTTTTCTCTTTCAACCAATTTTTAAAAGATCAGAAGAAGGCAAGCCGTTGGTTGGATCTGCTTCGAGGGGGATCGTGCCTCCTATTTTCAACAGAGAAATGTTTTTGGGATGAAACCTCAGTGTAATTCTTTCATTAACATGGATATTTAATACAACGCACCCTATAGGCTTATGCCACCTCACCGTAACTGAAAATGACTACTTACAATGACTCATTTCTCCACTACTCACCATAACTGAACATAACTACGTACAATAAACCCAATCTCCCACCACTCACCATAACTGACTCCACTACTCACCATAAACATGGGTTCTCATGCAGCCCCATTCACTTAGGCATGCATCACTCCTCCCCCCTTGCACCCATCTTGTCCTCAAGGTGAAGGTCTGAGAAACGATCAATGATGGACTGGTACTTCCCCCATGTTGCATCTTGTATGGGTGAACCCTGCCATTGAATCAGGACTTCAGTAACATCTTGGTTCCCACACTTAACCATCCTACCGTTTGTACCACAATCCATATGGAGCAGATAAATGTGACACATAAGATATTTGAGAAGCATGCATCAGGGATTCGGGGATCGGCTCACCTTTTTTAGGGTGTTCTTAGCATTTTGGTTTTCTTTGGATAAAGGCGAGCAATTGTTCCAACCACGTCAGCCCTAAAGCTCGTTCTAAGCATTCAACGAAGATAAGATCATCATTGATGAAATGTAAGTGCTCTTTTTTCAGCTGGTTGCACGCGAAGGTGCCACGTGGACTGGCGGTTCTTCTTCCGTCTCCCATAGAAAGCTAGAAATAGCAGAAAGCAAATCCAGAGCAAAAGACTCCTCTCCGAATCCAAAAACCCAACTACAAATCCAACACAACTCTGTGTATGTAGGTTTAGTTCTCCCCCGCTTAGTAGCATAGTGTAGATCTAGTCTCAGTCCGTCCCTGCACATATGCCGGACCGACTCTTAGTCATAGACATTAACTGTAATTCCCTTCCATCTACGCATGCGTGCTAGATCTGAAGAAAGACCTTAGCTTAGGAATCCGTTCGCTTACGCTCATACACTGGGCTGACCTTAGTTGAATATTTAGAAGTGCTAAGGGTTATGAGTAAAGTCCATGACGGTATTTGTGGGGCTCATCAGGCTAGAAGAAAAATGAGAATGATAATCCGATGATATGGGTATTATTGGCCGAGCATGACAGATCTTTGTATCAGATATGCTCATGGTTGCCGACAGTGTTTGAATTATCTCCGATATTATCGAAATATCTCCAATATTATCTTTATCTCCAGCTTAGCGATACCGATAACACTGGTACCGATACCGATAGCGCTGACAGTATTAGAAATTCCAAGTATTAGAAATGTATCGCTAAGTATTGCCAACGTATCAATATTGCTAATGCAATCGTCAATATTTTCAACTATGTAAATTCTAGGTGTCACTTTTATTGCCAATGCATCAATATCGCCAATGTATCGCCAATATTTTCGATTATGTAAATTCTAGGTAATGCTTGTATCATAAGTGTATTGACGATATTTCAATAATATCTCCAACGTATTGATATCGAAATTTTGTTTATTAATAAAAAAAATTATTTCAAATATTTTTACATGGGCACATGGTTGTACATAGTGTTCAATTTGTCATTAATGATATTGATAATATCTTGATATTATCGATATCGCAACACGCGAGATATTAAGACCACAATATTTCGTTTTCTTTCCAATTGTTGATGATTTCTTGGTGAAATATCATGTGTTGTTGATATTTTGCAATATTAATGGATGTTTAGATGGGAGGTTGGTTGGTTAAATAGGTCGGAGGGGATGGTTGGACTGATTTCTTACAACAACACATGCTTTTAAGGCCCCATTAAATGGAAACTTGTTATGTATGCATTCTTTTTGCAATTTTTTAATTTCTAAATATGCAAATATATACATTTTAACATCTTCTGAAGCTTCGCTGAAAATTCCACCATTTTTCCTATGTTTCCCCGCATTTCCAGTTATCAACGATATTATCGGCGATATCGATATTGTTTCTATATCCCTGGCCAACGAAACTTGTAGCGATATCGATACTTCGAACACTGGTGGCTGACCTTGCCAACAACATGGTCCTGTGCAACATTCACCCGCTACAGTATTGCATCCGATAGTAAAGCCATGGCCATTCCGAGGCTGGGCTATGGATTTAATAGGTATGGTGAAACCTCCATCTTCCAAGGGACATAAATTCATCATTGTGGTGATTGACTATTTCACCTAGTGGGTAGAAGCGAAACCTATGAGAGAGGTCAAACACACTGACATGATTGAGTTCATTCAAGAACACATCATTCATAAGTTTGGCATCCAAGAATCGATAACGATTGATAATGGGATAGCATTTAATGCTGCCCAAGTCAAAACATTTGCTGAGGAATACAAAATTAAAATCATGAACTCTTCACCATATTATGCGCAAGCAAATGGCCAAGCAGAGTCCACAAATAAAATCCTGAAAAATATCATTAGCAAAATGATAGAAGATAACCCGAGAACATGGCATATGAAGTTGTCAGAGGCACTTTGGGCTTGTCGTAATGCTCCAAGGATGGGTACGAATATAATCCCTTTTGCCTTGACATATGACTATGATGTTGTGTTATCAATGGAAATAACGGTCCCATCATTAAGGATAGCCTATTAGAATCAACTAACTCCTGAAGAATTTACCGAGGCCATGCTCATTGAATTAGAAGAGTTAGATGAAATTCGGCTAAAGGTTTTAGATGCTTTAGAACGACATAAGGATCGTGTATCGAAAGTTTATAACATGAAAGTTTGAAGCAAATCTTTTGCCGAAGGCCAATTAGTCTGGAAAGCAGTTTTGACGTTTGGCGGTAAAGACAACAGTGAATTGGGCAAATGGTCACCTACATGGGACGACATATTTGTTGTTCATAGAGTCCTCAAAGGAGGTGCTTACATATTAGAAGATTTAGATGGCAATATTGCAAAATCGGGTATCAATGGCCGATATTTAAATAATTTTATTGTTGACATGTAGGAGACATTAATGAAAAACACAAAAAAGAATAAAAAGATAGCGATGTCGTTTGTTATCCAAGAAGCAGAGAGATTGACGCGTGGCTAGCCCATTAATGCAAGATCACATTGCTAGCCATTCTTTGTCGAATAGCCAGAAATGTGAGGGGGCAATGTGTGTACCAAAATCTGTATGGACCAAATAAACGGTGCAGATTTGGCCACGTGGCATAGAAGATATTTGAGAAGCATGTGTCAGGGATTTAGAGATCGGCTCACCTTTTCGAGAGTGTTTTCGGCATTTCAGTTTTCTCTAGATAAAGTTAAGTAGTTGTTCCAGCCACATCAGCCCCAAAGCACATTCTAAGCATACAATGAAGATAAGATTATGATCGATGAAATGTAACCGCTCTTTTCCCAGCTGGTTGCACGCGAAGGCGCCACGTGGACTGGCGGTTGTTCTTCTGTCTCCTCCAGAAAGCTATAAATAGCAGAAGCAGATCTGTAGTAAAAGATCACTCTCCGAATCCAAAAACCCAATACAAATCCAGCACAACGCTGTGTATCTAGGTTTAATTCTCCCCTACTCAGTAGTAGCGGACCGTTAGTACAGATATAGTCTCAGTCCGTCATTACACATATGTCGGACTGATTCTTAGTCGTAGTCATTAGCTGTAATTCCCTTCCATCTGCGCCTGCGTGCTGGATCTGAAGAAAGACCTTAGCTTAGGTATCTGTCTGCCTACGCTCATATGCTATAATCTTTGGTATTGCCTTTGCCTCGCTCATTTGCCCGCTACTCTCGGAAGCACCCTACTGCTCTCAGCTAGGCCAGTGATCCTAGTGTAGTGGTAAGTCACGCCTTTTCCTACATCCATGTCTCTCCAATCTTTTCCGTTTCGACCATACAATTGTTGCACCTTCGAAAGTTCTTGAATTTTCAAGGCAAAAAAGAGCTCATTGGAGGAAGAGCCCCAACCTCTACCAATCGCCCGAGTAACGAGCACACGACAGTTGGATGAATAGACGAACGGTCGAGCCCACAATTGAACCTCGCTCTATATCGACGTTAGGGGTTGGTGGTCATGGTTTGAATCGGACCCAATTGATTCTGGTACGCCCACGATCCACACACGTGTTCTGCGTGGCTGAATTTGAGACCAACACCTACAATCAAGGATTGCTTGTGGTAGGGGTTGTAGGATGCATTTTTTAGTAAGGGGTGGCAACATATCGAATGCCTGAATTTGCTTCCCTAACTTTTTCTTAAGGCACGAGATGTGGAACACGGGATGGATCTTGGAACCAAGGGCAAAGGTCGAGTTTGTATGTGATTGGTCCAATTCACTGAAAGACCAAATATTATTCAAATAACGAGCCGATATTTTAAGAGACCGTCTTATCGCTAAGGAAGTTTGATGTTAAGGCTGTAATATGAGATAGACCAAATCTCCAACTAAAAATTCTTGCTCTATCTGGTGGTGATCGACGTACTTCTTCATCCGTTCTTGTGTTGACTCCAAATGCTCCTTGAATAGTTTTAAAACCTACTCCCTGTCCCGTAACTCTGTCTCTACAACTTGTACCTTTGTGGTTCCAGGAGTGTAGGTGGCTAGGTTTGGTGATGGTACCCCGTACACTGCCTCTTAACGAGTCATCTGTATTGCTGAATGATAGGTGGTGTTGTACCACCATTTGGCCCAAGGAAGCCATATGGCCCACTTTGGGCCTCACACTTGTGAAGCATCGGAGGTAGTTCTTGAGAGCTTAGACATTGGTTTATGACTTCTGTTTGGCCATCGGATTAGGGATGATATGATGAACTCATTTGAAGCCGAGTTTCCTTGTAATCAAAGCAATTCTTTCCAGAATTGACTGTTGAATGCTGGATCCCGATCATTGACAATGAAGATTGGCATCCCATGGAGCTTAAATATGTTTTTAACGAATACTTGCTACAGCAAGTGCTGTATATAAGTGAGCCATTGCTAGAAGTCTGCATACATTATCGATCTACAACTATAAAGATGAATGTCTTGCCATGGGATGGAGACAAACCATTAATGATGTCCCTGGCGATTTCTATCCATACTTGCTTTGGGATCTATAACGGTTGGAGAAGACTAGGTGGAGCCACATTTTTCAGCCTTGGGCCTTTGACAAGTGTCACACTCTTTCACGAACCTTTGCATGTCTTTGCACATCTTTGTACGTCTTTGCACAACCTCGGCCAATAGAATATATCTATGATCATTTTAAGGATTTTGTGATAATCTGAGTGACCCGAGGATGGGGTTTCATGCATCTCCATGAGAATAAGATTCTATAGTTGTGAGGCGGGCCCTACTACCACCATCCCTTTTCTAAAGAGGAGTCCTCTGAATGCATATCTTTGTTGATTAAGAATCTTGCCTTCCAACTCCTTGTTTTGGACTTGTAAATAAGGATTGGTTGAAGTCTCCAATCACACTTTGTCCAGTTAAGTGGCCACTGGTATAGAAATGGCCAAGATCTCAGCTTCCTCATCATGTCGGGATAAGGCATCAGAGGCTCGATTTTCTTGGCCCCTTTTGAATTCGATTATAAAATCATAACCCCAACAGTTTAGACAACCACTTATGTTGTGCTAGGGTAGTGATTCATTGTTCCGATAAGAGCTTATGACTCCTTTGATCGGTCTGTACTATGAATCTCTAGCCCAAGAGATAGAACATCCATTTGTGAATGGTTGTGATAAGTGTAAGTAGCTCCTTTTCATAGGTCGACAAAACTAAGTTATGGCCATGCAATGCTTAACTCAGAAATGCTATTGGACGCTCCTCTTGCATTAACACACCACACATCCCTGTTCCTAATGCATTACACTCAATAGTAAATGGTTTAGAGAAGTTAGGGGGCGCTAGTACGGGAGCTTGTGTCATGGCTTGCTTTAAGTGCGTTGAAGGCTCAATCAACTTCATTAGACCACAACCAAGTATCCTTTTTGAGCAATGTGGATAACAAGGATGTGATTTTACCCTAGTCATTGATGAATTTATGGTAATACCCTAACGGCCTAGAAACCCACACATAGTGTTAAAGGTATGTGGTCGTGGCCATTCCGACATGTTGTGATTTTCGTGGGGTCCTATGAAACCCCTTTGGCCAAATTTATATGGCCAATATAATCTATCTCCCGACGACCAAACTTACAGTTTGCTTCCTTAGCATAGAGTTGGTGTTGCCTTAAAACCTCTAATGTCTAACGAAGATTGTGGAGATGCTCTTCCCAAGTCTGACTATATACGAAAATGTCATTGAAAAAGACTAAAGCAAAACGTCGAAGGTATGGCTTAAACACCTCGATCAATTGACTTTGGAAAGTCGATGGGGCATTGGTGAGCCCAAATGGCATCACTACGAATTTGTAATGGCCATTGTGAGTGTGAAATGCTATTTTGGGGATATCATCTTCATGGACTCGGATTTGGTGGTATCCGGATATTAGGTTAAGCTTTGAGTAGAACATGGACCCATACAACTCATCAAATACCTCAATTGTAACTAGAATTGCGAATTTATCCTTAATTGTAACTTGGTTAAGAGAATGGTAGGCAATTCAAAAGCGCTAACTTTTGTCATGTTTACGAACTAAGAGCATGAGTGGCGTGTATGGACTCATGCTTGGCCTTATAATCTCTGGAGACTACATGTCTTTCACTATTCACTCTATTTCTTCTTCTTCTTCTTCTTTTTTTTTTTTTTCCAAATAAAATAGGTACTTGTATGGGCGAACGCTCACGGGCTTGGCTTCTTCAATGATGGGTATGCCATGATCATGAAATCGTAGTGGGGGCCGGCCAAATGGTTCATGAAACACATCCTGGAATTCGGCCATAAATTTTGCAATCCTTTGTCCCCGATCATGGCTGATGTGGGTGGTGTGATACTATATAGTTGTAGCACCAAACCCTTCCCCCCTACGAACCTCCTTCTTAAACTTCCCTTGATTGATGGCCTTTATGTGTGAGGGTTGTACCCCCTTGAGCTTATGTAGTTGACTGTTGTCCGTGTAAGTCATGGTGAGTTGAGAAAAATCCTAAATGACTGGTTTGAGGGCCCGTATTTATTAAGCCCCCCAAAACCGCATCGTAGCCACCCGGTTGAGGAAGAAGAAATTTGCTATGATCATAACACCTTAAACTCGAATGGTTAGATCAACACACCTTCCCTTGTTGGCCAAGCAATCTCTGTTGGCTACCATTACCCCAAATGGAGCGCCACTCTAAACCGGTACCCGAGCCTTACAAACGGCCCTAGGGTCTTTGAAATTGTTTGTGCTGCTGCTTTCAATTAACACCATAATTAGTCGTCATTGTAGAAGTCTTCCAACCTGCATTGTCTGCAAAGTAGCCAAACCAGCTATAGCGTGAAGTGATATCTCTGGTGAGGCCTCTTCTAACTCAATCGGATCATCTTCGATCACTTGAGTATCTTCCATCGATTCCTCCCTTCTAGACATGACCCTTCTATAAAACATAACTTTTAATTTGTATACCCGTGGCTGGGGTAGAAATTTTCATCATAGTTAGCAGAGTCTTTTATCTCTCCTTTCCTTCACTTCAACGGGTGGCAGCTGCTTGATGGGAGGCAATAACAATTAGAACCATTGGCTTGATTAGTTGGGCTAGACTTGCTTCAAAATGGGTTTGTCCACGTCACATTGCTAACTTCTCCTCTTAGAGCTGGGCCAATCCTATGACAATAGTCATCGATGTAGGATGAAACATTTGAATGATGAGGCGTATCTTGTACTTCAACCTACAGACGAAACAACTCACTAGAAAGGTCTCATTGAGTCCATCCGTATGGTTTGCAAGCCTTTCAAACTGGGTTTGATAATCTTGGACAGTACATCTAATGCAGATTGGCAAGGGATCCACCATAATCCTCATACTCCATAGGTCCAAACCTCATGTTGAACGTTGTGACAAACTTTTCCCACACCAAATGAGGTTGGAACTTCTCATACCAACTAAACCATTGCAGAGCCTCCCCCTCATGTGGAAGGAGGCAATGGCAAGTTGTCGTTTCGTAGCAGTGTTATGGTAAGCAAAGAACTATTCTACACAATATACCCAACCAGACAGGTTGGTTCCGTCGAATTGCAGGAAATCACGGCGAATAGCTCATGTTCATATAGCTTCGCCTATACAACTAACGGTCCCAACTTGGTGATTAATTGATCGCCACCTGATGCCTTTACCTGATCTCGCATCAGGTTTTGGGATATTTGGTCATACTTGAGACTGATTGCTGTCAGCAATTAAAGGATATCCCCAAGCTGTTGTCCATGCTGCTTAGTGGTATCTTGAAGTTGCTTCACTGCTTCCTCTACTTTTGTTGTTCTCATACTATTACCCATTCCTCGGGTTGACGGCTCTGATATTGGAATGTTGAGTCTACCTTTTCTCCTTTGACCAATTTTTGGAAGATCAGAAGAAGACGTTGGTTGGATATGCTTTGAGGCGAATCGTGTCTCCTATTTTCAAGAGAATTGTTTTTGGGAAGAAAACTCATCACGAGTGTTTCCTTAACAAGGATATTTAACACAACACAACCTATAGACTTGCGCCACCTGACCATAGTTAAACACAACTACTTACAATGACCCATTTTCCCACTACTCATCATAACTGAACCTAACTACTTACAATGACCCATTTTCCCACTACTCACCATAACCGATTCCACTACTTATGACCATTGTTCAAAATATCGGTATCGCACCATGTATCGCACCCTTGGGATACAGATACGTATCGGTTATTGCATGGGATATATCGTTTGTATCGCGTAATTTATCGCACTTTTTGGGAAACATGGGGAAACATTGGAAAATTTGCTGAATTTTTCAATGAAATTTCAGGGATTAGCAAATTTTCCAATGAAATTTCAGGGATTATTAAAAAAGACCTTAATACACACTTTTAAATCATAAAATCTCAAAAAAGAAGTGTACATAATAGGTTTCCTTTGTAAAGGGTCATAAGCTATGCACTAGCAGGACCCTAAGCTATGCGCTGTCAGTAGGCAGCACCTATCTAACAAAATTTTTATTTGCCATCCAACAGACAATTTAATAGAGACTGGTGGATTCCTAATTGTAGGGCTCACTTTGACGTATGTGTATTAGTATTACATCCACACCATCCATACATTTTTATGCCTCATTTTAGGGCTTGATTCCAAAAATGAACTAGTTACATGGTCTTAGGTGGACCATACCACAAGAAACAGTTGTGATTGAATCCTCACCATTAAAAACTTCATGGGGGCAATGGAATGTTTATTTTCCATCCAAGTTGTTGATAATGTCACAAAGACCTGGATGAATCGACCACAAAATATCAGCTTGATCCAAAACTTTTACGGCCCATGAGAAGTTTTCAATGATCGATTACCATTGTTTCTTTTATTATGGCCCACTTGAGATTTGGGTATGCTTCATTTTTTTTGGATCATGCCATAAAATGAATTTTCAAAACGGATGGCTGGCGTGGATATAAGGAACATATGTCAAGGTGGGTCCTACGGTTAGTGATCCCACCCACCTTGGTGAATCGAGGGTTCCGCTGAAGTCACGCTCGTCTTGGTGGGAGTAGTACCCAATCCACGCACAAAACGAAACATGGAATGTGAGTGGGACCTAACTATGGGCCCCACCATGATGTTTGTGTTGTATCCACACCATCCATTTATTTGGAGAGATCATTTTAGTGCATGATCCAAATAATGACGCTAATCCAGAGCTCAAGTGGACCCTACCACAGAAAACAACGGGGACAGTGATGCCTACCATTTAAACTTAAAACCATTTTTAGGGGCTCACCATGATATTTATTTGATATTCAACCTGTTCATAAGTTCAGCCAGATATGGAAGAAAGGAAAATTAAAATATCAGCTTGTTCAAAAACTTTTGTGGCCCCATGAATCCCCACTATTTCTTGTTGTGGGGTCTACTTGAGCTTTCGATTTGTCTCAGGACCTAAAATGATCTTTAAAAATGGATGGACGGAATGGATTACAATATATACATGAAGGTGGGCCCCACTGGAAGGGCCGTACCAACTTTAGTGCAATCGAGTCACACCGAACCCACTCTCAGGAGTGGATCAGGTGTCATGGGTAATAGCTTAGTGGGTGTCACCCTTATTGTAGGGCCCATCTTGATGATATGTTGTGAATCCACTCCATCCATTCATTTTTACAACCCATTTTAGGACTTGGTCCTAAACATTAAGCACATCCAAATCTCAAGTGGACCACACCACGTGAAATAGTGATGATTGAATGCTTACCATTAAAAACTTTCCAAGGCCTATTTTAAGGATATCGGTAATGTTTATTTATCATCCAACCCATTTATAAGGTCAAACAGAACTCGATGAAAGAAAAATACAAATATTAGCTTGACCCAAAACTGTTTTGGCCTACAAAATTCTTTTAATGGTCATTCACTATTTTTTCCAGTGGTATGGTCCACCTGAGATTTGGATCTGCTTAAGTTTCGGCACAGAGTCTCGAATGATATGAAAAAATGGGAGCGGCGTGGATTTGAACCACACTTATCAAGATGGTCCCCACACGGTAAGGTTAACACCCAATAAGTTGTTACCTGCGTAACACCTAATCCGCTCCCTAATTTAAGAGACCAAGAGAGAGAGAGAGAGAGAGAGAGAGCTCGAAAGACTCTTCTTCGTTAAAGCCAGTACGAAGTCTCGCAACCGCGAACCGAAATCCTCGCTGGAAATCTGTAGTTCCCAACCCAAAATTACTAAAATTCTATCCCAAAATTCCCCCCCTTTTCAAATCCTAACTCGAATCCCCGTAATTCCTGGCAAAAATTCGGTTTCCTTCCAAAACAATTATCCTCAAAGAAAAAAAAGGGGGACTAGGGTTTTTCTTTCCTGATCCGGCGATTTCGACCGCGGCCCACCAAATCTAGTCGAAAGGGACTAAAATGTAAGAGAATTTTTTTCTATATTTTTGGAATTTCTAGATGGGAAGGCGGAATTTCTAATATCGTGCGATGTATCATCAATATTAGCCATATTTGACGATATTATGCGATATCTTGTGATATATCTCACGAGACAAAGAATTCTGGGATTTTCTTTTAATTTCTGAGGGGTTTCGTATCGCTGGCTCGCGATAACGATAATATCGGCTGATAGTATCAATATTATGAACAATGCTTATGACCATAACTACTTACAATGACCCATTTTCCCACTACTCACCATAACCGACTCCACTACTTGTGACCATAACTAATTACAATGACCCATTCTCCTACCACTTAACACACATGACTCCACTACTCATGACCACCATCGGTTCTCATGCAGCCCCATGCGCTTAGGCACACATCTCCTACAATCATGTGAGCCATCAGATACTAGTGGTTCACCACGGGTTATCATTCAGCTTGACTCGTGCCCCCCCCCCCCCCCCCGCAATTGTTGATTGCAACTAGAAGAAGATAGACTAATTTTGATAGAGTAACAAGAAATTGAGGCATCAGAGGTAAAAAGGAGCTGATAACTGCGTGGAATCACTCTACGCACACCTAGAGCATCACTATTAAGAACCTAACCAATATGTCAAAAAGCCGCAGGACTGATGGAACGCATGAAGTTAGGCTATTAAACCCGTGGAATCGTAACATTCCACTACGCTCCGCAGCCAACGCGGACGACCCACTCTGTAGCGTCGTTCACTCTAGCCTCTTTTCCAGGTAGCCCTTTCCACTCATGGCATCTACATTGGTTGTCCAGGTAGCCTCCACGTTGTGGTTGCTTTCACTCTAGTCTAGGTTCCATAGGTTGCCCCTTCCGTGATTCGAGCACAAAGCCCTAGGCTTGATGGAACGTGTCAAGTTAGGCTATTAAACCCTTCGGATCGTAACAATCACACTGATGGATGAAGAAATCCCATTGCAAGAAATCCATAAAAGATGTTAGTTTTCATTAAAAAGTAAAAAAAAAAAAAAAAAAAAATCAATATAACATGGTTCATATGCATTGGCGATTCCATATGTAAACACCTGCACACATAAGTTTAATCTTTGGATGTCTCCATGGTCTTTTCTTTTTCGGGATTTATTGTCTTTCTTGAATTCCTGTACAATCAAGACTTAACAAGCTATGTAAAGAAATAAATTAAGAAACTTCCTAAAAATTTCTACTACTACTAGAACTAAATAAACATGTGTCATATGTTTTTATGCATAGCTATATGGTTCTGTGTACATGCAATTTATTTATTTATTATTATTATTTTGGAGGAAGCAAGCGAGGAATATTCTCTTATTACTTACCCAGGGCTAAAGCTTGAAAAGGTACAACAGGAGGGACAAGCCCCAAAAAAAGAAAAAAAGAGAAGAGGGGCCCACACCCTGGGCTCGAGGGAGAGAGGAAGGCGAAAAAAATAAAAGAGCAAGAAGAGAAGGAAAAAAAAGAAAGAAATAACGGGAAGGAAAAAGGAGGAAACCTCCATGAGGCGGCGAGAGAGGAACAAAACAGCCCACAGCTCAGGCCAGGCATCAAAGTGACAAGGCGATCTCTATCTCAAAGATTAGCTAGGAAGAAGAGTGCAATGAGATAGTAGCGAGCTTTAAGAGGTGCCGCTTGAAATGTCGCAAAATAATGCTAACATGGCTGCTGGAAGCCACAACATAGGAATGCACTCCACGAGCAAAAAGGCGCATCTCCCTGGAGGAGGAAGGGTCCGCTATTGTTGCAAGCTTTCTCTATTCTGGACCTGAATGCTAGCACCTGCAAGATTAATAGAATCAAATTAAGATATGCCTTGGAACAAAGTCTAGAGACACTCATTTGAAGGCCCTTGCATGCCAGCTTTAGAGATAATCCCCCAAATTAGGCGGGGTCTGAAGGGATGACATGTGCATGATTGTTCCTATTCATAGGGTTGTATTGAAGTCCAAAATGATGAGTTGGTTTATGGTCTTTTCTGGTTTTAGTAGTTCTCAATAGTCTTTTTACAAAAGGTGTGTGCTAGTGTAATGTGCTGTCATTCTTGCTATAGTACGTACGACAACGATTGCTGTAGCATGCATTACAAGCCTATAGTACCTAACGAGGTTTGGGCGAGCGGCCAGTACCGTGGTTTTGCTCCCTATAGGCATGGGTTCGACTCCCCTCCTCGGCATTACCCGATGAAGGTGGTTGCAGGTGATTGCATGCATCGGCAGGGAATAGTCTCGCCTTAAAAGGGGTGGGGACACCCTGTGTTGTCAAAAAAAAAGAAGCCTATAGTACAACTATAGCACCTTTTGTTTTTTTGGGGATAGAAATCAAGGGTTAGGATGAGGAAATGTTTAGTAATTGAGATTAGTTATAGGTTAGGGTTTCATTTTTATATGCATACAAGGTTTTGAAAAGGACTTATAATGAGTGATCGAATAAAAGAAAAATATTCTTTTTAGGAACACATTGTTTTATAGAGGAGAAAGCCCTAGAAATTAATTCCTTTGAATCTTGGTTGAAATCTTGTTCTTCTCTTCTTCTTCCTATAAAATCCACCACAAAACGAACCTTTTCATCTGATAGCCTCTTTCAATGACTGCAGTTTCTTCCAAATTCCATAAAACTCTCCCATTTCATGATAGCCAGGTGGACTATTGCTGCATTCTTTTCTCTTTTTTTTTTTTTTTTTTTTTCTTGACTATCTGTAGGTACCACACAGGGGGGCTAAGAAATAAAATAATGTGTAGGCTGTCAGTTGAAGGTTCAGAATTATCATATAGGAACCAATTTTGTCGGCCATTGTCTATCCATTATGGTGGTCGCCAGATCATCGGTCTGAATCACCACAAGGTTCCCAGTTGTATAAAGTAGGGATCAGAGGATGCTATGCCTACCCTTGATCGAGGATCAATCTCAATATATAACCAATGGCACATTAAATACAAACAAAGTGTGTCATTCCTTGCCTAGAAGCCAACTAGATTAGATCCATAATCTTGGAAAGCCTCTAGATAAAAAACTAACTTGTGATGCTCAATTCTCAAACTAACATCAGCCTCCTCAAAATCCAGTCTCCTCCATCTCCTCCAGCAGAACCATTGACTGAATTTCAATCTCAACATATAACCAATGGCACATTAAATACAAACAAAGTGCGTCGCTCCTTGCCTAGAAGCCAAGTAGACTCGATCCATAATATTGGAAAGCCTCTAGATGAAAAACTAACTTGTGATGCTCAAGTCTCAAACTAACATCAGCCTCCTCAAAATCCAGTCTCCATCTCCTCCAGCAGAACCATTGACTGAATTTCCGAGTGTTATTGTGGATTGCGTTGATCTTTGATTGTATTAGTCTATATGGTTTTTTTTTTGGTGGAAATCATAAGACCTCTCGTGCTATTTGTGGGTGAGGAATTAATTATGGCATGTGGCCTGCATCTTTCAGTCTACATATATGGCTTTTCACTTCTGTCAAATAGGGGCCATGGTTCAGTATTCCAGAGGATCGGTTTGTTGTCCTCACCAATGCCTCAAGAATCTCCTCTGTAGGACTACTAAACTTTCTATTTGTAGCCTACAGATAAACAGTTAATAAGAGACATCCTAACTCCTAATATTGGTTCCTGGGATCCTATTCCTGAAGATTTTTGGGACATGTTCCATACATTGTGAGACTCAGTGTACCAATGGTCCCGAATTGATTACCAAAACACGGGCGCATGTTTGTCGGAATTGAAACTCTACATATCCTGTGGATCAATGAGCGCCAATATGGTATAATTCCTCTTTTTGGACCATGGTACTAATTTTATTCCTTTTGGATTTTGGTGCTGATAGATGCCTTGAATTTTTATCTGAATATCATCATTTATTACCCTGTTGTTTCTGAAAATTGGATGATTTTCAAGCATGCACGGTATCATGGCTCCTAAATTGGGTGAAGATTGATTTTAATGTATGCATTGTATCATGGTTCCTACATGTG
The DNA here is from genome assembly GCA_021015155.1 of Magnolia officinalis. Classification (NCBI taxonomy): domain Eukaryota; kingdom Viridiplantae; phylum Streptophyta; class Magnoliopsida; order Magnoliales; family Magnoliaceae; genus Magnolia; species Magnolia officinalis. The sequence continues at coordinate 77,365,506 of JAJHSJ010000001.1, forward strand.
TGAAGATTAAAAAAAGGTACTGTTTTATAATCAGCTATCATCCCATTGTTTATCAAACAGGACCTACATATATATATATATATATATATATATATATATATATATATATATATAGGGAAAAGGTACAATGCGCTCGAGCTGATTTTAACATCCCATGAGGTCGAGCTGTGTGGGCCCCACCGTGATGCGTTTCGAACATCTACCCCATCAGTTAGATGCACCATTCCATCGTGGGCTTAGGTCTCAAAAAGCAAGTCAATCCGTGACTTTTGTGGGCCACACCACATACAGAAGTTGAGAGGGGCCGTGCACCATTAAAACATTCATAATCATTTTTGTGGGCCCACCGAGATGTGGTTTGCAAATCCAGCCCATCCATTATGTGTATCCCACTTGGATGAGGGTTCAGACCAAGTTTCAGCAGCATTCAAAACTCAGGTGGGCCCCACCAAGTGCTTTTATATGTTTTTGGCATGTCTTCACATGATTTTAGATGGTATGGCCCACCTGAGTTCCGTATACGGCTGATTTTTGGGATATCTCATAATTTAAAGGGGACGCATCAAATGGACGGTGTTGATGTTCGAAACGCATCACGGTGGGGCCCACACAGCTCGACCTCATGGGACGTTAAAATCAGCTCGAGCGCATTGTACCTTTTCCCATATATATATATATATATATATATATATATATATATATATATATATATGTTATATTGGTTTGAACTTTGGGCTATTTTTCTCTTTCTAGGTAGTTCTGTTTTTATCGCGAGCCACTAATATTTTACACCTATCTTGATTGATTTGTTTACACAATGGGTACATTAAATCAATTAAGGGTGGGTGTAGATATCGATTGCCTCCTCGTCCCATAATTTGGCGAGTTCTTCTTAAGTACAATTTCTGAACAAAATAATAATTGAACTACTTTAAATGGGTCTCAATGATTTTGTATTCGATATGGATTTGAATTTGATATCTTTTTATTTTCCGGATTAGTTTTTAGAGGTTGTGTGCAGAAGTTCTGGAAAAGTAAGACGCTTTGCCGCTGGTACAAAGGCTGGATTTGCTTTGTATATAATAAATCAAAAGCTAGGTTATGGGGTCCGACCTGCATTGCATATTGAGGCTATTAAAGATGGGGAGGAACCTGTCAATTTTGGTCCGAATTCAGTTCTAGTAAACTATGGAGAGGGTTGGAACTTGCAGACAGTTCCAGAAGAAGGTTTACTTTCAATGGGTTTTATTGGATTTTTCATTGCTTTCTCTTAAGCTTTGTAAAAGTTGGAAGAAGAATTCAACTGATGGGAATCTCTTTTCTTTATGAAAGCCAACTATGAAGAAGCGACGATACCTCCAGTGAAGCAGTCCCCTCCCGTAATGGTAAGCTCTTTCATTGTCTGTACTAATGTTGTCATAATCGTTATGGTATCGTAGATCATAATTGGGTTGAATTGTATCATATTGCGAATCATATCATAAATCATAATATTTTCTGATTTTCTTAAAAATATCATAAAAAAAATAAAAATAGTTTAATCATGACATAAATCATGTGATCAACTGCATATGCTATATCTGTAACTGTACTGTGTATAAATGTGTCATTGTGTCATGTCATAATCAAGTTCAAAATATCTACCTTCGCCCATTTACATATTTTTTTCTGTATAATTCAAAAAATTTAACCCTTTCCCCATTTACATGTATAGTGTATTCACTATTCATTTCTGTATATAAAAAAGAAAACAAAAAGTTTGCCCATTTACATATATTTTTCTGTATAATTCAAAAAATTTAACCCTTTCCCCATTTACATGTATAGTATATCCACTATTCATTTCCATATATAAAAAAGAAAACAAAAAGTCCAAATAAATCTATTCTTGGCGGCCCTCTCTTTGTCCATCTTAGTCGGCGCCATATTATCATCCTCATCACTCATCAATAATATCAACATCAGCAACATCATCTTCATCATCAGAATTTGATGTCGAAATAAATTCATCTTCTTCCTCATCTCCCACTTTCGCTTTTCCTTTTGCTTCCCTTCTAATTGCAAGTTTTTAAAGACTTACAAAATAGTTTATGCTTATCAGTTTATCATAATTAAATGAAACTGTTAATTGTAAGACTACAAGATTACAAGACTATACTGCAAGTCTACAACATGTAATCATGACCTACAAAATAGTTTATGCTTATCAGTTTATCATAATTAATGAATCTATTAATTGTAAGACTACAAGAGTACAAGACTATACTACAAGTCTAGACATTGATCATCCACTGACACATTGACAAAGCATTCACTTATGTTCATCTAGTCATCATCTATAGGAAGGGCAAGATGCTCTTTCTCGGTGATCCACTCATCATCGGATTCCATGTCCGATAAGCAGATATAATCAAGCCCTCTCTCTCTCTCTCTCTCTCTCTCTCTCCTCTCCTCTCTCTCTCCTCTCTCTCTCTCTCTCTCTCTCTTTGTATGACAGATTTCGTATTTAAAAAAAAAATGAGACGTTCAATCTTTGTTGCTCAAGTCTATTTATCTTTTTAGAATGTATTTACATGAGCATATAGTTCCATAACTATTAGTCTATTAGTATATAATTATTAATTAGGTATACAAAGTTATAAACAAATCAATTAATAGTAAAATTCATGAGATGACTAATGAATTTAATAATTTTTTACTTGCTCAAAAGTACTCCAGTTGTGCTCACAACTAGTAGCACTACATGTTAAACTCGTAATATGAATGACTAACTTTTGTAATTTTAGACACTCATTTCCATAACTCTCCCACTATAAACCTATGAATCAATCATATAATATAAATATTAAAAAAAAATAATAATAAACTAAATGACTTAAATATGAAAACATACATTTATGATTTAACTACTTAAAGAAGTCAAACAAGTAAAATAATTGAACAATTAACCTATTACTTTGTCATTCTTGTTAATTTTGCAGTTTCACTTCCAAACAAATTATAGGCCTTTTGAACTTGTCCTTATGTTAATCAATGATGACCTTTTACCTTGAACCTGAGATCATTCTTTCAATACAACATACAAGCCTGTTTTGATTTCTAAACTGCATAGAACTTCTCGTCATACTAAAATTATGGATTTAGAAAGTAAGCCACGTCATTCCACATCACAAGAATGAGGAACAACAATCTACAATGGAGGGAAAAAGATTAAGCAATTGGTCTACAAGGTAGAATCGATGTAGGAAATGGTGTCGGAACTGGTTCTGGTGATTTACGACTAAATGGTAAATGCCAATCTACACAAGCAACTAGGTCGGAGATAGAGGAGGCAGATGGTTGGACTAAAGTAAGAGGAAAGGATTTAAGGACAGAAAAATCGAAAGCCACCAACAAGAAGTTGGCGGAGTACCCAACACTCTTCGTCACTAGATATCCTGAAGGTTGGCTCCCAATCAACTTCTCTAGGGTTTTCGACAAGGCGGGAATTGTGATCGAAGTGGTAATTCCGCACAACAAGTTCACTGGAGAATATAGGGGCTTCGCTTTGTTCGTATGCGCAAGCAAGAAGAGATTGAAGCAGCAATAGAGCTTCTAGATGGCAAGAGGTTTGGGGGAAAAAGAATGTCGGTGTAGGCAGCTCACTATGGGCCAGAGGTAAAAATAGGAAGGGGGATAGGGAGTCAAAGCTCAACGGGGGGCCGTATGGCAGCAGTGTGATGGGTAGGGCAATAGATAAGGCTGGAGCTGGAAAGCGGGTGGTTCTCAACGAGGGGTTGGCCATATAAAAGGGGAATGCTTCATACAAGGAAGTTGTGGAAGGGGAGAAGAGGGGCGTGGATATGGTTCAGGAAGCGGGAGCAGGGACTGAGGAGTCAACGCCAATATAAAAGGGAGGGAGGTGGGTCTAGACTGAAGGTGACGGAAGAAACTGGGTGGTTAAGGTAAAATCGAAAATTGTACAAAATGTGAGGAACTCACTATAGTGGTCTGTCGTTGTGGTTACGATGGAAGGTGTCACGATTCCTCAAATCAAGAGCTGGTTGTCAGAATCCTACAACTTGGAACCTCATAACTATAGTATAATATCAAACCTGTAGAAGAAAGGAAAGTTTGGATCAATGTGCGACAATGGGTTAATGTAGAGCAAGTTCTCTTCGTCGAGGCCTTGTGGAGAGATGGACCGATTGTATCGATGTCTAAATGGATGGATGCGTCGGGTTTGAAGAATCTTGGTTCTTGTTGTGGGATATCCCTCTTGAGTTTTGGTTCAGAGAGGTGTTCATTGCTTTAGGTTCTTACATCGGAGAAGTCATTCAGATCAATGAAGCAACGGAGAAAGGGGAGCAGATGGGGGTTGCATGGCTCTGCATTAGGAAGAAGAGATCTGTGGAAGATCCAAAGATGGCGAAGATCTTGATAGGTTGGATGTTATGGAGGTTAAGATCGGAAGGGAGGAGGGGAGAAAACTTCCCTCGCTGGGGGGAGATGGAGAAACTGTGAATGTTAGAGGTCAGTCAGGACTCTTCCTCGCCGAAAGGAAAGAGAGATGATGGATCACTAGAAGTTTGGTCTGCTGGAGTACCATATCTTCATTTAGAGACATGTCAAAAGCCCATTGGTACGCAGGAGGTAGGTGAGGGACTCTCCAATCAAAAGGGCTTTGGTAGGATCAATGCTCCAAGGGCATTTCGAATGTTGGATGCATCAGCGTGAACCTTAATTTGGAATTAGGCTCGGTAAACAAACCTCCTCCGGATCCTCGAAGCTCTTCACATGTACAACGAGCACAGGTTTGGAAAGTAGTTCGGGATACGTGTCGCTTGGAGAAACAGTCTCTCTTGGTTCGTTTGGGGGTGACGTGGCCAGTGAAGGATCTGGCTCGTGGTTTAGCAATGAAAGCCAGTCTAAAATCGTGTCCTCTATAGAATCCTCATATGTGCTTGGGATCGGGCATGTGTCCAGTGAATTAGTGCTTTCTTCGGCATGTGCAGAGCTTTCCGTATCTCCAGCTCTTGTGTTAAGTGGCCACACATGGGAATTTAACCCCTTTATTTTCCGAACTAGAAGGCTGAGTGTTTCATTCCAGGGCTACGACTTTGCGGATTTTGCGGGAGTTAACGGCGGGTCGATCATCATTCCTTCCCTAGAAGCATCTTGCCTGCAGATTCTATTAGTAGATGAGGATGTGAGCATGACGGAGATAGCTAGTAACGGGAGCTTCGACTATGAAGATCATTGGGAAGTAAGAGGTCTCAGAAGAAAATCAAACAGAGCAGATAATGGTGGTGGAAGATCATTCAGAAGGCTACATCCCTAGGATTTCGTTAGAAAAGGCCGTTATTATTACGCCACTCGGGGTCACAGAGTGATGGGGACATCACGCGCACACGCACGCCCCCTTTGCACGTATGCAAGGAGGACCCCACCGTCGATCTAGATCGATGACGACGTCCAGGGAGGACCTCCTAGCTAGAGGACTGCATTTTGGTCTCTTGGAGTGGACCTGATTGTCATGTGAATCCCACCATGGGTTCTCATGATCGTGGCCCACTATTCTAAACAATCTAGTACTTTAAGTTTTGGTTGTTTTTGTTATGAGGAACATCATGGACGATTTAGATTGTTTTGATTAGTTGTTATTTGTGGTTACTTCATCTCTAAGTAATAGGTTGCGCACATGGCGCGAGTTTTGGGGTATAGGGTTTTATTATAAATAGACACCCCCTGTAGGTTTTTTTTTTTCATCGAATATTATGAATAAATTTCTGCGTTTTTCTGCTCCTCTCTGAGTTGTGAAGCCCAATTGGGTGCGAAACCATCTCTTCTTTGAAGGGCTAATTACCGTGGTGCGAAGCCACATCTATCCCGATTCGCTCCCATCTTCTTTCATCCATAATTCTCTTCTCCTACAATCATCTACATTTCAAATCCATCTTCCACTGCAGCCGTTTTTCTCTCTGCAGCAGATTTCCAGAATCTGGCCATGCAGGAGGGCTGAAACTTCGGCGGAGCACCCGCACAAACCGTGCATCGGATCGAGCTAATATTTGGGGGTTTTGGAGTCCACCCCCGGCCGACCAAGGCCAAGCTGGCTATTTTCTGAATAGTGGGCCCTACACACGTGCGGTCGGGATCACATGCACGTGCGTTTGAGCCATTGCTACTGTCCACACGTGCGGTATTTCTCTGGTTCGTCTCTCTCCTCTCTTTCACTCCTCTTTCACCCAAAATCCATAAACCTAACCCTAAATTATTCAAAACCCCGAATTAAAATTTCTAAATCCCTTGGATTGGGGGAATTATTTATGTGCATGTGTGGATGAATTTACCCTCCTTTGATTATTGTTTGGTCTATAATTTTGATTGATCCGGCCTTAGCATGTGTAGGCCTGAATCCGCATAAGATTCCCCTTGATTGAGTGTTTGAAGTTTTGTGTGGGATGTGGAATTTTGTGTAATTGCTTTTGAACTAGTGTGATCTAAAGCCTGAAAATCTTGTACATCATATTTGAATTTCATGTCCTACATCATAGAGCCTTTAAAAGGTAGGGAATTGAATGCATTGGTGGAACATGTTGCGCCTTCGAACAGTCAAGAAGCACAACCTGATTGCGAAGCGATAGCAAAGGAGCAGGTTCAGTGGTTAAAAGACGCGCTGAAAGGGTCGGGGCGTTACTTGGGATGTCATTCGGAGCGCGCAATGAGGATATCGCTGATTTCTTCTATTTGTCAGAAGTAAGGCAGTTCAGAGAGAGATGGAATAGGATGCGGCTTGATCATTTCTTGTTCAACAAGCTTTTGGAGGAAGAAGCCTCATCCCTTGAACTTCCATTATCCATTGAGGAAGTCAAAGTTGCGATTGATTCCATGTGTGGTGAGAAATCTCCAGGCCCTGACGGATTTCCTATTGCCTTTTTTCATATTTTTTTATAGTTTCTTTAGAAAGACATCATGAATTCATTTGCGAGTTCAATGAGCGGAGTAGATTGTTTGAAGGCATGGGTGCTACATTTATTGCACTCATCCCTAAGACCAAAGGTGCGGAGCAGTTAAAAGATTTTCGGCCAATAAGCTTAATAGGTAGCCTATACAAGATTCTTACTAAAATGTTGGCTCTACGGTTTTGGGGAGTGTTATGTAAGGTTATAACCGACAATCAAGGGGCATTCATCTTGGGTAGACAGATTCTTGATAGCGCGCTTATTGCCTATAAATGCATCGATTCAAGGTACAAGGAGAAGAAAAGCGGTGTAGTTTTGCAACTTGGACCTAGGAAAGGTCTATGATCACGTGGACTGGGACTTTTTGGACTACATGTTGGATCGGGTGGGTTGCGGGCATAGATGGAGGGGTTGGATGAGGTCTTGTCTTCAGGTTGCCTTTTTTCCTATTCTAGTCAATGGTTCTCCTAAAAGATATTTTAAGGTCTAAGAATCTTTTTGTGGTCATTGGTGAGGCCCTTAGCAAAATGCTCTGTAGGGGCGAAGAATACATCCTAGTTAATGGTTTCAGAATTTCCGAAGGTGGAGTCCAAATTAGTAATCTTCAATATCAGATGACACTATTAGAGGAAGTCAATGTGGCCATTGATAAATAGAAAAATACAAGTGTGGTCCACTCGATAAGTTGAGGTTGTAGATTTGTGTGCAACATGATCCTCATGGTGAGGCCAACCTATTGGATGGGTTAGATGTCGTACACACATGAAAGGTTCGAAGTTACCCACTAGGTAGGTAGTAACTTTAGTCCAACTGTTTGAAATTTCGTCTTTGAAAGAGAGTAATAGATATAATACTCTGGCAGCGTATGACGCATTATACACCTGCATACACGTGGCACATATCAAAGAAAATTAAATCGATTAAAATGTGGGGTCCACTATTACAAAGTCGTAGTATTAAAATCAGATTGTTTGAATGACTATAACTATTGATTTGGGGATGTTTATTGAAGTAGGACTATTGGATATTTTTCATTCTTCACTATCCAGTAAATGTTCATCGATATATTAATTAGGTGATGAAATAATCATAATTTTGGGCCAATTGCATTAGTGGGATGAGCGCTATAGCCTTATGGATTGCATGAATCTGGGACCGATTGCTTTTGAGTGGACCCCATTGTTTGAATTATTTCCGATATTATCGAAATATCTCTGTTATTATCGTTATCTTTAGCTTGGCGATACTACTAACACTGGTAGCGATACTGATAACATCGGTAGTATTAGAAATTCCAAGCATTAGCAATGTATTGTTAAGTATGGCCAACACAATATTTTCAATTATGTAAATTCTAGGTGTCGCTTGTATTGCCAATGTATCGCCAATATTTTCGACTGTGTAAAGTCTAGGTGACGCTTGTATCACAAGTGTATCGGTGATATTTCAATAATATCGCTAATGTAGAGATATCACAAAAAATTTGTTTATTAAAAAAAATTCTATTTAATATTTTTTATGAGCACATTGTTGTATGCAATTTTCAATTTGTCATTGCTAATATTGATAATATCTCGATATTATCATTATTGCAACATGTGCGATATCAAGACCACAATCTTTTGTTTCCTTTCTAGTTGTTGATGATTTCTTGGCAAAATATCATGAGTTATCGATTCTACAATATCGATGTATATTTGGATGGAAGGTTTGATGGATGATTGGATGGTTAGATGGGATGGATGGGATGGTTAGACTGTTTCTTACGGCGACATGCTTTTAAGCCCCCATTAAATGGAAATGTATTGTGTATACATTCTTTTTGTAAATTTTTTATTCCTTAATATGCAAATATGTGTATTTTAGCATATCCTGAAGTTTCACTGAAAATTCTACCGTTTTCCTCATGTTTTCATGCATTTCCAATTATCAGCGATATTATCGGCGATATCGATATTGTTTCCGTATCCCCGGCCAGCGAAACTTGTAGCGATATCGATATTTTAGTTTTATTTTTTTCTTAATATGAATTGGGGGAATGATGTCAAATAGTTGGGGATATGCATTAGTCGAAATAGTGTCATAGCTTGCATGAATTTGTGGTGAATTTGGGGCAATATAAACTTGTTAGGTTCGTAAAATCATTAGACAGATCGAGACAATATTCTCACCAAAGAGTGGACCATTATGGCATCATAAACATGGTAAAAGCAAAAAAAAGAATATGTATTCGGAATCTTCTAAATATTTGGGAAATTTTCACATTTTTTTTTTCCAGATTTTTTTACAAAAAAAAAAAGAGCTTGTTATAGGGGTGCAACTGTCGTTGCACCTCCCGTATCGGATGTTACAACCGATACGCATAGCTGTTCCAATGGGCACCGTTTTGTGCAACAAAATCTGTATGGCACAACTTACTGAAGATTCCACCACTCTCCAATGATTTCCCAAATTGCTGAATAACGTTTCTTTACTTCTTCCAAATTATTTGTTATTGCCTCTTTTGTCTAATCGGTTGCTTTGTAAATGTATCCCATGGTCGACCTCTCATCTAAATTAATTAATTAATCTTAGTACCTTAACCAATGGGAAAGTAGTCTTCAAATAAAACTTGATGGATGGCAAAAAATCTATATCGGCTAAGACTATATCCTGTACTTGTTTTCACTTTGCGGTAATTTTTTTAAATTGCTTATTCACATTCCTTTGACATAAACATCGACTCTAAGCCAATCATATTTTTATGTATGCCCCTCAATGTCAAGTAACACGTAGCAAATCGCATTACGACCACTCTTGTCAACTTGCCTTTTGCATGCTTTCTCATAAAATTTAAGACCCAATAATGCCTGTAATGTAGACCGCTATAGCCCTTGTCTTCGACATGGTCCCTACATGAGCTTTCCAATATCTTCAAGCACAAGGTCTATACAATGGGTTGTACTTAGAGACCAAAATAACTTCTTTCTCTTCTCCATTAACATTTGACCCACTTTTAGCTAAGCGGATGTGCTATTCGTAAAAACTTGCACGACATTCTTCTCACCTACCCCATTAATAACGGTCGTAAGTAAAGCTAACAAATTATCCGCATTCTTCGAAATATTAGATGTATCAATAGATTTAAAAAGAAAAAAGGAAAAAAAAAAAAAAAAAAAAAAGCACTAGTCAGACTATTAACAAAAAAGTTGGTAATAAACTGATTCACTCTATCTGTCCACGCATTCGATATGATTGTGCATCTTGTTTTCCCCTTTCGCTAGATTATCATCGATGTAATCATAAAAAGCTAAAATTTTGGGGAATTTTAGACTGAGCTTCCGACAGTTCATACCATCCATACATAGTGTTTTGATCGAAGATTTCAATTCTTCCATGTTTCACCAGTGAGTGGACCGTTTTGCCATTATAAACATGGTATTAATATATACATACACACACACACACACACACACACACACACATTCAGAATCTTCTAAATATTAGGAAATTTCCTCATTTTCCAGATTTTTTTAACCAAAAAAAAAATCGACCATTATAGGTGTGCAACGGTCATTGCACCTCCCATATTGGACGTTACAACTGATACATGTATTTGTTTCAATGGGCACCATTATGCCCATCGTAATCGATACGGCGCACCTTACTGAAGATTCTACCGCTCACATATGATTTTCCAAATTGCCAAATACTGTTTCTTTACTTCTTCCAAATTCTTTGTTATTGCCCCTTTTTGCCCAATCAGTTGCTTTGTAAATGTATCCCATGGCTGGCCTCTCATCTGAATCAACTAATCCTAACCTTAACCAATGGGGGAGTAGTCTTCAAATAAAACTTGATAGATGGCAAAATATCTTCATCGGCTAAGACTATCTTTTACTTATTTTCCCTGTGGTTTTTGAAAAAGCTTTCTTCCCGTTCATTTGAGGTAAACGTCAACCCCAAGGTAATCCTATTTTTATGTATGCCCTTCATTATCAAGTAACGCGTAGTAAATCACATTATGATCAATCTTGTCAACTTGCCTTTTGCATTCTTTCTCATAAAGTTTAAGACCTAATAATGCTTGTAGTGTAGACCGTTATAGCCCTTGCCTTCACCATGGTCTCGACATGAACTTTTTAATATCTACAATCATAAGGTCTATGCAATGGGTTGCACTTAGAGACCAAAATAACTTCTTTCTCTTCTCTATTAACATTTGACCCACTTTTACCTAAGCGGATGTGCTATCCGTAAAAACTTGCATGACATTCTCCTTGCCTATCTCATCAATGACGGGTTCAAGTAAAGCTAAAAATTGCCCATATTCTTTGAAATACTGGATGTATCAGTAGATTATTATTTTTTTAAATGCACTAGTCGGGCTATTAACTAAAAAAGGTGGTAATAGACCGATTCAATCCATCCGTCCACTCATTCAACATGATCGTGCATCTTGTTTCTCTCTTTCACCAAGATTATTACCAATGTAATCCTAAAAAGCTAATTTTTCGAGAGTTGTAGACCGAGCTTTTGACAGTTCATACCATCTATACATAGTGTTTTGATCTAAGATTTCAATTATTCCATGTTTCAGCAGGAACATATTGTCCCATAGAAAGGTCCAAAATATGGAATAAACAAGTGTGAATCTTGTTGAAGCATATACTCGGGGGGTGGGTGTAGGGCGGATGATTTCAAAACGGACTCCTTGGTCATTAGATAGAGAAGATCACTCTCCAATCCGGAATATGAACCGTCAAAGAAATTACCCATTGAATTGATCACAGGAATACCAGTTACAGTACCTATCAACCAAAGAGGAATCCTTCCAATAATTAGCCTATTACTTCGTGTAAACTTCAAACGATTTCTCTATGTTGTCAACCTCTAACTTTAAAAATGTGTTTCTTACTTTATGATATGTCGGAAGCTTCAACGCTAGCCTAAATGCGGCAACTGCTTCCATTATAGTGTGAAGTAGGGGCTCTTCACAAGATTAAATGATAGTGCAATCGTGTACAGGAAGCAAGCAATAACAAGGCATACATCATCTCTATTTACTTTCTTCCAAGTTTTGTTTAGAGTGGCTTGTTGCTTTTCTTTTGCCCCCCTCTTTCTTCCAACAAAGTCATCCATAGACGTCCTTTTTCTTTTATCTCTACCACCCTCGCGCAATTCGTCCATATCATGTATTATTGGAACTCTTCCTACATAGTGCATTGCTTCTTCCTCTTGTTTCTTTTCACTCAAATATTGTCCAAAAACTTCCTAAACTTCTTCACTACATCATCCCCTACTTGGGAACACACCGCTATATTTTTCTTTATTCAGGCAAGGTAATGTTTCATTTGAAACCCACTTCCCCAATAACTCCTACAAAAATTGCATTTGAGGTGAAGGCTATTGTTTTTATCCATTGTATAGCGATAGTTCCACATGGGGCTGTGATCCTTATTCCTTAGACTTCGACTTATTTCCCATCTTCAATAACAATCAACACTGCCCCACCGATTAAGAGAAAATAATTATTTAGCTTAAAGTAAACATATAAATCATTAAGATTGAAACAATTTTGAACTAAATAAAAACCAAAGGAAAAAGACATAAGCAGTATCCTAAAAGGGAAGAAGGAAAAAGAAAGCTTATAAAAGTATTTCATGTTTGGAAAAAGCAGTGTTCTATTTCATTGACTGACGAAAAGGATTTGTGCAATTCTTTCTCTATGTTTTTTAAGCTCCAAAATTTCCAAAACTCTTCAATATGTATATTGTTTTAGTGTGGGTGACATGTTTTAAAAACAAGAACCCTAAAAAAATTGGAAAAAACTATAAAATTTTGATTTTTTCACTGATTTTTTGGTGATTTACGCACTTGACCAAATCATATGATTCATGATTTGATCGTATGAATCAGATTTGCAATTTGAGTGTAAAATCCAAATCGTACACCCATGCGATATGATCCGAATCATATGATTCAGATAACACTGGTCTGTACTTCTATAGGTAAAATATGCTCCCTGATAGAAGGATATGTATAGGATCATTAGGCTATAAGTTTGTACAAGTGAGGCCCATGCTTTCGTTATCCAAAGCTGTTAATCTGATGGCTGTTTCCCCCCAAAATCTCCCAGATTGGAAGATCTTATCCACCTAATCTTGGACCTTTTCTCCTTTGAATATGGATATCTGCTTTATCATTTTTGTAGACAGTCTATTTGTAGCTCATCAACTGGAGGATAGATAAGGAGACTTTTCAGAAATTGTCCATCCACTGCCATTAGATCAATCACCTGTATCACAGAAATTGTGGGCCTTGTTTGTAGAAACTCAGACATTGAGGATGCCATGGATATCTATAGGTCAACATTTGTATAATTCCTCCTTAATTGGGTAGTCAATAAGGCTCTTTTTGGGAATATTTGTGGGTCAGCAATGGAGGTCTTAAGAAGACAATAGCTGATTTGGAATGGGGCTGATTAATTGTTAGGGTGTCGTTGGGTGTTGTCTTCCCTTTTGCTTGGGTTGTGCTTCTTTGTATGGTTGCCTTTTGGGCTTTTCTTTTTTAATAAAATTTCATTATAAAGCTCTTTTTGGATAAAGGGAAGTTGAATTGGTATTTCGTAAAACCTTGAGGTTGACATTTTAATGAATGTTCTGGAATTTGGATTGGGCAAATCCTGAAATCTTCTGTTTGGTAATCAAGCTGAAAATCCATGGAAAGCCTGGATTCTTGCAGTATTTTCCCCTCAACTGTCAATAGGTGTGAATCATTGGAGTCTGTAGCCCTGATGGTCTCATCTATGTATTTTTTGAACCATGGTCTATCCACTGCAGGACCTGTTATTTCAACTATCTTGATCACCAAACTTACCTGTCTTCAGAAGCTTTCCTTATGTAAAAGAAAAGCGTAAAATAGCAGTACGTTAAGGATGGGTAGGAGGGAGGGACATGAATTAAGTTGGACCTGTTTTCATTTCATTTGCAAATTGAGTGGAAATGAATTGGTCCATTTGCAAGCTCAAAGTGAGTGCAAACACGGTTACAGGTTTCCACTCGATGGAGTTTTGTAACTTGGGTCTTCAGTGATTCCATGGGAAATTGAAATCCAAAGTCAAGTTTACATTAAAATGGTAAGTGTTAACTTCTATGTAAGATCAACCCCTAAATCCCCACATTTTTTCCCATTTGTATTATAGAAAGTACTCTCACGTTCTCCTCAAAACCTTGCAGATGTTGATGGCTTCATCTCATTCCTGTCCCAGAAATGTGTTAAAGAACTGATGTGCCCCACTGAATTATCTTGAATACCCATCATATCATGTTTACTCTCCTCTATTTAATTAACTTTTTCATAAAAATTATTTAAGGGCTCGTTTGGCATCTCTAATCTAATAAGAGCTTTTCAAATAAGAGCTACTCTAATAAGCTTTGTGTTCTGGCTCTTGTTTTAAATAAGCTCATTTGGTAAAATCACTTTTTCAAAAAAAAAAAAAAAAAAAAAAACTCTTATTTGAAATAATAAATAAGAGTTTTTTTTAGGGGTTGTTGATGCCATTCTTAAAAAGTACAATAACTCCATTATAAGAGCAATCCAAACAGTTGTATTGGTGGATCTCACCATAGATGGATCATGCCCCAAATGGCAAAAGAATGGATGGCTACAATCTTCATGTTTCAAGACATTTGGGTCGTCCATTATGTCGGACATTGGATGTGGGTCATCCATCATATGGAGCCCACCACCATTGATGTAGACCATCCATCGTGTGGGCCAAACCTTCAAAGTGAATCATCCATCATGTGAGGTCTGTCTTGGATGTGCACCATTCATCATTAGGGGCTGACCTTTGTCGTGGGCTGTCCATTATGTGGGGCCCACCTTGATGTAAGTCATCCATCATGTGGGGCCCACTATCAATGTTAATTGCCCTTTATGTGGGGCTCGTCAATGTCCACTACCCATCACGTGGAGTTCACATTTGATGTGTCCATCATGTGGGCCCCACCTTCGAAGTGGGTTGTCCATCATGTGGGGTCCAATTTTGATGTCCACCATCCATCGTGTGGGAGTGCACCTTCTATATGGATCATCCATCATGTTGGGCCACTTTGAATATGGGCCGTCCATCATGCGAGACCTTGGATGTGGAATGTCCATTAGGTGGGGCCCACTTGATGTCAACTATCCATCATGAGGGGCCACACTTTGATGTGGGTCATCCACCATGTGAGGCCCACTCTGTCCATTATGTGGGCCCACCTTGATGTGGACCATTCATTATGTGGGGCCCCACCTTCAATATGGATCATTCATCATGTGGGCCTACGTTTGATGTCAGCCATCCTTCGTGTGGGTCCCACCTTTGATGTGGACTGTCCATCAAGTGGGGCCCACTTGATGTGGATGGTCCATCACGTGGGGCCACACGTTGCTGTGGACCATGTGGGGCCCACCTTTGATGCGACTGTGCATCACATTTTTTTTTAGGAGTTTTTTTACTAGTTTCTGAAAAGTTTAGTGGTGAAATTAGAGCTTTACCACTCTTTAAAAAATAATTTAAAAAAAAAAAAAAAAAAAAGCTTTACCAGTCATCTTATTTTCAAAATAAGAGGTTTGCTTCTTTTTTCTTTTCTTTTTTTTTTTTTTTTAATAGAAAAAGCAAGTAAGCTCTTATAATTAGAGATGCCAAATGGCCCCTAAGTTACAATACTGTTTTGTAAGTCTCTATAGGTTTCCAGAATTCATGCACCTCAAATATTTACTTGCTGTTATCTGCATAATTTGTGTCTGCTGTTTGGTTTCTTCTTGCAAGCTGTGGAGAACATGTTCATACCAGAATGCAACCATCTAAAATTTCCTTTACCCTTCAATATTATCCAACTCCGCCCAGAGTTCCAGCCGCTGCCCCAGATTGTTAGGGCTGTACACTGCTAATATGCCCTAACAAACTGCTGCCTCGACTAGAACTTCACTGAAAGTGACCATGATTCTTCTGTTACCTGCATCTTCAACAAATCTGTGAATTCCAAATTACTAGGATGCCCATCGATCTCCCTGCTGCAACTAGTTACCAGAACTGTTGATTGGCTGGGCTCCACTATTGATTGAGGATGCTAAAAAATCTCCCACTTTGAGAGATCCAACCAATGACCTACAAATAGATAGTTTGGTTAAAATACAGCAGCAGCCCATATTGAATGAAAATAGTTAAACCAGAAAACATTTGGGTCTTCAAATATGGGTTTCATCCAAATATACAGAGACGTTGACTGATGAAGTCTGTAATTCCTCTCGAAGTGCAATGGGGTTGGGAGTAAATGTCCATGTACTTGTAAGGGGCTCGTCTCTTGTATTTCATTTATTTGTTCTCCTGGAATACTGATGATTCCATCTTGGTAATGCATCTTCTGTAGACCTTTTTAACATGCAATCTTTTGGTTTGTGTTGGAAATTTTCCTTGTAATGATCAGGCTTTCTTGTGATGGTTGTAGAAATCAGCAAGTGTTCATCCCAAAGGAAAAACCATTAGTGGGCTGCGATCAAATATCAGTTTTGTGTATCTCGGAAAGATATTGTTAGCCTTTGGTTTCATTTTCTTGCTTGGCGGGACGTTCACCTTGATTCTAGAAAATCTTCCCAGGTTAATCTTGTTTCTGACAGCATCATTGTAATACACGTAATTTTGGCAGTTTGTAATTGATAAAAAGAAAAAGACTGATTCCGTCTGGCCTGGGCTATTGGATGTTTGATGGCCATGGACACTGCCTTCTGGTTGGTAATAACACTCAAAGAAAAAGACAAGAAAAGAAAAAAAGACCTATCTATTTCAGTTTTTTTTTTCCCCTTTCCCGTTAAATCTATTTCTATTTGATTAAAACCCAGCGGTGTCTGAATAGCGCTTGTAGTGTAGCAGTAGACGGTGCTGTGTAGCACAACCATATTGCGCGAGTCTCATGTTACGACGCTGTTTGTAGTGTAGTGTACACTATGCAGCATGTCGCGTATAGTGTATGTACTGTATGCAACAGTTGAAGCTCCAAAAATTTTAAGATTTCGAATGTACAAGCATGACAAGCATACAGCTGAAGAGTCATAAGCATATTTAAATAGTGTAGAATAAACACAAAAGCCTAGCTTTTATAAAAGAAAAGACTCGCGATTGTAAAGTCCTGCCCCGCACCGCACTTCACCTATGGCCCCTAAAACCCCAGTTCGATTCTAGAAATCCACGAAGTCATTGGAGAGAAGGTTTTGGCCAATCATTCCACCCTACTAGAAGTCCTTTTGCAGTATTTTCAAGAGCATTAGAACCCAAATGAAAGGGGGGAATCAAAATTTCCCCTTTTCACGTCTGTACAGCTGTGAAGCTTAAAAATTCAGTTTTTGGATTGATTGAATCGCTCCTTCAGCTTAACAGAGAAATGTTCTTATCCCTTGATATCTCTTAGCAAGTTCTTTCTCATTTCGGATGAAGATTTATGGTTTCTTTTTGGATTTTTCAATTTTCGTTGTTCTTTTTCTTAGGAGGCTGGTTCCTACAGAATGTTGTAAGATAAGATTGTTATCGAACACTTGTCTGCATGGGGCTTGTTGCGGTGTGTATGGCATGGCATGCCAACGCTTTTTGGGTGGCTGTACTTTTACTTCTATGGAATGGCGCACCTGATGATTGGATAGGCCTGATTTTGGGGCATACCATTATCACAGTGAAGGCTTTTTGTTGTTGCTTTTTTTTTTTTTTTTTTAATTACTTATTTTACCATTTATTATATTATCTTATTATTTTATTAAAAATAATAATATTATATAGCTTACGTTACATGTATATGTAGCCTACACTACATGCCATAGAGGGCTAAACACTGCACTATCATGCTATTTAAAACACTGAAAGCTACCAACTTAGCTTTTTATGGGGTTTTTTTTTTTTTTTTTTTAAATGTATTTTAAACCATATACTGATAGATATGGTCTTTTCGTTAGCCTTTTGCACAATCAGTGTGACGAATATTGCAGAGGTTTTGAAAATCTTATCATAATATTTCAAGGAATACACTAAATTATATTAATGTGATATTATTATGAGATTTTCAAAATCTAGGCAGATTTTAAAATATCATGTTTTTATTATGATATTAATATCAAAAAGTAAAACAATAAGAAATTTGTTAAGTAAATATATATTAAATTGTAAATTTATTTAATGGGTTTTGCTCACCTTCATGGGGAAGTTAGCAATCTCTCCCATCCTTTTCATTTGCACATTATGGGGGTGACCTATCATCAATCAAAACCATTCATTCATACAACTAAGAGCAAGCCATGGTGTAAACATCACACCAATAGGATAGTCCAATCAATTGCATGGAAAATGGGCAACCAAGATTAAGTGGAGAAATAAAATGGCTCTAATCATCATATTCAAACATCTACTAGATAAATCCCACTTTGCATTGCTTACGATTCCAAAATAGCATTTTGGTTTAATGATTCTAACAATGTGATCTATAGCTCGGCCCCATTCAAAGGTGGGCCACACCATGAGGAGAAGGTTGGTCCACTCATCAGTCAGAGGCCATACATGTACATTGAATCATAATCTTGGCAGGTCTGATTTTAAACGTCCATTGTATTGGTACTCTGTTAGGTAGAGGCCACTCGGTAAATAAGGGACGGTTTTAAATAAGCTCTCTGCTGAGAGTCTTTCATTCGATTTACAGACTCACCTTGTCACGCCTCAAACTTGGAAACCGGGCTCACAAAATTTTCGATCGCCGAATCTGGTGCCGACAGCCTCCGTAGTACCCCATTCTCGGCTCCCAGCGTCCATACGCCGGATTCCGATCCTGGGATCCTAGAAGGAGGATTTTCCAACATACTTTTGTTTTGTAATAAGCATAACCACAAGTTTACCCAAATCACAAAGGCAACATCATCATCACATATCTACTAATATAATCATTTGAATACAATGCTGAAAGGGAAATACATATATCGAAAATCAAAGCTCTAGAGGACCGCTGCACGCTCCATGCTCAATGCTGCTGCGACCTAACGCCACCTGCATGCATCTATCGTGCATAAGTTTATAAAAAGCTTAGAAGGTGGTGAAAGTGTGTGTAAGGTAAGTGTCAAGTATATAATAAAGCCCATAAATCATACATCATCAGAATAAGCGGAAATACTGACAAGATCATAAATCATACGATATCAGAGTAAGCGAAAATATACTGGCAAGTCCATGAGTCATATAATATCAGAGTACGCAATGCAGATCATAATGAGTCAAATATCATATACTGCTGATGCAATATAATATGTAGATCCTGCCAAGTTCGTCTAAACTATTTAAGTGCAAAAACGTAGCAATCCAAAATGTCATATGTCGTGGATGACATGCAATATGCGATGCGAATGAAATGACCAAGTTGGAGTGAAGTCGGGATGATAGTATGTAGTATCGTAGGCTACGGGGTCCATCACAAGGGAATTCTATCCAAACCAGTCTCATACCTAAATTTGGATAGTCAAACACAATGTGGTAAACTCCTGATCTCAGGTTAGTTGTGCGCCCAACCGAAATCCTTACCATTACGAAGGTACACAACAATTAGTTGCGCACCACCAACCCGAGTGGATAGTGAATGGATGAATGAATGAGTATGCAACTCCTGCTCAGTAGCCTGCCAACCACTGGTAGCTCGCCCAGGCCTCAGCCCCGCCCACATCACACCCGCCCACATCAGCATCCGCCTACGTGCGCTCGCCCACATGTGCAACAGTGACGAGGTGTCATAATATCATGGCAGTCCTCATATCAAGTCCACGTATCAGTACGATTCCTCTCTGGGGAATCACCGGGGTCTATTACACTCCACATTGACTGCCGCCTCCATAGCCGCACAACTCAGCGAGTGGAAGAGACCACACTATCCGCCTGACCAGTAGTCTGCCAATACCTACCTGGCTCGTCGATAGCGGACTCATTTGCGAGCTAGTCAAACTCAGCATAGCTTATAGCCCCCTCACTGGGGCAGATAAGGCCACACCCCCTCCCAACCGACCACAACACAATGGGAGACGCGACCTACTGGTATTCGGCACTCGGGCGCTCATGTATCTACTCGGTCTAGACATTGGGGTGTCTCCTGGCCTTGGAGATTCTGAGACTTTCACCCAAGGACATCCTAAGTGCCCACAGTGCTAGAACCAAGTATTTTCGATGTCTCATCTGGCCATCCACGATGTGCCTGTGGAGGCCACGACCTTGATGTCGCTAGGGCGTACAATGATCATGTCACACATATGCGAGATGCATGAGTCACACAGTCCAATCATGCATCAATCCCGCGCATACTGTGCGCTCATGTGGGGCAACTCCTATCAGTGAGTCCCATGAATAGTCTGCCCAATGACATATGCTATGATGAGTCACTACTCATATCAAGCATACATATGATACGTATGGGCATGAATCATGGAGTTACACTAAGCATATTATAAGGTGATGAACTATCCTCACAACGAAGATGGGCCTAGATGGCCTACACACAACAAGTATGGGCCTATCAATGGGCCCTAGAGATAGTTATAATGCGGACATTTAACCAACATTATTCTTATAATGTGGACGTCAAACCATCATTGCTCCCAAGGCATAGCCCGCCATAAACATCATTACATAAACCATGGTGGAATCACATATTGCAATGGACTTGTGTACATCCCATTGAGCCTCGACCCATGGTCTTTAGATACATCAAATGGGCCACATCATGTGGGCCTCATATATATCAAGGCAGGCCTCAACGGACGGGCCACAAATACATCAATATGGGCCTCATCACATGGGCCTTATATATATCAAGGTAGGCCTCAACGGACGGGCCACAAATACATCAAGATGGGCCTCATCCAATGGGCCTCATGTATATATCAAGGTGGGCCTCATACATCCCCAAAAGAATCATATGGAGGGATCATTTGGACCATGCCACAAATAGCAGTGGAGATAATAAATTTGCACTGTTAAATAAATCATAGGGCCCACTATAAAGTTTATTTTCCAACCAATCTAATCATAAGGTCATAAAGACCTGGATTAAAAAGGGGAAAACAAATATCATATTGGTCCAAACCCTGTAGCCCAAGGGTTTTTAATGGTGGACATTCAAACCCACTGTTTTCTGTAATGTGGTCCACCTGATCCTAGATCTGTCTTATTTTTAGTCTCAAGCCTTCAGACGAGTACACCAAATGGATGGGCGGTTTGGATGCAACACACGCATCATGGTGGGTCCCATAGGGATGGACAACATAGATAAATGAAAGGTGTGAATACAATACATATATCAGTGGGTCCCACGTGAGGCCCACCATAACGTTTATTTGCCATCCAATCTGTTGATAAGGTCACACAGACCCAAATGAATAGGAAAAACAAATTTCATAACGATCCAAAACTTCTATGACCCAAAAGGGTTTCAATGGCAGATGCTCAATCCCCACTGCCTTTTTGCTGTGTGGTCCACTTGATAGGCAAATCTGCCTCATTTGCCTCAAGCCTTAAGGCTAGCTCGCCACTGGATGGACGGTTTGGATGTAACCATACATCAAGAGTGGGGTCCACTGACCGTCCAACAACCCAACAAAATGGCTGGACGGCATAGATGAAACATGTAGTTCATGGTGGGTCCCACCATCCAATGGTGTGGACGGTGTGGATAAAACACATACATCGTGGTGGGGCCAGTACGTGCGTCACGGTGGGGCCGATCCAGCAGCGCACAACGCAACAATGCCTGCTGCTGTGGACGTCAGCGGCAGCAGGTGCTGCTGCCTATATTATTTTATTTTATTTTTTAATTTAGGTTTTTCTGAGGTTTTTCCTAGGTGGGGCCTGTATCAGGAGAATCCACTCCATCCATTGGATTCCACGGCTCATGACAGGCGAAATGAGCCTAATATTCGAGGTATTTTGGTGTATAGAAACATCATGTGGATTTTCAATGGTAAAATAATACTGTTTTCTATGTTATGGCCCGCTAAATAGTTGGATTGGCTTCATTTTTCGGCTCAACGCCTAAAATGATCTGAGGAATGGAATGGACGGCGTGGATTAGATCAATGCATCAAGGTGGGGCCTGCATGAGCGGTCCACCCAAGTTTTTAAATCAAACTGATATTTTTGTTGCTTGTCAGTACACTACACTGTCAGTTCATACTTCACTTTGTAGCCACGTCCAGCGTCCTTGGATGTTAGACGGTTGGGTAACACATTTAAGGTGGGCCCCACCCACAGACGTGCTACTAGGGTGAGCCACCAAATGGCTGGATGGTTTGGGTAAGACACACATCAAGGTGGGGTCCATTCGAGTGGGCCACACAGCCACCTTATATCGCAAAAAAAAAAAAAAAATTGAAAGGAGAGAGAGAGAGAGAGAGAGAGAGAGAGAGAGAGAGAGAGACGTGATGATGGAGGGACCCCGGCACTATGGGCCCTCCCTTCCGTGATTTACAACGTACATCAAGTAGGTCCCATTACATATGGGCCCACCGATTAAAATCAATGGTGGAGATCCTTTCTCCACCGAAATACAAGGTCTAGATGATCCTATTCATGCAAGGAGAATAAACATCATGATGGGGTCAATGGAGAATGACCCCATCATGGAATGATCATGGGAATCAAGGTGGGCCATCGGCCACATTTAGGGTCCAAAGTGAGATCCATATCATCAATCGGTAGGCTCCACTTGGCCCATCATCAAAAGAATGAAATCTAAGTCTATAAAAGCATCCACCATTCGATCTTCTTGGTTCGATGGAATGTCAAGCTCCCTGTGTCTCACTTTGATGGAAGGTGATGAGAGATGAAGGGCTAGGATGATAGATCTTGGAAGAGGAAGTGGGCCACACACAACATCACACTTTTCTCTCCATGGGAAAGCTTGGACGTCCACCACTTTGGTGTTGCTTGGAAAGTGTGAAGAGAATGAGAGAAGGAAATGGTGGTTGTAAGAGAGATGATGGATGTGAGGTGATAGTTGTACTTGACATGTATGGGTATGTAAGAGAGAGGGTGAGAAAGAGTCGACTTTAGGGTTGCTATTGTACTTGACATAAGGTGATTGATTGATTGATGGGACATGTTGTAGAGATTCTCTTGGGATTGCAAACGCGCGGTATTTTTCTTGAAATAAATGCGGACCCACATCTCACGGCTCGGGTATCGAATCAGTGTACAAGACGCGACGTTGGAACCGCGGCGACGGTGCGGTCGCAATGGTACAAGTCTCGGATTAAGCCGACTCAAATCTAGAGGATATGAGTTAGGATCGTGCGCAAACGTCGATTATAGGTCGCAGGTTGCCGGAATTCAACGTGAAGAATCGCGGAAGTCGACAGAACCATACGGGTTAGGATATGAGTCTCACACACCTAATTATTTATTGCACCAGATGATCATCATGGTTGGGCCCACCGTTTACAACAGTCAGCGTAGTCAACAACTTTCTTATGAAAGATCCCATCAATAAAGAAATAGGAAAACAGAAAATGAAAGTTGTCTGGACGTCATGCATTGTGCTTGTGTGTGAATGTGTACGAGTATGGGATGATACTTGGGTTTTCAGTTGGTAAAAGTGGGGCCCATGGTTCAGTGATCCAGGCCATAGCATGGGCTTGTTGCTCCACCTTCAGATGGATGGTGCCCCAAAATTTTAATTTTAATTAATTATTTTATTATTATTATTATTTTTTATTTTTTATTTTGCATTTGTGGCATGCAAAGAAACATGACAGAGTTCAATGTTGGTGGCTAGTATCTTTCTAGTTGAAGGAATTTCAGGTGATGGTTTGTACAGGATTAGACTGAACAATTCAATGGTTTGGATTACACTGTGAACAATCTGGACAGTCATGGCCCATTTTTTAATTGATCACAATTAGAAAGATACACACGCAAACGGTCTTCATAATCAGCTAGGATGGATGCATGTATAGAGTAGGCATGTCATCCATACTTGTTCACGGTGGGTTAAAGAGACCAGGCAAATGTACACCTCTAATTTAAAAGCACTTTTAGACCCACATCTAAACCATTTATACAAAGGGACCAGTGGTACTACAAAAATTTCTTAGTTAGCTAATCTTTCATGACCTTCCATCTTTTGCCGTTTTCATCTGTTAAGCTAGGGCAAGGGCCAAGCCTTTCTAGCTCCATGCACAATGGGACCAACGTTATGATTTAGCCGTTGAAGAGTAGGAAGAGATTGTTTGTGGTTGTGGCTTTGAGGGAAGGTGACTCGGGTATATTGGCAATGGCAGATTATTTTTGCAGTCAACCTAGAACAAAAGGGACACAGCGGGATTCCATGATCAAAACAGTTGATATATGGGCTTGTTCTCTATTTAAGAAATCTGCAAGCTATTTACATCATCTTACAGAGTTACTGAAAAAGTATTACACATCCATTGTATATTACTGTACAAAAATAATCTACTGATACAATGTCCTTTTTAATATAAGACCAGCAAACTATTCAATCAACAAGTGCATTATACAATCATACAACAAGAGACTATTTAAGGTCTGAAATCCTCCTTGTGGAGGGTCTATCCTTCTATTCTATGCGATATATTCAGAAGAGCAACAAATCTCATTGGCATGGGCAGTGGGCACGTAAACCATATCGGTCAGTGAGCTGTGTGTCCGGCCATAGAATAAATAAACAAATATGCCAATTAACAGCCATATGGAGACCCGGATCCATGTGCCAGTGCTGTGGACATCCAATAGAGTCATGTTAGTCTATGACAAGGAGTTATGCCCTGCCGGTCGGCCAGTAACAAAATACCCAGCAAATGAAAAACCAAGAGAAAACAAGGCCAATGACAAACCAATGCAGGATTCCGTACATGTGAGCCTCTTGTTGATCTGGGCGGACCCTGTAGTGGATGTGGAATGCTCCAAAAAATCTCCCTGACTGGAAGATCCATTAATTTTCAATCTTTGGTCTGTTATTTCCATTGAATGTGGACTGTTGCTTCTTCTTCTTCTTCTTTTTCCCTAACCATCTTAGTCCACCATCAAAGGTTTGGGATCTACCAATCTATGGGATTTGTTTTGCAGATCCCAACATCAATGGTCTGGATTACCAGACCCATAGGCCCCCATGTCCAGCACCTCAGCAAACTAAATGTTTGATGAGGGCTCACTACCCTCTAATTTTCCCAAACAAGAAATATAAAAAGCAGCAGCAGCCAGAAAGGTCTTTGGGTACTCACCTGAGATTTATTAGCAAGTACACATTTATTAGAATGCAAGAAATTGGCAGGAGAGGAACAAAGGGGCAAACAAAACCTGCACAAACAATTTTCATTGTGAATATTCATCATTAAAAAAAAAAAAATAATCATCACATATATGCTGCTAGGGCTGCAACTTGGGTTCGTGTCGACCTAACCCGGTTGACCCAACGCAAGTTTGGGTAAGGTTGTCCAGGTAATCATGTTGGGTTTAGCTTACCAACCTGATTTGAATTCAGGTTGGGTTCGGGTTGAGCAAATTCAGGTTTGGTTAGGTCTGGTTGGGAATAATCACTAGTATTTAGGTCAGGCTTGAGTGGGGCTGGATCGAGTAAAGAGGAATTTGAGTTGGTTTCAGGTTGGGCAGCTCAGGTTGGAATTTGGGTCAGGTGGGCTGCGGGTTGGGTCTTCTTGAGGTCAGTTAGGCTCGGGTGACCCAACCCGGCCAACTTGCACCCCTAATATGCTACTGCATGCATTTCAGGTTTGTACCTCAGAATGAATTTATTAGTTTGAAAGTTTTCTACAAAAAATAAATTAGGAACAACAAAAGTAAAAGGGAAAAGTGAAGCATAGTCAAGCAACTGCACTTTTTTCTGGTACTTGCCTCTCACACGTGCCAATGACCCAAGCAGCTGATCAAGATGAACCCACCATGTAGATGGTTTGTATAAAAAAACAGGCCAGTCATCAAGATGGACCCGCATTGAATGTGAACAATTGGTCAATTTTCTCTTGATCTCTTTTTTTTTTTTTTTTTTTTTTTTTTTTTGAGAGAGAGAGAGAGAGAGAGAGAGAGAGAGAGATCAATTTTCTCTTGATCATTCATTTATTTTATACAAATGTGTCCCAGTCAATGATATGATTGTGACAAAGAATCTACATGGTGCAGCCCACCTGATGGGAAGCTTGGATCTCAGACATGCATGCTGCGTCTGAGAGGTGAGTGCCAAAAAAGTGGCATGCCTCAAAACAGAAGGAAAAACGATTTATACCTCCTGTGTGTCCAAAGCTGTGCCGACCAACATCTTGGTCAATCCAAGAGAGTATGATAAGACCGCACAAAAGAAGCAAGCCTCCAAGTATACATACCAAGAATCGAAGGATGCTGAATTGAAAGCAACTGGGTCAGAAGGAGTCATTGTACCAGAACCGAATCATTCCACAATCACAGACCCTAGGATATCATCTACAACCCATGCCTACCCAAACACAATATGATCTTACTACATGTTAAAGTTGTAAACATATGTTCTGAAATTCAAATTAGGAGGTAAATCATGTGAGGGAGAGACCAAATCAAATAGTAAAATTGAATCACAAATTATAGATTTTTTATTGGGTATGTTTGGGTGTACTCCTGAAGTGAATTCTGATTCTCAAGTCTGCTAAAATGGAGAAAACCAAAATTTTGTTTCCTTGGCATTAGGGGTGGCAATGGGCCAGGCTGCCTGGCCCAGTCCTGGCAGTCTAGCTCTGTAGGTAGGGGTGTCGATGGGCTGGGCTCGGGCCTGAAAATCAGAATTTGAATAGGGCTGGCCCGACGGCCTGGCCCAAAACAATTCAAAATGTGGGTCCAGACCTACCCCAGGCCTGGCCCATTGACAGCCCTATCTGTAGGGCTAAGGTTTGGGCCTATAAACTTGGCCCGAGGGGCCCAACCTTGAAATCTACACCCAGTGTCTGGGCCAGGCCACGGCCAACAATGAATGGCCCAGCCCAGCCCAGCCCAGCCCGTTGCTCCAATCCAATCATCAATTGGGTCACTGTTGTACAAAAGAATGGCCAATTTGAGGACACTAGAGTGCTCCCATTCAACGAACATGTGTAGTTTAAAAGAACTTTTGGATTTAGGATCATATTTTTATGATCAAAACCATTTATGTTGTGAGATTCATTGCGGATGGAGGGGATGCTGCAAAAAAAATCTTAAATTCAAACAATTTCAATCTTTAATCATGTCACTATTTAAGGCGAGGGCTGGGGCCTTTTCAGCCTGCCTGGGGCCATGGTTTAGGGGATGAGGGCCAGGCCAGGGCCAATCCCAGCCCGGTCCTAGCCCAGCCAATTGCCAACCCTACTTGCATTCATATCGAGGATCGGAGCTTGAATTCCAACTAAATTACTGTCAAGTTTGGACCAAAAAGAAATGAAATGAAATTTTGGGACAACTTCCACACTACAAATACTACGCAATATCATTAATCTTTGTCATTCCCTCTGGTAAACTGAACCATCATGATTATAAATCTATGAGTTGAATCAATGCTGGAGCAAACAAACAAGAGTGCTGCTTTCACTTGAGCAGGCATCATATATCTTGGTGACATGTCCCCAAGAACAAGAAGAGCTAGTGACTCACCTAGGCAAATACTCAGCTGAAGCTGCAGAAGTGAGGAGGATAACTCCGATACAGACAAATGATATGTTCAAAGCTGCTATTTTTCGCCTTTTCTGCTCCTTTGTAATGTCTGCAGCATCCAAAGTAAAATAAATAAATAAATAAATAACACTCGGATCATGAAATCTGTTAGCAGTAGAGTCTTCGATGCACATGTTGCAGTATATTTGAGTGTGAGAGTACACATACATTCAATGGTCATGTGGGACATATATCCATGGAAATAATGGTCTATCTTTTTTTTTTTTTTTGAAAAGTCACAAATTATATTAAAAGATAAATAGAAATACAGGGATAGCTTAACCGCTGAGGTAGCGGGACAACTACACTCCTATAAACTGAAGATTATAGCCCTTTAATTTTTCTACATTAGAAGCCCACTTGACTACAAACCGCCTAGCTCTAAACGCTATGGATTCCGGGGAGTTTGAGACACCATTGAAACATCTTCCATTCCTTTCTTCCCACACAGACCACCAGAGAGAGAGAAGGGAAATAATGGTGTATCTTTTCTGATTTTATTTTATTTGATGAGAAGTTCTCTCTTGTAGCCAACTATCATTATAAATGGAGGACTCTAGAGGAGCACTCTAGAGGAGCAGACATGTTCTCTTTTCTCTTCTTTTCCCTATTTCTAAATGGTATCAAAACCTCTTAGCTGATTGTTCTTTTCTGTTATGAGAGTCCACTGTCCATCCTCTCTCTTCTTAGACCCTGTAGGATGGAGGAATAGACTTACACTCATCATCATCATATAGGGTCCGCCTCCCTTTCCAACCACTTGTGCCCTTTTCTCGTTGTGTGGTCTCACAGTGCACATCTCAACTTCAGAGCCCTATTTGGGCAATGATTGATGATGAATCCTTTTACCAGTCAGCTACTCATTGCTACATCAACACCATCATTACTGCTAATCATTCGAAGGCTACTCTGATTCAGATCTCTCTCTCTCGCTTTTAGTCAGAAGCAATGCCATCGACTACTTGATATCAAATCATTATTAAGCCACTGGAATAGCCATTGTTTCAAATCTCTGCCATCAGAAGTGACGTAGGCACCGAAGATCTAACGATTAAAATCCTAGCTACTGAAAGTGCTGTTAGATCCTTCAGCAGCCACCACACGCGCCAATGGTTCACATCCCAGAAGTCTACGAAAGTGCAATCTGCCTCTCCAATTGCTCCCAGACTCTTCGGCAAACTAAGCACACATGATATACATGTTCCAGCTTGAAGGGGAGTGTTTCTTCGATGTACGTGCATTGTAGTATATTTTAGTGTGAGCAAATATACTCAATGGTCATGTGGTACACCCAGTGTTTGAATTATCTCCGATATTATCTTTATCTCCAGCTCAGTGATACCGATAACACTGGTAGCGATACCAAAAACCCTGGTGGTATCGGAAATAGGTATTAGCAATGTATCGCTAAGGTAATCGCCAATATTTTCAACTATGTAAATTCTAGGTGTCGCTTGTATTGCCAATATTTTCGATTATGTAAATTCTAGGTAATGCTTGTATCATAAGTGTATTGGCAATATTTCAATAATATCGCCAACGTATTAATATCATCAAAATTTTGTTTATTAGAAAAAAATTATTTCGATTTTTTTTTCATGGGCACATGGTTGTATGTAGTGTTAAATTTGTCATTAATAATATTTATAATATCTTGATATTATCGACATCGCAACATGCGCTATATTGAGACCACAATCTCTCGTTTCCTTTCCAATTGTTGATGATTTCTTGGTGAAATATCATGTATTGTTGATATTTGCAATATCGATGCATATTTGGATGGAAGGTTGGATGGTTAAATAGGTCGGATGGGATGGTTGGACTGATTTCTTACAACAACACATGTTTTTAAGGCCCCGTTAAATGGAAACTTGTCATGTATGCATTCTTTTTGCAATTTTTTTTTTTTTTTTTTCTAAATTTGCGAATATGTACATTTTAACATCTCCTTAAGTTTCGTTGAAAATTCCACCGTTTTTCTCATCTTTCCCCACATTTCTGGTTATCAGCGATATTATCGGCGATATCGATATTGTTTCCGTATCCTTAGCCAGCGAAACTTGTAGCGATATCGATACTTCGAACACTAGGTACACCAAATCCTTGGAGATAATGGTGTACCTTTTCTTCTTTTAGTTTATTTATGAGTTATCTCTTGTAGTTGATCATCATTATAAATAAAGGATTCCAGAAGAGGAGCAAAACATGTTCTCTCCTCTTCTTTCCCTTTCTACAAAATCAAATCCATGGAGATGGTAGATTTTGGGGCAAATTTATGACAACAACTAATAGCTACAAATAAAAAGAGAAAACTGTAGCATCTGACAAGGAATTTCTATGGCCCTGCTCCCCAGCAAACATAAAGCTTGCTAATACAGGGTTCTATACATGAGAGACCATGAATCTGATCCAAAACATTGATCTACAGGACCAAACCCTAGATGCAGGGTGTCCCGTATCGGTTACGATACGGGCATATCGGTAACGACAATGTCCGTTACGCGATACAGGGCCGTAACGGGCACCCCACCGATTTTGTAGCCGTAACGGCAGTTGCTGCCCAGTAACGGTCAGGGCGTAACAGTCCGAAAACGATCACTTTTTTTTTTGGCTTTTTAAGGTCCGTTTTTTCACTTTTTTTTTAAACTTCTTTCTTCCAAACTCTTCTTAAATCATTCTATTGTTATTTTCGACCAATCTTAGCTTGATATTTCAGATAAAAACAACTTATATTAAGGATTTTCTTGATTCGAAGCTCCGTGGACCATTTTTCAGAAATTCCTCAAAAATAGGTATTTATACTTTTTATTGAATGTTTTACTGTTTTAATGGTAGAATATGATGTGTTAATCATAATAGAAGATATTAATGTCCATTTTACAGATTGTTGATGTCATTTTATATTTTTTTATAATTTTTTTCTATTTACGCACTATTTTTTGCCTTTTTTTTTTTTAATTCGAAAAATCAATTTTTATTAAATGTTTTGTTGTTTTAATGGTAGAATATGATGTGTTAATCATAGTAGAACATGTTAATGTGCATTTTACTGATTGTTGTTGTCATTTTATAATTTTTTATAATTTTGTTCTATTTATGCACTATTTTCGGCCCTTTTTTTAAAAAAAAAAATCGAAAAATCATTTTTTATTGAATGTTTTGTTGTTTTAATGGTAGAATATGATGTGTTAATCACAGTAGAACATGTTAATGTGCATTTTACAGATTGTTGATGTCATTTTATTTTTTTTTATAATTTTTTCTATTTACGCACTATTTTCGGCCCTTTTTTTTTTTAATTCGAAAAATCATTTTTTATTGAATGTTTTGCTGTTTTAATGATAGAATATGATGTGTTAATCATAGTAGAATATGTTACTGTGCATTTTACAAATTGTTGATTTGATTCTGAAACTGTATATAAAATCATCAGACAGTCCGATACAACTTCTCACCAAAGAGTGGACCGTTACACCACCATAAACATGTTCCAATTTATAAATGAATGCATATTTGGAATGCTTAGAATATTCTGGATTTAATCCATATTTTTTCATATTTTTTTGGCAAAATTTATTTTTTGCACCGTTACGGGCCGTTACGCCCCCGTATCCGTATCGGTATCGGAGGGCACCGTTACGCCAACCGATACCGATACGGGATACCTTGCCTAGATGGGGATGCCCAAAAATCTCCAGGTGATAATCCTAAGATCTTAACCCTTTATTGTTGGACTATTATCTGTTGAATATGGGGAGTTGCTGTATTTTCTAGTTAACCATCTATTTGTAGGCAATTGATCAAATGGTTAGGATTTTCCGACCTAGGAGATTTTCAGGGCATCCTCCATCCATGGTCTGGTCCATTAGATCAACACTCTGGATCTCTGAACCATAGTCCCAACTATAGAATCATGTACGTCAGTAAACTGTATGTTTGCTAATGGGTAATACTGCACAATTGCTCAGCATCTAGAACCGTACCTTGATTACTTTCTTTCATAATAAGGGGACAACCTGCTGATACTTCTGAATCATGCAATTGTCGATTACTAGCTTTACAGTTGCTATCAAGATCTTTTGAGTCTTCACCATCATCTTCCTGGGTGCTATATCGCGACGTCACAGAATCGATCGATTCCTGAAGTGATGATGGCAGAGGCACCTCATCTGGTGGGACGTATCTGAGAATCAAAATAGAAACTGCAACGATGGTGAAGGCAAGAAGAGTGCCTACACTGACCTGCGCAAATAATTCAATCTTGCATGACTGAACAATCTTATTTTCAATAATTCGAAGAGAACTGACATTGTAATTGACACCAATCTATACTTCTTTCTATTGCATTTCAATTTTAGTAAGTATTATATGATGCTCAAGCAAAGGTATATGTAGGGTACCTTCTCGTAAGCTAAGTCATTCACCTTGTGGGCCAATCATGGGATGGATCATACCCCAATATCACCTGTATCTGATGGTCCTAGCCATCCATTTGTTGCCTTGAAAATGGACAGTTACACAGAATGGTCCACATTTATATTGTTAGGATCTTCCACTGAGTGATATTTTTGTAGTCACAGCAATCCATGATGAGGCCCAACATATGAACTATTTGGATCACCAGAAGGCTGGCCCCCCATGTAGTGTCTGTTGGGATGAGCAATTGATTGATTGATCGATACTGTATTTTTCCTCTAACACTATTTCAAGAAGAACAATTTCAAAAGCATAACCGCATGGTTGTGTTTCATTCCAGATAGCCTGTAGGAGGCCACTAATCTCACAATGGCAACTTACCATTCCAGCCAATTGAGAAACATCCATACAAAATGCGAGGATTGCAGCACAGAAGCCGGTAACTATTGTGCCCTTGACAGGAACCTGGGTGCTTTTATTAACATCTGAGAAAAATGGTGGTAGCAATCCATCTCTAGCCATTGCCATCAGTATCCTAGGCTGAGAAAACATAGGCAACACAAGAAATCCATGTATCAGTGAGGGTTCTGCATGAAAGTATAACATTCGGAGATCACATCAGACAACTAATCTCAGATCTGAGCTAAAAAATTTGAAGTGTTACTGTTTCAATGTGGAAATATAATCTGTATGCAGTGCACTGATGACATGATTCCATGCACTACACACATAGGACATGTGGCATGAAAATTCCACCAATTTCATGGCTAGTATTTGTAAGAGCTTTGTAAACATGCTCAAGTGCATCCTAAATTCACAGGGTACAAACTTAGTGTCCGTGCGTATGATTAATCATACTCTAGCCTGTATCCAATGACTCCCTTTTAAGTATGGAACCTCTTAAATGAAAAGGGCACCACGAACTTGGGCATTTAGGAAAAAGGTGCTTATTTGGGCAATTGCTTTTTAATAAACAATTAAATAATTGTAAGTAAATATCTAGGAAAGAGGATGGTGGGTGAAGGAATCATCTCTTTACAAGGCGTCTGGGTTATGGAGGGGAGTCATATCTTTGATGAATACATTTAAGAATGGGATCCGATTTTCTTGAGTGATGGGAAACACATCCAGTTTTGGAAGGACTTGTGGATTGGGGAAAGCATACTTTTATATGCTTTTCCAGCTCTGGCAAGAGCAGCTGCGGATCCGAAGGTGACCATTGACAGTTGCTTCATGCTCGTTGGTGACTCTATGGTATGGTCTACACCTTGCCGAAGGAACTTATCGGATGAGGAAACGGAGGAATTTGCGCGTCCGTTGGAGTGGCTTCAATGTCTCAAGTGGTCTTCAGGTGAGAAGGATTTTATGGTGCGGTCCTTGGAAATTTTGAGGCGATTTTCGGTGAGCTCCTTCTATGCGTTGTTGGGACAACCCTATTCAGGTGATGATAGAAGCAGGCTCGTCTTCTGTCTAGTCTTTTGTGCACCTCCCAAAGTAGTGGCTTTTACTTGGCAAGATGCTATTAATAATCTTCAAAAGAGATCACTAGCAAATCCCAATTGTTGTGAGATGTGTCAAAGAGAGGCATAGACGGTTGATCACTTATTTATCCGTTGTCCTTTTGCATCAAAGGTGTGGAACAAATTCATAGCTTTCTTTGGCATATCCTGAGTGATGCCAGGGTTCATTACAGGGTTTTTAATAGCTTGGCCTGGTGGTGGAACAAAGAAAAAGGAGGTTTCAGTAGTTATGATGGCTGTATTATGGGCTATTTGAAGGGAGAGAAATGATCGTCGATTCCAAAACAAGAGGGGGTCAAAGGCGGATGTATATAGAGGGCTAAAATGAACGTAATAGGCTGGGTTTCTTGTATTAAGGATTTTGACCAAAATGATTAGTCACTTTTAGCCAAGATGAAATTTTGCTTTGTAATTTTGAACCGTTGTACTCCTTTAATAAATTGTTGTTACCTTTCACCCAAAAAAAAAAAAACACATTTAATGCTTAAAGATGCTTTTTGGGTATTACAATTGCTTGGGCCCCATTTGTGTTGCTTATGGGATGTGTAATAGATTCATAATAAACAATTATCCACAATTGTTTATTGAAAATGAATAAAGAACCATGTTTGGTAAACATACATGAAAAAATAATTTCTTGTAGCAACTTGCATATGTGATGGGGAAATCTCGCACACATGCACGCCCCACGCAAGAAGAATGAGGGCCCCACCATCGATCTGGATCGATGACGACGTCCGGAGAGGGCATCCTAGTTAGAAGACTGAGTTTTGGTTCGTTGGAGTAGGCCCGGTAGTCAAGTAAAGCCCATCATGGGATCTCATGATCGTGGCACACTAGTCTGATTAATCTCATATTTTAGGTTTTGCTTATTAATGTTATTTAGAATATCATGGATGCTTTAGATTTTTTTGATTAGTTTTTATTTTACTTTACTTCATTGCCAAGTAATTGGTTGCACACATGGCACGAGTTATGGGGTATAGGGTTTTCTTATAAATAGGCACCCCTTGTAGCTTTTTGAAGTCATTGAAGTTTAATAAAAATTCTGCGTTTTCCTACTCCTCTGAGTTCTTGAGTTGTGGAAATCCAATTGGATGCGAAGCCCTCCCTTCATCGAAGGGCTAACTACCGTGGTGCGAAGCCACATCTATCCCGATTCGCCCTCATCCTCTACCATCTCTACTTCTTATCTCCTACCATCATCTGTGCTTCAAATCTGTCCTTTATTGTAACAGTTTTCCTCTTTACAGCAGAATTCCAGATTCTGGCCTTGTAGGAGGGCTGAAACTTCGGCGGAGCACCACGCATAGACTGCACGTCGGATCGCCACGAAACTCGGAGATTTCGAAGCCCTCCCCTGGCCGACCAGAGCCAAGGAGGCGGTTTTCAGAGTCAGGCCCCCCTGCGCACGTGCGTCAGGCCCGGCCAGCTGTCCGCAGGAGGGGACTGTCGTCCGGTTCAAGTTTCCTTCTTATTTCCTCCTGTCATGCCTGTTTTCCATAACCCTAACCCTAGATTGCGTTATCTTAATTCGTTTGCCCATTTTCTTACCCTAGGGTTCTCTGAATTGAAATTGGTGAATCCCTTGGATTAGGGACTGACTGTTGTGCATGTGTGGATGATTTTCACTTTCCTTTGAATATCGTTTGGTTAATAATTTTTATTGATCCAGCCCTAGCATGTGTAGGCCTGGACCCGCACAGATTCCCCTTGTTTGAGTGTTTGAACTTTTGTGTGGGATGTGGAAATCTTATGTGCATGTTTTTGAATTAGTTTGATCTAAAGCCTGAGATCTTGCACATCATAGTTAATTTTCATGTCCTGCATCAAATTTGGTATCAGAGCTTAGGGTTCTTATAGGGGAATGCATTACATGTTTAAGGGTTTAGTTGTTTATGTCCATTACGCGTCAATTTTCATCATATATGGTTGTTTAGAGGTCCATAAACCCTGACATAAGCTGCTGAAATTTTCTGTTATCCCCTTATTTGAATTATTTTAGAAATTAACTTAGCTTTCTATTTCTAAGTTTAGAAACTTTCCTTTCCTCCTTTTAGAAACTAATTTTTTAGAAACTTTCTTAATCTGTTTTTAGAAACTAATTTCCTTTCCTTTTTTCTTTTTTAGAAAGTAGTTTACTTTTTCTTTTTTAGAAACTAACTTCCTTTCTATTTTTAGAAACTTTCCTTTTCTTTTTTTAGAAATTAGGTTGTTTTTTTTTTAGAAACTTTCCTAATTTGTTTTTTTAGAAACTTTCCTTTTTCGTTTTTAGAAACTAGGTTGCTTTTTTTAGAAACTTTCCTAATTTGTTTTTAGAAACTTTCCTTTTTCGTTTTTAGAAACTAGGTTGTTTCTTTTAAAATAAATAAATAAATAAAACTTTCTTATATTTTGACAACTATATTGCTGAATTTTGGTAGTGTTGGTAGTTTTCCTCATATAGTCTCATAGGATCATTTAGTCCCATTTAGTCACATATAGTGGTAGTAGAACGTCCTTAGACTGAGTTAGCAGTTTTATGCCCACACGTACGGGTCGCGGTTTTGGTTTACACCCTACACTAAACATGTAACAATTGCAAGAGTCATTAAACAAGCTGACCCAACAGTTTGAATCTTTGGGTAAGCGCTGGGAACAACATACTTTGAACAATTTGATGTGCGCATTACCCAATTAGAGGCCTCTGCCAGGACAAACGCCACCATTGGGGAAGATATCCAATCTCAGGCAGGTGGTCAGGAGGATAGACCAATGAATGAATGTGGTCAAGGAATCAGTCATGGGCGTGCACCTGTGCACCCACCCCATGAGGGACATCAAGACTACTATTTTGAGTGGTACAACATGTACGACCTTGTGGCTAGAGAGAGTGCACCAGAGGCTAGTGTAGAGTTACCCACTGAGACCATTCCGGTAGTGGATGAGTTTCGTGACGTCTTTTCTGATGATCTACCGAATGAGTTTCCCCCTATAAGGGATATAGGGCACACCAGAACATGGGACACCATACAACCTATAGCCGAGTTTGTGTTTAATAGTTTTGTTGATAGGTCCACAAGTTTAAGTCCTTGTGAACTCGTTACTGGTTATAAACCTAGGAAACCTATTAATCTTGTCCCTATGTCGTTGTCTCATAGGCCGTCAGAGTCCGCAGAGTCTTTTGCGCAATCACATTCATTCATGGCATCAAGAAATCAGGCAAAAGATCATGACTAGTAATGAACATTACACACTTTCTGCAAGCCAACATAAACGTTTCAAGGAATTCAATGTAAGGGACTCTGTGATGGTCTGCATCAGGCCAGAGCGGCACCCTCAGGGAGCCGTTCGTAAATTACACGCGCGTAGCGCTGGACCATTCAAAATTATAAAACGAAACGGTCTCAATGCGTATGTGGTAGATCTTCCACCTTCCATGGGAATTAGTTCCACATTCAATGTGGAAGATCTAGTTGCATTTCAGGGGACCACTGGTACATTGTCCAGCCTATCACCAAACCATCCTGATTCCCCAGACTTTTCTCTTGATCCATGGCCTCCTCCCGACGCATCTCCCTAGCCTCTACGTCCCATACCAACCCTTCCTGACCTATTTTCCCAGCCTCTACCTCCCATACCTACCCCTCCTCTCCCATATTCCCAGCCTCTACCTCCCATACCTACCCCTCCTCTCCCATATTCCCAGCCTCTACGTCCCATACTTACCCTTCCCGATCCATTTTCTCAGCCTCTACCTCTCATACCTACCCTTCTCACACCTAGAGAGGGAATAGAGGATATTCTGGACCATCAGATAATATCCACGTCAGACGACGGGTTTCAGAAGTTCTTGGTCAAGTGGAAGTCATGTCTAGCTTCAGACAGTACGTGGCTCCCTAAGGAGGAGCTTCAGAAACTTGATCCTTACATATCGGAGTGGTTTAAGAGTTTTGTTAAGCCGGGGAGAATTGATGGGGACATCTCGCGCACATGCACCCCCCCCCCCCCCCCCCCCGACAATCGCATGTACGCAAGAACAAGGAGGGCCCCACCATCGATCTGGATCATTGACGACGTCCAGGAAGGGCCTCCTAGTTAGAAGACTGAGTTTTGGTTCGTTGGAGTGGGCCCGGTAGTTAAGTAAAGCCCATCATGGGATCTTATGATCGTGGCCCACTAGTCTGATTAATCTCATATTTTAGGTTTTGCTTATTAATGTTATTTAGAATATCATAGATGCTTTAGATATATTTGATTAGTTTTTATTTTGGTTTACTTCATCGCCAAGTAATAGGTTGCGCACATGGCGTGAGTTTTGGGGTACAGGGTTTTCTTATAAATAGGCACCCCTTGTAGCTTTTTGAAGTTATTGAAGTTTAATAAAAATTCTACGTTTTCCTACTCCTCTGAGTTCTTGAGTTGTGGAAATCCAATTGGGTGCGAAGCCCTCCCTTCATCGAAGGGCTAACTACTGTGGTGCGAAACCACATTTATCCCGATTCGCCCCCATCCTCTACCATCTCTACTTCTCATCTCCTACCATCATCCGTGCTTCATATCTGTCCTTTATTGCAACAGTTTTCATCTTTACAGCAGAATTTCAGATTCTGGCCCTGCAAGAGGGCTGAAACTTCGGCGGAGCACCACGCACAGACCGCACGTCGGATTGCCACGAAACTCGGAGGTTTTGAAGCCCTCCCCTGGCCGACCAGAGCCAAGGAGGCGATTTTCGGATTCGGGCCCCCCTGCGCACTTGCATCAGGCCCGGCCCACTGTCCGCACGCGGGGACTGTCGTCCGGTTCAGGTTTCCTTCTTATTTCCCCCTCATACCTGTTTTCCATGACCCTAACCCTAGATTGCGTTATCTTAATTCGTTTGTCCATTTTCTTACCCTGGGGTTCTCTGAATTGAAATTGGTGAATCCCTTGGATTAGAGACTGATTGTTGTGCATGTGTGGATGATTTTCACATTCCTTTGAATATCATTTGGCTAATAATTTTTATTGATCCAGCCCTAGCATGTGTAGGCCTGGACCCGCACAGATTCCCCTTGTTTGAGTGTTTGAACTTTTGCGTGGGATGTGGAAATCTTATGTGCATGTTTCTGAATTAGTTTTATCTAAAGCCTAAGATCTTGCACATCATAGTTAATTTTCATGTCCTGCATCAATATGCCAAAAATTAAAAAGAAGAAGAAGAAGAAAGAAAGAAAGAAAAAGAAAAACATGGTTTTTTTTTTTTTTGGAAAGCAAGCAAGAAATCTCTCTTTACCAACCAAGGGCAAAAGCCCAAATAAATACAAAGGATACATTAAGGACTAAGGCCCTTAATTAAGTAGGAAAATGACGAAGGAAAAGAAGGAAAGTAGAGAAAAAGAGAAGATGCCCACATCCCAGGCTGAAGACAAACATGTTTGGTTTAATTATTTCATAGGGGCATTCTTGAAATTGTCCCATGTGGGCCTCCCTAGGATTGTTAGTCATTACAATCCTCCTACCAACCAAATGCAATATAATATCAGATATAAGAAAAGCAGATTTGATGTTCCATCATGTTTAACAAGTAATGCACTGCATTATGGGGCACCACAAAGCAAGTGTTCTCTTATAGTCAAGGTATGTAATGCAAAAGGAATGGGGCTAGTAAGATGGGGAATGTTAATAGACAGGAAGCCTTCATTTGAAAAAGGTTATAGTTATTTGCGGAGGAACAAAAAGTACATTCAACAAATTTGAAGCCTGGAACCAGTAAGATCTGCTCTTGGACAGGTGCTACGGTGAATGGAGCACTATCAACAGATCACATGTATTGGACGATGCTTAGCCTCCAATTGGTAGGCCACTTTGGGTGATGGCTATGGCCAGTATTCTTTTTTACCTTTGCCACGAATTGTAGCGGCCTCGATCTGGGATGCACGCAACATCACTGCACTTTCTCTTTGTATATGAGAGTGTTGTCATATCGAGCCCTGCAAATTTCCTCAATGGAACAATCCTAACCTTCCAATTTTTGGACTTCAAATGGACAGTCCTGGATCTGAGATGTCATCAAGTTTTCAATTTGTAGGCGACAGTGGTCTCCATATGGAGCCCTGAATATTTCCTCAATGGAACAATCCTAGCCTTCTAATTTGTGGACTTCAAAGGACAGTTGAAAAGAAACGCAAATGCATACATCAAGTGGGGGGAAAAAGGCCCAAGATTGGTGACTAGGATCTTTGTATCTATGAAATTTCTAGAGAATGGTCCATCTGAGTTTAGTCACATCAGACGCATGGTCCGGATCACTAACCTGTGGGCCTTACTTCTTTGAAACTCCAGAATAATAGGATACTCCAAAGGAGGATAGGCACGAAGTACTAGGGTTTTCGATTAGAACATAGCACATGTAAGGCCCATCGCAAATATCCAGAACAATGGCCAGTTGAACCCCATCGTTGATGGGCCATACCCCCAAATTTTCTCCACACCGCATTCCTAGCCTTTCAATTTATGTCATAGAAATAGATGGATGAGAAGATTTTGCAGTGGATCCCATCAGCCAATAGTCCATGTCACCCAACCATGGCCCACTTGTACAAACTAGTACATATCCCTCAACATTCGGGCCCAATAGTACAATTGAAAACAAAACATAAGAATGCTGTACAGAGGATCATGTTTTTACTCCATGCTTGGGCCCTTTCACACTGCTACAGTGCTACCAGTTGCATTGGAGTTCACATGGGAACACGTTGTCACTTCATAGATGGGCCATGGCCCAAAGCAAAAAAAGGTGGGCCACACAATTCCAACCACTTTGTTTGAGGAGAAAAGGGGGAAAACGACAATCGAATTGATTGGCCACATCTTTGGATTGTTGGCTACTTCTCGTTTTAGTTGTTCATTGTTGGCCACTAATTGGATGGTCATAGAGATCCTTTAGCCTTCTTCATTTCTTTTTGATGAGTTATGAATCATCTACAATGGGGCACACTATTTTAAAAAAGTTTTAATAGGTGAACATATGTGCCACCTGTAGAGGGGCCGTGTCTTGGAGTATTGATGTAATTTTATCCATTGAGTTGGTTTGACCTGTTGTAGATGGCCCATCGAGAAAATTTCTATGAAAAGAAGTGTGGTGATCGGACAATCCTGACTATCCAGTTAGTGTCATTGGACAATCCTGGATTTTTACCAAACATGTTTTTTTGCATAACCAATTCTCAGTAAACAATTCCAAAGAATTGTTTACCGTGAATCAATTCTAGACTTCCTAAAAGCAACGCCAAATGAGCCCTCAACCTTAGTGAAAGCACTTTTACAATAGTTGCAGAGAGGCTTGCAACTGGGCATATAGATGAAAATCCTTTATTTACGAGCCCCAACCTTTTCAAAGGGAGTGATGAATGCGGTGCTCCTTTAGTGAACCTATTCCTTCAATCCATAAAATTTACTTTTTCAACAATCACAAGTAACAACATCTATGCCTTCAAGTTTTAGTGCATTGTATTATGATGATTCATGTAGCATTTATGTCTATAGGATTCAATTTGGAATGTGAATCATTTCGATATGATTCAACTCAATCATAGAATTTTGAATGAGAAGCTAAAATGACCACTGGATGGAATTAAAAAATGTTGACTACTCACTTTAGTTGTTCATTGTTGGCCACTAGAACTTTAGTTATAATAATGTTGATTAGCAGGAATCAGTAGCTGAGAACACTGGATGGAATTAAAAAAATGGATTGGAAAAACATTTACCATGTTCCCCTAGGTTGAAGCCTTTTGAAGGACTGCCTAGATCAATAAAATCCTCATCTTAGAACTCCTCCAAAGGAGCACCAGCCCTTCCAAATGTTTGTTTCACGAGCTGGAAAGATCACAGTATGTTGATTACTTCTTTCTTCAGTGTGAGGTGGGAAATTGGTCCTTCATCTTCTTCAGTCTATAAGAGATATCATGGGTTGTTCTGTGCTCAGTAGTGGATATGGTGGCAGTTTGAAAGGTGGGCACTTTAAAGCCACAGGACCAAATTTTGGTGTATGCTCCCACGTGCGGTAGGTGGAAGTAGCATAACAGAAAAATCTTCCGCGACTCTTCTTTTTCTTTTCTTGGTGAATGGGAAAAAACAAGTTTCTTATCGTAAGTTAGGACATCACTTTGAAAATTTTTAAAGGTGTGTTGACTCTGGCTTTTGTCAGAAACTGAGGTTCAGTTACACATGACAAGAAGAAGACTCAAAGAAGAGGTATATCAAGGAGTCGCCTCCATGTGGGAGTTGGAAGATTAATGTGGACGGAAGAACTCCTGGAAGAACTCTGGAATTGTGTGGGGTGTTTAGAGATGACAAGTGTATAAACATAGTAAGTCTTTACGAGGCCAGTGGGTGAAAGGGACTCCAGCTGCTCATGGTTACCGGCTATTAATGTAGTCGCTAGTCTTGTTAAAGATTCTTTTAGCAGACCTTTTATTGTGGAGGAGACTCCACGAATGCTATGGATTGGGTGGATAGAAGTGTAGAACTCCTCGGAGACCATAATATTGTCCAGAATATCAAGGCAAAGGTTCTAGCCCCCTGTATTTGCTTTAGGGCAACAAATACAAGAGGAAGAAAATTCCTCAGTGGATTTTTCAGCTGAGTATCCAGATCATCTATATTTATGGAGGATGTTTATTCATTGTCTTAATAGATAGCTTGTAATTGATTTCATGTGTTTTGTTAAGCCCACACACGTATACAAGTCACCTTATGCACAGGCCACCACAAAAACCAGTGTGGCACACAGGTGAAATATCCAAGTCATCTATCGAAAGACAAAGGTGGTCCACCTCATTAGGTGTGCTGTGATATTAGAAATCAGTAGTGAGCCTTTTTTTTTTTTTTTTTCATACAGCCATACAGTGTTCGAAATATCGGTATCGTGCAATGTATCGCACCCTTGGGATACAGATACATATCGGTTATCGCATGGGATATATCGTTTGTATCGCATAATTTATCGCACTTCTTGGGAAACATGGGGAAACATTGGGAAAATGATTGAATTTTTCAATG
Organism: Magnolia officinalis; assembly: GCA_021015155.1. Lineage (NCBI taxonomy): Eukaryota > Viridiplantae > Streptophyta > Magnoliopsida > Magnoliales > Magnoliaceae > Magnolia > Magnolia officinalis. The sequence continues at coordinate 77,408,132 of JAJHSJ010000001.1, forward strand.
AAACTTCAGGTATTGTTAAAAAATATCTTTTAAATAATATCTAAAAAAAAGTGCACACAATAGGTTTCCTTTGTTAAGGTCCTAAGCTATGTGTTGTCTGATTAAACCAAGGCAACTATATTCAAATATAATGCATAACATCTATAATTGTATTAAGATATGTATATCCACACCATCCATCTGTTTTGCCACCTTAATTTATGACACCATCCCAAAAATGAAGCAGATCCAATTATCTAGTGGATCATGCCATACGAAACAATATTTATTGAAGGCCCTACCATTAAAACCTTCTTAGGGCTCACCTTAATGTTTTGTAATGTTATTTACCATCCAATCTGTTGATAAGTTCACATAAGCCTGGATGAAAGGAAAAAACAAATATATGATTGATCCAAAACTTTTGTGGCCCATTAATAGTTACTCACCACTTTTTCCTTTGGTATGGTCCACTTGATAATTGGATGTGCTCCTTTTTTTGGATAATACACTAAAATGATTTGGAAAAAACAGATGAACAACGTGGATACAACATACATAAAGGTGGGCCCTGCGTTTAGGGCCGCACCACCGTTTTGGGTGAGTCCATGTCTCACCTAAGCATTTTTACTTTTTTTTTATATAGGTCTTGGCTCAAAAAATGAGATAGATTGTGTGGGTCCTATGCATTATATTCATGCCGTCCATTCATTTTTTCGGATAATTTTAGAGCCTGAACCAAAAAATGGGGCAGATCCAGAGATCAAGTGGACCACATCATGGGAAGCAGTGGGAATAATGACACCACAATTGAAACCATTGTTTTCTTTGGTGTGGTCCACTTGAGCTTTGGCTTTGCCCCATTTTTAGGCTCATAGGCTAAAATGATATGAAGAAATGGATGGGAGGAGTGGATATAGCACATACATTAGTGTGGAGCCCATAGAGTTCCCGTAATAAAATAACGTTGAGATGTGCTGGTAATTCCATTGGTTTCGACCTTACGTAATATGGTGGGACCTGACCATGGGGCACCTCGACATAATATGGTGTATCTACACCGTCAATTCATTTTGATAGATCATTTTAGGTTATGGACCAAAAAAATGATGTAAATCCAAATCTTAGGTGGACCACACCACACGAAAAAGTGGTCATTGAATAGTCACCATTAAAAAAAATTTGGGGGCTAAAAAAGTTTTGGATCAAGCCCTTCATCCAGGTCTGTTAGACCTCATGAACAGATTGGATGGCAAATAAACATCACGGTGGAGCTTCAACGGTGGATATCATTCCCACCACGGCTTCTTATGGTGTGGTCCACTTAAGCCACATATCAGGCTACATTTTGGGTTCATGCCCTAAAATGACCTATCGAAATGGATGGACGGTGTGGATAAAACACATATTTCCTGGTGGGCCCTACAGAGCCCTTAACAGGACCATCCGTCTCTAGGGCTCCCAATCCGCGCCGGACATGGATTTCTTGGAAAGGCTTTTGCAAGAGGTTCTTGCGTTGGGATACTAGGTGGGGCCCACTGTGATGTTTGTCAGAAATTCACTCCGTCCATCTATTTTGTGAGCTCATTTTAGGACATGCGACCGAAAATGAGGTGGATCCAAAACTCAAGTAGGCCATATGAGGGGGAAAACTGGGGAAAGAGTTTCCTACCGTTGAAACTTTCCTGGGCTCCACCTTGATGTTTATATGCCATCCAAACTGTTTATGAGGTAATTCCCATTGGGATGAAGTGAAAACACAAAAAACTAATCCTGATATGAAACTTTCGTGGCCATAAAAATGTTTCAATGGTGGTCATCGAATCCCTAGTGTTTTATCTCGTGCAGCCCACCTGAGTTTTGGATCCACCTCATTTTCGGTCACATGTCCTAAAATGAGCTCGCAAAATAGATCGATGTGGTGGATTTCTCACAAACATCACGGTGGGCCCCACCTAGCATCCCAACGTAGGAACTTCATGCACGGAAGGCTTTCTCATGAAGCCTTCCCATGAAATCTGCATCTAGCCGCGCCGATCAAAAAGGGCTCAGAAGCCATTTTTGAAAGCAGAGAGGGTTCCGGCCTTTCGGAACCCTAAAACCCTGAATTCTCTCCCAGATCTCTTGATTTCTCTGGATTTTTTCACATTTTCTTTCAAAATCACTTCCGTTTTCAAGTAATAATCTATTCGAAGAAAGAAAAAAAGGGAATCAAATATTTTATTTACACTAACCTACGAATAGCGAGCTTCGATTCGAATGGCCCACCAAATGCAGCTTCCAATCAGGGCAATCTCTTCTATAGGTACGAAAATCCACCCTATTGAAAGTTTTCCTCTCTTTTTTCCGATTTTTTCAGAATACTTGCACAATAAAAAATTTCTCAGTTTCTTCCAACAAGTTTCGTATCGTTGGACTGGAATACAAATAATATCGGCCGATAGTATCGATATTGTGAACACTGGCCATACATTTGTTCAGTTAATTGTGGGGCGCTTGACTAGTGGACTGGCCTTACTCTTGAGATGGGGACTCTACGTAGTGGTACCCCTCTGATGGATGGCTTGGATATTGCACTTGTCTGCCATATTACCATATGTGGTGGCATGTGCATTAGCAGACTTGTACACACATGGGGGTTTAGCAAAGCTCTGATTTTATTACCATTTAAAAAGCAATTAGGTAAGTTTGGATGCACTACCCAATTGAACTGCAATTACTAGTCTTCTAAATGGGAAATGGCCAAATTGTAAATTCCTTTCTTGGCATTCATATTGAAGGCCAGAGATCCAAATGGCAGTAAGTTACTTTCAAGTTGGAGTTGAAAGACTCAATAGAAATTTGAGGACTACTTAGCTCAGTATGAATGCTAAGAAAGTCACTAATTTTTGTCAGTTCATCCTGATTGAACCGAATTTACACAATTTAATCACTCATGAATCCAAAGACAGCCGTAAGATATGTCAGAAAACAAAACAACAAAGCACGTCTCATCTAATATCTGATTGAGGAGGCTATTTACCTGAGGAAGCATAGAACCCATCAAGGTTGAGCAAAGTGCCAGCACTGCTCCAGCTGTGATTACGTACCTATAATTATAAACATTTCCAAAATGAAAGCTGAAACAAGCAAACTCAACCAGGTACGCAGCGAACTTGTTCTACAATTGAAATCATTGCAATTTACCACACATATGTTTACTAAATACTTACGCAGCCCATTTCATCCCATGGCTGGCAATTGCAGATGAAATTGGAGTGTCAGGATCCAGTGCATCGTATGGTACCAGGCCAACGATAACAATGGATACCAGCATATACAATAAGCAACATGTGGACAACGCAATTCCTATGCCCAGTGGCAAATCACGCTGAGGATTCTTCACCTGTGTAGAAGATAATATTGTTCGAGCAAAAAACAACATAAGTTTCAAGAAATCCAGATTGGTGAAAGAGGAACGCTATTTGCAGAAACACATCTAAAGACACCAAACGCAAGCAACATGCCAACATAGTACAGGCCAGCACAGCCAGGGCTGTCCATCAGGTGGGCTCCATTCTGAACGTTCCTTAGCACAAGAAGCAGGCTGATCCATTCATCAGGTGGGCCACACATCTATAAAAAAAAAAAATGGAATATCAAAGGTAGGAACATTCACCAAAGCTACTACCACCAGATGAACGGATTAGATTCATGCATGTGTGACATATTGGCATGGCTTGTTTTTGGCGTTAGCAGATGAACATTTGCAAGTAGCATTCCCCATATTGACACACTGAACTTCTTCAATTGATTCCTGTGTGAGCGTGCAAAATACAAAAATAATCAATTACAAACGACCACACGATGTAATGCATTCAAACATGTTCAAAAGCACTAGCAACGATGTAATACCTCCTCGGCTGTGCTGGCAACCGTATCAAAGCCTATGTATGCAAAGAAAACAGTTGCAGACCCAGCAAGCATACCATTTACTCCAAATGGGAAGTATCTGCAGCTCCAAAGAGTATGAGAAATAAGTTGCCTCTTCAAACTGAAAATGCACCACTTCCAAGAGAGCACTGATGAAAGTTTCAATTACCCAGTAGGAAGAGCATATCCAGCCCATCCAGTCTTAAAACCAAGGTATCCACCAGCAATGATGACGAAAACCATGACACAAACATTTGCAGATGTGACAATGGCTTGTGCAAGTGAACTCTGTACAAGAAAAAGCACTTGAATTTCAAGGTACTGTAAGCAAAGTGTTCTGTTAAATGCCAGTTACTGAAGATGAGCCCTGATAATGGAACTCACACAAGGCCATGTCAAGGGACTTGTGGAGCACACATGACAATGTGGCAAACAGGTGCAAGATCCAAGTTGCCCAGCAGGCAAGCCCCACTCTATAGATTTCTCCTCCCAGAAATCAAAGAATTACACTCATCAGATGGGCAACGCGTACAAAGGAAAGGGGGGATCAATCTTGATGAGCAGAATAGGGAGGACCAACCCAATGAGCACCTACAATCTCGCACAAGTCTTCCATGTTGACACGTGTGAGCAATGAGTCCATCCAAATGGGACTCAAGCCAGTTGCATTTGCATTTGCATTTCCATAGACATACCTCCTTGATTCCCACACATAAGAGGACAGTGACGATGAGAACAAGAAATGCGGCACAAGGGTCAACCACAATATCAAGCCAAGGAATGTGTGCACGGGCTAAAAAAGCAGGCAAACTACCTTGACCTCCGAAAAAAAGGGCCTGAAACATAGGAAAACAAGGACTTTCATAAGAGAGTATCTATAGAGAGTCTAGGAGTTCTCCATTTTCAAGGTCAATCATCTAAAAGAAAACCGATGGATTAAATAAGATACCTGGAGTTCAAGAAAAAGAATAGAAGCCATGTTTTTAAAATCGACCTTTGTCTTCTTTCTTTAAATTTGCAATATGATGCATACCTAAGCAATTAATACTTCTCACAGCATCAAAAGATTAAAAACAATAACAAGTTCAGAAATTATTTCATGTTTTAATTAAAATTTTATAAATAAGATTGTGTGCACAGAGATAGGTGTCTACTGACTCCACGGCTGGTCATTTCACAACAGTCTCCTGCCACCCAAAGACAATTGGCGGGAATCCCAGAAAATCTCAAAATTAGAGTTGAAAATCCTTTTTTGAAATGCGTGTTGGGTTCCCGACCACTATCATTGGATGGCTGAAGATAGGCATGCACAAAATTCCAGTGTACACCTTGTACTCAAATCTGGCCCAAATAATTACACTTCAAAAGTAATCCTTGTCTAAAACTGGACATTTTAGTCTGACCAGGTCTGACTAGAAACAGAGACTTTTTCCAATCTAAATGAAGTCACACAGTCAAATTCTCCTAAAAATAGGAGATTTGTAAGATCTCTACACTGATACTCTGAACCACCCACACATATCAAAGGTCATGCTTGAGTAGAGTTGGCCACATGTAATAGCAAGGAACCCACCAATACATGATTGTCAGCACTAGTGTTCTATGTATTGATGGTATCAGCTGATACCATCGGTATTGCACCCTACTGACACGACATACAGTTGGATTTGTAAAAAAACCTCTGTATCGACTAAAATTCCGCGTGTGTCGTGCAATATCTCTCAATATACCACACAGGGACCTTTATAAAAATGCACTATATTGTTGATACATGTGATAATTTTGCCTGCTTCAAAATCAGAAAAAATTGTTGAAAAAAAAAAAAAACACTTTTCTTCAATTTTTTGGGAGAGTGTGTTAGTGTCTTTTGAGAACTCCGCTTGCATTGTTCTGCATGAAAAAAGATTTAGTGGAGAAATCACATTCTGAGAGCAGAAATGGGTTAGAACCCATCCATGAGAAAAGTTACATTCAATTTGTTTAAATTTATTTCTTTTGTATAGATTAGGAAGAAAATAGTTGCAAAACCATATCTATGCATGATTTTCATGCATTGACAAAGATGAATTTTGAGGTAATATTCTCCAAATTTGAAGGAGGGAAATGGAAGAAATTGGAGAAATATGAAATTCTTCCATTTTTCACCCTCTAAAATGAAAATAGAGTAGAAAATTGTATGCTACTAAGATTCTTTTTATTTTTCAAAAAAAAAAAAAAAATCACAAAAAAGGATTAAAATATATTTAACAAAATATGTAGATCAACTGAAATTGGCCTTGTTTATATAATATATCATCATCATTTCAAAAAAAAAAAAAAACACTGAAATTGGCCAATCTATAGATATGTTGATGAGTGTAGGCTGATCTGCAGATTGGTCAAACTCTTTTGTGCTTTTAGAAATAAAAATTTATAATTTTTGTTTAGCACTAACTAAAAATATTCTTTTTAAATAATGAAATGAAATACAGATCTTAACTTGTTGGCCTATGGATATGGTCAAGCATATCCCTGTGACTAAAAATAGGGATATTATAGGCAAATGTATCTAAGATAAACATGGCTATGAAGATGTTGAGCTCCAGTTAGTGGTTACAATTACAATGTCTATATAACATCCAACGATAGGCATACTAGTGCAGTTTTGTGAGGATGAGTACCTTAGATATCAGACATGCTAGATAGAACACGGCTTGGTATCATCAACTAATGAGCTAGGCACAATATTATCGTAATGTAGACCAGCAGTATTATGGCTACTCCAATGGGGATAGAGACAACGACTTGCAATCACCTCATAATTCCATGTGGATATGAGTCCAAGGTATATTTTTGCTTCTTTTTGTTTTCGTATGTATTCTCCGTGTTTTACTAGTATTATATGATATTTGAAATTTTAATGTTCTTTTTGGTTTTTTGATGTATTGTTTGTGTTTTATTACTTGTATTGTATGAGATTTGATTGATATGAACTCATTTTGGATATAATTGCATCACCTTTGTTTGCTTGTGCATCAGTTTCAGCATTTATACAAAGAATAGTTGGTGTTTCATAATCTTAGTGTAATCATGTGGCTTTTAACATCTCCTAAAATTACATTGAAAAATTCCATCATTTTCCCAATGTTTCCCTCTTGACTAGGATACATTCTCCGGTACATGTAATATTTCCCTTGTGATACCAATCTATTCCCATATCCCAAGGGTGCAATACATGGTGACCTGCTTACCAAGGAATCGTGGGTAAGGCCTAGGTTGGATCGCTTGGCGCTCAACCAAATATTGGATGCGGAGGCTCCTCTTTTGGAGAGGCCATTTTCTGAAGACAAAGTCAAAGCAACTGTGGACCCTTTGTGGAGGAATAAGGCCCCAGGCCCAGATGGGTTCCCGATGGCCTCTTTTTAGGTTTTATGGGACATGATCAAAGATAATGTGATGGGTTTTTCTTCTGAAGGACATAATGTGATTTGATTTATGTTGGGGTCTTTTTAGACGGGTTGGCTGTCATCCGATCTAGGGGTATCTTTTATTGCAATCATTCCAAAGGTGGAAGGTGCTGAGAATCAGAAGGACTTTCATCCTATTAGCTTGATTGTAGGGTCGTACAAGATTCTGGCAAAAATGTTATCGTCAAGACTTCAGTTGGTCCTTGCAAGTGTTATCTTGAAGACCCAAGGTTTGTATTTGTGGAAGGCAGATAGATCCTTGATAGCACTCTTATTGCTTACGAGTGTATCGATTCGCAGCATGAGGCAGGTCAGGTGTAAAAGGTATTGTTTGTAAGATGGCCTATGATCATGTTAACTAGGACTTCTTAGATTTTATGCTCAGGAAATTGGGATGTGGGCAACGGTGGAGAAGATGGATTCAAGAATGTTTCCGATCAGTGAAATTTTTGGTGTTGGTCAATGGCTCCTCAAAATGATTCTTTAAGGCCTTTAGAGGTCCGACAGGGTGACCCACTGTCACATTTCCTATTTGTGAAGGCATCGAAAGCACTTAGTAAAATGTTGGACAAGGGTCAAGAGCCTAGATTGTTTCAAGGCTTCAGGGCGGCTTACTTGAGTTTTCATATTTCTCACCTTCAATTTGCATATGACACAATTCTATTTTATGAAAGAGATGGTTTTATAGTGGACAAATCGTGGAAAGTTGTAAGGTGTTTCGAGGTTGTTTCAGGGTTAAAAGTCAACATCTCCAAAAGCGAGCTTCTAGGCATGCACTTGACCACTAAGGAGGTGGAGGATCTTGGGAGGGTCTTTGGGTGCAATGCGGGGGTTTTTCCTTCGTCATACTTAGGCCTTCCTCTTTGTATCAACAAACTGCCAAAGCACTTGTGAGATAAGGTAATTGAAAGAATGGAAAAGAAGCTATTGAGGTGGAAGAGTTGTCACCTGTCATCGGGTGGCAGGATTACTCTCATCAAAGTGACTATGTCCAACATGCTGCTTTACTTTATTTCACTCTTTAAATGTCCTAGGTCGGTGGTGAATAGAATCAAGAGGTTAGGGTGGGAGTTTTTGTGGAGGGGGTGCAAGGAGAAGGAGAAACTCCACTCACTGAGATGGGAAGAGGCGTGCAAACTATATGGTGAAGGGGGTGTAGGAATAAGGGAGTTGGAAAGTAGTAATCTGGCTTTACTTGGTAAATGGTTGTAGAGATTTGGCACGAAGGAAGGGAATCTTTGGAGAGAAAATTGCCGAGAAGAATGGGCCTAATGAGGAAGGTTGGGGGTAAAAAGCTCTTCTCCTTATAGGGGGTCAGGCTTGTGAAGGACCATCTTAAGTGTGGCGGGAAGGTTTTGGGAGGGGGATGGCTTCTCTTTAGGAAACAGAGATAGGATTCGATTTTGAGAAGATATGTTGATAGGGGAGTGATCGCTTTAGATGGAGTTTGCTAAGTTAGCTAGCCTCGCTCCATATGCAAATGTTCTATTTGTCAGTTGTTTCTCCTAGTGCGGTGGGCAATGGTTTGGACTCCCTGTCGCAGGAACTTGCGGGATGAGGAGACAGAAGAGTTTGCTAAGCTTCACAGTAAACTCCAAGGGTGCATTCTAGCTTCAGGGGAAAAGGACTCTATGGTGAGGAAATATGACAAGTCAAGGCGGTTTTCAGTCCGGTCTTTCTATAGGAACATATGGAAGCCCTCAATGGGTGCAAGCAAAAACCACACAGAAAAAAAAAAAAAAAAAAAAAAAAAAAAAAAAAAAAAAAAAAAAAAAAAAACAAAAACAAAAACAAAAACAAAAACAAAAACAAAAACAAATAAATAAATAAATTGATTCTTTGGCACCCCTCCTAAAGTGGCAGCTTTTGTTTGCCTAGTGGGGAGAAAGAATGTGGTAACTATTGACAACCTTGGAAAAGGTCAATGGTGCTTCCCAACATTTGTGTCATGTGTATGGAAAACACAAAGTGCATTAATCACCTCTTCATTCATTGCACATTTGCTCGAAAGTTCTGGGCAGGATTCCTTGGTTTATTCAACATGGCAGTTCTTTGGTTGTTATGGAGGGAAAGAAATGGCCGACGCTTCCGAAACAAACATGGGTTGGTGGGGGAAGTGATTAGGAGGGTTAAGGTTGAGGTTTTGGGTTAGGCTTCCTGGATGAATTCTTGTGATATTAGCTCTTTGTGCAGTTTGTTTGGGTTGTAATTTTTCACCAACTTTGGTGTGTTTTTTTTTTATATATATAAAGTTCAGTTATATATATTTCAAAAAAATAGAAAAAGAAAAAAAGAGGTGCAATACTGACAAATAAAACATTAATCAAAACAAGGCATACATCCACATGGTCAGGTTCTAGATTGCTCCTTAGCACAACTACCACAAGCTACCCATGAAGGGGAATTTATAGTCAGCTGATGTCTAGATCATCCAATGCCATGCGAGTTTGTTGAGCACGAGTGTGCAAAAATGTACCACAATTAGACCAAAAGTGGAAAGTCGTGCTCAAGGAGCAAGGAAGCCCAGCGATACATGCTTAGCAAACATTGGTCACATGCCAACACAATCATGCCCCAAGCTGTACTTTTGCCAAACTATTGGGCATTATCCAGAAAGGGAAACTTACAATTAAGGTCACTACCAATGTTTTAAATATCATTATCGCGTAACGTATCGCACCCTTGGGATACTAATACATATTGGTTATCACATGGGATATATCGGTTGTATCACGTAATGTATCATTGTTGTTGGGAAACACCGGAACATTGTGAAATTGGTCGGATTTTTCAAGGTTCAAGGATTGTGAAAAAGACATCAATAAACACTTAGAAATCAAAACATTACAAAAAAAAAAAAAAAAAAGTGCACATAATAGGGGTTTCCTTTGTATGGGGTCCTAATACATGCATTGTCCAACTGAACTAATGCAAATATATTTAAAGTCTATTCATATAATTTATAAACATAAGAAGACATGTATGGAAACACAAGCAATACATTCAAAAGCAAAAGAAAAATCACTAGATCAGGCTACATGTTTGATTTTGTGTTTGGATACAAAGATTACAACTGATTAGCGAGAAATTGAGAAGTTTTGATTTTTCCCAATTTTCTACAACTTTCCCCAAATCTCGAAATCGAAGCTCCAAATCCATGTTTTTTCATGGAAAACATGAAGAATCATAGATTTGTAACCATTTGCCACTGATTTAATGTGATTTACAGCAAAAAAAAAAAAAAAAAAGGTTTGAAAATTGAAAATGCTCACCGGATCGAATAGGTGAGATAAATCAGCACTACCTATGCATTTCGTATCGCACATGTGGGATACAAGATATATCGTGGGATATATCGGCCGATATTGTCGATATTTAAAACACTGATCACTGACATGCAATGCCAGACCAGTTCGCTATTCATGAATAGGAAGAAACATAAAACCGCCCACTTAATTTAGCCAGGCTCTCCATTTCTGAGGAAAATAAATGACTCACTTATTTAAGTAACAAAAATCGATCAACACATCTCATACAAAATCAATGCAAACAGCAAGATATATGTGAGAAATATGAGATAGACAAATCCTATCTCTAGCAAACAACCACAATAGGAAACGAATTCCCTGAAAGAAACTTAAAAACATTTGAACTTTATAAAACTCATTAGGAAAAGACAAACGAAATAAATGTATTTCAAGAGACAAATCTTAGGCAACATATGTGAAAGAAAAGGCCAATATTTGATAAAGCTACACCACTCGGGTGTCAAATTATGCACGAAAAACCACTGGAATCCAAAAAATAATAATAATAATAATAATAAACTGATCAATGAATGATCACCGTTACATTTCGTAGAAAAAATATAGCTTTAAGTGATGAGAATCTTTTGTACCAGATTTGGGGAAATGCCACGTGCAACAGCTGCGCCACCAATTGTATATTCCAATATAAGGGCCCAACCGATCAGCCAAGCGATACTGGAAACAATCAGAATTTTAAAGATCAGCAACTAAAAAGAACTAATAAGCCAATAGAAGGCCACAAAGCAAGTATTTGTAAATCATTTCCTTGAATCCTGAAAGTACATATATAGTGTTTGAGCCCATCTATCAAACTTCTAATCACTATAGCTCATGGATAAGTTATATTTCAAGCTCAAGCATTTCTCATCCAAAACAAATAAACTTAAGAGTGCATTTGAGTGATCAGGGAACAAGGCCAACAAGAAACGCTACTGCCAAATCATGGATGCAATACGAATGGAAAGGTCCCTTTCAAAAAAGAAGAAAAGAAAAATCCTAATAGAAAGATCCAATTCGTAGTTCTCATCTCAACCATGATCTGGGTGGTAAAAGAGGAAAAGTGTTAGCCCACCTTGGGCCTGTTTGGATTTGGGCAAAAGTTAGCAATCCATGCTGTCTCCATGCTGTCAAGGCTAGCTGATCATGGATAGATTGTGGCACATGTGGAGCATTTAAAATTTGGTCGGTGGTTACATTTACACATGCATGTACACATTTTAAATGTGAACATTGACACATGCCACATTTTTTAGTGCTTGAAGATTGACAGTGGTACATACGCACATGTTGGATGCTTGAACTTGGACAGTCGCACATGTGGCACATAGAAACATGTTGCGCATGTGCACGGATAAATATGATGCTCATGAGCATCAACACTATAAAGTGTTGTTGACAAGTAGTTCCACCCCTCCACTACAGAGACCCAATGGATGCTCTAACAGCCATATCCATGACTACTTGTCCAATTATGCATTGGTTCCCGTGCACAAGGGTGTTTACAAACCACGGACATGTTCGGTTTGCCCATGACTACCAGTCAGGAAGCACTTTTCCCAAATCCAAACAGCTACTTGACAGGGTTCTGTTCTCCAAGCCACCCCGAACACCAAGCACATTAAGCACATATCGGAAACCCCACCAACTACAATTTGGCGGTACACCCAAACACCTATCTTAATAGTAGGAATATGAATATATGGTTAACAATGGAAGAAGAAAGGATGAAAATGATTTAGAAATTTACATTACCCTTCTCCAACACATATGTATGAGTAGTGATAGGCACTCCCTGCAGATGGGCAACGACTTGCAAGCTCTGCATAGCAAAATGCTGAAAGAGCAGCTGCTACTCCCGCAATTAAGAAGGAAATGGTTAGAGATGGTCCCGAATGCTCTCGAGCAACTGTTCCAACAAGAACATAAACTCCAGCTCCAATGGTTGATCCAACACCTGATAAGAGGAACAATGATTAGAAAGCTGTAAATTTATTTAGTACTAAACTCTGTAACAAGTACAAGGTAATTAGGAAAACTGGCAGAAAAGGGAGCAAAAACTTTACTATTATAGGAAATTAAACTTGGAGCTCAAGTTCAAAGAAATAACTGTCACAAACAAGTTCACTAAGCTCTGTTAGGCCCAAATATAGTTCCCCATATTCACCTGTGGACCACTGAAAGCAAATTAGGTCCACCCGCCATGTAGATGAATGGGGCCCAAAATGCAGGCTGGTCAACTCATCAAGTGGGTCGGAGGCCAGACATGTACAAAAACAAAGGATGGTTTAAGAACATTTGCTAATTGTCAAAATCCAACATACATGTAGTCCAGCTGATGAGTGGCTGGCCTTATACTTGGGTCACTTCATTTACACCTAGTGTTCAAAGTATCGGTATTGTTACATGTATTGATGACCAGGGATATGGAAACGTGTATCGGTATCAGCAATATTATTGCCTATACCAGGAATAATATCGTTGTCTGAGGGAATCATTGGGGAAAGGTTGGGAAAAGGATGTATTTTTCAGTGAAACTTCAGAAGATATTGAAAGACATAAGTTTACATATTCAAGAACAAAAAATATTGCAAAAAACAACTATGCATAATAACTTTCCATTTTATATGGGTCTAACCATGTGTTGTCGCATAAAATCAGTATAAAATATGTAGCCAATCAATAGATAGGCCAGCACTCATTAATATATAAAATTGCCACATTATTAATAGTTAAAACACGTTTTCTGATATTTAAAAAAAATAAAAACGAAAAAAATAATAAAGGATTTCACCCATATCCCCATTTTTCACTCAAATGTTAACTTTTGCCACAAATCCATGTTAATGCATGGGATCATGCATAGAATTGGATTTCCACTGACATCCATGCTAACATTTATATATATATATATATATAAAAATAAAATAAATAAAATAAAAAAGAAGAAGAAGGTGGATTTTTTGTCACCTATGAGTTCCGGCCGTTTTCGTTTCGAGCCGAAATTTCTCCCCAAATCCAAATTCTGATTCAATAAAAACCAATAGTGATAGAAATCACCTAAGGAATAAAATTGCAAAAAAATGAAGATTTTTTTTTGCGTTTTTGACAAAATTTCCTAATTTTTGGTCAATTTTCGCCTATTTCCAAATGTTTCCCTGGCATCTACGATATTATCGCTGGTATTGAGGATATTACCAATGATATCACTGATACCAGGAAACTTTTATAAGGAATTCTTCTATTATCGAAAATATCGGTGATAGTTGGAAATTTTTAAACTTCCAACAGTTTTGATATCGATGACCTAGTGATGGGGACATCTCACATGGAGTACCTTCACTACGCACATACGAAAGGAGGAGGACCCTACCGTCGATCTACCTTGGCAACAACATGGATTGAAGACCCTCAACTTGTGGGAGGAGTATTGAGAGTCTTAGAGTCTAGAGTGGACCCGATTATGGCCCATCATGTCATGATCGTGGCCTACTACCATGAAACTTCGTAGGATTTTTGATTTTACTATTTTTCATGTTTTAGTTTTTGATGGCCGGCTCGGATTGATTAGTAGTTGTTTGGTTTTTATTATTTTTATGTGGACTTTTTTATGCTCACTTGGCGCAAGGGCACTTTAGTCATTCTCTCCTCTTAGGGTTTCTTTATAAACTCAAGGGGAGGGGGCATTATGGTGATGTTGCAGGAAATAAGAAAAGAAAAGGTTGTTTTCTCTCTTCTCTTTATGTGTGTGGAGACGTGAGCCATAAGAGGGTGAGAAGCCCCCCCGCCCCCCCTGTTCATCAAGGGAAGACTACCAAGGTGCAAAGCCTCATCCCAACCCATTCCCATCATCATCATCTCTTTCCCCTTCATCCACGTTGCTTGTTCAGCCCAACAAAACAGTCCAATAGCAATAGTGCATCTTCCAGATCCAGCTCGCCGCTATAGGACCGCAACCTTTGGCGTAGCACTACGACTACACTGCACATCAAATCGAGGCGAAACTCGGAGGATCAAGACTACTCCCCTGGCCGACCAGACTGGAGGTGGCTCCCACCCCATACGTGTTCCCCTCACACGTGCAAGCCTACTCGCCCACATACGACACATGTGTGGGTCCCGCATGCAGGACCTTTCTTCCTAGATTGATTCATCCTTCTGGTAGGCCTTCCTCCCCACTCCAAAACCCCTTTCGGATCACCCAATTTGAAAGATATGAATTTTATTTTTTTTATTTTCCCTATTTTCTGCAAAATTCCCCAAATCAGATTCAAACCCCAAATTGACCAAATTAGTTCTCAATTCTCAACCTAATAAATCATCCTAATCTGGAACCCTAACCCTAGATTACCTAATCCTCACTTTTCCCCAATTTTAGAGCCCTAATCTTGCCCTAATTTGCGATTAGAGGATCCCCTTGATGATGAAACAATCCTACACAAGCTTGAGGGTTTCCACATTCCTTGGAACTCGTTAGATTGATTATTTTGAATCAGAATCAGCCCTAACTTGTGTGTAGGCTTGGATCTTTACGGATTCTCCTATTTGGAATGGTTTGACTTTATTGTGGGATGTGGAGATTTATTATTGTTAATTAATTTGATGATCTTAGCCTGAGTTTCTTGCATATCATAGTTAATTTTCATGTCCTACTCCTACATCAAATTTGGTATCAGAGCCAATTTTTCATAGGGGAATGCATTGCATGTTTAGGGTTCAGTTTATTTATGTCCATTTTGCATCAAGTCTCCTCATATAGGGTTGTTTAGGACCCATAATTCACAATATAGGCTGCTGAATTTTCTGTTGTCAGAAAATCCACAAATTTCATTGCTGAATTTTCTGTTAACAAATTATTTGGGCAGTTATATTGCTGGAATTTTAGTAGTGTTGTGTAATTTCTTTCATATAGAGTCCTATAAGGTCATTTAGTTCCACTTAGACGCATATAGTTTCATTAGAGGGTCTTTGAGTTGAGTGAGTGGTAGTATGCTCACACGTGCTAGTCGTGGTTTTGGTTTGTACCATACGCTAAACATGGAGCAATTGTACGAGTCCATGGACAACATAACTCAGCAGTTTGAGTATTTGGGTAGGTGTCTGGAACAACGTGTTGACCAACACTTTAATCAACTTAATGTGCGCGTTACCCAACTAGAGGCCTCCATTCGAGCCAACCCCACTAATGGGGAAGATGCCCAGTCTCAGGCAGGTGATCCAGAGGATAGACGAGGTAATGATCGCGGTCAAGGAAATGGTCTTAGGCATGCACTTACGTACCCACCCCGCGAGGGACATCGCGGCTAGTATGATCCTGATATGCACCTTCTCAAAGGGGTCAAGGTCGATGCCCCCACATTTGACGGCCGGTTAGACCCTAAAGCTTTTCTAGACTGGCTGGCGGACATGAACCATTACTTTGAGTGGTATGACATGACGGATGCCCACCGAGTCCGTTTTGCTAAAATGAAGCTGGTGGGTCAAGCTAAAAGATTTTGGGCCACGGTGGAGTGTAAAAATGAAAGGTCGAGGGCACCCCCAATAGTCCATTGGGTAGATATGAAAGTTTTGAAAGAGAAGTATCTCTCATTCTCTTATCATTTAAAGTTGGTGGGAGATTGGCAATCCCTTCGACAAGGTGCCATGAGTGTAACCGAATACATTGAGAAGTTCAAAGAGTATTTGACCCAGTGTGAGGTAGAGGAGGAGCCCGTGCTCACTCTTGCTCGATTTAAGATGGGCCTCCATTCTGATATTAGGAGAGAACTGCTCGCTAAGGACATTGACACCCTTGAACAGATGTATCAAGTGGTGTTAGAAGTCGAGCAATATCTCAGAGCGCCTATGATGAGGACATCGTGCACATGCACGGCCGCACACCACCACCCCTACGCACGTACGTATGCAGAAGGAGGATCCCATCATCGATCTGGCTCGATGACGACGTCCAGGGAGGGCCTCCTATCTAGAAGACAAGTTTTAGTTCAGAAAAGTGGGCCCAATAGTCAAGAAAAGCCCATCATGGAATCTCATGATCGTGGCCCACTCGTCGGATTGATTTCATTTTTTAGGTTTTGCTTATTGTTATTATTTAGAACATTGTGAACGCTTTAGATTTCTGCGTTTGGTTTTTATTTTAGTTTACTTCATCGCCAAGTAATAGGTTGCGCATATGGTGCGAGTTTCTGGGGTATAGGGTTTTCCCTATAAATAGGCACCCCTTGTAGTTCTTTTATTCATTGAAGTTTAATAAAAATTCCTGCTTTATTTTTCTGCTCTCTTCGTGAGTTGTGGAAGAATTCAAAAGTGGGTGCGAAACCCTCCCTTTTCGAATGGCTAACTACCGTGGTGCGAAGCCACATCGACCCCGATTCATCCCCATCCTCCATCATCTCTTTTCTTCTATCTTTCACCACCATCCATACTTCACATTCGTCCTTGGTTGCATCAGTTTCCTTTCATTACAGCAGGTTCCCAGATTTCGGCCTGCAGGGGGGCTGAAACTTAGACGGAGCACCACGCTCAGATCAGAACTCGGATCGACGTCAAAATCGGGGGTTTTGCAGCCCAGGCCTGGCCGATCAAGGCCTAGGAATCCTTTTCCGGATTCTCTCCCCCCCCCTCACACGTGCGGCCAGCCTCAGGCCCACGTGCGCCAGCACCTGGCCCGCTGTCCACACACCGAGAGCATCTCGGGTTCAAGTTTTTCCTCTTTTCCTTATTTTTATATACCTAATTGCATAACCCTATACCTGGATTACATTATCCCTCACTGATTTGCCCTTTTACTCACCCTAGGGTTCCTTGAATTGAGATTAAGGAATCCCTTGGATTAGGGACTGATTTTTATGCATGAGTGGTTGATTTTATTTCCCTTTGACATCGTTTGGCTTATAATTTTTATTGGTCCATCCCTAGCCTGTGTCGGCTTGGACCCGCATAGATTCCCCTTCTTAATTGAATGTTTGGATTTTCATGTGAGATGTGGAATTTGTGTGATTGTTTCTGAATTGGTAGGATCTAAGCCTGAAATCTTGCATGTCATATTTAATTTTCCATGTCCTGCATCAGCCTATGGGAAGGCGGGTTGAATCCTGAGATTCCAACGCTAAGGTTAATCACACTGGGACTAAGCCTAGCACTGGAAATCAATTGAAGCCTTCCAGTAGTTCGCAGTCTAGATTCAAGGATGATAAAGGGAAAGGAGTTGTTGGGTCTAGCTCGCGTAGAACTGATGTGACTAGGTGCTTTAGGTGTCAGGGATTTGGTCATTTTGCCCACCAGTGTGGCACGAAAGAGGGCACCAAAGTGTTCTTTATTGATGGGCAAGAAGAAGTTTTGGTCCCTGAGAGTGGGGATGAGGAAGAAGAATATGTGCCAGAGGAGAGCGCTAACGATAAAGAAGATGGAGCGCATGAGGCCGCAACACTTGCAGTTGTTCTTTGTGCCTTCGCGCAAGCAAAAGGTACTGACGACTGGCGTCGCAACACAATTTTCTACACCTATTTAAAATGTGGGGAGAAAAGTTGCAAGGTGATTGTAGATAGTGGTAGTTGCGCTACCGTGGTCTCAACTAGCACCGTGAGCCATTTGAGCTTGAAAATTGAAGCCCATCCTCAACCATATAGAGTATCTTGGGTTGATGAGACCTCCATTCCTATATCTCAGCGTTGTCTTGTTCTTATCCAGTTTGGATCATATACAGACAAGTTGTGGTGTGATGTGGTTCTCATGGATGTCGGCCACATCATCTTGGGTAGGCTATGGTTGTATGACATGGATGTTACCATATTCGGTCACTCAAATGTGTGCACATCCATGTTTGAGGGAAAGAAAATCAAGATGAATCCTTTACCACCCAAGAACACTGCTAGAAAGGAGTCCACCACAAAGAGTGGTGCGAGCGGTTCAGGGGAACCTAAGTCCAAGTCCAAATCTCAGTCCAAGCCTCTTCATATTCTAAATGCCAAAGAACTTGAGAAAGAGACTGAGTCGGACTCGATGGTGTATGCCCTAGTAGCCAGGGAGACGACACGAGAGGTTGGTATAGAGTTGCCCACTGAGGCCATCCCGGTAGTGGACGAATTTCGTGATATTTTTCCCAATGACCTAATGGAAGAGCTTCCCCCTATGAGTTATTTTTAGAAGACACTATGGCATAAAATGAGCACTCGGCTCCAATTTTCATCTACCTACCACCCCCAGACTGATGGTCAAACTGAGGTGGTCAATAGGAGCCTAGGCAATTTGCTCAGGTGCTTAGTGGGGGAGTTTACCAGGACGTGGGATACTACTGTCTTACCCACTGCTGAATTTGCATACAACAATTCCATCAACAGGTCTACAGGTTTTAGTCCATTCGAAGCTGTTACTGGTTATAGACCTAGGACACCTATTGATTTGGTCCCTATGTCCTTGTCCCATAGGCCATCAGAGTCTGCAGAGTCTTTTGCACAGCATATTCATTCACTGCACCAAGAAATCAGGCAAGGGATAAATCTTAATAATGAATAGTATAAACTTTCTGCAGATAAACATAAGAGGTTCAAAGAATTCAAAATAAGAGATTCTGCGATGGTCCGTATCAGGCCAAAGCGTTATCCCCAGGGAACCGTTCGAAAATTGCACGCACATAGCGTTGGACCATTCAAAATTATCAAACGAAATGGTCCCAATGCGTATGTGGTAGATCTTCCACCTTCAATGGGGATTAGTTTCATATTCAATGTGAAGGATCTAGTCGCATTTAAGGGTATCCTTGATCCTATGTCCAGCATTGCGCCTGACCATCCCAGAGCACCAAATCATTCACCTGACCTTTGGCCTCTTCCCGACCCTTTATCCCAGCCTCTACCCCTTATACCCACCATTCCTACTTCCAGAGAAGAGATAGAAGATATCCTGGACCATGAGATAGTCTCGACATGGGACGGTGGGTTCCAAAAGTTCCTTATTAAGTGGAAGTTAAGGCCGGCTTCAGACTGCTCGTGGCTCAGTGAGGAGGAACTTCAGCGGCTTGATCCTGATATTCTAGAGCGGTACAAGAGCTTTGTTTCGCCGGTGGCGAAATCTTCGCAGCCAGGGAGGGTTGATGGGGACATCTCACATGGAGTACCTTCACTACGCACATACGAAAAGAGGACCCTACCGTCGATCTACCTTGGCGACAGCATGGATTGAAGACCCACAACTTGTGGGAGGAGTATTGAGAGTCTTAAAGTCTAGAGTGGACCCGATTATGGCCAATCATGTCATGATCGTGGCCGACCACCATGAAACTTCGTAGGATTTTCGATTTTACTATTTTTCATGTTTTAGTTTTTTATGGTCGGCTCGGATTGATTAGTAGTTGTTTGGTTTTTATTATTTTTATGTGGACCTTTTTATGCGCGCTTGGCGCAGGGGCACTTTAGTCATTCTCTCCTCGTAGGGTTTCTTTATAAACTCAATGGGAGGGGGCATTATGGTGATGCTACAGGAAATAAGAAAAGAAAGGGTTGTTTTCTCTCTTCTCTGTGTGTGGAGACGTGAGCCATAAAAGGGTGAAAAGCCCCCCTTATTCATCAAGGAAAGGGGCCATTATGGAGATGCTGCAGGAAATAAGAAAAGAAAAGGTTGTTTTCTCTCTTCTCTGTGTGTGGAGACGTGAGCCATAAGAGGGTGAAAAGCCCCCCTTATTCATCAAGGGAAGACTACCGAGGTGCGAAGCCTCATCCCAACCCATTCCCATCATCATCATCTCTTTCCCCTTCATTTGCGTTGCTTGTTCAACCCAACACAACAGTCCAACAGCAAGAGTGCATCTTCCAGATCCAGCCCGCCACTGTAGGACCGCAACCTTCGGCGTAGCACTACGACTACACACATTGGATCGAGACGAAACTCAGAGGATCAAGACTCCTCCCCTAGCCGACCAAACTGAAGGTGGCTCCCACCCCATACGTGCTCCCGTCACACGTGCGAGCCTACTCGCCCACGTGCGGCGCATGTGCGGGTCCCACATGCGGGACCTTTCTTCCTGGATTGATTCATCCTTCTAGTAGGCCTTCCTCCCCACTCTAAAACCCCTTTTCGATCACCCGGTTTGAAAGATATGAATTTTATTTTTTTCCTGATTTTTCCTATTTTCTGCAAAATTCCCCAAATCAAATTCAAACCTCAAATTGACCAGATTAGTTCTCAATTCTCAGCCTAATAAATCATCCTAATATGGAACCCTAACCCTAGATTACCTAATCCTCACTTTTCCCCAATTTTAGAGCCCTAATCTTGCCCTAATTTGCGATTTGAGGATGTCATTGATGATGAAACAATCCTACACAAGCTTGAGGGTTTCTACATTCCTTGGAACTCATTAGATTGATTATTTTGAATCAGAATCAGCCCTAACTTGTGTGTAGGCTTGGATCTTTACGGATTCCCCTATTTGGAATGGTTTGACTTTATTGTAGGATGTGGAGATTTATTATTGTTAATTAATTTGATGATCTTAGCTTGAGTTTCTTGCATATCATAGTTAATTTTCATGTCCTACATCACCTAGCTATACCTGATAATATCATTGATATTACGATAACAATGTCGATATTCAGAACACTATCAACACGACGGGACCCACCTGATCCATTGTTAGGAATTTAAAGATATAATGGAATCATAAACTTTTTCAAACGTTCAGATTTTAACGTCCAATTAGTGGACCCAAAAGTGTAAATGTGTAGAGATGAGAAGGGAGAGAGAGATAGTGATCTCTCTCTCTCTCTCTCTCTCTCTCTCTCTCTCTCTCTCTCTCTCTCTCTCTCTCTCTCTCTCTCTCTCTCTCTCTCTCTCTCTACGTCTAGGGCTCTCTCTTACTCCTCTAAAATAGGATCTATACATAAGGAGTTCGGGTTTCAAGGAGACACTAGTTATAGTGCTCCTCTCCTATAGACTTTGATGTGCCCTACAACATCTAAAGTCTGTGATCCCGACCTATCCATGTACCCAAATTGACCTAATTCATCCACTAACCATGCCCATTAAGGTATCAAAAAACGGTTACATAACGGCCACAACGGATGTTACATAATGATAAGATGGTAACCGTTACACTTTACGGAGTCATAACGGCTACTACGGAAAAATTGACCCGTAACGGTCTGTTACGAGGCTGATATATATATATATAGTCCATTATGAGAACTGTAATGGCCGTTACACCCAATGTTCGAATTATCTCCGATATTATCTTTATCTCCAGCTCAGCGATACCGATAACGCTAATAGTATCAGAAATTCCAAGTATTAGCAATGTATCGCCAACATATCAATATCGCTAATGTAATCATCAATATTTTCAACTATGTAAATTCTAGATGTCGCTTGTATTGCCAATGCATCAATATCCCCAATGTGTCGCCAATATTTTTTACTATGTAAATTCTAGGTAATGATTGTATCATAAGTGTATCAACGATATTTCAATAATATCGCAAACGTATTGATATTATCAAAAAATTTATTTCAAATATTTTTTTCGTGGGCGCATGGTTGTATGTAGTGTTCAATTTGTCATAATATTGATAATATCTCGATATTATCTATATCACAACATGCGAGATATTGAGACCACAATCTTTCGTTTCCTTTCCAATTGTTGATGATTACTCGCTGAAATATCATGTGTTGTTGATATTTTGCAATATCAATGGATGATTGGATGGAAGGTTGGATTGTTAAATAGGACAGAGGAGATGGTTGGACTGATTTCTTACAACAACACATGCTTTTAAGGCCCCATTAAATGGAAACTTGTTATGTATGCATTCTTTTTGCATTTTTTTTTTTATATATAAATATGCAAATATGTACATTTTAACATCTCCTGAAGTTTTGATGAAATTCCATCGTTTTTCCTATGTTTCCCCGCATTTTCGGTTATCAGCGATATTATTGGTGATATCAATATTGTTTCCATATCCCTGGCCAACGAAACTTGTAACGATACCAATACTTCGAACACTAGTTACACCCCCTATCATAACAGCGGTGCCCGTTATGGCCACCATTTCTCTTATACCTTGATGACCATCCACCCTTGGTCCAATACCCATGCAAATCAATGGGTGGACCATAGGATCTTAACCATCAGATATCCCTTAATTGCAATTAAAACCTTTTTAAGGTTAAAATAAAAGATCAATCGTTGAAAACATTTTAAAAAATTAAACCATTTAAGTGCAAGGCCCAATAAACAAGGTATTTCGTAACAGTAACAATGGCCATAACGGCCACCATCGTTACCTTTACGACACAGGCTATAACGGTCTTTATGGCCCCCGTAACGGACGTTACTGTCTCTTCTTTTTATTGAAAAAAAAAAAAAAAAAAAAAAAAAAAAAAAAAAAAAAAAACTAGAAAACTTGTATAGGCCTCATAATGGACCATTATGGGGCCATTACGGCCTTTACGGGGTGTAACGACCATTACGGGTTATTTTTTCAGTAACAGCCATCACAGCCGTTATGACCCCATAATGTGTAATGGTTGCCACCATTAACTTTATGTAATGACCTTTTACGGCCCCATAACGGCCATTATGGCACACCATGCTAGTAAACAACATGAGAGATGGCTATATCAACAACATCTAAGCCATAAAAGTGTTCCTAGGCAACCAGCGGTTCCCTTGTTATATCTTATGGACATACCCCAACCACTTCCTAATACATGCACCCAACTACAACCATATATGAGCTACTGAATTGACCTCATGAGAAGGGTCAACGCACATTACACTAGGAACTTAAACTGACATATGTTCTCAAGTCTAAGGATTAGTCAAGTTGGTACATGCACTAGTCAATCTGAACTAGGCATGATGGGTCTCCCAATCTAAAGACTTGAAGCAATCCTCCAATACGAATGTGAAAAAGGGGTTTAATAACAAAATCCCATATCCATGAACAATCACACTCCAATGTGGGGTAGGGGAAAGGCACCAACTCATCGTTGAGCCTGATGGTGGAGACTTTACATCTCGACTCATCATCGGGCTGCTCATACAAGATAAGGACATAAGAATAGCCACAGGTTCATCGCAAAACCTCCTAAGTGGTCATGGACTAATGGGGGGCTGAGATCCATGGAACACAACCATCCCTTGGTCAGTGGTTGTTGTGCCCAAACTCAAGTTCCCAAGGACAACAAAAGAATTCCTCTCCTTCAACCCATGAATGCATGAGCAATTAAGGTAAACCCACACAGTAATTATGGTATTAATAACATGCCAACACAAGACCCATGGCCATCATGATCAACAGTTAAGATTAACATGAGCTTTTTAAGGCACACAACCCTATTGTCCATGCCTACCGAAACACCGCGAACATCATAAGGCAACCCAAAGTTCAAAAAAAAAAAAAAAAAACCAAATACCTTACCCAATCAATAAAAGCCAATAACAATAAAAACCTAGAATGAAGCAAACCTCCCACCAAATATCACAATCATTAGATTTCTTTTATAACAACATCAACAATAACAATGAACTCAAATATATTGCCTTTAAAAAAATATACACCAATTCAAAAGTAAAATATAATCGAAAAAAAAAAAAAAAAGCACCTAGAAATTAAAACATACCATGATGCAAAATATGGAAAAATAAAATAAAATTAAACTAAATAGAAGTCACTAAAAAATTTAGCCCTAACAAAAACTCCAACAAAGATTATCCAATGCTAGGCATCAATATCTAAGTCATCGAGCACTCAAGATCCATACACAAGGCACACATGCACAAGATCCAACTATTCATCTCGTCCGCTCTATCATTGACAGATTGTATACCGAAAATCACAACATTTTGATTATCCTAAACATATATGGGAGGACTTTTGCCCATTGATTGTTGATCATTGGCTTGGACTTGTCCCTAACCAACGATTTGTAATTCTTGAAAGCCGTCCCATCAATTGCTAGGATCACCTGAGCATATGGTTTTTCACACCCACCCCCAACAAGGCTCTGTAGATGAAAGGTCTGGATCTCGTACATGTGGATAAAATGTATGGATGTTGAATGGTTGACTACTAAATTGGATAACATTGATAGCATTGGATCTCCCCCCCTAGACCTCAAAGATACACCAATTCAAAGGGGAAAAATGATCCAACAAGAACAACAATGGAAACCCATAAAAGAAAATGAAACCCATCAATCCAAACACCACAAAAACCATCAACGTCATAAAAATAAAGGGAAATCATTTAACAATCTGGATAGTTCATTCATCTTAGAAAATTCTTGGCACTCGAAAACACAAGAATTGAACCAATCAGGCAATCCTAACCATCCAATCAACACGATATAAAAACGTATGACCAAGATCAAGCAAAGAAAAATAGGTCCAATCATTTAAACATTTAATCGGTGGAACCCACCTTGGATCGTATATGATTCCAAGGGGTTGTTTGGATTCTTGTAACTTTTTAAGTCGTGACTTTTACATGAAAGTGTAAGTTGTTTACATGCTGTTTATTTGGATGTAAATTGTAAGTCACTTACGGGCAGTGTTCGAATTATCTCCGATATTATCGAAATATCTCCTATATTATCTTTATCTCCAGCTCAGTGATGTCGATAACACTGGTAGCGATACCGATAACGCTAGTAGTATCAGAAATTCCAAGTATTAGCAACGTATTGCTAAGTATCACCAACGTATCAATATCGCTAATGTAATCACCAATATTTTCAACTATGTAAATTTTAGGTGTCGCTTGTATTGTCAATGCATCGATATCGCCAATGTATCACCAATATTTTTGACTATGTCAATTCTAGGTAATGCTTGTATCATAAGTGTATCGACGATATTTCAATAATATCACCAACAAATTGATATCATCAAAATTTTGTTTATTAGAAAAAAAAATATATTTCAATTTTTTTCATAGGCACATGGTTGTATGTAGTGTTCAATTCGTCATTGATAATATCTCGATATTATCAATATCGCAACATGCACGATATTGAGACCGCAATCTTTTATTTCCTTTCCAATTGTTGATGATTTCTTGGTGAAATATTATGTATTGTTGATATTTTGCAATATCGTTGGATGTTTGGAAGGAATGTTGGATGGTTAAATAGGCTGGATGGGATGGTTGGACTGATTTTTTACAACAATACAAGCTTTTAAGGCCCCATTAAATGGAAACTTATTATGTATGCATTCTTTTTGAAAATTTTTTATTTCTAAATATGCAAATATGTACATTTTACCATCTCCTAAAGTTTTGTTGAAAATTCCACCATTTTTCCCATGTTTTCCCGCATTTCCAATTATCAAACGATATTATCGACAATATCGATATTGTTTCCGTATCCCTGGTCAGCGAAACTTGTAGCGATACTGATACTTCGAACATTGCTTACGGGTAAACAGTTTTTTTGTGTTTGGGTGACCTGTAAAGTGTTTATAGGTAAGAAGGTTTGTATTCACACCAAACAAAGCTTGAAGTAAAGAATCGCTCCAAAATCTTCAAATTACATTTTTAAAAAAATAAAAAAATACTTGCCATGAGATATTCCATTGGGTTGAGCCATCTAGATAATTTTTTGAGCTAATTCTTAGGCTAAACTAATCATCAAGTGAGCCACAAAAGTGGGCCCACAAACTCAAAATACTTGTAATGTGAAGAGGCTACTTATATAAGCAACAAGTGCCCATGGATAATAGATTAACATAATCCGAAGGCCTTATTTTAGCAAACAAATGCCCATGGATAATAGATTAATGATATCCAATGGTCCTACTTTAACAAACAAGTGCCCGTGGACAAGAAACCAACCTATCTGCACAAACAAGTGCAATGACACATCTAGTGTCAAGTACATACAATCCGTTTATCATGCGCATTCCCTCATCTTCTTCCTAGCCCCAAAAGATCAGGTCGATCTTAATTTAGTTGGGCAATACCACCAGAGCGTACTCTGGACCAATCAGGCCCATGGATAAGAGATTAATAATATCCAGTGGTCTCTTATTTAGAAACAGGTGCGACTTGATCAATCAATTCATTGATTTGTTTAGGAACCTAGGAGAGCATCATATAACACACATAATGGACTAATTAGAGTCATGCGCATATCTTCATGGCCCCAAATCTCTGTGCCTGTGTATCAACCATTGCATGATGCCTAAGTATCAAAAAAACGAAAAAAAAAAAAAAACGAAAAAAAAAAAAAGAGAGAAAAAAACTTTGATACACTGGCAGAGTATGATGATGATACGTAGGCACTTATAAATTACTTAGATATTGCACATGTGGCATACAAGCAGCTAGACTAAAACCATCCAATGGTACCTAGTGTAGATGTATTATAAAACAGAAAATGAAGCTTATTTGATTTCTCACTATCGGAATGGTGGACATTTATTGGACGGTTAAAAGTGAATAAATCCTACAGTCCTATTTCCACAAACAAGTGTCCACAAAACAGATGTTAGGATTGTTTGATCTTGGTCCCATGATTTGGCAACAGCATGCTGAAAAATCTTGTCGGTTTTATCTATATCATGTGCAATTTCTTAGTGACGTATCAAGCATCACATGCAGCCTGAGTATCATATAATCCCATAAAGGGTTATAACTTATACACATCACATGCATGAGACTGTATGATCCAAACCTTCGTGGTATCCACCATGATGTCTACATGAAATCCATTCCACCCATCAGTTTTGTCAACTCAGATTAGGGTGAGAAACTAAAAGTGAGGCAGATCCAAGGCCCTGGTGGGCCACACCATTCTAAACAGTGGGGTGGTAAATGGCCACCATTGAAACCCTCTTGGGTACCACAGCCGTTTTATTTCTGATCCAAACCGTCCGTAAGGTGCTTCTCACCAGGATGGACAGAGTGGATGTCAGGAGGACATCGCAGTAGGCCCCACACCACTTTGGGATTGCAAGAGAGAGAGAGAGAGAGAGAGAGAGAGAGAGAGAGGAAACGGTCATTCATCTCCTCAATATAGAGCTTGGGAAAGAGACGTTGAGCATCTCCTCCTTACGCTCAAAATTCAAAAAATCCAACCATTGGCAGGTAAGTGACTTACCAGAAGTGAAAACACGGCTCCTCGTGTTTTCAAAATGTTAAGTGAAAGCTGTAAGGGACTAACAGGTTGTAACTCTCTTACAGCTGAAATTTCACACCTTAACACTACCAGTGAGTTACAGGCAAGTCACTTACAGCTAATAGAAGTTACAGGCATCCAAACTACCCCTAACGTGTCGTTTGGTAGTTTGGATTTTGGGCCTTCCAGATTTGGAATCCAAACCAGGCCAAATCTTGTGATTGGCCCCCTGGAATTTGGTGGATCTGAAATCCTTAAAAAAGTACATTTATTCAATTCCTCTTCAAAAAGATGGGTTCGAAAACTCTCCAGTGGTCATATTTCAAAAGGATCTCTTGCTCTTTCTATAACCCGAGATCTCCAGGTTGCCAAACACAGTATCTGGATTCCAAGGATTAAAAATCAATGTTGCCAAACACAACTGAAAAAAAAAAAAAAAAAAAATGAAAATCTTGAAATTAAGGATTTGGATTCTAAAATAAAAAATCCAAATCCAAGCTGCCAAACGACTCTGGTCAGATGACACCAACCATCAGATCTACGGCTTTCAAAACGAGTGGTTAAAACAATAATGGACATTCCAAGGATGAGGCTAATTTTTGCACACGAGGTGGAATGAATGTACGGTCAAGATCAATGCTTGGATGGCCCAAATTTGAGATACAACTAGTTGTACAGTAAGCATACGATACAAACAGTTGTATGAATAGTAGTAGTAGAAGAAGAAGAAGAATTTAGAAAATACCAATAGCAATGAGCTGAAGAACAGATAATTCCTTTGCTAATTGCTGCTGCTGCTGCTGCTGCTGCTGTTGCTGTTGCTGCCTCAACTGAAGAGAATTATCTACTTGTTTTCTCCTCATCAAACCCCGAAATCCCCATGATGTCCCTCCACCTTCAACGAATCCCATCGACCTGCCCGACCTGCCCGCACTGCCCCGAAATATTTCAAAAGGGGGCTTTTTTCCAATTTCAGGGAAGCGAACAGGCCAGGCAGAATATATATAGAAGAAAGAAAGTAGAAGAAGATCCCTTGCTTCTTCTTCCTTCCTTCTTGTTATTTATTACTCTAGGGAGATGCTTCTTCTTCCTTCCTTGTTATTTATTACTCAGGGGAGATGCTCCAGTGCTCTCATAGTACTATCTAGTTGCAGTCTTCTTGGTTCATTCGGAAACTTAGACAGTCCAATACATTGATCCAGACCATTCATCATGACAAGCACACATTTCATGAGTTACCATTTGAAGCATCACACCATTCTGACAAATAGTAACCGTTTGATCAATGCACTTCAATATGGACGGTCAAGATTTTTTACACAAAATAGGTCCACCAACATCTTCACAATCACGGATTGCTTATCATTCCAAAGAGTCGCTGTTTTTTAAGGCAATGATAGCCATCCCATTCATGGCTTGGTAAAGGGATGGCCATAGAAAATAAGGTTATGTCAAGGATGATTAACCGTACGATCAGTGTTATTTTTTCATGGTAGCCCTGGATTTTTTTATTTTTTATTTTTTAAAAGCTTTGTCAGTACACACCCCACTGGTACCAACACCCCCGCTTGGGAACTGACACCAAGTCCCCATGTTAACAGGAAACCTGTTTTTGATTTAACAAATAGTTAAGATTATTGTCGTTATTTCAATGTGGATTACGATCGTATCAGAAATAAATGTGCGGCTCAATTTAAACCAAATCACTGCGTCCACGGCAACCAAGAGAGGCACGTACGTTTGAAAATTGATTATATATAGGAGTGGACATCAAGTCAAGCTTGCCTTAGCTCAACTCAGCCACGCCACTAGCTGACCTCAACTTGAACTCGGCTTGCCTCGGTCCTTGAGCCTGATTGGCCAGCTCGGCTCGGTTTGGTCAGCAGCTCGGGCCAGTTCAAGCCGAGTTCGCCTGTACAGCATTTTCACAAACACCTGAACTGCACCTTTAAAATCTCACTATATTTAAGACAGCAGCAATGGTTTCAATGTTATTTTATCAAACACCTTCTAAGCAACATAAAAAATTTTTTTTAAAAAAAAAGGTATTGATTTCATATACATACCTTCCTTAACACCGGCCACACTTCGTTAAGTCATTTCATCAAACACTTGGTGAGTAACATCAATATCAAAGTAACCGAGTCACCGAACTGGTTCGATCCGAGTTCGATTTAAGCTAGGTTTGATCCGAGTCGAGTTGAGTTGGAGCCAGCTCGAACTTGGCTCAAACTCATTTTCGAGCTCAAAAAATCAGCTCTACTCGGCTCGAACCGAGTCGAACCGAGCTTTTTAGAGTCGAGTCGAGTGAGCTAACCAAGTTAGCTCGGTTCATGTACACCTCTAATTATATATGACTATGATCTAATAAAATTGGTGGCCTATTAAGCCACTTGCTCCGCGTTACTTAACATAATTAGGTGATATTAATAATAAGGTGAGGTTTGTCCTCTAAAATGGGTTATACCGCATTTCATAAGAAAAGAATTTTTCTCTCTAGAATAAATAAAATAAATTGGAAAATTTTAAGGTCAACTATTGAGAACAATTGTAGAACGACTCTTTAGATAGGGAGTTTTGTTTAATATCCGAACTGAATTCAGCATATGAGTGTAGACTCAAATAATTATAGCTAAAGTTAACAGCTACTTGATTACTGCTAAATATTACACTAAGGAATGTAAATAGCAGATAAAGTAATTGGATAGCACTAAGGAATGTAAATGGTAGGTAAAATGATTGAAATATAGATTTGGTTTGGTTTGGTTAGTATGAGACGATTTCTTCTGCTGAATTCTCTTACTATTTTATAGCCTTAAATTGATCATCTAGATGTTTCTCACGTTTTGACAGTTACTATAATTGTTTCAGTACTATATAACCTTCTGGAGACTTCCTTCTAAACTTGTCACATATCCTAGTAACCGCTCCATGCTTCCTTAACGACTCGACCGTATTCTACTCAGCCTCTCGGTCGACTTCCTAGATGACTTTTAGCCGCTTGACTTACTTTTGAATTCCTTTCAAATGCTATTTGTCTTGTCATCCTTTTAGTTGTGATTATGTAAAAAGCACTTTAAGCATCCTTAAAGATTTTTAACATGCTGATATATATTTATCATGTTATAACACATGTCCTTTTTAATTTGGTTTCCTAACAACAGTCAGAAATAGAGTACAACATCCCCCCCCTCTCACATCGCTTTGCATTTGGTAAAAAGTGAATGCGATAATAATTCGTTATTTGACACAATAAATGTGATTGGTCAGCCGTGTAAAAATATCAATTTCGACCGTCTTGGTCAAACTCAACCATCTTCATCGGAAAAACATCAAAATTGGGCGACTTAACCGAACTTGGCTATCTTGGTCAAAAAATAGCAAATTCGACCTTCTTGGTCGAATTCAACTGTCCTAGTAAAAAAAAAAAAAGGTAAATTCGGCCATTTTTGTTAAAGTTGGCCGTCTTGGTCAAGAAATAACAAATTCAACTGTCTTAGTCAAAATCGACCATCATGATTGAAAAACGGCAAATTCGGCCATTTTGGTCGAACTCAACCATCATGATCGAAAAATGACAAATTCAATCGTGACAATGGAGATTATCAGTCAATCCATTCCGAATAAGGCTTATGGTTAACCAATATAGTAATACGGCTGAAAACTTGGCCTATTACTTCCTAAACTATTTGAATAATTTGGTCATGATTCAAATAATAGGATTCATCGATTGGAGGTTGTTCAAGACCTACATAGTTTTGTCTTTCATAATACAATGGATTTCTAAGGAAGGGTTGCTCATATGTATTTCATGATTTCCTTCTTCATGAACAATATTCCTAACCTCCCACTCTGGTCGCCTAAACTCGGCGGACAGCGGAGCATTCCGTCCACCTTAGATTGGAACGCGGGGTGTGTTCCACTGCAAGGGAGGTATTGATGGTGGTTGAGTAATGTTACTAACAAAACTTCTTTTTAACATTACACTGCATTGTTATAGGTGCTCTTTCGGTGATGATGGGCATCGATCGGTGCATGGCTTCAGCCTGGCTAGCCATTCATTTGTTTATAGTCTCAATTTGAACAAGGAATTACTCGGCCTAAGTGTGTACCAACTCCACATCAGCTCTCCCATATTCCTGAACGTTTTAGATACTCGGTTGCATATCCCGAGGTCTGACCGTTATCTCTTCAAGAGAAGCGGTTCGAAAAGTCAACGCCCATTCTTGGTTGGCAGGACTGAGTATCAAACTTGTATTTAAATTTAATAATTTAAGGCCCGTTTGAATTAGTATGTTTCGGTAGGCGATGGTGGGGTTGGTGTCAAGGGTTCAACCTCAACAATTCAATTGCTTATCCTATTCATATTTTCGATTGATCAAATTGTACTATCACACCATAAGTAAATTAAAGCGAGTGTCACACCGGGCGTGCCAAGAAATTTGTTGTTGTTATTTTAATCTCAGTCACGTGATCAGTGCGGGCGTGCCAAGAAATATGTTGTTGTTATTTTAATCTCGGTCACTTGATCAGTGCAGGCGTGCGAGAATTAAATGTGTGGCTCAATTCAAATCGAATATCCAGAAACGTCCAGAAATTGACCATATATGACCGAGATCTAATAAGATCGGTTGCCTATTTAGCCGCTTACACAGTGTTGCTTAAGATGATCAGGCGATAGTCAGAGGGTGGGGTTTGTTATCTGAAAATGGGTCGCACGCCTGCCATCTATAAGAAAGGACTTTTTCTCTTTAGTATAAATAAAACAAAAAGAATTTTTTACAGTTGGTCACGAAAAACAATTGTAGTTTGCCTCTCTTGATGGAGAACTTTGCTTGATACCCGAACTGAATCCAACGTTTGATTGTAGACTCAAATAATTACAACAAAAGTTAACATCTACTTGATTACTGCTAAATATTACATTAAGGAATGTAAATGACAAATAAAGTAATTGGATTACACTAAGAATGTAAATGACAGGTAAAGTAATTAAAAGATAGATTTGGTTTGGTTTGATTGGTATGGACAATTTCTTCTACTGAATTCTCTTATTATTTATAGCCTTAAACCAATCATCTGGATGCTTATCATGTTTTGACAATTAATGTAACCGTTTCAGCACTACATGACTTTACGGAGACCTCCTTATAAACTTACCATATGTCCTAGTAATTGCTCTAGGCTTCCTTATCGACTCAATTACATTTCACTCAGATACTCAGTCAACTTCGTGGATGATACTTTCGGCTGCTTGACTTGTTTTTGAATTCATTTCAACATCTCCCTATCTTGTTATTATGTTGGTTGTAATTCCAAAAAAAAACACTAAAAGTATCTTTAAATATCTTTAACATGTTATATCTTTCTCATGTTATAACACATGTAATTTCCAATTGAGTTTCCTAATAATGTTTAGAAATAAATTTCCTAATAATAATTAGAAATAAGGTACAACATAGGTTAATTGATATATTGGAGAAAAAAAAAAAAAGAATTTTATAGACAGATTATATAATTAGAGGTGTACACAAGTCGAACCGAGTCGAGCTTGGCACAGCTCGACTTGGCTCGGCCACAAGCTAACACCAGCTTGAACTCGGCTAGGCTCGGCTCAGCTCGATCCTCGAGCCTGACTGGCCAGCTCGACTCTGTTCGGTTAGCAACTCGGGCTAGTTCGAGCTTGTGTGACATTTTCACAAACAGATGGAGTGCACTTTCAAATTCTTACTATATGTAAGATAGCAACAGCTGTTTATAGGTATTTTATCAAACACCTTGTAGGCAACATCAAAATTAAGAAAAAATGGTATTTGTTTTATATACATACCTTCCTTGCCATCAGCCGACACTTCGTTGTGTCATTTCATCAAACACTTGGTGAGCAACATCAATATCAAAATAACTAAGCCACCAAATTAGTTCGATCTGAGTCGAGTCGAGCTCGGGCAAGCTCGAACTCCGTTCGAAATTTTTTCGAGCTTAAAAAATCAGCTCGACTCAACTCGAACTCAGTTTCCAACCGAGCTTTCTTGAGTCGAGTTGGGTGAGCTAACTAAGCTAACTCGGTTCGTGGACAACCCTATATATGATAGTCCAGCTGCCTATGACACTTGGTACGTAGGTAGTAAACGTCTTTGCACAGCGTACGCGACCTTTTGATTATAGCAAGTGGGGCCCACTGTTTTGTTGCTCCCATCGTGGCATGAAAGAAGTCTGTCCACATGTTGGCTCAATGATGCAGATTACAAGTCCAATGGGCTAATGATATCGATTACAAGTGCGATGGGCCCCCACTTGTCCCGGTGCAATTGCCTGGTGGCTCATCCTTCTCACCTGTGGCATTGATGTATACGACGAGAACGGATTAAGTGAAACCCCGGCCACACCGAAGATGGTGCGGCCCTTACTGTGGGGTTACCGTAGGGTTATGCATGTATTATGTATCCACGCCGTCCATCCATTTTTTCAGATCATTTGAGGGCATTATTCAAAAAATTTTCAACTGTGATACATCCACAATTTTGCTAAGAGATTTGGATGGTATGGATTTCTCTACAAGCTATGTGTACGGTTGAAGAGTCACCACCATTTTTTGGATGATGATGGTCTGGATTTCTGTACAAGCTAAGATTTGGATGGTCTGGATTTCTACACATCTGAAATAATTCACCGAAAGATGATATATCTTGTCTACTCTTCCCTGTGACCCGCTTGCAGTCGTATCTTTGTAATTGGCTTTCCAAAGTGCACACGCGCGTGTGCAATAAAGCTCATGTGCACGCCACACATGTTCAAGTATGGCACATGGATTCAGATCCAATTCATCCATCAGGTTGGTTAGATCTTCTATATGTTTCGTCAAGAATAAATCTGCTCCGTAAAGCATATGAACACCAATATTGGAAACAGGTAGATGAGTTAGAAACTTCAGCCCAGCATTCTAGAGCCGTACATGAAAAAAAACTGTGGCCTAATATAGACAGTGAATCAACCTGATTAAGGGCTTGGAAATCTTTCTTTTCTGATGAGTGAATTAGATCTTGGATCTATTGTTCCATGTTGGCACATATTTGGCGTGTAAAGGAGTTTTATTTAACACGCGTGTTCGCTTAAGAAAAGACAAGTTGGAAGAATCGGATGGATAAAGAAAGAGAAGCGGAGCTGACTGCGATGGACGATGGCCATTTCGTAAGAGGAATTGTCTCCCTGTTCGCCCACCGAAGGATATGCACGGTTGACGGTACTCGGGTTTTCACTTTATGCAAGTGGGCCCCTTGTTTAAGTGATCAGATCATTGGACTGTTGCGTGACTGGAAGATTCTCCCCATCAATCTGGGCCTTTTCAGTTGAATGTGCCCTATTGTTATATTTCTGTTCTTAGCCGTCTATTTTCAAGTTAGAAATTGTTAAGATTATCCGGTCAAAATGATTGTCCGGAAATGGTCCATTTACTCTGATTTCCTACAGTTTGATGGTCTGGATTAATGAAAAATAGTCCTAACCCATACCATCTGATTAGCCCAATCTGCCGATTCAAAGTGTTGGCGCCCAGTTTGTGTAGACAACCCACGTAAAACATGGACAAATTAACTATTCTTTGAGCTACAACTTCAATAAATTGTTGAAATTATTGAAAATCCAAACAGATCAAACTAAGAAAATACTTGGTACGTGCTGGATACAACTAACAGACCCGATTGACTAGCGCCAAATTTAGTAGTATTTGGTCACTGCCGTACATCCAAACTCCAAAACCCCGAAAACTCTCTATATACAGCAACCAACATGCGAAAAATGATAACCCTTGGATCTCTCTCTCTCTATAATACTTAGTCTTCTCGAATAATGTTGTGTTGAGGAGTGAGATGTTGTATTTTCAAAATTAAGGAAAGCACAATCGTCCTTGTCCACAAAGTGACAATAGTATTATTGAGGGCAAATTCTAACCGATCAAGATGATTTATGCTTCATTGAAAATATGGTCAAATGATCTTCCTAATGAACTTAAGTTTCTTCCAGTTCAGGTTATGATGAGGAAGATCTGACCCATTTATTAAAACCACGCATTGCGAATTGCCTAAAATTGAAAAAATTTTGGCTGCACTTTAAACTAGACAAATCGGATTCGATTGAAGTAATTTTAGTTGCATTGAAAAACTTATCGAGTGATATTTTCAATGATCCTAAGATTATAAAAAACAGACCATCAGTCAAATTATAGACAACCAATTTCATAAAATGGACAGACGTACTTTCGGTAGGTCAAACGGGGTCCGATTGAAATGATTTCAGTCTTGTTAGGAAGTTTATCTGATTATCATTCCAATGAGATTAAGATCACCGAAAACGGATAAACAACGAAAAAGATATAAGCATGTAAACAATTGACAGAAAAAATAAAAGCTAATAATTTCATTTATATATATATATATATATATATATATATATATATATATATATATATATATATATATATATATATATATATATATATATATATAAAAGTAATGATTATGTTTATAAAAAATATATAAAAATTTATAAATATATAAAAGTAATCATTACTTTTAACTTATATATATAATATTATATATCAATTTAAACTATAAGCGCCCATAATGCAGCCCGATGAATTACGGCCGTTGGTAGCAGAATTCGGCTGCTAATGCCTATATAAGAGATCCAATGGATGAAGGAAAACATAGATGATGGGGTTTTTTTTCCCCATGCTCGACCGGTCTTGAGCCTCGCTCGACCGATCGAGGACTAGTGCACGACCAGTCGTGGAGTCGAGTCGTAGCTCGACTCAAAGTCCAACGACTGTGGACTATTTTTTTCCGGGGTGCTCGACCAGTCGAAGGAGGTGCTCGACCGGTCGTGGGTGGCGCTCGACCGGTCGTGGATTCGGTATGACCAGTCGAGGTTATGCAGATTTGTTCCACGATTTTGCGTGGATTTCGTTTCGCAAGTCCTTTCGCAACTGGGATGCGGAAAAGAGTTTCTTAAAACTTTAAATAGGAGGTACCTAGGACTTTTTAGGTACGACAAGAGGGTTTCCTAAAGCTTTACAAGGGATTTGCTAAAGGGTTTAGGGCTATTAAAGGTGAGAGAGAGAGAGAGAGAAAGAGAGAGAGAAAGCTTATAGAAGGGAGGTTATGCTCGTGGAGGTTATCTACTGTGCAATTTATATCTTAGCGCTTCTATGTCCTCGTAATCGGTGAGATCTCTCCATTTTCTTTGTTTCTCTTATTGTTTATCCACTCCTGCGTGATTGAAGAAAGTTGTAATGTTCTACTTCATAGTGGATTGTTGATCTGGACGAGGTCCCGTGGTTTTTACCTCTTTGAGGGTTTTCCACATAAAAATCTCTTGTGCGGTGTGTGGTTTATGCTTTGATTTATTTCATTGCTTTATTATCTATAATTCTGGTTTGTTTCGGGAGGCTAGATCCTAAGGTTTTGTGCAAGGCATCCCAACAAAGTGGTATCAAAGCTAAGTTCATTGAACGAGTAGGATCAGTTTTGAATTATGGAAGGTGGCTCATCAAGGATGATCAGCCTCAATGGTTCTAACTGGACCATATGGAAGGCTAAGATGGAGGACTTGCTTTATTGCAAGGACCTATATTCTCCAATTTTAGGCATATCAGTAAAATCCAATGGTATGTCTGATGATGATTGGAAGAAGATGGAACGAAAGACGGTGGGGTTTATTAGGCAATGGTTGGATGATTCTGTGTTCCACCATGTGTCTACGGAAACCTCAGCCGCTAGCCTATGGCTGAAAGTAGAAGGGCTGTATGAGAGGAAGACAACCGGTAATAATTTTTTTTTGATAAGGTAACTTGTGAATCTCAAGTTCAAGGATGGTGGTTCTGTGACCGAGCACATGAATGAGGTCAGCAATATAGTGAACCAACTCTCCTCTATGAAAATAGTCCTGGATGATGAATTGCAGGCTTTACTTTTGCTTAGTTCATTGCCTGACAGTTGTGAGACATTGGTGGTGTCTCTAAGTAACTCCGTGTCAGACGGAAAGATATCCATGAAACAGGTTACTAGTTGTCTCTTTAATGAGGAGACAAGGAGGAAGTCTCATGGGTTTACTCAGCAAGAGGCCCTTGTGACACAGGAATGGGGGAGAGGAAAAAACAGGAAGGGCGGGAAGGCCCGAGATAAATCAAGGGGCAAGTCATGTAACAGAAAGGATGTTGATTGCTGGAATTGTGGTAAGAAGGGCCACTATAAGCATGAATGTCGTGGTAAGAAGAATGACAAGAAAGGAAAATGAAAGGAGAAGGAAGATGAATCAGATTCCACTACGGTCGCTTCAGATGGCGACGTTGTAGTTATTCTTTCAGCAAATCATGATATATGTCTCACGGGTATGAGTCAGGACACCGACTAAGTGATAGACTCGGAAGCTTCTTTTCATGCGACTCCACGCAG
The DNA here is from genome assembly GCA_021015155.1 of Magnolia officinalis. Lineage (NCBI taxonomy): Eukaryota > Viridiplantae > Streptophyta > Magnoliopsida > Magnoliales > Magnoliaceae > Magnolia > Magnolia officinalis. Next base: position 77,446,346 of record JAJHSJ010000001.1, read on the forward strand.
AGACTTCTTCACAAGCTACAAGGCAGGTGACTATGGGACTGTGAAGATGAGAAATTCTGGCGTATCGAAGATCGTAGGGGTCGGTGATATTGTGTGAAGATCGATGTGGGCTGTACATTGGTTCTCAAGGATGTGAGACATGTCCCAGACCTTCGCCTCAACTTGATGTCGACGGGAAGGTTGGATGATGATGGTTATGAAAGCTGGTTTGTTGGTGGGCGCTGGAAGCTCATCAAGGGTTCGTTGATTGCAGCCAGAGGAAAGAAGTGTTGCACCCTTTACAAGGCAAGTGTCAGTATGTGCAAGGGTGGGTTAAACGCAGCAGAAGATTCAGCTATTGACATGTGGCACAGGCGTCTAGGCCACATGAGTGAAAAACTACTTCAGGTACTAGTAAAGAAGCGGCTCCTTCCAGACGTGACACGTATACCTCTCAAAACCTGTATTGATCGCGATTTTGCGCGAATTTCGTTTCGCAAGTCCTTTCACAACTGGGATGCGGAAAGGAGTTTCCTAAACTTTAAATAGGAGGTACCTAGGGCTTTCTAGGTACGACAAGAGGGTTTCCTAAAGCTTTACAAGGGATTTACTAAAGGGTTTAGGGCTATCAAAGGTGAGAGAGAGAGAGAGAAAGAGAGAGAAAGCTTATAGAAGGGAGGTTATGTGAAAGTGCACATGCTAGTACCCTGGTTTGTCAAGTTACATGTATGGTGAGTCAGACTGGCTGCAGAACTCGATAGGAAGATTATTTCAAGCGTCTACCTTAACCGAATGTGTGGAAGCTCGCAATAGGTAAATCATAGCCTCACATCCCATGTCCCAAAACACCAGGTGATTAAAACCCTTAATATTGATATCATCGATATTCAAAACTTGAGACCATCGAGAGTGGCTCGATAAGATCGACAAGCAGATTTTCGGCGCCCCTGTTTTTTAATGAAAATATCAAAATTCTTCGATATATCGATGATCGTCCGATATGATCTGAAATCAAATATCGATAAGATCGGAGGTCCATCGATGATATCGATGGTGGGCGCGCATTTCTTATAGCAGGTATTTCAGGATGTTTTTTTTAACTATGATCGGGGGCCCTTCGATTTAATCGATATTTAAATATCGATGATATCGACACCTGATCGATTGCATCGAACTAAGTCATAATTTGTCCAGCAAGTTCAAAGATAAATCTGCTGGAATTATCGATGCCTCGACTCAGATTTCGATATCATCGATATTCAAATTCCGATGACCTCGACGGTTCCCTCGATCATTCATGAAAACCTGAAATATTTTCAAAATCAAGTATCTCTCATTTTTCATGTGTTGAGGGATCGACCCAGTCACCGATGGAATCAGAGTTCGAAATCCGATGACATCGACAACTGTCTCGATTCATCGACCTATTGGCAAGGAGTTTCAAAAGCGTATGACATCGAGTCCGAGTCATCGAGTAGACCATCGATGCTATCGAGAGTATACGCTCGATGATATCGAACCTGCTCGATGATATCGAACTCTGTCATAAATGTGACCGTTTTATATCCGTTGGAACTTCTTGCCTATATACAGAGGGCTTGTTCTTTGTTGCTGTAAGAGAGAAAAGAGAGAGCTTTTGTGTGTTTCAAATTGCATCTTATATCTAAAGCCTTTCTCTCTAGAGAGTTCATCCTCCAATCCACCCTTACCATTGATATCAAATAGAGTGGATTGGGGAATGAACTTCCGCATTCAAGGATCCTCTAGCTACTACCTTTATGGCAAATCATTATGCTGGGATACCTTGAATGCATAAGAGAGAACCACTCTATCTTCCTTATAGGAAAATCTTTAGAGAGTAGGATTCCATCTCACCCTTGACCCAACCCGAAGCCAAGCATTAGTATATCATCTTGTGTTGCGGATCAAGGGAGCTGAAGACTCTTCGTCAACAAGGAGGAGAAGATCTTTGGTGTTGTGCTTAACGGGACTCATCAACTTATCTGTAAGTATCCAGAGTCCAGAGGACACTTGTGATCATTCCTTCCTAGGTCTTGGTCCTAAGTGGTTCTCACCCTTTGAAGTCCTCAAGGAGGCCTCGGCGGGAGTGTACGTAGTGGGTGCATAGGGTGGACCCTTGCTCTTGTGTAGGGCATAAATTGTTAGGTCCTTGTGTAGGTCCTTGACCTGTGTGGTCTAAAATCCGGGTGCGTTGTGTGGACCCTTGCTCTATGGAGAGCATAAACATCTGGTTAGGAGTGAACCAGTAAAACTCTGGGTTTGAGGTGAACTGCGTAAAACCTCTGTAAAGGTTGAAGGTGAACCTGTTTTAAAACCTTAGGTTTGAGGTGAACCCTGGGAAACCTCCTTAGTGAAATCCGGTACACTCAAGGGTTGAGTGCGACAGCCGGGAGTGGAGTAGACAAGTAGTCAAACCACTATAAAATGACTGTGTCTGTGATTGCTTTTCTACATGTGTGATTCATGTCAATGCATTCATATTCATATATCTGATCACATCTCACACACATACACAGTCATATCCAACATAGACTAAGTTGCATATTGTTATATCTTAACTAGTTTGTGATTGGATCCTCTACTTGGCTTGGAAGCCAGTAGAGTTACATTTGAGTAATCCTAAGAATTGCATACATTATAGGATTAGAGTGATAAGATATCTAAATAAATCATAAATCTTTAAAAAGTCCTATTCACCCCCCTCTAGGATGTATTGGCATATTCCAACTTCTACTCAAGCGGTCTTCACCGCTATTTCAATTGGTATCAGAGCCGGTCTCTCTTTAAGGGCTTCACAGCCTAGAGAGTGATCTTGACTGAAGTTGGAATCACGTTTAAAAATGTCCAAGAGGTTGTAACCAACTAGAATAGTTGTCTAGTAATCCATACAGCCCTGAAAGTCGAAAATAGTTCAAAATGGTATCTAGACAGTGGATGCTCCAGACACATGATTGGTGACCAAACACACTTTTGTGAGTACTCAAACTTTGATGGGGGATCTGTCATATTTGGTGATGGAAGTTCAGCCAAGATAGTTGGACAAGGAACTATAGCAGTACCAGGCCTTCCAAAGATCAAACATGTACTCTGTGTAGAAGGCCTGAAACATAATCTCCTGAGCATTTCCCAAATCTGTGACAAAGAACATCTTGTCACTTTCTCAAAGGATGTATATAGAATTTTGGATCCTACAGGAAAATCTCTCATAAAAGGTTTACGTACTAGTGATAATTGTTATGTCATTGAAAGTATGAGTGAGAAGGGGCTATCCACAAAGTGTAACATGGCTGTGAAAAATGAATCCAAACTATGGCACCAAAGGTTGGGACATGTCCACTACCGAAATTTAGCAAAGCTTAGTTCAAAGAATTTGGTAAGGGGACTTCCCAAGATTAGAAAAGAAGAAAAAGTTGTCTGTGGAGAATGTCTAAAAGGAAAACAGATAAAGGTTGGACACAAGAAAATAACCTCCATAGCAACAACAAAACCTTTGGATTTGCTACATATGGATCTAGTTGGACCAACTAAAGTGGAAAGTCATGGAAAGAAAAGATATTTCCTGGTGATAGTAGATGACTACACCAGATTTACTTGGGTCGCATTTCTTCGAGAAAAATCAAATGCTTTTGAGGAATTTATGACTCTGGCAAAATGACTCCAAAATGAAAAAGGATACGGGATCAAGCGCATCAGAAGTGATCATGGTGGGGAATTTAAAAATAAAAATTTTGAAAAATACTGCAATAAGAAAGGAATTCATCATGAATTCTTAGCCCCAAAAACCCCACAGCAAAATGGAGTCGTTGAAAGGAAAAATCAAGTACTGCAGGAAATGGGGTCAGTTATGCTAAATGGAAAGGATATGGCTAAAAGTTTTTGGGCAGAAGCTGTCAACACTGCTTGCTACATCATAAATAGAGTATATCTTAGAGCAGGCCTAGACAAAACCCCATACGAACTATGGTATGGAAAACCGCCTAGCGTGAAATATTTTCGAGTCTTTGGTAGCAAATGTTATATTTTGAGAGATAGATATTACCTAGGAAAATTTGAGTCTAAAAGTGATGAAGGTATCTTCTTGGGGTATGCCATGAATAGTCGTGCGTACAAAGTATACAATCTAAGAACTCTCACTATTTAGGAATCAGTAAATGTGGTAATCGATGATCAACATCATGAAGAAGAGGTACCTGTGAATGAATTAGAAGTGATGTAGATTCATGCATACTAGAAAAACCTGAAAGTAAAATTTTATCACCCAGTGAACCTCAATCATCTTCTGACATTCCCATTATAAAAGATCATCCTCGAGATCAAATCATTGGAGATCCTAATGCTGGTGTAAGAACTCGACGACAAATAGAAAATGTCTATAGTCACTTCTGCTTTACCTCAAAGATTGAGCCTAAGAACATTGTTGAAGCTCTTCAAGATGAACACTGGATAAATGCAATGCAAGAAGAACTTCAACAATTTCAAAGAAACAAGGTATGGAAGTTGGTTCCCAGACCACTCGATACTAATGTCATTGGAACCAAATGGGTCTTCAAGAATAAATCTGATGAATCAGGAAATGTGATTAGGAACAAAGCAAGACTTGTAACTCAAGGGTACTCACAGATAGAAAGCATTGATTTTGATGAGATATTTGCCCCCGTAGTTCGTCTAGAGTCCATCAGAATTCTTTTATCCATTGCATGTGCATTAAAATTTAAACTATTTCAAATGGATGTTAAGAGTGCTTTTCTAAATGGAGATCTCATTGAAGAAGTTTATGTGGAACAACCCAAGAGATTTTTAGACCCCAAGTGTCCTCAAAATGTATATCGGCTAAACAAAGCTCTCTATGGGCTTAAACAAGCACCACGTGCTTGGTATGAGCGATTGACAAAATTTCTTTTGGACCATAAATTTTACAGAGGAAGTGTTGATAAAACCCTGTTTACCCAAAGAACAAAAGACTCACTGCTTATTGCACAAATTTATGTGGATGATATAGTCTTTGGTTCATGAAGATATCGCATACAAATTTGCTGACCTCATGAAATCGGAATTTGAAATGAGTATGGTTGGTGAATTAAACTTCTTCTTAGGTTTGCACGTCAAGCAGTTACATGATGGTATCTTTATCTGTCAAACCAAGTATGTAAATGAGTTGGTAAAAAGGTTTGGTCTTGAATTTGGTCGTTCTTATCACACTCCCATGAGCACCACACTCAAACTTTCCAAAGATACAAATGGCAAGAGTGTGGATCAACATCTCTACAGTAGTATGATAGGAAGTCTACTATATCTTACAACTAGTCGTCCCGACGTATCCTTTAGTGTGGGTGTATGTACTCGATATCAAGCTGATCCTAAAGAGTCCCACCTAACAGCTGTTAAAAGGATAATTAAATACATAGCAGGAACTACTGGCTATGGTTTGTGGTATCCATTTGAAACATCCACGATCATCGCCGGGTACTCTGATGCCGACTGGGCAAGAAATTTGGATGATCGAAAATCAACAAGCGGATGGTGTTTCTATGTTGGAAACTGTCTGGTCTCCTGACAGAGCAAGAAGCAAAATTCAATATCATTATCCACTACCGAGGCTGAATACATTGCTGCCGGAAGTTGCTGTGCACAACTCCTCTGGATGAAACAGATGTTGTTGGACTACGAAATTGAACAACCTACGATGAGTCTTTTCTGTGATAACACAAGCGCAATCAATATTTCAAAGAATCCTGTTCAACATTCTCGGACTAAGCACATTGACATCCGTCATCATTTTATTCGAGAACTTGTTGAAAACAAGATTATTACATTAGATTATGTTTCCACATAAAAGAAGCTCGCAGATATCCTCACAAAACCTCTTGATACAAGTAGGTTTAGTGACCTTCAGAAATCCATTGGTGTCTGCACTCACTAAGAAAATATCCCAGTGAACTTGTGCCACAAAGGTAAATCTCCACACTGGGACATTCATGGTTATATAACAGTCACACGACTAAAACTACCTATATTAACCATGTACATTTTTTTTGAAGCCAAGATAATTCTCGATGATATTTGAATGGCCTCAATGGTGTTGAAACTTACATAAGCATGGTGAATTTTTGGACAACTGTTAGATTACTGCAGTCTATGGCTGAATAGAATTCTTGTCTTTAATGCCATAATTCTGCTTTCGATTCCCCCTGGTTTATCTAAGTTCTGGAATGCATATGATGTTCTCAATGCATATTTTAATGGCTGTACAACTGCTTTATCTTGTCTAAACATGCATTTATAACTTCTGAAAATGATGTTTGTTTCAAAAATGATTTCATCTTTATACATCTATATCTGTTGGTTCTCCCATACAATTCATTCTTCAGTCAATATCACTTGCTATACCTTTGCCAATGACTGACAAAAAGGGGGAGAACAATTCACAACACCCCGAGTGGAAAATTGTATATCTAAATGTGTTGCAGGTGTTAGGGGGAGCAGCTGCAAGAAAGGGGGAGTTTTGAAGTAAGGGGGAGCGGATACTTCTAGAATTTGTAAAATTGTGTAAATACATGTATACACAATTTAGGGTGTGTCTAGAAGTGTTCTAGGGTGTTTTGGGTATTTTGTCACGTAATTGACAAAGGGGGAGATTGAAAGTGCGCATGCTAGTACCCTGGTTTGTCAAGTTACGTGTGTGGTGAGTCAGACTGGCTACAGAACTCGATAGAAAGATTATTTCAAGCGTCTGCTTCAACCGGATGTGTAGAAGCTTGCAATAGGTAAATCATAGCCTCACATCCCATGTCCCAAAACACCAGGTGATTAAAACCCTTAAAACAAGATAGACATCTTAGGGTTTTTGTGGTGAGAAAACTTTTTCAAAATAAGAAAATCTCTAAGTGTTTCTCGCCCTGTCGATTCTATCGAAGCACCCTCGATATGATTGACCTGCACTGTCGATGTCCTCGATACCTTAACGATATTATCGATAAGAGGACCAAAATGTCCAGCAACTTCACAATATATCTGGACGAATTATCGATGTATCGATACACATATCGATATTCAAAACTCGAGACCATCGAGAGTGGCTCGATAAGATCGACAGGCAGATTTCTGACGCCCCTGTTTTTTAATGAAAATATCAAAATTCTTCGATATATCGATGATCGTCCGATATGATCTGAAATCAAATATCGATAAGATCGGAGGTCTATCGATGATATCGATGATGGGCGCGCATTTCTTACAGCAGGTATTTCAAGATATTTTTTTAACTATGATCGGGGGCCCTTCGATTTAATCGATATTCAAATATCGATGATATCGACACCTGATCGATTGCATCGAACTAAGTCATAATCTGTCCAGCAAGTTCAAAGATAAATTTGCTGGAATTATCGATGCCTCGACTCAGATCTCAATATCATTGATATTCAAATTCCGATGACCTCGACGGTTCCCCCGATCATTCATGAAAACCTGAAATATTTTCAAAATCAAGTCTCTCTCATTTTTCATGTGTCGAGGGATCGACCCAGTCATCGATGGAATCGGAGTTCGAAATCCGATGACATCAACGACTGTCTCGATTCATCGACCTATTGGCAAGGAGTTTCAAAAGCGTATGACATTGAGTCCGAGTCATCGAGCAGACCATCGATGCTATCGAGAGTATACGCTCCATGATATCGAACCTACTCGATGATATCGAACTCTGTCATAAATGTGACCGTTTTATATCCGTTGAAACTTCTTGCCTATATATAGAGGGCTTGTTCTTTGTTGCTATAAGAGAGAAAAGAGAGAGCTTTTGTGTGTTTCAAATTGCATCTTATATCTAAAGACTTTCTCTCTAGGGAGTTCATCCTCCAATCCACCCTTACCATTGATATCAAATAGAGTGGATTGGGGAATGAACTTCCGCATTCAAGGATCCTCCAGCTACTACCTTAATGACAAATCATTATGTTGGGATACCTTGAATGCATAAGAGAGGAACCACTCTATCTTCCTTATAGAAAAATCTTTAGAGAGTAGGATTCCATCTCACCCTTGACCCAACCCGAAGCCAAGTATTGGTATATCATCTTGTGTTGCGGATCAAGGGAGCTGAAGACTCTTCGTCAATAAGGAGGAGAAGATCTTTGCCGTTGTGCTTAACGAGACTCATCAACTTATCTGTAAGTATCCAGAGTCCAGAGGACACTTGTGATAATTCCTTCCTAGGTCTTGGTCCTAAGTGGTTCTCACCCTTTGAAGTCCTCAAGGAGGCCTTCGGCGGGAGTGTACGTAGTTGTAACATCCCGGATTTTTGCCAACCTGGGATTAGACGTCCTTAGGCAATGGGTCGATCTAACACCTTATTAACTTGTCAAAACTCAGTCGCAAAGGCTAAAATCGCTTGTGAACCCATTTCTTTCACAAATCCCACCCTTCACCACCTTGTTCTTTAAAATTTTCTAAGTACTTTCACCCTAGACACTATCTTAAACTAGCTAAGTAGTATAACTTGGATCACTTTATATACAAACTACAAAGGCCCAGGTACCACCTCAGATAGAAATTACTCAGGACTAAATCCTTTAGAAATTAGGCGAGGATTAGCCAGTGTAAAACTAGAGTACCTGTGAAATTAGCACCAATCACTTTAAATACGATCTGCAAGACCCAAAACTTGTAGAATCATTGACGCTAGGGTACCCTAAAATCTAGGATCAATCTCATTACCCGTCTGCTCTCGGGAGCATCACAAAACTCCGTATCAGATCTGGACCGCACATCGGAAGTCCGATGAACACGAAGTTAAGGAATTAGGACCGCCTTGCTGGTCTTGACAACCATCTCGGAAATCAACTCCAGATAGTGTTCCGAGGCTATTCGCTTGAGCTCGGAGCGGGGAGTGTGAGAAATGTGAAATTAATTCAAAATAAAATAGAAATTTATGAAATCTGGCACCTCTCGCTTGCGGATCAGTATTAAGCAACCAGACCGTCGGAATCAGACCAAATTACACCCTCGGGTCAGGGAAATTTCATACACATGTCCATGTACTCGAAATCTCCGATTGAGATCCGCTGACCATTGAACTGAAACTGGTCCGCCACGCGTGATCTGGAATTCCGACCGAAACGAAAACTTAACTAAACGTAGATCCAATGTTAGTGAGCTTAAGTCCGACCTTTGGTTCAAGGAGGCCCGTCAGAAGTGCTCCGTTGAGCTGAAACAAGTCCACTTTGGTTATAACCTAAGTGTACCTTGACCTGGAGTCTATTTTGGTGAATTTTTAGGTTATATAAAGACCTTAGAACTCTCTCTCACAGCCATACGAATTTGAGAGAAACCCTAGAGAGATGAGAGAAAGAGAGAGAAAGTGTGGAAGATGTGGGAGAATCTCCCTGCCACTCTTCCCTGCTGCTATCCATGCTCAACCGCACTATTCTTGTCGCTTTCCCGGCGATTCCGGCGTCATTTCTAGGTGAGAAACCCTAACCCTAACATGTTTTGGAGTTTTGATAGTTGTAGGTTATGAAATAGATAACCTACTTCGTTCTATAGGTTACCAAACTGCCGTATACGGAAGCTTAACAAACCTATTGGATTCGTTACGATTCTACGATAAAAGGTGCAGACTTTAGATGTATAGGTTATGGTTTTCAATGCTTTCAATGTCAGATAATGATAGATTCATGATCTGCATGCAATTGCACATGTACAAAGTGCTGTCTGATTTCCGTTTCGGTTAAAGATGAAGAATATGGAATTTTACATACTTTAGGTATTTGTAGAAAGTACCGTATACGTATAAATTTTGGAAATGTATTTGCCATGATTATTTGCTGTATTGATATATGATATATGGATAAAATACTTGTTTGGCGAAAGGACTCGCCCTAATTCATGTTTTTGCTAATATACACTATGTATGTTAAAATAGTGTATTCTAAGTGTTTGTGAAAATGACTGAATGAGTATAGAATTCTCATTCGTGCTCGCCATGACTAATTGTCATGGATATATGATTGTTGTATTGGTGATACCCCTTTGACGAAAGGATTTGCCCTAAATCACGCCACGGCCAATATACACTATATATGCTAAATTGTGTGGCCCAAGTGTTTGTGGAAATGACTGAATGAATATGGAACTTGGATTCCTGCTTGCCATGACTATCCGTCGTGGGTGTATGTGTGTTATGATTGGGGTAACTCCCTAGTGAAAGGATTTGGCCTTATACCTATGTGATCAACATATGTCATGTATGTTGGTGTACGTAGTCTAAGTGTTTGTTAAAACGTTTGAATGAGTAGTAGTTAGTAAATTGTAATGCATAAGGGTGTTGAGATATGATTCTTAACTCCTTTAACTATGTGTATGATTTCCTTGGATAGCTGTGTGATTAGGAATTGAATATGTACAAACTCATGCTTGTGTTGTGCTTCATAACATGCTCAACTGATTGTATGATTTTATCTATGTAATGCATATGTTTAAATTCATGTTTATGTTGTATGATCCGTCATGGGTGATGGGGGAGTGGAGCAACGAGTGCGTGCAACAGCCCTGACAGCCCTAAACGGATAATATCAGACTTTGATTGTATGATTTGAACCTTGATCCATTACTGCTTTAACTATCTGCAATTGAATGTGATTGGGGCTATGATTATAGTCCAGGCAATCGGTAATGGGATTGAATTGTGGCTGAGATTCATCTGCCATGTGAGATGTGTTCGACGAACCCGAGTCGTACTTCGGTTGGCGATAGTGGTTGGCCACATGAAGTGCTTATGCGCTTCATATCGTTCAACTTGTGGTGCGCTCGAGCTAGCCGAGCTCGTCAAGTAACCCGATGTCTTATGTATGTTCACCATGTTTGGACGCCTCTGCTTGAACCTAGGGTACCAAACTTACCAGTGAAATCCCTCTAACCATGGTACCTCGATCCGCTAAGACTCATGAGCCGAGCATGGTGGTATGGGACACCGTGGTCGAGCTGTCGGCTACGCTGGGGCTATGTGCCTCCCCGTAGTGACCATTGAGCAACTAGACTCGTGAGCCGATTATGGTGGTATGAGATACTATATTCGATCTGTCGGCCTACGCTGGCGTAGCATGGCTGTGGTCCTCAGTCGGGTTGCATCCGGGTCCCATTGTCAATAAGTGGACTGGTCGGGCTTCGAAAATAGACTGCCAGTTGGTAGGACGTTAGTGGAGTGACCTCGAGCATACTCTAAAATTTGTGATTGACGATGAGCCCTTCGCAGTAACTAGAGCATGAGTTGAGCCGAGTACGATAAGACCTGTATTCGAGCTGACGGCCAACGATTGAGCCGAGTACGGTGAGACCTGTATTCGAGCTGACGGACAGCAATTGAGCCGCATATGGTGAGATCTGTATCCATGCTGACGGGTGACGAGCCCTTTTGTGATGCCTTCACGATGCCTCTCAAACCATAATATCGTATGAGATTATCTAGGAGTGACGACCCTAGAATGGATCATGTTTGGGAATGATACAAGGGAGGTACCTTAGTTTTTCAATTCTGCTGTTTGAAATAGACTAATAATAACTTAGTAATCATGCTCATCATAGCATTGCATGTGCTTGGAAGATGTGGAGCACTGAGGGATGAACGCATGCCGTGAACGTAAGATGGTGTCACATGAGGGTGGTTTGGCAAGGGCATACATCATGTCATTTCATACTTACATTAAATAAGAGTAGTTAGAATTGTTTGATTGTACTGCTTTATCATTACTGCTTGACTGAATTGATAACATGTTAACCTATGCTTTATTGTTCCACTGAGTTGGCCACTCATTCCCACGTTTCGGGACGGTGTTTTAAAACACCCACCAGACCCTGTATCAGATGCAGGTATCACTGGAGCACAGAAGACTGAGCTCGACTTTTATGACGATCAGGAGGAGTTCTCCTACATGCAGTTCGCTGGAGGCTTCGCATAGGCTGTCCAATGCTACGAGGCTATAGGGTTGACAATTTCAGTTGTACTATTTTGACATTTTGATTTAGAACCAACATGTATATATACAGTGACTCAGTTAGTGTCCATACTCTGGAGATCGAGAATATTTTGTTTTATATATATCTATATACACCTTTCAGTCTTTCGCTTACGTTTTATACATGGATCTGGAGTATGAATTACTATTTTGGTAGAATCTCACTCATGTTTATTGTACTAACACAGACAACATTTAATCATCATTATCTATGTTGCATAAGTGATGTTCTGGAACTCGAGAGTTGAGTTACTACTCGACCCTCGATTTTTCAGGATGTTACAATAGTGGGTGCACAGGGTGGACTCTTGCTCTTGTGTAGGGCATAAACTGTTAGGTCCTTGTGTAGGTCCTTGACCTGTGTGGTCTAAAATCTGGGTGCGTTGTGTGGACCTTTGCTCTATGGAGAGCATAAACATCTGGTTAGGAGTGAACCAGTAAAACTCTGGGTTTGAGGTGAACTGCGTAAAACTTCTGTAAAGGTTGAAGGTGAACCTGTTTTAAAACCTTAGGTTTGAGGTGAACCCTGAAAAACCTCCTTAGTGAAATCCGGTACACTCAAGGGTTGAGTGCGGCAGCCGGAAGTGGAGTAGACAAGTAGTCGAACCACTATAAAATGACTGTATCTGTGATTGCTTTTCTATATGTATGATTCATGTCAATGCATTCATATTCATATATCTGATCATATCTCACACACATACACAGTCATATCCAATATAGACTAAGTTGCATATTGTTATATCTTGACTAGTTTGTGATTGGATCCTCTACTTGGCTTGGAAGCCAGTAGAGTTACATTTGAGTAATCCTAAGAATTGCATACATCATAGGATTAGAGTGATAGGATATCTAAATAAATCATAAAATTTTAAAAAGTCCTATTCACCCCCTTCTAGGACGTATTGGCATATTCCAACTTCTACTCAAGCGGTCTTCACCGCTATTTCATTATGCTCGTAGATGTTATCTACTGTGCAATCTATATCTCAGCGCTTCTATGTCCTCGTAATCGGTGAGATGTCTTCATTTTCTTTGTTTCTCTTATTGTTTATCCACTCCTGCGTGAGTGAAGAAGGTTGTAACGTTCTATTTCATAGTGGATTGTTGATCTGAACGAGGTCCCGTGGTTTTTACCTCTTTGGGGGTTTTCCACGTAAAAATCTCTTATGTAGTGTATGGCTTATGCTTTGATATATTTCATTACTTTATTATCCATAATTCTGGTTTATTTTGGGTGGCTAGATCTTAAGGTTTTGTGCAAGGCATCCCAACAATAGAGAGACATATATAGAGACGGAGAGACATAGAGGAATAGAAGGAGAAAGAAATAGAGAGTGAGAGAAAAAATAGAGAGTAGAAAGAGAGATAAAAAATACAAAGAAGGTCCGATGGTTGGATTTCACCTGGATGTGCTGCTCGATGTGTTTTGAAGATTTCCAACATGCCAACGTTCTGCCCAACATAGGAGATAAAAACACCCATTAAAGAAGTCATTAAAGCTAAGATTTGTCAATCTCTATTTAATTTATATCCCACTCCATACATTCCAAGTACTTTAACTATATCCATATTTCCTTCTATCTCATTCTGCACTATTCTCCCTCTTCCATTTTTTTTAAAAACTTTATTTACCTGCCCAGGATCTTAAATCCTACGAAGTAAAGCTAGTTGACATTTTATTTTATTCACTTTATTTTTACTTTATTTGCCTACCCGGGGCCATTTGGCTCTGTGATGTAAGAAGACTAGATAGTTTTTTCTTATTTTCGCCTGCCCAGCCCTTATGGGTTATATGAAGCATGACCAAATATAATAATATCGAAACTTTGTTGAATCCCTAAAAATTACAAAATCTTGTGAAGTAGAGACCACTCATTGTGCAGGCGGAAAATGATGCTTAATCCATTTATTTTCCGTCACCGAGGCTCTTACTTAGAATCTACGGTCACAGATCAGCTGTAGGAGTCACTTGAGTTAGGGAATCGTGAGATTCCCTGACCCCCTAAGTGATTATGAAAGTACGAGCTATAGAAGTCCTCGAGAGGGAGTGAATAGGACAATGCAAAATATTTCGATACAATGCGGAATAATAAAATAATTATACTCAATTGCTTAGAGTATTGAATTCTTGATATCAAATAGTTCGTAGGACAACCTTCACCTAAAAGATTTAGGTAGGACAACTTTATTTCATGACGTTTTTGAAATCAAAATATCAAACTTAGCAAGAGTAAATCAATCACAAGGAAAGCATATAAAGAATTAAAACAATCACCATAATGCACAAAAGAGTTATAGTTGTTCGGTGCTTAAACCTACACCTACTCCACTCTCGAAATTACTACCCTCGTAATTTTAGTTTTCACTATTTCAAGGTTTTCATAGGGTCACCCTAACAACCTTATATAGTTCTTGTGATTTTCACAGGCTATCACAACAAACACACTTTGTGATTTTCACGGGATCACCACAAAATAACCCGCTGAGATTTTCGAGCTATCTTAGAAAAACCCAAAATGAAATGAATGTAAATACAATACTTATCTTCAAATGGTGGGTCGAAGACGTTACTGTGGCTTGATTATAGTGATCTTCTTTCTTGGGATATTGATGAAGCCGTGTATGAGTTCAACCGAAAAAGAATATAGGGATCTAATATGTTTTCAATATATATAAACAAAACCCCAATTGCTGTAAATTCTATTATTTAAATCTCAAGTAGAGTTTAGATAACTCTCTTAAAAACAATTAAATCTAACTTGAGAAAGAAAATAAAATAAGCTAATAGAATATTAGAATTACCGCACAAATAGCTTAAGGAGGCCTGACTTTCTCTCTAACTTTGAGGAGGTTTCTCACAAATTTTAGTGTCTTCAATGAATGAGAGAAGGCCTCTATTTATAGTTAAATGACTTGGAAATTCGGTTGGCCCAATTGTCGATTCAGCTGGCCGAATTCCAACGATTGCGTTCCAACGACACTTGGATTTCGCGGGATAAGATATTTCGAAAATTCGGCTGGCCGAATCTCCTTGAGATTCAAAATGATTACACGCTGGAAACTTGACCGAACATGTTCGGGCTGGCCGAGCGGACATGTTCGGCTGGCCGAACTTCCCGTGGAAAATCTTTGTTTAGATGTAAACTTTCTTGAATAATGTTGGGTTGGCCGAACCAAAGGTCGGGCTAGCCTAACACTAGTGTATTTAACTTAGAATCATATGATATCATGATGTTATGTGAAATACACCTAACCTAGGGTCAATCTAAGGTAATACCACTCGATGGTTAGTACATACGAAGTGTTCTGATTTTGAGACTTCCTTGAGCTGTTGATTGAGTCTTTACGAGTCCTTCATGAGTTGTTGAAGCGTATCTTCATGAGTGCTTGTGTTCCTTTCAGGACTGCAAAATTTGACAATCTAAACTGTGCTTAAGTATAAGCACTTACAGATTATACAGTTTCTAGCTAGCCATAGATTTTTTGTTTCATTTGGCTAGTTGTGACTTCGAATCAAATGCATTTTTCACAGGAGTCAATAACATACTTTGGCTACCATAACAAATCAACACCAAAGCCAAAGAATGAGGGAACCACCGCTCTTGCGTGGGGGGAGGCGTTCACAGTTTGTTTCATGTCACGTGTAATGTGCACGGGCATGCTAAAATTGAGAAAGCAGCTCGGTCAAAACTGATCAATTTTGACCCCAATCGCCAAAATAAGTAGATACGCCCAATATAAATGTATATGACCAAATTTTGAAAAGATCATTCAGTTACTTGGCTGCTTGTAAAATTTTGTAATGATCAAGCGCTAATCATAAGGTGAAGCTATTCCTCTGAAGATGGAAGATGGGTTGCTTCGTGCCTTCCACAAAAAAGACTTTTTAGAATACCAGTGTAATCAAACAAAAGGAAAAACTCATAATCAGTCAATAAGAGTGACTTCAAGAATGCGTCTCTTGAAAGAATGTCGTGATATTTGGTAATGAACAAATCCAGTGTATGAGTATAGATTTGGATTATAACTAAAGACTATTACTAAGAATTACCTCTACCTGATTAACGCTACTCCTAAGATAAGCTAAGATAAAGTAAATTGATAGATTTGTTTGATTGGATTTATAGATGATTTCTGATTTTTACTATGTTGGATTTGTTTACTATTTATAGAGTTCTATTGTAGCTTATTCTTTCAGATCATTCTTCCATTATTGGAACGGTTACAATAGTTAAAAATTCTTTCTCTAGATCCATCTTTTTGTTATGTTTACCTTTTGTGAATGTTCCTCTTTTATTGGCTAAATTTATGTCTCTCGGTCACCTTCTATATCTTGAATTGCTTGACTGTGTTTCTATCTTCGCTCGTAAAACTTTTGGATGACTCGGCTGCATTACTTCATCGAACATCCAATGATGTGTAAAATTAGATTTACGCCAGCTATGATTCTACAAAAAGAGCTCCAAGTATCTTAAAGATATTTTTATTTACCTCCTATTTCTCATGCAATGACACATGTTGCCCTCCTATTAGCTTTTTTCAGAATGGCCAGAAATAGGGTACAATATTGCCCCCCACGTCGCTTCGCCTTTAGGAAAAATGTGAAAATGACGTTGTTGTCAGTCAAGAAAGCCTCATGGCGGCGGGCGAGAAGGTTGGTGATCTCCTCCTCGAGGACGTTCTTCGCCGCCCAATCAGCCAGGCGGGACATGTAATGGCCGGACGGAACCTCCCCAGCCTCCTGGGCACAAGGCGCAGATCCAACAGCTTCACCGATGCCACTGGAAGCTAAGGCCTGAGGCTCGACTACCGGCGCGTCGGCTTCCCTGACCGGCGAACCAGTCTTGCCGAGCAGGTAGTCGACTTTGGCGGGCATAAGTTGAATGTGCTCTGCCGCCACCGTAATTTCCCTCTTAGCCTCAAATAGGGTGGGGGCGGCAGTTTCTCCAACTGCTTCCCTTTCAATCTTGGGTGGATGCGAAGGAGTGGTTAGGGGTGCTTCGGGGGCACGGGCGAGAGTAGTAGCGGACTTGGCCTCGGGAGGAGAAGTCCCTTTCTTCTGAGTAGTGACCTTCACCAGGATCATCTCGTTAAGGGGAGGAGGCCACTTCCTCTTTTTTATTCCCAAAGGCTCAGCCATACCTGCACAGTACAGCTCAGTTCAGAAAAGCACCAAAGTTAACAAAACTTAAGTACGACTACGGATGAATACTTACCAAAAGCAGATGGAAGAGGTTTAATCTTGCAAAGCCCGAATTGATGAAGAGTATCTGGAGTAATGAGGTCGTGCCAAATGCGAGATTCCTCCTTTAGTACCCTCACCTTGTCGACTTGGTCTCGGAGGAAGGAGAAGAGCTCGGGAGGACCTTTCGCATAAACTATAGAAGAACAACATAAGTCAATTGGGTACATCACAAAGCCTACATGTACAATAGAAGAACGACTTCACAAAATCTGACCTGGGGTTGAGAATTTTGTGGGCACTCTGACGCGAAGACCTCTAAGCTCGGCTCCAGGCACCTCCCACTCTCCTAAGGCCCAAAACCATTTATTTTTCCAATCTTTGTTGGAAGTTGGAAGTCTAGCAACGAGGCCCGGACCACGATTCGTCCTCGTCGAGAAGTCATACCAGCACGGCTCTAAAGGGTCGTGCTTGGCTTGGTAGACAGACATGAATTCGTCCAGTGTCAGTTCCTTGTTTTTTATCTAATGCCAAAGGATGTAGGTGGCTATCAGCAATCTCCACGCATTCTGGGCGAGCTGACCCGGGGCCAGCTTCAAATGTGTAGTCATCGTCCGTACAAATGGATGGATCGGGAGTTGCAACCCACATTGGAGGGCGCAGATGAATACAGCAATGTCCCCCTCAGTTGGATCCCCGAGGACGTCATGCGAACCAGTGGCTCAAATGGCTATGGAATCCGGGATCTGGAACTCATCCCAGATTCCCGCCATCTGGGATTCAACTAAGACTGAACCCCCAGGAACAAGCTCCATTGGCCGTCCACCTATGGGTCCGGCGGCCATCCTACCAGCAGGAGCTCGGGTTGCCCTCTTTATGCCCTTAGGGCGAGCTGCGGTCTTCGGGCCCTTAGCCTTTCTGGCCCGAGGTCGGAGAGGCACTGCGGTCAATGGCCCTGCTGAGGCCTCGGGCTGAGAACTTATGCTCTCTGGCTCAATGTCGCCTTCGAAAGCGTACACCTCGCAGACATTATCTGAGCCGTTTGACATTGAAGATGGTGGAAAGGGAAAAAGCTGAGAAACTAAAAGAAGAGGAGGGAAAACTCATAGGAACTCGCTCGCTCTGGGAATCACAGTAGCAGAGTAACAACAAACAAATGATAAAGCAAATGAGAGGGGCGATGGTTTTATAATGTTCACAGCCGAAGAAGCAATCATGACGGGTATTTATTACCGCAGGTGAAGAGCCATCTAGCTGAGCACCCAATCACATGTGGTAGAACATGATTAGCCCGACCAGCGTAACCACTCAAGTCGTGCACTTCCTTTAATGATCAGCCATAATGATATGGAACGGAAAGCTGCCTCCTCGCCTACCACTTTACACGTGGCGGAACCACAGTCGTCCCGACGCTTCACCTCCTTAACTCGTGCCACGCATCCATCTATCACTTACCAACAGCCAAAGAAGTCGTAATAGATTGACGCCTCGATACTTACAGTCCATCATTTCGAATCATTCTCGGCATCAATACTGGGGAAAATGAACTAAGCTTGCCTGCTCGTCTTCTTCACCTAAATTTACTCCCCGAGCTTGCATCGCAAACTCATGAAGTAGGGGGCTTCTATTATGGGAAAATGTGATATGACCACCTCTTGGCTAGGTTCGGCCTATTCGTGGTTATAAATGGCCTACCAGAGCTGTAAGACCCGTATCTTAGACCGTACCATTCTGTAGGCTTCCACGGTCTTTCCGGTTGAATTTCGGCAACCTTCGACCTTTATCCAATGTTTGCGCACAATCCTAAGCCGAGTCCTGCAAACCTGAGTCGACTCAAACTGAGACTTGTACCCTAGCGACCGCGTCGTCACCGCGGTTCCGACATCGCAACTCGCGCACCGATCCGATACCCAGGCCAGGAGATGTGGGCCCACGTTCAGTTCAAGGAAAACGCCGCGCGTTGCAAAACCTAAGAGAATCTCTACAACATGTCACCTCAATCAATCAATCAATCCCATCAAGGGTCAAGTACACATCACCTCACACCCATCCCCAAGCAACCCCATAAGTTAACAAACTCTTACACAACCCATACCCTTCTTACACAACCTACCCCTAAAGTCAACAATCTCTTACACACCCATCCATCACTCCATCCCATCTCCTCTCTCTCTTATTTCTCTCTTCTTTTCTAAGCAACCCAAAAACACCAAAATTTCCAACGACCAAGCTCCTCCAATCTCTATGAGAGAGCTTGGTGTGGCCCACCTTCCTACCACCCAATCCCACCATCCAAAGTCTATCTCGACCGTTAAAAATATTCCCTTGGAGCTCTAAAGGCTATAGGCTGAAGAAGGAAGAGGAGATCATGAGGTGGGTGATTTTATTTGATTTGTGATTTGAAGGCCCACATATGTAGGACCCATCTTGATGTATGCTTTGTATGAGGGCCCACATATGTAGGACCCATCTTGATGTATGCTTTATATGAGGGGCCCATAGTGGCGGGGTCCCTCCGCTACTCTCTCTCTCTCTCTCTCTCTCTCTCTCTCTCCCTTTTGGTGTGTGGCCCACCATGATGAATGTAGTTTATCCACGCCGCTGTCCATCAGGGGGGCCCACCTTGCTGCCCATTTTCGGGTGGGCCTGATCGTGATGTATTTGTTTCATCCACACCATTTGCACGGTGCTGTGGGCCCCTGATGTATGCAGCCCATCCATGTGGGGCCCATGTGATGTGTGGGATTCATCCCAGCCGTCCCTCCAACAAGCTGGGACGGTGGACTCCACTACCAGTAACGTCAGTAAGTTCGGACCCCATCATGAGGTGTATGTTATTTAAACCGTCCACCCATTTGGAGTCATGGCCCACCCCACACGTGTGGCACGTGTGGGGCGGGACCCATCTTGATGCATGTATTCTGTACCCGCACCGTCCGTCCATGGACGGTGCTGATGGACGTACCAGGATATTTTATCCAGGCCCTAGACGGCCTGGACGTTGCTGCTGCTGTTTTGGAAAAAAATAATAATAATAAAATAAAAGAAAAAAAGAACGGATTGGCTAGTGTCAGCGCACCGTCCAGATAGTTCTGCATGTGTTATATCACCATGCCGTCCATCCAGTCCATCAGGCCCCGGACGGTTCAGGTGGACCACACGTGTGATGTATGTGTTATATCACCATGCCGTCCATCCAGACCGTCAGGCCCTGGACGGTCCAGGTGAACCACACGTGTGATGTATGTGTTATATTGCCATGCCGTCCATCAAGGACCGTCAGGCCCTGGACGGTCCAGATGGCCACACGCATGATGTGTGTTTTCTCCACACCGTCCATCCAAGGTGGGACACCACCTGATGTATGTATTTTGTACAAATACCGTCCATCCAGGAGAGGAAATGAAATAGATTCAAATCTCAGGAGGAGCACCGTCCAGATCAGGGGCTCCACCTGTTGGGCACGTGTGGAGCATCCACACCATCCCAAAACTGAGGTAGATTCAACACTCTGGTGGGCCATGTATGTGGGGCCCATCTTTCTCTATGAATTCCACGTCCTAACCGTTCATCTGCTGGACCTACTGTGATATATATGCTTTACATCCAAATCGTCCATGGGACCCACCTGACGTATGAATTTCATATCCACACCATCCTTTTGTGTGGGGCCCTGCACGTGTGGTGCATCCACACCGTCCAGACCTTGAACGGTGGGACCCACCCTACACGTGGGGCCTACATTGATGTGGGAACGGATTGGCTTGTGTACGTTTACAGCAGCTATTTAGCTGCTGTATTGACGTCGCCCAACAATGTGGGACCCACCTTGATATATGTGGTATATTCCCACTGTCCATGGGCCGGGACGGTGGGTCTGATCGCGAAGTATGTGCTATATCCTAACCGTCCATCCACTGTAAGGGCCCACGTGATGTATTTATTCCCTCCACACTGTCCAGACAGTGATGGACAGCGCTAGACAATGTTTGGATGGTGCTGATTTACATAGACAATGTTTGAGTGGTGCTGATTTACCTAGGCAATGTTTGGACAGTGCTGATCATCATTAGTGGGCCATGTGCCCGATGGAGAAATTGTGTACAGTGGTACACATGTTACACCTACAACTATTGGAATGATTTTTAGTGTGGTCCGAACCCACTAAGGCCCATCATGATGTGTATTAGATGCCTATGTGATAGGGCCTACCTGCCTTGTGTTTAAGGCCCATGTGTAAGGCCCACCTGTTGCGTATTTATGAGGCCTGTTGGTGCGACCTGTTGACGCGGCCCACTTGACATTTTTTAGGCCCATCGGTGCGACCCGTTAATGCATCCCACTTGATGTTTATGAGGCCCAATGTGATGTATATGTGGCCCATGGGCAAGGCCCAATGTGATGTATTTATGGCCGATGTGCCGAGGCCCATTGTGGTGTATATGTGGCCCTTATGTAAGGCTCTTGAGTGAGGCCCATGGCAATGTATATTAGGCCCTTGTGTGAGGCCATGGGCCACTATTTGTATGGCTCTATGTGGGCCACTCCTTTGGAGCAATGTTGGTTAGATGTCCACATTGATGGGCAATGATGGTTACATGTCCTCATTATGACTTTCCCTTAGGCCTTATTAGGCCCATTCTTACAGATTCTGCTTGTCGTGGCCGATTGACCGATTACCGATCGAGGCCGATTATCGTGACCGATTACCGATCGTGGCCGATTGCTGATTCTGTTTGTCGTGGCCGATTGACTGATTATCGATCGAGGCCGATTATCGTGACCGATTACCGATCGTGGCCGATTGTCGATTTACGTGGCTGATTGCCGATTCTGTTTGTTGTGGCCGATTGACTGATTATCGATCGAGGTCGATTATCGTGACCGATTACCGATCGTGACCGATTGTCGATTAACGTGGATGATTGCCGATTCTTTTTGTTGTGTCTGATTGGCTGATTATCGATCGAGGCCGATTATCATTACCGATTACCGATCGTGGCCGATTGCCGATTCTGTTTATTGTGGCCGATTGACTGATTATCGATCGAGGCCGATTATCGTGACCGATTACCGATCGTGTTGATTGTCGATTGATGTGGCTGATTGCCGATTCTACTTGTCGTGGCCGATTGACCGATTACCGATCGAGGCCGATTATCGTGACCGATTACCGATCGTGGCCGATTGTCGTTTGACGTGGCTGATTGTCAATTCTGCTTGTCGTGGTCAATTGATCGATTACCGATCGAGGCCGATTATCGTGACCGATTACCGATCATGGCCGATTGTCGATTGACGTGGTCGATTGTCGATTCTGCTTGTCGTGGTCGATTGATTGATTATCGATCGAGGCCTATTATCATGACCGATTACCGACCGTGGCTGATTGCCGATTCTGCTTGTCGTGGTCGATTAACGATTACCGATCGAGGCCGATTATCGTGACTGATTATCAATCATGGCCGATTGCATATTTTGCTTGTCGTGGCCAATTGACTGGTTACCGATTGAGGCTGACTATCGTGACCGATTACCGATCGTGGCTGATTGCCGATTCTGATTATCATGGCCGATTTCGATTGTCGAGGCTTATGTGATGTATATATGGCCTGTATTTGAGGCCCATCGTGATGTGTATTCAACCCATGTTTAAGGCCTAATGTGATGTATATGAGGCCTATGTAATAAGGCCCATTATGATGCATTTGAGGGCTAGGCGATGGAGGCCATTGTGATGTATGTTAGGCCCATGTGAAAGGCCCATCGTGATGTGTATTATGCTCTTGAGAGAGGCCCATGGTGTTGTATACTAAGCCCTTTGTGAGGCCGTGGGTCCACTATATGTTTGACCCTATGTGGGCCACCCCTTGGGGGCAATGTTGGTTAAATGTCCACATTATCGAGGTCGAATGTCGATGCCGATTATTGAGGCTGGTTATTAATACTGATTATGAGTATGTGACAGCATAGCATCATAATATATGCCCATACGCATCATTTGCATGTTTGTTATGAGATGTGATTGTCCGTTGCATATGCCATATGACAGGTTGTTCATGGGACTCCCTGATGGGCGGAGTTGCCCCACATGAGCCCACGGTATGCGCAGGATTGGTGCATGATTGGACTGTGTGACTCATACATCTCGCATTGTGTGATTATGATTACTGTACGCCCTAGCGACATCAGGGCTGTAGCCTCCACATGCATATCGTGGATGGTCAGATGGGACACCGGAAATATGTTCTACATGGGGTACTATAGATATCCTTAGGTGAAAGTCTCAGAACCCTCTTGGTTCCAGATGTTGCTCCAACGTCTAGACCGAGTGGATGTATGAGCGTATGAGGGTCGTATACTGTTAGGCCTCGTCTTTCATTGTGTCGTGGTCGGTTGGAAGGGGGTGCGGCCTTACCTGCCCGAGAGGAGGGGGCAATGCTAGGCTGAGTCTGACCAGCTCGAGGAATGGGTCCGCTATCGATGAGCCGGGCCCAATATTGGCAGGCGGATAGTGAGGTCTCTTCCACTCACCTTATTGCGCGCGATGGGGCGGCAATCTGGTTTGGAGTGTAATAGACCTCGGTGATTTTCCAGAGAGGAACCGTACTGATATGTGGACTTATTGAGTATGAGTGTATACTCATGCATTTCTTTCATTCACTATCCACTTGGGCTGGTGGTGCACAACTAATTGTTGTGTACCCTTCGCATGGCCAGGATTTTGGTTAGGCGCACGACTGACCTGAGATCAGGAGTTTACCACATTGAGTCTGACTATCCAAATTTAGGTATGGAATTAGTTTGGATAGAAATCCCCTGTGATGGACCCCATAGCCTGCAATACTACGTACTATCATCTCGACTTCACTCCAGTTTGGTCATTTCATTCGCACCGCATATCACATTGCATCCGCAGTACTTAGCATTTTGGGTTACCATGTTTCTGCATTGATATGGCCGTTAGTACTCATGCCTTGCATCGCATAGCCTTGGTACGACTGATGGCACTCATAGACTAATCATTATATTTCCGCTTATTTCGATATTGTATGATTTATAGCATTATATCCTCGACATCTGATATTTGGCTCGCTCTGACACCTCATTTGCATAGCTGATTTGCATTGTGTACACTGATATTGTATGACTCATGGACTTGTTAGTATTTCCACCTACTCTGATTACTTTGATATTGCTTACTTGGCACTTACCTTGTGCACACACTTTCACCACCCACTAAGCTTTCTATAAGCTTATGCACGATAGATGCGTGCAGGCGGCGTTAGGTTGCAGAAGCGTTGAGCTTGGAGCATGCAGCGGACCTCTAGAGCTTTGATTTTCGATATATGTATTTCCCTTTCAACATTGTATTCAAATGATTATATTAGTGGATATGTGATGATGATGTTGTCTTTGTGAATTGGGTAAACTTGTGGTTATGCTTCTTACGAGATAAATGTACGTTGGAAAATCCTCCTTGTAGGATCCTAGGATCGGAATCTGGCGAATGAGCGCTGGGAGCCAAGAATGGGGTACTACGGAGGCTGTCGGCACCGGATTCGGCGATCGGGATTCGTATGAGTCTGATCTCCGAGTTTGGGGAGTGACCAGAGCAATGGTCAAGATCGGCTCAGCCAAACAAGCGGACATTCAAGAAATATTGTCAAAGGGAATCATTAAACAAGATCAATCCGAGTCACGATGAAAGAATGGGGGGAGCTCGGCTGGATCTGTCCAAAACATCTGAAGATGAACAATCGCGCAACAGCTCGGCGGTTCCGATTTAGGCCTCCTTCAACCAACATAACATAGCCTAGGCTTGGCTCGATAGGTATCAGCTCAGTCCATTTCTGGTCGGCTCGTCGAGTTTTGTCGGCCGAGTCGAGTTGAATCTAGTAAGGCACGATGGCATTAACCGCTCAACCACGGTCACATAGTAACTGACGACATCATCACACACGCGTTTCACGCCTAATGGTAGAGATCATGCCTAGATTAACGAACGTCCACTCTAATCAAATGGTATAAATATGAGTCTAACCTAATGGAACAGGTACGTAAAATCTCTCACCCAAAACCCCATGTACACAACTTAGACCCGGATTTTAGGCTTGACTTTGGCATTGGAAGATGCCTGCTCTAGCGAGGGTCTCCATTGTCGTTCATATGTGCAGATGCTCGGATCCAATAGCTAGGCGAGGGTGAACTAGATTTTTGCATCAACAAACGTGATAATAATTTAGGACCTAGTTGTATCTAGGCCAAGATGTTTTAATGCTTTTGGTTTTTTTTTTTTTTTAAGAAAAAAATAGAGTTAAAATAATTTATTTTATTCCTATTTTATATATATATATATATATATATATATATATATATATATAATTTTTTTATTTTAATAAAAAAAAATTTAAATATCTTATTCTCTTAGATGTCAGCATGGCCACAAGTTCAATGCTGACATCTATCACTCACATTAAATAGTGCTGGAGACTTTGAAGATCTTATCTGCTTGGTTGTACTCTTGTCTGTTCCATATTAAATATACCAGCATGGGTACGCCACTTTCCTACAACGGAGTTACTGCGAAACAAATTCCTGTGGGGCCCACCGCGTTCCGTCTATCAGTTTATCCAGCTCATGAAACTGTAATAGATCCGATATTCAAGTGGGCCATACCACAAGAAACAGTGGTACTGAATGCCCACAGAAGTTTTGGATCAGGTTAAACGCCCACCATTGAAAATTTATTGAGGCCCGGAAGTTTTGGATCACGTTGGTATCTTTCTTTTCTCCCATCCCGTTGAAAATCACCTCATCAATGGGTCGGATGGCATTTAAATATCATGATGAGCTCAGGAAGGCTTCAATGGCAAGCGTTTCCGTACCTACTGTTTCCTGTGGCGTGGCCCACGTAGGATTTGAATCTGCCTCATTTTTGGGATCTGATCCTAGCATCAGCTGCTAAAACTGATGGATGGAGTGGATTTTACACGGAAATCCATGATGGCCCAATAGGGTTTGTGTTGCAGGAAACTGAGGTATCCAGTAAGGTCATCTTTTTCAGGAAGTTGTTCATATGCATGCCCTACATAATTGTAGAACAAGACTAGTATAATTTAAAAAATAAAAAAAATAAAATAATAAAATAATAAAATAAAAATAAAAATAAAGTGGCCAAACAGTGGATATATTGTAGATAATAAATAATTCAAGAATAAAAAAGATAAGGCAATTTAACCCCTAATTAATGGGAATTTCTTAGTTGAATTTGGATGGTTGATTGTTTTCCATTTCAACAATCCATTAGATATCCCACGAGTCGGCTAGTTAGAATAACATTACAGCATATCTGATTGTGTGTTACCCATCTCTCGAGTGGGACGGCATAGATGCTACGCGTACAATGTCTGAGTCGCACTCTAAAAACTAACATATCCGGGCTTCATTTAGAGTGCGATAGCGACCCGTACGTCCACATTTTTAGAGAAAGAGAGCGATGGAGCCCTGACCGTGGGGCCCACATTGATGTATGTGTAATATATCCACGCCGTCCATCTGTTTTTCCAGATCATTTTAGGGCAGGAGACAGAAAATGAAGAAGATCCTCAATGAAATGTTTATTTCCCCCATCCAACCTGTTGATAAGGTCACACAGGCGTCGATATTGGGGAAAGAAAAAAAAAAAAACATCAGATTGGCCACCAAGAAGTTTTTAACGGCCAATCACCACTTTTCCTCCATGTGAGATTTGGATTTGCTATGATCTTAAAAAACGGATGGACGGCTTGGAGTGTGGGACCCATGGTCAGGGCTGCCCCTAATTGGCTCCCGAGAGGAGGAGATAAAGAGTAGCCAGGGGTTGCAATGGGTCAATTGGCCCAACCCATTTGTGAGCTGGAAGGTTAGAGCCAAGCTAAATGGGCAACGTCTTAGACATGGTTTATAAAATGTGGCCCATTCAAGTAAATGGTCAGGATTGAGTTGCATCATTGCCAATTCAAATTTCAACCCACCAATATTGCTTATCAATAGGGTAGTCCAGATGACCCCTCACCGTAGTGTTGGCCTTAAAACCCAAAACAAAATTAATAGAACAAGCGTTTATACAACATATACACAATTTTAAGTGGGTCACCCTGGGTCAGATTCATGTTGACATTCTTAGATTGCTAACCCAAACCCAACCTGAATCAGACCATTGCCATGCATCCACAGACATGGAAAGAGGAAAGAGGGATGTTAAACTAGAAAGCAAGACCTCCATAGGCAAAGAGGGATCTGAAATTGGCAAACTGTCCATGCACTGATAGAGATCAACAACATCAAATGAATAAAATACACTCACTCTCGTTAATGCACTTGTGGGTTGGGTCAACCCGACAATTCATTGACCCAACTTAACAGTCGGTAGGTCTAGGTCTAAAACACCTATGGACTGGGTTTCCATCCAAAAGTTTGAACCAGATTTAACATATCAGCTGGGTCTCTAGGTCTTCTCAAAATCAACCCAACCGTTTGTCGATGCACGAGCAGTGGGTTAGCTCTCTCTCTCTCTCTCTCTCACTCGAGGTGGCAGTTCCTGACCCTCTCTTGATGATGTGAAGGTGATTTGGTTTGCAAGTACATTTTCTTGTCTTTTAGTTGCCACTAACCGATATGGCCTAGAATTGAAGATTGGCTAGACACCTTGGAATTACTACTTGTTGGGGAATTAAAGACTCCATGAACGTAGTCCCTGGTGCACCCAAAAATAGTAGTTAATGTGTCTCTTGCTCATTGCTAGCTTAGTCTTGGATGGGTATAGTGTGGTCTGAGAATAGTATATGTGAAAACTTGAAGCCGCTTTGGGTTGAAGAGCTAGAAACTCTCTAACTTAAGATGAATCATAGATAAGATTTGCGACTGAAGATTTTATATAAAGACTTCGGTGATGGTGATGGAAAGAGTTAGACATCTTCTACCGTCTGAGCTTGTGTATGGTCTCTATTTCATGAGATTTAGGATTTGTTGAGATTCTCAATGTTCCAAAAGACCTTATATTAATTGACCAGCCAATTAATGACAACTTCATAAATCAATATTATACCATTACTCGTCCAAATCACCAATGTTCACACCTATGATGCGTTTGGAGGAGATATTAGCTACAATAAAAAGAAGGAAAGAAAGACAAATGTAGTATGCCAATGATCTAACAATATATGAAATATTAATAACTAATAAGCTACCACTCACTCAAATCACCACTAAGGAGATCCCAATATCTCAACCTAAGGTGAGTTTAAGGCGATGGTAGCTTCTAAAAATGGAAGAACAAATGCAGTATGCAAATGACGAAAAAAAAAAAAGAAGGTAAAAATAGCTCAAGCAAGAGTTGACTTCTAATATACCAGTGTTGAGATGTGGAGCCATATCTGGGGGCCGCTCGACCAGTCGAGTGCCCTGCTCGACCGGTCCAGTGGCCCACTCGACTAGTCGTGGACTGGCTCGACTCAAAGTCCAGCAAGCATCAGTTTTTGGGTTCCAAGATGCTCGACCGGTCGTGGTCCATACTCGACCGATCGAGCAGCCTGCTCGACCAGTCGAGGTTACACAGATTCGTTTCTGAATTTGATGCGGACTGTGGATTTTTGAGTCGGTTTTCGCAAGGGTGCGAAAGAAAAGTTGCCTAAACTATAAATAGGTGTCCCTAGGG
Source organism: Magnolia officinalis (assembly GCA_021015155.1). NCBI lineage: Eukaryota > Viridiplantae > Streptophyta > Magnoliopsida > Magnoliales > Magnoliaceae > Magnolia > Magnolia officinalis. The sequence continues at coordinate 77,475,240 of JAJHSJ010000001.1, forward strand.
CTTTTCTAGGGTATGGGAAATAATTATAAGGTGTGGGCAAAGGGTTTTCTATATACTTCCAAGGGAGAGATTAGTATACTGTCTTGTAATCTTCATTTTTCTTCATAGTGGAAGTTTGCATCCGTGGTTTTTTTACCTTTGTTAGGGTTTTTCCGCGTATATCTTGTTTTGTGGTTTGTGTGGAATGTTTTGATTCTTTTTTCTAGTTTATATTTCTTCTTGTTTATCGTTTGTGGGTGAGACCTAAGATTGGATCTCGGTTCACTGCGTTATTGGCGTGCTACGCAACAACTGGTATCAGAGCTATTGGTTTAGTTCTATTAGGAGTGATGACAGAAGAAGAGAAGACTAGAATTGAGAAGTTTGATGGTTCAAACTTTGCCTTCTGGAAGATACAGATGGAGGATTATCTGTATCAGAAAGACCTTTATATTCCTCTATCTGTATGAAAAACCAAAAAAGATAGAGGAAAAGAGAAGAAACCAAAAAAGATGACATATGATGAATGGTTTTTATTGGATCAGAAGGCTTTAGGAACGATCCGACTCTCTTTGTCTAAGAGCATCACCTTCAATATATCCAAGATGAAAACCACAAAAGAATTAATGGAAGCCCTAGCCACCATGTATGAAAAACCCTCAGCGTCCAACAAGGTTCATCTTATGTTGTTCAACATGAAGATGTCAGATGGTGGGAGCGTGGCTGATCATCTAAACGAGTTCAATACAGTCACGAGCCAGTTGGAATCCATTGGCATTGTTTTTTAGGATGAGGTCAGGGCGTTATTGATCTTGTCCAGTTTACTAGACAGTTGGGATGGTCTAGTGATTGCTGTGAGCAATTCTTCAGGGTCGACAAAGCTGAAATTTGATGATGTGACCGGTCTAATTCTGAGCGAAGAATCTAGAAGAAAGGCATCAGGAGTTTCAGGGGATTCAGGGAATGCTCTAAATGTTGAAGGAAGAGGAAGATCGCTGAACAAAGGAGGTAATAAACACAGACGTTCTAAGTTGAGGAAGAAGTCCAAGGGACCGAAAGACAAAGACAGGTGTTGGCATTGCGGAAAAAAGGGGCATATGAAACGTGATTACAGGACACTTAAGAAACAAGAAAAAAGCTCTCAAGGTGGGAAGGATTCAGTGAATCTATCTGAGGAGAGTGACACAGAGGCGTTGATCTTGTCTCTTGATACGAGGAATGAGTCTTGGGTTATAGACTCGGGTGCTTCGTTTCATGCCACTTCATGTAATGAAGTTCTGCATAATTATGTATCAGGTGACTTCGAGAGAGTTTACCTGTGTGATGATGAGTCGTGCAGTATTGTTGGAAAGGGAGACGTTTATATAAATCAGAAAGACGAAACGGCTTTGAAATTGAAGGTTGTCAGACATGTACCGAGTTTGAAATGAAACTTGATCTCGGTAGGGCAGTTGGCCGATACCGGATATGTGACAACCTTCACTAGTGATTTCTGGAAGATCACAAAAGGTGTCTTGGTGATATCTCAAGACAAAAAGGAAGGTACTTTGTACATGACTTAAGGATCGTATAGTTCACTCGTAGTCACATCAACTGGAGTGAATGGGCAGTTATAGCATTAGAGGTTGGGACATATGAGTGAGAAGGGGATAAAAGTGTTATTGTCAAAAGGGAAGCTAACAGGCTGAAGTCTATTGACTTGAAATTTTACAAGGACTGCGTGTATGGCAAGCAGAAAAAGTAAGTTTCAAGAAGACAGGACGCACTCCAAAAATGCATCTGTTGGAGCTTGTACACACTGATGTGTGGAGACCGGCACAGGTATCATCTCTTGGTGGTTCACGTTATTTTGTTTCCGTTATTGATGATGCTAGTAGAAAACTGTAGATTTATTTCTTAAAGCACAAATCTGATATATTTGATGTATTTAAGAAGTAGAAAGTAATGGTAGAAAATGAGACAGGTAAAACAGTAAAATGTCCCAGATCTGATAATGGGGGAGAGTACTGTGACAAGAGATTTGAGAAGTATTGTGCAGCAAATGGAATCAAACATCAGAAAATGATTCCAGGGACATCGTAATAGAAAGGTGTGGCTGAGTGCATTAACAGGACCATCCTTGAGCGCGCTAGGAGCATGAGGTTACATGCAGGGTTGCCCAAGACTTTTGGGCAGATGATGTGAATACTGCCGCATATCTCATCAATAGAAGTCCCTCAGCACCATTGGATGGTGGGTTACCAGAAGAAATGTGGACTGGGAAAGAAGTGAACCTTGCACATCTCAGAGTGTTCGGTTGCACTTCATACGTTCACATTGATGTAAAGCACAGAAACAAGCTAGATGCGAAGTCCAGGAGGTGCACGTTTATAGGATACAGCAACATGATTTTGGCTACAGGTTTTGGGATGCAGAAAATAGAAAAATCATCAGAAGCAAGGACGTAATCTTCAATAAAAAAAAGTGATGCATAAGGACAATGTGCTAGAAAATAATGCTAAGAAGAAAGAATTCGTAGAGTTAGAAGAGTTACTGAACACGGGTGTTACAACGCCACAGGATGATCATGCATAGGAGCATTATGAGGTAGAGCCGCATACACTAGTTGTGATGAGGTTTACTCGGGAGAGGAGACCCACGGTCCGATACTCACCCTCCTTACATATCTACTGCTGACAGATAATGGTGAACCAGAGTGTTTTGAAAAGGCATTACAGTCGGATACAAGGGTTAAGTGGGAGCAGGTCATGGATGATGAGATGGACTCTCTTGAGTCTAATCGTACATGGGAGCTAGTCACTCTACCCCAGGGTAAGAAAGCTCTTCATAACAAGTGGGTTTACAGACTGAAGGAGGAGCATGATGGTTCGAAACGGTACAAGGCTAGATTGGTTGTGAAAGGGTTTCAATAAAAGGCAGGTATCGATTTCACTAAAATATTTTCACCTGTGGTGAAAATGTCTACGATTCGTATGGTCTTAAGTATAGTGGCTACAGAGGACTTGCATCTAGAGCAGCTAGATGTTAAGACAGCCTTTCTTCATGGGGACCTTGAAGAAGAGATATACATGCATCAGCCGATAGGATATGTGGCACCAGGAAAGGAGAACAAGGTGTGCAGACTGAAGAAAAGTTTATATGGCTTGAAGCAGGCCCGAAGGCAGTGGTACAAGAAGTTTGACAGTTTCATATCGTGAAATGGTTTTATGAGATGTCATGCAGACCACTGTTGTTATTTGAAGAAGTTTGATACGTCGTACATCATCCTTCTTCTGTACGTTAACGATATGCTTGTGGCCGGTTCAAGCATGAAGGACATCTCAGATCTCAAAAGACAACTGTCTAGAGAATTTGCCATGAAGGATTTAGGAGTTGCAAAACAAATTTTAGGCATGAGGATAAAGCATGACAGGGAAAACAAGAAACTGGTTTTGTCACAAGCAAAGTACATAGCCAAGGTACTTGATCGATTCAATATAGGAGGTGTTAAGCCAATTAGTACTCCATTAGCCAACCACTTCAAGCTTTCTAAGGAGCAAGGTGCAAAGACGCACGAGGAACGGGACTACATGGCTAAAGTCTCATACGCGTCAGCTATTGAGAGTCTCATGTATGCTATGGTGAGCACGAAGTCAGACATTGCTCAAGTAGTGAGAGTTGTTAGCAGGTTGATGAACAATCCCGGGAAGGAACATTGGGAAGCTGTGAAGTGGATCCTCAGATACCTGATAGGTACTATGGATATAGGGTTGTGCTATGATGGATCGAAAATCAAGCTACAAGGCTACGTAGATTCAGATTTAGCAGGAGATATCGACAGCAGAAGAAGCACTACAAGTTATGTCTTTACTCTGGGTAGTGCCGCAGACAGTTGGGTCTCTCAATTATAGAAGATAGTATCTATCAGTACGACGGAAGCAGAATATGTTGCGGCTACAGAAGAATGCAAGGAGATGGTATGGATGCAAGGTTTCATGGAAGAGTTGGGTAAGAAGCAAGCAGATTACAAGTTGTACAGTGACAGTCAGAGTGCAATACACTTGGCTAAGAATTCAGCATTTCATTCAAGAACCAAACATATTGACATCAGATATCACTTCATACGTTCGTTACTGGAAGATGGATCGATTACTCTAGAGAAGATTCATATAAGTGAGAATCCTGCGAATATGCTGACCAAGGCAGTCATACGGGAGAAACTGAAGCTCTGTTTAGCTTTGATTGGTCTTCAGGCTTAAAGATGGGGACATGGTGCACTCCGAATGTAGAAGACGAAGGTTCATGGCGATGTGTCTCCAAGTGGGAGATTGTTGAGATGCGGAGCCATATCTGGGGCCACTCGACTAGTAGAGTGCCCTGTTCGACCAGTCGTGGATTGGCTCGACTCAAAGTCCAGCGAGCATTAGTTTTTGGGTTCCAAGGTGATCGACCGATCGTGGCCCATGCTCGACCGGTTGAGGGGTCCGCTCGACCGGTCGAGCAGCCTGCTTGACCAGTCGAGGTTACGCAGATTCGTTTCCAAATTTGATGTGGACCGCGGATTTTTGAGTCGGTTTTCATAAGGGTATGAAAGGGAAGTTGCCTAAACTATAAATAGGTGTCTCTAGGGCTTTTCTAGGGTATGAGAAATAATTCTAAGGTGTTGGCAAAGGATTTTCTATGTACTTCCAAGGGAGAGGTTAGTATACTGCCTTGTAATCTTCATTTTTCTTCATAGTGGAAGTTTCCATCCGTGGTTTTTTACCCTTGTTGGGGTTTTTCCACGTATATCTTTTCTTGTGGTTTGTGTGGAATGCTTTGATTCTTTTTTTTTAGTTTATATTTCTTCTTGTTTATCGTTTGTGGGTGAGACCCGAGATTGGATCTGGTTCACTGCATTGTTGGCGTGCTGCGAACAACCAGGATTCAAATGTTTGACAAGGTATAGAGTATACAATCAAGGGTTACTCAAACTCTAAGCAGGGGATGTAGGAGAGGGGAGTTATGCAAAATGTGAACAAAAAGATAAATGGACAGTCGGATTGTCACCCTTGCGTGTGGAGATATGGGAGAAGGAAAGCAAAGATAGATGTCGGATTCCAACCCTACTTCGTCGATCTTGAATTATATAGATGGCGCTATCACCCACAAACAAGTGGGCAAGGTGAAATTTCAAATAGGGAAATTAAGCACATCTTGGAAAAGACCATAAATCCAAACCGTAAGGATTGGTCTCTTTGACTAGCCGATGCATTGTAGGCTTACTGTACTGCATATAAAACCTCTATTGGAATGTCTCCTTATAGACTTGTCTATAAGAAAGCTTGCCATTTGCCCGTGGAGTTGGAATATACAACATACTGTGTAAGACTTTACGTGGAATTGCAAAAGGACCTTGTTGTGCATTGAGTATGAAGATCAGATGAATGAAATAGTGTACCTTGTTGGGACGCCATTGATGTAGGCCAGATATCATAGTCTTCCTCTCCTTACACCCTTAAAGAAGTCCTGATGGGATATCTTATTTTTGTTAATGTGTTGGATTGGGGACTCACCCCTGTTTTATAGTTATTGAGGGCAGAGGAGTTTGAAACCCCATCGAAACTCATCTCCCTATTGCTCCACATAAATCTAATAATCCTAGTCCCACTTGGATATTATTTGTGTATTACAGTTCTAGCATTCCACCCCTTACATGATCAAAATGTATCACAACTTAGTAGGGTCCACTGGTACACCGGTCACATTATCCAACCCTTAAGACAATCCAGACTGTTGATCAATAAGGCCCACCTTATAGAATTCTTACATTCTCCCACTTGTGCCACATTGATCAATGTCAATGATTAATCTTTGAAAAATATTTTGAAAACATGTTTAATTTGAAGAAACATCCAAATGGTTAAGCAATGCAATTGTTAGATAATACAAGCAATGTTATGATAATCTAGTCCATCAAGACCGCTAGTATCAGATCGCAGTAGTCATCACAACATTTAATCTAAGCGAAGTGAGACTAAGCGCGATCACAAATACTATCAGTCTTAACAATATAGATCATGAACTAGAAAGTATGGTATAAGGATTACATACGTAGTGTGATGATGTGTGTCTATCCTTAAGAGGTCCTGGAGCTTTTAAATATCTCTAACGAGACACGACTATAGATTCACTTACTCAAAACAGATTGTGCATACTTAAAGAGAAGCAAAAATAAACTTTATATCAAAATCATCAAAACTTTATCAAATGAGATCTCTTCAATATCTAATAAAACACGCCCAAACTCCTACTAACTAAAAACATCTGTGGGATCAATGATTCCCATGGATGTTACATGCTCCTGAAATGGCGTGATAGGGAGCCCTTTAGTGAGTGGATCTGCAATCATCTACTTAGTGCCGATGAACTCCACAGACATTTGACGATTCTAAACTCTTTCCTTTACAACAAAATACTAGATGTCGATATGCCTCGACCTTGATGAATGCTTGTTGTTACTATAAAAGAAAATTTCAGCTAAAATATCGCAAAGGATTCTCAATGATTTCGAGATATTCTCTAGTACCCACAAACCTGAGAAGAAACGTCGTAACCACAATACCTGATTAGTTGCCTTATGATAAGCAATGAATTCAACTTCCATGATGGATAAGGCTACGGTTAACTGTTTCACCCTTTTCCAAGATACAGCCCCACCAACCATCATGAAGATGTAGCCTGAGGTGGACTTATTTGTATCAACGCAGCCAGCATAATCTGCGTCTGAGTATCCAACCAACTCTAAATGATCAAATCTTCTGTATGTGAGTCTAAAGTCCTTTGTTCTTTATAGGTAGCGCAACACCTTCTTTGCAGCAATCCAATGTTGCATTCCTAGATTGGATAGATACTTGCCCAACATTCCAACTGTAAAGGCAAAATCCGCTTGCATGCAGACTTGAACATACATGATGCTCCCTACTATTGACACGTACGAAAAATCCTTCATTCGATTCTTTTTCAAATCATTCTTAAGACACTGGAATTGGCCGAATTTATCACCCTTTACCATGGGCGACTGTCTAGCAACATAGTTTTACATGTTATACCTATCGAGTATCCTATTAATATACGCCCTCTGTGACAGGCTAAGTAGTCTACGTGATCTGTCACGGCAAATCTCAATGTTGATGACATAAGAGGCATCACCAAGGTCCTTCATCTCAAACCTTTGAGATAGGAATTTCTTCGTGTCGCTCAACATCCTAATGTTACTGCTATCCAACAAAATGTCATCAACATACAGGATCAATATAAGAAACTTACTCCTACTAATTTTAATGTAGATACATTCATCTATAGTATTTTCTACAAAACCATATAAGGAAATCATTTAATGAAACTTCAGGTACTATTGTTGTGATGCATGTTTCAACCCATAGATGGACTTCTTCAGTTTACAAACTAGATGTTTTGAGCCATCAACTACAAAACCTTCAGGTTGTAACATATATACGTTCTCATTTAGATCCTCATTGAGAAACGTAGTCTTTATATCCATCTGATGTAGCTCCAAATCCATATGAGCTACAAGAGTCATTATGATCCTAAACGAGTATTTCTTAGATACTGGTGAGAAAGTCTCTCGTTTGTCAACAAGTCTTGCTTTATATCTTTCGACATTACCCTTGGAGTCTCGTTTGGTTTTAAATACCCATTTACAACCAATCAGCTTTATTTCTAAAGGTAACTCAACAAGATTCCATACTTTATTGTCCCTCATGGATTTCAACTCATCATTCATGGCATCGATCTAACAAGAAGGATTAGCACTTTATTTGACTTGTGTAAAGGATTCAGGATCCTTTTCAACCCCTATGTCAAACTCGTGCTTATGCAGATATACGACGTAATCGTCTCGATTCATAGGCCTCCTCTCTCTCTTTCATATCTTCTCAATGGCTCACCATCTTGGGTATGATTTTGATTTTCCTCATCTATGGGTTGTATAAGAGGTTCATCGTGGTGTTCTGCGGTGATTACAGGCTCGACTGCATGATTTATAACCACGTGATCTAGAATGACTGTGACCGAAGCTACAGTCCTTTCTTCCTCGAATACAAAATTCATGATGTTCATGCTCCCACTATTTTCAGTGTCCTCAATGAATCTGGCATTCTCAGTCTCAACAATCCTGATAGAGTGGGAAGGATAGAAGAATTGATAACCTTTTGACATTTCCGGATATCCTATAAAGAAACAACTAACGATTCTGGGATCGAGCTTTCGTTCATGCGGGTTATAAATTTTGGCCTTAACAGGACATCCCCAAACATGTAGATATCGGAGACTTGGTTTTCTCCCATTCCACAAGTCAAAAGGGGTTTTACTTAAAGTCTTGTTGGGGACCCAGTTAAGATATGAATTGTAGTTTTGATTGCATCACCCCATAGAGATTCTGACAATGTCAAATTGCTTACCATACTACGCACCATATTCATAAGGGTGCGGTTGTGCCTTTCAAACACACTATTTTGCTTTGGAGTCTCAAGCATGGTGTACTGGGTGACAATGTCACAATCTACTACGTATCTAGTGAATGGTCCTGGATTGTGACCTGAATCGTCATATCTGTCATTGCATTCACCACCACGGCTATATTTGACGAGGACAAATTTACCACTGTGGACCCCACCTTTTATCCAGCGGTTTTTTTAAAGCAAAACAAACTTAACGTACCAACTTAGACCTTCACGTGCGGACAACCATTTTTAGGATGAAAATACCCCTCCTTCACTGTGTTGCTTTTCCTCTCCCTTTCCACCACTGCTTTCATTGTCATTTCTTTCACCCCTTTCCTCACTCCATTTCTTTCCTCACGCAGAATTAATAGAGAATCTGATCACCCCACAGAGCCCTGCCCGGACAGATTATAGTCCGAGCGGGGGTAGGACGCAATCCACATCTTTCGATAAGGATGTGAGAAAGACAGACGTACGTACAACCATTTTGAGGGGTGTGGTTTCAGTGGATCCCTAACTATGGGCCCACTCTGATGTATGTGACCTAAATCCATGTCGTCCATCCATTTTGAGAGATCATTTTATATCAGGACAACAAAAATGAAGAACATATAATTCTTAGGTGGACTACACCATTGGAAATAGCGGTGATTGAATATCCACCATAAAATCATCTTGGGGGCCACTGGAATGTTTATTTACCGTCCAACCTGTTGAAAAGATCACAAGGACCTATATTAAGGAAGTATACAAATATCAGCTTGATCTAAAACATTTGTGGCCCACAAGAAGTTTTTAATGGTCAATCACCACTGTTTCCCATGGTGTAACCCACTTGAGATTTTTGGTTTTAGGATCATAATCTAAAATGAACTGTAAAAACGTATGAACGGCGTGGATGTAAGTCACATAGATAAAGGTGTGCCCCACATTCAGGGATCCACCCACATTGGTGGATTCGCGCCCGATTTTCAGCATCTCAACCGCGCGCATGGCCATTTCCAGGACAGCCAGAACCTTTGATCCAGTGGGCTACAATAAAAGAACTATAGCTAGAAAATAATGGTTGATTTTATCAGCCTTTGAATTTTGTATTGCTGGCCTTGAAATGAACGGCTTTTTTTTTTTTAAAGACTTACCAGAAGGTTGGCAGAATGGGACCGATACGAATGTGAAATTGCCATTTTTGTTGGCTACGGCAATTCCACATTGTGACCCACCAAATTGATGGTTGTGGTTAAACTAGATCCATGCAATGTGTACAACGTAGATAAGAATGGTTTTTTTTTTAAGTCATAAAATTTTTTGTAGCTCTCAGTGGGTGTTTCTCTCTCTCTCTCTCTCTCTCTCTCTAAATGCTTTTTGCAAAATAATTTTTAAAATAATTTAAAAAGAAATTGTCTACTTTCCCCCATTTATTTTCCAAGCTTCCAAACGCTCGTTATTCAATTTAAGCCAGTTACATTAGATACGGCATTGGATTTCTAGTTTCGCACGCCGAAAAAATCTAACTACTTAGGGCAAGCTTTGGAACACGGGATTCAGTGGTACTGGAGTACATTAGATGGAACACCTTTATTACATAATGATAATATGTCTATGAAATAAAATTGTATTTTGACCATTCAATCAGCCATTTGGGATCAATTTTTTCTCTGAGAAAAACAACGTTTGATGTGAAACCAATGTTTGATGACCGTTGGAATTATAATCAAAAAATCAGATTACATAGCTAATGTAGGTCACCTGTATTCACAAATTACCCAAGTATCACATGTAAAAGGCACGTATCTATGGAACGTGTTAATGTCAATTCAATCAAACTAGGCCACATGTGTAAGTAAAGGCCTGAATTGGTTCTTCGTGTGAGAGTAAGATACACCAGTACACCAAAATTTGCTCGACTCAGAGGTTTTGATTGAATCATTGGTGTCTCCTCGTGTGGAGATGGATAGATTAGAGACTAGACCGGAATTTAGTAATCTCAACCATCGGTTTGCACTCTGTTTAAGTGATTTGTGAAATGCTAGGGGTTAGCCCTTCCGAATAAGTTATTTTTGCCTTGTGACAATAGACGTGAGTCAATGGTCTTAAGAAATTTTTTTCTTTCACCGTCTTGTTTGTATATATGCCCCGCTGATTTTCTAGTTTGCCCCGCTCAATTTCATGTTTGCCCTACTCAATTTCATGTTTCTCCGGCTAAATTTCATGTTTCCCCCGCTGAAATTCAAGTTTCTCCGCTCAATTTCAAGTTTACCCCGCTCAATTTCATGTTTACCCCGCTCAATTTCCAGTTTGCCCTACTCAATTTCATGTTTGTCTCGTTCAATTTTCAGTTTGCGCTACTGATTTTCTAATTTCCTCCGTTGAATTTCTAGTTTGCCCCACTCAATTTCATGCTTGCCCCTCTCAAATTCCAGTTTGCCCCGCTCAATTTGCAGTTTGCCCCGCTCAATTTCATCTTTGCCTCGCTCAATTTCATGTTTGCCTCACTCAAATTTCAGTTTGCCCCACTCAAATTTGAGTTTGCCGCGCTGAATTTCATGTTTGCCCCACTCAAATTTCAGTTTTCCCAGCTGAATTTCATGCTTGCCCCACTCAATTTCATGTTTGCCCCATTCAAATTTTAGTTTGCCCCACTTAATTTCATGCTTGCCCCGCTCAAATATCAGTTTGCCCCACTCAATTTCATATTTGCCCTGCTTAATTTCATGCTTACCCGACTGAATTTCATGCTTGCCCCGCTTAACTTTCAGTTTGCCCCGCTCAATTTCATGTTTGCCCTGCTCAATTTCATGTTGGCCCCACTCAATTTTTAGTTTTCGCCGCTCAATTTCATGTTTCCCCCGCTGAAGAGATTCTCAAAGAGAAAATAACCAAGCTGCCCTCCTAGAATGCCTCTAGCGATGGAATTCGGTTAGTAGAGAAGGATAAACTCTTTATAACAGATGACCTACAATTGAAGAAAATTGTACGAGGTTTACAGTTATCTTGTAGTGCAGAAAAATTCCAAGTCTTAGTGGCTTTTCAGTCCGAGTTCTTTCTCTAATCACGATAGCCTTAGGAGGATTGATCCGAGGGATGGGTTGATTGTAAAAGGGCTGATTAAAACTATATTGGGTTATCTTGCTGCTCCTCAAATAATTATGCCAGTAAAAGAGAGGCGCAAGACTGCATTCCTTTGGCCTTTGGTTTTAAATTAAGCTTGGTGTTCAACCAAAAACCCACTCAATTTCCAATTCGCCCCACTGAATTTGATGTACGATCCGCTCAATTTCATGTTAGGCTCGCTCTATTTTCAATTTTCCTTGCTCCCTCTCATTCTAGGCTCGCTCAATTTTCAGTTTTCCTCGCTCCCTCTCATGATAGGCTCGCTCAATTTTCAGTTTTCCTCGCTCCCTCTCATGCTAGGCTCGCTCTATTTTTAGTTTTCCTTGCTCCCACTCATGCTAGGCTCGCTCAATTTTCATTTTCCCTTGCTCAATTTCAGGCTACTTAGATAATATTGATAGTATTTGATCCTCTCTGATGCAATAGATCCTTGTTGCATCATAAAAGCGTGAATGCTCACTAAGGTACCCATGAAACAATCCCTATGTACTGTAAATTCTTTTCATTGGCTTGACGTATCCCTTCTTTCACTTCTAAAGAAATTATTGTCTTTCATTAGATATTGGAGATTGGATTGACAAACACAATAACCACCATTCAAAACACATCAACCAAAGAGAACTCTTCTCAAAGGCTATCTTGAAATGATGTTTATTTGTCACTAACTTGTGCTGGTGTAAGGTATTTGGCTTTTAGGGCCTGTTTGGATACCCCAAAATAAGTTACTTTGTATACCTACAGCAGTAGATAAGTAGCTTATTCGATCAAGATAAGTAAGCTCGATTTAAGATCAATTATGAGTAACTTTTTTACTTAAAGTTACTTAATCACTTCAGCGCAAATAACATGAAATTGAGCAAGTACGGATAAAATGGAATAAACCTCAACTAATATTCAGCGTGGCAAACATGAAATTGATTAAGGCAAACATCGGATTCAACGAGGCAAACGTGCACTTCAATGAGGCAAACTAGAAATTGAGCAAGGGAAACATGAAATTGAGTGAGGAAAGTTCAAATTTGAGCAACAGAAAACAAACAATCAAGTGAGGGAAGCATGAAAATTCAGCGACACAACCTATAAATTGAACAAGGCAAACTAGAAACAGCGAGAGAAGAGGGAAAGTTCAGCGAGACAAACTAGAAATAGGGCGAGGCAAACTAGAAATTGAGTGAGGGAAAAATGAAATCAATCGAGGGAAGTTCGAATTTGAGCGAGGCAAAAGAAATAACTGAGCGAGGGAAGCATGGAAATTTAGCGACGCAACCTAGATTTTAAATGAGGCAAACTAGAAATTCAGCGAGGGAAGAGTAAAAATTGAGCGAGGTAAACTATATATTGAGCGAGGCAAACTGAAAGTTGAGCAAGGAAAGCTGAAATTGAGCGTGGCAAACTGAAAATTGAGCGTGGCAAGCTAGAAATTGAGCAATGCAAACATGATATTGAGTGAGACAAAAATTAAATTCATCAAGGCGAACATGAAATTTATCAATGCAAACATTAAATTGAGCGAGCCTAGCATGAAAGTGAGCTGGGCAAACATTAAATTAAGCGAAAATACCCCTCCTTTTTCACTGCCCTTTCCACTGCCTTTTCTTTCACCTCCTTTCCTCACTCCGTTTTTAGTAAAAAAGATTTTAAAAAATTCCATTTTCTGGGCCCCCCTTCCTTATTAGCATTTTGTCTTCTTCTGAAAATAGTCGGTCCAGTGAAGAAAGCATGCACCATAGGTATATTTTAAACTCAGTTGGGCCCACATTGAATATATGTAGTATATCCACACCGTCCATTCGTTTTTCCATCTAATTTAAGGAGTTAGGCCCCAAATTGAAGCATATCAAAAGATCAAGTGGATTATACCACGGGAAACAGTGGGGATAATGATTTCCACCGTTGAAACCATAGTAGGCCCAACAGTGATGTTTGTTTGTTATCAAACCTGTTCATAAGATCATACAGACATGGATTAATAGAAAACACAATTATAAGCATGATCCAAAACTTCTGTGGCCCTAAGAAATGATCAACAATAAAAATTCAATTCAAAGTTTTCATGTGGTGTGGTCCATTTGAACATTGGATACGTTTAAATTTTTGGGCTCAAGTTTGCCCCGCTGATTTTCATGTTTTTCCCACAGAGTTTTTAGTTTGCCCCACTGAATTTGATGTTTCCCCGCTGATTTTCTAGTTTGCCCCGCTAAATTTCATGTTTGCCCCATTGATTTACTAGTTTGCCCCGCTCAATTTCTAGTTTGCCCCGCTCAATTTCATGTTTCCCCCGCTAAATTTCATGTTTGCCCCTCTCAATTTTCAATTTTTTCCGCTGAATTTCATGTTTCCCCCACTGAATTTCATGATTTGCCCTGCTGAATTTCATGTTTCCCCGCTAAAAATCAAGTTTGCCCTGATCAATTTCATGTTTTCCCCGCTGAATTTCATGTTTCCCCCGCTCAATGTCTAGGTTCCCTCCCTCAATTTCTAGCTTGCCTCGCTGAACTTTTATGCTTGTCATGCTCAATTTTCATGCTTGCCTTACACAATTCCATGATAGACAGCGTCGCTGAATTTAGCGAGCACCACATGAAGTCATTCGTATCTTTGAAGCCCTGATCCATATAAGCTTAATTCATTACTTACTCTTTATTTCCTAAAGAGCAATATCATTCTCATCTATTATGGAACGTGAGTACTCGGTCCTCTATTATTTAATCGAGTTCTGTATTATGACAAGTTTACACGTACAATTTTCAGTTTGCCTCGCTGAATTTCTTCTAGATATCTATTCACCAAGGCTAGAGAATCAGAGACTGACATTGTATTCTGCGTTTCGAAGATGAGCCAAGTGTCGGAACTATGCGTATCCGTGGCAACTACCTTAATTCTAAACTGCCAAATAGTGGAACTTTCCTAAGTTTTGCCTATTAGTTGTATGTTTCAGTTGTAGAGGCAAGGAATGATATTAACCTACCATTGATTAATAACAAAATTTGAAAATTTTCATATACTAAAGTTGATTAGCTAATTTCCATCCTTTTAGACTTCTACGGACCGATATGACTACAAGTAAATGTCCTAAAATCCTGTTTGAGGTTCGATTGATCTTGTTTTGAACTTCATTAGTGATGCAAGAAAGTTTGGTTATCCAATGGGATACCACGTGTAGTCCCTTAGCTGGTAGATTGAAGAGCACGAGGATTTCATGTTTGCCCCGCTTAATTTCATGTTTGCCCTGCTGAATTTCTAGTTTGCCCCACTGAATTTCAAGTTTGCCCCACTGAATTTCATGTTTGTCCCGCTGAATTCAAGGTTCCTCCGCTGAATTTTATGTTTGCCCCGCTGAATTTCATGCTTTCCCCACTGTATTTCAAGTTTGCCCCGCTCAATTTCATGTTTGCCCCATTGAATTTCATGTTTGCCCCGCCGAAATTCATGTTTACCTCACTGAATTTCTAGGTTGCCTCGCTCAATTTGTAGTTTGACTCGCTCAATTTTTAGGTTGCCTTGCTCAATTTGTAGTTTGCCTCACTCAATTCCTATGTTGCCTCGCTCAATTCCTAGTTGCCTCGCTGAATTTCTAGGTTGTCTCGCTGAATTTGAAGTTTACCTCACTAAATTTGTAGTTTGCCTCATTAAATTCCTAGGTTGCCTCACTGAATTTCAAGGTTCCCTCGCTGAATTTCTAGATTGCCTCGCGCAATTCCTAGGTTGCCTCGCTCAATTTGTAGTTTGCCTTGCTGAATTTCTACGTTGCCTAGCTCAATACCTAGGTTGCCTCGCTCAATTCCTAGGTTGCCTCACTAAATTTCTAAGTTCCCTCACTAAATTTCTAGGTTCCCTCGCTTAATTTATAGTTTGCCTCGCTAAATTCATAGGTTGCCTCGCTCATTTCCCAGTTTGCCCCGCTGAATTTCTACGTTGCCTCGCTCAATTTGTAGTTTGCCTCGCTCAATTCCTAGGTTGCCTCGCTCAATTTGTATTTTGCCTCGCTCAATTCAAGGTTCCCTCGCTCAATTCTTAGGTTGCCTCGCTCAATTTCTACATTGTCTCACTCAAGTCCTAGGTTGCCTCGCTCAATTCTAAAAAAGGCATTCCAAAGTTAAAGTAATAATCACTATTCACAAAGACAGGTTTTCATCATATAGCCAAATCTTTATGACGGACATAGTTGAGCTAGCAGAAAAAAGGATTCAGAATATTGGCAAGACAACCATACATTCTTGTTTTGATACTAATCCAAATGGTAACACATCAGCCATTTTCTCAAATACAAGAGGTTCTCATGAGTTGAATTCTTTTCTGTAGAAAATCAAGCAATAAAAGCCATCTTCGAATGAAAGTTAGTGCCTTAAGTTCTGGCGAGCCATGAAAATGAAGGTCATTCGGTTGTTCTGTAAAGCCAACAACACTATCTCATCTAAAGAACTGCATCTTTTTATTTTATTTATTATTATTTTTACCTTCTTTCCATTAGGTCATGTTTGGAAACCATGGATTCAGTGCCAAATAGCAAAAAAAAAAAATAGATTTCCTTTGATGTGACTATTTGTTTTGTTTTTTTATTACACCTAGATCCATAGCTCAACTTGCAAACTGAGTGGAGATACCTCGTTTCAACACTTGAGGTCTTGGCATCGATCCCTAGCGGGGGTGGCTAACATGGAGTGTGTGTACTAACATGGGTGTGTACTAACAAGCTAACCCAAAAAAAAAAAAACAAAAAAAAAAACTATTTGTTTTGTTTGGATAAAAAGGTAACTAAGGCTATGATTCTAATCCGTAGCCATAGGGGCCGCCAGATAGGCGTGGCCCTGCCGGACAGGGCAGCAAGTGGCGGGGGCGTAGCCAGTTCGGTGAGCCCGCCCCGATTCGGATCTATAGCTACGGATTATGTTATATTTGGCTACGGTTATTATCCGTAGTGATAGAGGGCTGCCAAATCCGTAGCCATAGACTGGCTTACTTAAAATGCAGGGGTATTTTCATCCTCAAATTCGTTGTCTGCATGTGCTAGTCTAAGTTGGTAACTTAAGTTTGTATTGCTTCATAAAAACCACTGGATAAAAGGTGGGTTCCACAGTGGTAAATTTCTCTATTTGACGACCTTAATCTTCTTGTTGAGTTGATTTTCAACTTCAACCTTATAGATTTTAAAACATCCTAGGCATCTGATTTTTTTACTAATAATAATACCCGAAACGAGAGTAGTCGTCTATAAAGGTGATAAAATATTTGTGTCCACTTTAAGATGCTATAGGGAATGACCCACAGATGTCTATATGTATCACCTCTAAGAGTCCTACACTCCTTATTGCACCTTTTTTATGGTTGTAATCTGCTTACCTTTAATACAATCAATACATACTTTATAGTCGAAAAAGTCTAGAGAATGAAGAATCCCTTCTCGCATAAGCTTATCCAATCTCTCATAAGATATATGGCATAATCACATATACTACAACATGGAGGAATTTTCATAGTCTAATCTTCATCTAGATCCTACTTTATTTCCACATAAGTCATTTACATTATAGACGTGTGAGGTATTCAAGTCTAATTAGTATAGGTTGTTTACCATAGATCCAATGCCAACTTTAATTAAATCATAATAAATACTCAATCTTTTATTCTCAAATTGAAAAAATAAATGACTTGACCCTATCCTAAGTCTACAGACTCTGACTGCCTGCACATCAACTTTAACGTCATTGCCTATGTATACTGAGCGTTCCTAATTAGTTGGTGGCCTACTCTGTAGCAAGTCCTGCATACAAGTACATATATGAATAGTTGTTCCCGAATCTATCGACACATCAGTTAGATTGGATTCAAAACAGACCAGAATTGTATTATTACCCTTCCTTATAAGTCATTGCTTGTACTTTATGTATTCTTTCTTTTGATGGCCCGGCTTTAGACAAAAGAAGCAGTTATTCCTTTTAGCCCGCTTATGTCTCGATCCAATCTCAAGTTGATTGCCAACTAGAGAACCTGGAGGACAGGAGGACTTGACGATCCCTTATTAGAATCATGTTTCATTTTTCTGTTTTTATTATATCCAGGTCCATGTCCTGAGGTCACAAGATTAATATTATAATTGTTTTCAAAGGATTTTGAAGGTTTAAATATATTTTTTAGAGTAATGTCCAAATGTAAGCATCCCAGGACTGTCTCTATGGACTCTTTCCGTTGAATATAATCGGACCCGGTTAGGATGGGAACTTGATATGTTTAAGTTGAAATTGTAACTTATTGCAAAATATACTCACATTAGCAGATTGTTTACATAAAATAATTCATGAATAAAACTGAATATCAGGCAAAATTTTATCATTTCAATTGATTAGGGCCTTTTATTGAACTACCCAGGATGAAAATGGGCCCAACCATCCAATCCTTGCGAGAATCGGTTACATCATCATCACTCCTCCTGTGGGAGGTAATCATAACATACAAGTGACTCTCCTGATCATGAAGCTAAGCGATGACAATTATGTAAATCTAAGACACTCAACACATGCGGGTAGGATGAGTCTTTCAGCTTTACATCACCAGCACCATTTACTCCACCTTGTTCATGCCCCTGCCAAATGGGGATCGTTTGTGTTTTCATCATGGTTTGCATTGGACATAAATGCAACTACATGCAATCCATAAACTGAATCCCAATATCACAAGTCTGGACCCGTAAAATTTTCTCTGATTAATGTCACTATGGTGGCTAACACAATCGAATCCAATATCACAGATATGGACTTAGGATTGCAATTTTAATCCTACCCTCAACGGATTAAATATTAATTAGTCTGATTTGGCCCACAAGGCGGTTGGTATTGATCGTTGGAAAAAAAAAATGAGGACCCTTAAAGAGAAACAGACGGGTATGTTTCACCTTCCTCATTCTAACGGTTTATATCAACTCCTAAAAGATGAGTAATGGGCCCACAATTAAGCCGAATCAAGATTCTGTATGATCTGGTCATCATCAATGATCAGTACACATCCGGCCCCTTAACATTCAAAGGATGACAATATAGATAGAACGTTTACCTAAATCAGATGGACATTCAAGTCCTTGTTAGGGTCTATGAAATGGACGACTCGGATCTAATACTTTTAGTGTCCACACAATTGAAAGTCTAGATGTTCAAGTGTTCTCCTAGCGAATAAACAAATTTTATGCTCATTTCAATCTAAACAGACGGTTCAGATATAACGAAATGGATCCCAAAATTGACCCCAAAGGGAAGTCCCCAAACATTATATGTGCATTCAACATGCCCTAAGTTGGGTTAAAATGATATGGGCCTAGAATAGGAGCTTCATCTGGTCAACCACCAAGCCTTAATTAGGCCCAAATTAACTGGAGTGTGCCCATAAAATATCAAATGAATGTGAACTAAATCTAGTCAAGACACTTACAAGATGGGCGGTCTTGATTGAGTATATAGTTTAATTCAAATGGATGAATAGATCTTATATAAGGTCCATAATATGGTGTGTCCACACCCTTGATTGCCCACCTAGTGAATGGTCCATATGGTATCCTCATAATAGATGACTGGATAGCTTCCGCAAGGTAGGTGGCCCACTCGATGATCTGAAGTGGGAGCAGTCCCACCTGACAGCCCAACGGCTATGGCCCATGACCAAAACTAAACCCAAAAAATCATTCAAGCACAGGCATGAATAAAGGGAATAGAACCCCTAAAGAGGCTTTCACTACCCAATTATATAGGGCGAAAATCTGGCGCCGCTGAAGCAGAAAGGGAGATCCCAGAAGGGGCTTTTCCCACCATTGGCTAGAGGAATGAAATCAGACGCCGGTGTCTCAAGACAAGACGAAGATGAAGAGAAGAAGCAGATTGTACTCCTTTCTTCCCGATCCATCATCTTCATCGCCTCCACACGCTCTGATAATTGGTGGCCGGAATCAATGGCTGTCACATGCAGCCAACTGATTGCAGAGGTATAAGCGACAAGGTTAGGGATCAACTGATTTCAACATGTAGGAGATGCATTCCTAATTGATGTTCATCGATGATTGCATATCATAGAGGGAGTAATGCCTATGGTCGTGGGCATGCCTGCCAGATTCTGACATCGGAAGGAAGAAGAGCAAGGAGAGGCGGCAATGGAATACGATTGAGGTACAATCCACCTCATCGCCTCCCCCTTTTTTTTGAATCCTTAATTCTGATTTGGGTATCGTAACCCTAATTGCTAGATTTAGGGATCGAAAACCCCAATTGATGGATTTAGGGATTGAAAACCCTAATTGTTCGATTTGGGAATTAAAATCCCTAATTCCTTATTTGGGAACCGAAATTCCAATTGTTATATCTGGGAATTAAAATCCTTAACTTTTGTTATTTGGAAATCGAAATCCCCAATTTTTGGAATTAAAATCCCTAATTTCTTATTTGGGAATTAGAATCCCTTAATTGTTGATTTGGGATTCGAAATCCCTAATCGCCTGATTTGGGATTCGAAATCGCTAATTACCTTATTCGGGATTCGTCTGATTTTATCCTCCATACTTGATGCACGATCTCTGATACCAACTGTAAGACTTTATGCGGAATTGCAAAAGGACCTTGTTGTGCATTGAGTATGAAGATCATATGAATGAAATAGCGTACTTTGTTGGGACACCATTGATGTAGGCTAGATGTCGTAGTCTTCCTCTCCTTACACCCTTAGAGAAGCCCTAATGAGAATTATTGCTTCTGTTGATGTGTTAGATTGGAGACCCAGACCTGTTTTATAGTTATAGAGGGCAACGAAGTTTGAAACCCATCGAAACTCCTCTCCCTATGGCTCCACACGAATATGTTAATCCCAGTCCCACTTGGATACCGTTTATGTATTACAATTCTAGCATCCCACCCCTTACACGAATCTATATGGATCAAAACTTAGTGGGGTCCACTAGTACACCAATCACATTATCCAACCCTTTAGACAATCCAAATCATTGATCAATAAGGCTCACCTTACAGAATTCTTACATACTGGGCTATAAAAAATTTAACAAAAAAAATCAACTTCAAGCTTGACAATGCTAGTTCACTTAGTAAATTCCAGCTTTTTGAGTTGGAGGAGATCCCGAATGAAGTATATAACAACACTAGAATTTACAAAGACCGGATGAAGGTATTCCATAATAAGAATATCTTTTGGAAATCGCTTGAGCCATATCATAAAGTTCTTTTGTATAATTCTAGATTCCATCTATTTCTGGGTAAGTTGAGATTCAAATGGACTGGCCCTTTCATTGTTAAAATTGTTTATCTATACGGGACTATTGAGATTGAAAATCCTTCGAATTGTAATGTTTTTAAATTAAATGGACAAAGGTTGAAGCCATTTGTTGAGAAGTTTTCAAAGGACAAGTCTATACCTTTGGAAGATCATGTTTATCAGGATTGATCTCCTAGTCTGATGAAGATCCATTTTAGTAAATTAGGTTGTTTTGTTTCTTTTTCATTTTTTTTTTTTGTTCTGACGACTTAGAGAATCTGCGCACTTATGAGTATTCATCCTCTCAAGTACTCTCTGTCCTCTACTTATTACTTTTCAATTGTTCTCATGTTGCTATTATTTTTCTTTGAATCATCTTTTTCAACATTGGGGACAATGTATCATTTAGGTTGGGGGATGGATTTCATGTGGAAAGTTCTTCTAATCATTTGTCTTGTTTCTATTTTGGGTTAAATCTTTGAAGGAAAAAAATTAGAAGTTTTGAATTATGTGTATGTATGTGATTTGAAAGTAGTCTGAATACTGAAATGTTAAGGCACTTAGTTATATTGAATTTGACAGTTTATATATTGGTATAATTGTAGAAATCAAATAAAAGTTCTTTTCAGTAATATTCTGATGAAAATTTATAAACATTGATTAATCATGAATTTCAAAATTCACATCTAGCTTACACTGCCCGGGTTTAAGTTTGGTATAGTATTTGTTAACCCGATGATTGCTAGAGTGTAAGGAACAAAGCATGTTGAAACTTGGCTATCTTCTCATTTGTTTCTCTAAATAATAATAAATAAATAAAACATAGAAAAAGGGCTACCTATTGTTTTTTTTTTTTAATAGAATATTTTTTTTAAAAAAAAGGAATAGAAAAAGAAAGAAGAGTCTTTTTAAAAAGAAAAATAATTGATATTCTAACTCTATAGAAAAAAGAGTGAAAAGAAGAATGAAAAGTGTAAAATCCGTCAATGTGATAAAAAATGAGACTAAGTTGGAATGTCTACTGGATAGCTAGCAAGGTTTTGACTCAATGTCTTTGGTTGATCCACGTACTTTTGGTGATTGTTGGTGTAATCATTACTATAGAGAATTGATTCCCTAGTTAGTGTTTAAGTTTAGAATTCACTTAGTACCGCATGGTATTCAATGTTTGGAATTCTTCCACTAGTTAATTAGTGTTTTGAACTTGTAATTGATTGTATACTAAGTGTATTGGGATCTAGGCTGAAAATTAAACTGACACTATTCACAAAGCTTTGTACCTTGGAATTTGGTTATTTTGATAACTTAATGTTACATGAATATACAAAGTCTGTCCTTTAAGGATGTTTTTTTGAAGTCTTTGATTTTGAAATATTTTCCCATGTTTTGCTCGGGACTAGTAATATACCAGTTGGGGTGTGTGATAAGTACTAAATATTACATATTTATCCCCAATTTTATATCCATTTCTCTTGCATTTGAATGGTAAATTGGCATGATTAAGTGATTTTTCAATATACAGAAGAATTTGAAAGTTCAAGAGAATTCGAGCTATTTGTTAATAATTAAAGTCCAAAAGAGATATGAAGATGGAGTATGAAGTGATGAGAAAACGAAGTTTAAAGATGATGACGAATCAAGTACTTCAGATGAAGGAAGACCGCCAATTAAGAGCTAACAATTCAGAAGAATCAGTTCGGGAAAACCGGTCTTCGGGTATCTAGGCACGGTTTATGCCATGATCAATATAGGTGTTCCTAGATCTAGAATTTTTTAATCAATCGATCAGATGCTTTAATCAATCAAGAGACCTTCAATTAGACTCGATTGGAAGTCAATCGATCAAGAGAATTTGGTAAAATTGACAAAACTCTCTGGATACTTTTTGACACATTTGATTCGAACAAAGGTGGAGATCAATCGATCAAGAAAATACCTGATTGTTTTAATTTGGTTGATGGACAGTTTTGAGCATCTTAGATTCGATCAACTAGGAGGTTTCGATCAATCGAAGACATCAATCGACGGTGCACGTAAAGTTGCGCAAGTGTGTAAGTTTCAAAGTCGGTGGAAGCAAAAGCTATTTAAGGAGGTCTTAACTTCCTCTATAAAAGGTTCCAGAGCTGGAAGCTACAAAGGGAGATTCCAGATGGTTTGGTGATATCGCCAAGAAAAGCATTCTTCAACCGTCGATATCATCAATCAGGATAAGGAGAGTCCTCAAGTAGCAAAGGCATCTTTGGAGCATGTTCAACTTTAAAAATTCCTTGAGTCCTATAGCATTCTCACATAAACAAAACATGGCTAGCAGATAACTATTTTGTTATTGTAGAAAGCGATCAGTTCTTCCGATCTTGTTCCGGCGGTGTCTTTCTCAATTCCAGAAGTTGAGGAGCCTATGTAGAAGAAGTTGTAGAAGAACACCACGGTTCAGGTCCTAACACATGGGGGATTAATTCAGCTGCAATGATCATGAATCAATGGAAGGGAAGAATGAGACCATAATAGTGAAGTAACCCCCGACTGAGACCTAGATGGCAACCTAACCGCAGAAGAGAAAGTGAACACCCCCAGAGCTAGAACACAGGCGCCGACCTCTCCGCCACCGGCACAAGTGAATAAGAGAAGATCACGTCTCCTAAGGTGGCGGTATTACCATCTACAGGTCAAGTCACGAGATCTCAAGTGCAAGTACTTAACGCCGTGAATCAACAAATTCGAGTGATAGACGAAGGTGTTGATTCGACGATCTCTCCTTTTGGGAGTCAACAGAAGCCCCTCCTAATAGATAGGGGCAACATCAGAGGTGCAAGGAGGATTTTCGAGCAGGTCACTGAAATTATATCACTATTGGTTCGGCAGGTCATTCATTTATTCCTCCCTGGTTGAAAAGAAAAATGAGTGAGTCTAGCTACTTCGACTGGCAAGCAGGAAAGAGAGAAGCGAAGGCGGAGCTCGATCTTCTTTAGCTTCTTCTAGTTATTCTTCTCCAACTTTCGATTCTAGTTTATTTTTCAGTTTTTCATTTTAAGATTCTAGCTGTGCTTGGGTAATCTCTTAACCAAGGCCAAGGAGTGAACCTTTTAATGAGTTTTTATTATTAATTCATTTTTAATTCAATGATTATGGTTTTATTGATGAATTGAGATTATTTTGATTGAATTCTTAGTATTGGTAAATGTTTTGATATGTAAAATCCATTAATCTATTGTTAACTCTGGGTACAATAAATGCTTGGAATTCCTTACAATCAATTACTTAATTCTTTATGAGAAATCGATCAATTGAGATTCATAACTTTTGTTGAGAATTATAATTGGTTTACTTGTTTTGTCTTCTGTTCACTCCCCAAGTATAGGGTTGTGATGTAGTAATAAACTCGGTAAGACCGAGGTCGAATCCACAGGGACTGGTCGTCACAATTCAAATTCACAATTCTCCTTAACTAATTCAACAAATAATGTAGCGAATTACTAACACAATTTATGGAAAATAACTATTGGGAATAAGGAAGAAAATTCAATCAGAGAGAGCACTAGGACTTTCGAATCCACCCTTAATTATCCTAACCTTTGTTTTGTCTGTTAATTCACCTTAAATTAGATTGATCAACTTATCTAGAGAAAGCACAATCTGTGTCCTTAATCGGGCATACAGATTGTCTAATTCCTTCAAGCAATGCCATGAATAACATATCCCATGTCCAAATCGGGCATATGGACTATGCAGTTCAGTAAAGCATCCTGTTTCTTCCTCTACAGGAACCTGTTCATGATCAGATACAAGCACCTTGAATAAGCATCCAAACCACATCCATCCATAGACTCAAAAGTTCATAGATGGAGAAGTATAAAATTTAAGACAATCAAGCACACTAGGGAAAGAAACAAATCAATCTTAATTAAAGTAAAATCAACATGGAACAAAGGGTATTCAAATTAGGGGTTTCATCTCAGCCCTAGCTGAGAGATTAGTTACCCATAAACTCCATTAAATAAATGGAAAAATAAAGATAAAAAATCATAAAGGAAAATTCAAACCAATTTCTCTCTCTCTTCTTTCTTCTCTCTCTTCTCTTTCTTCTCTCCCTTGCTGTAGATCTGGAGCTCCTCCTTGGTTCTGAATAATTTTCTCATGTCCAAGACTCCATTTTTATAGTTGCTGGAAAGCTAGATCAGTGGCAGAGTTGTAGCAGGACATGGAATGGAGATTTTCGCAACCATGATCGGTGGGCCCCACCGAAGTGTTTTCTGGAAAATCCACCCCGTCCATTGGATTCAGGACGAAATTTCAGTCAAGAATGGGTGGTTTTGAACGTCCATTAACGCGGCCCAGAGAAGAAAACACGAAGAGATCAGTTTTGAACGTTGCAGGGTAGCCCTTTTGTGGCCTCTGTATCATGCACACGTGTACGCATGGGAGTGGAATATCAGCATGGGTTTGTAGTACTCGCGGCCCTCTACACGATGAATGGATCGGATCATCCGGAAAGGTGGAGTGTGGGGCCCACTGACGTCCGCAAAAACGGCCAGCGGCCGGTTACGCTGACGCAAACGCGGACGCGGCTGCTTCCGCTGTGAAGATGGTGGGGTCCACTGTGATGTGATTTTGAGGAATCCACTCCGTCCATTGGATGGAGGGGAAAATTTCGGTCAGGAATGTGTAGTTTCCACCTCCTGTTGACGAGACCCTCACGTTATCTCTCTCTACCGTTCAACCTGCTTTTGAACGGTTAGATTTCTATAGTCGCTCTTATTTGAAATTCGGCCACCTACACCTTGGTAACAATTACCTCAGACAGAGAATGGACGGATTGGATTGTCCGTTTGGACAATAGGTGGGGCCCATAACTCGTCCGAAACCGCCGGCCTGCGAACGCTGTTTGCGTTTTCGCGGAAGAAGTCGGTCAAACCAAGACATACAAGGCCCACTGTAATGTCTTTGTCAAATCCAATCCATCCATTTGCTGTAGCTTCTAGTTTAAAGGGTTGACACCAAATTTGAAGTACTTCCAGATATCAGGTGGGCCTGAAGTGATGATTTTAGGGGCTGATCTGACCGTTGGGGCACTTCCATAGTGATCCAAGAGCTGAAACTTGATATGTACGGTTAATTTATTTCCCTAATCCCATGTATAAAGTTTTGAGCTGATCAGATAGAGGGAACCATGTGATCTTGCATTCTGGACCCCTTTCGGGCCCCTTTGGCTCGCTTTCCTCAGATCTCAGGCCTGTGAACTCTTCATTATTGGTCCTCTGAGGTTCATCCTGTGCTTCGGTGGCTTTGGATCATCAAACCCATGCTTTTAATCCTCTTTTCAGTCCAACACTCATTATTACATCCTGCAACAAAAATACAATTAAAATATGATGTTTAGGCATTATCATGTACGTAAAATAGGTAATGATCGGGGTTTGATATGCAATATTTGACCCTGATCATCTTCCAACTAGAAGGAACCCTTATTCAATTCAAATTAAGTTATCGATGTTGAATTGATGAATTAGTCATAAGGATTGATTGGAAGTGGATCCCTAACACCTTAGTTTGTGTTTATTGATTGTTTTTAACAATTTTTTATTCTCCCTAAAGGAAAAATCTAGATTCTATTGCTTTTTAGTAGTGCTCTACCCTCTAGTCCTTAGTGGATCTACCTCGGTCTTACCGAGTATATACTACTTTGCAAACCTCTACTTGGGTTAGCATAGTCAGCAATGAACTCCCAAACTGGAATGACTCATGTGGATGGTCTGTGACCTAGAATTCTGAATAAGGGCCTCGTCGATGGAGAAGGAAGTGGTTAGTTACCCTTCTCCGCTCACACACTTATGCGGTTTTTACTTTCCATGATTTTGAAATTTTTGACGATTTACAAAGCTCTAGAGAATTATTACTATCAAGGTTAGAACTAAAACGCCAATTGATGTTGGAACTACAGAGACGCTCTGCTCAATGTCAACCTAAACTTCGAAGAAAAAAATTGAAATAAAATAATCGCAATCATGATTGTGGAGACAAGGCTAATGTCAATCTTGATTGTGGTTTAATGCAAGTAAAGAGAATGTTATTGTTACAAAGTAAATAGAAGAGATGATCAAATTGTTGGGGGCCTTGCACAAAACCTTAGGATCTAGCCCTCTAGAACAAACCAGAATTATGGATAACAGAGCAATGAAAACAATCAATGCATCAATCACACACCACATAAGAGATTTTTATGTGGAAAACCCTCAAAGAGGTAAAAACCACGGGACCTCGTCCAGATCAACAATCCACTATAAAGCAAAACGTTACAACCTTCTTCACTCACGCAGGAGTAGATAAACAATAAGAGAAATAGAGAAAACGGAGAGATCTAACCGATTACGAGGACATAGAAGCGCTGAGATATAGATTGCACAGTGGATAGCCTCCACGAGCAGAACCTCCCTTCTATAAGCTTCCTCTCTCTCTTTCTCTTTCTCTCTCACCTTTGATAGCCCTAAACCCTTTAGCAAATCCCTTGTAAAGCTTTAGGAAACCCTCTTGTTATCCCTAGAAAACCCTAGGCAACCCCTTTTATAGTTTAGGAAACTTCCCTTTCGCATCTCAGTTGCGAAAGGACTCAAATCCGCAGTTTCGCGCAAAATCGCGAAACAAACCGCGTAACCTACGACTAGTCCTGGAAATTCCAGGACTGGTCTTAGCCTCCTTCGACTGGTCGAAGCTCACCTACAACTGGTCGAAGCTCTCCTACGACTGGTTGGAAGATCGCGGAGAAAAATAGTCCGAACTCGCTGGACTTTAAGTCGTACCACGACTCAAACCCACGACTGGTCGAACACCAGCCGATGACCGGTCAAGTAGGGCTCACGACCGGTCAAAGACGAGTCAAAAAACCCATCACAAATATCCCCAATTCCAACTCTGATCGTATGGGATCTGAATCAATGAAAGTGTAGACTTTCTCTTTTTCTCCTTTTTGTTTTATTTTATTTTCCTTCTCATTCTTTCCTTTTTCCTCTCATTTTTGTGGCTTATTTCTCTCTTTACCTTTGCCTCCCCCATCCTCTTCCTCTTTTCGAGTGGGCATAGCCTACGTATATAGTAAAAGTTGAATTCTTGTTGGTTGCCTATTCCTGGAGTATGTGCCTTAGAAAACCAATATAAGCCCTAATACATTGGCCATGTGGATATGACATTATTGATCTTGGTCGTAGATCATGATGACCATGAGTCCCATGTAGACAACTCAACGTACCTTGGTATATAGGGTCATCTTGATCTTAAATGTATACGTTAGTTCAGGCTTGAGTCCTCTTGTAGTCCTTGGAAATAAAGATTAAACTAACAGTCATTAATTGGGGAAAGTTGTAATCCATGAATATCAATATCTTGTATAAACCTGTGAACACTGCAGGAGTGCGCACTCCACTCTCCTTCACCCAAAATGAAAACAAGAAAATGTAAAACTGATTGAGAGAGAGCTTATTTGTTTTTGAAAACCTTTAAGCAACTTTTATACAGGGAACAAGGGGGGTTGGGAAAACTTAGAATAGAGCCTTCATGGGCCACCATGTTGTTTATATCTCTTAAGTCATCTTGACATCTGTAGCTTAGAGAGCAAATAGCCCCGGTTGTTGATGGAAGTTAACTATGTTGGACGTGGGCCAGTGGGGCCCACTGGTGAGCAATCACTAGTGGGTGGGTCCCACGAGCTTTGGCTTCTTACGGCTTTTTTCCTCTTCTGTTATATTTCAAATTCAATTTTGAATTTGATTTATGATAGGAGATAGGGATAAGACCGGATGATATGGCCTTATCCCAATCCCACCCAAACTCTCCTTCTTCTGTTAGGGATGTGATCGGCTCATGTGGCCTTATCACAATCCCACTTAAACTCTCCTTCCTCTGTTATATAAGGAGTGCGCTTCTCTCATGAAATGCAATCGATTCATACGAAACACGGAGAGAATACAGAGAGGAAGAGAGTATCCTATAGTCAGTCCATATTAGTTTGTCCTTAGGACGATCTGATCCATCCATAGCAATCCGAGGCCACTATATACCGTAGGATCAGAGGTGTGAATAGTTCGATCTGCTCCAGTAGTAGATAGGCGGGCTATTGGAGCACTGTTCTTCTGCTTTGTAAGGGTTCCAAATTTCGTGTAGACCGTCAGATCTTGAGGGCTCACCTTCCGCGCTTCCCTATAGTGGTATCAGAGCTATTTAACGGCGGATCTCCGATTATATTCATCTGAAAAAGTAAGTGGCCAATCTTTTCTTTTTGGATTGAATTCCATGTGTTTGGCGGATTATATTTTGCATATATGTTATGATGGACCCAGATGATCATGATTTCATACACCTTATGTACACCAATAGTTATTGTATTGAAATTCATGCGTGTCCATCTCACAAAAAAACATCCATCAATAGTTGTTGTATTCAAATACACCACTTAAAAAGAGGCATGCTCACCTATGCACCTTTGCACACGGGTCATGAATGTCGAATCCGAACGGTCCATAAGATGAGGAATCCTATGAAACCTAAGGAGGTGAATTTTCACGCTGATCTAAGATTCTAGTGGGCCATAGCAAAGAGAAATTCAAATCAAGGAAAGAAACTGTTTGAATTTTTATGGCCCACCAAAGTTTTGGTTCAAAGTAAAAATTGGTACCAAGGGATTTCATGAGATTCTGCTTCATGTGGACCGTTCAAATTTTCAAGACTCATCTAATATGTGTTGTTATAAAAAAAAAAAAAAAAAAAACTGCTGGAAACGTAGTATTGACATGTAACGCACCCAACATCATAATTAATGTACACGTACAGAGCTGTTTGGCTGGTGTACATTATAGTTGTTGTACATGTGCAAATCAGATTGGCATGTGTACATCATTACAGTACATGTTATCTCCAAAACCGTCCATACATCTGCTGTACACGTGTTATGACACAATGATAAAATCTGTCATGCTGGACACCTTAAAAAAAAATAAAATCTGTTACAATACATGTGGCTATACATGTGCTGTACACGTGCTGTACATGTGCTGTACACGTGTGGCTATTGTACACGTTTTGTACACGTGCTGTACACGTATGGCTGTTGTACACGTTTTGTACACGTGTTGTACATGTGGCTATTGTACACATTTTCTACACGTGCTGTACATGTGCTGTACACGTGTGGCTATTGTACACGTTTTGTACACGTGCTGTACACGTATGGCTGTTGTACACGTTTTGTACACGTGCTGTACATGTGGCTATTGTACACGTTTTGTACACGTGCTGTACATGTGGCTGTACACGTGCTGTACACGTACTGTACATATGCTGTACACGTATGGCTGTTGTACACGTTTTGTACACGTGCTGTACATGTGGCTATTGTACACGTTTTGTACACGTGCTGTACATGTGGCTGTACACGTGCTGTACACGTACTATACATATGCTGTATACGTGTGGCTGTTGTACACGTGCTGTACACGTGCTGCGTGTTATATAAAGTGTTGTGATGTGCTATACATGTGTTGTACAGGGAGATATATCTCTCCTGTGCACGTGTTGTACTAGGAGACGTCTCTCCATATAGACGTAAAAGTCCTCCTAATGAGTTGTTGTTCTGGAATACATCTTAGCTACTGTACACATGTTGATAGCTAATTTGCAACTGTCCAGTATACGTGTTGGCTGTGATGTACATGTTTACTCATGTAGCAATGTGGTTTATTCCAACACATTTACACATGTTGGCAGGCTACAACACGTTTACTGTACATTTATTGTAATGGTCCAACACGTCACATCTATATGTTAAAATGTACTTCTGTTGAAAAAGGAATTCACATGTAATCATGCTTAATCTTCAAATCAATGGTATGGCCTACATTCAGATATGTTACAACCTGAATCTGTTATCTTGATTTTTAGATTTGATCATATACATGAGATGATATTTTTATTTTATTTTTTTTAAGATATTGCCTTCACATGTTGATCTAAACCTCATTAGTGATCGAAATGATTATCAACCATGATGATCACTATTGATGAAAGGATCCATCATCAACAATGATCATTAACGGTAATGATCGGATCCATCACTAATGGTCATGATCACAGGTGAAGATTGTACTCTCTTGATATCTTAGCATTTATTTTTCCTTTCTGATGATGATGTTTATATGAGTGAAATAATTAGGCTTGATATGTTTAGATCTAAGCCCTCCTTATTTTTCATTTGAACACAAAGAAAAACTTAGTGCTAGAATCCTCCCTAAAACTAAAGGTTGTGCATAACCTGAGTGGGAGTTAAATGTCTTCCACCAAATGATGTATGCAACCAAATAATTGAAGGTTGCATGTTATGCAATTATAGTTTTATAAAAGTACCAATTTCATCTTAATTTGAGAACTTGATTGTTCTACACCGCCCATTCGGGTATGTGGACTTTCAGATCTCGTTAAGATGTGTTGACTACTTTTATATTATTAAAATTTGTGTAACACGTAGAAATGCTGATGATTAGTGTCAATACCTTAGATCTTAGCTAAGTAGTGATACTCATGCAATGTAGAGATAGCCACCAAAGCGTTGATCGCTGAACAGCTGAAAGGACAACATTTCGACGGCAACAACTACGAAGACTGGTCCCGCGCGGTGCGATGCCTTCTGGACGAGGACGACATATCGCACACACTGGATGGAGCTCAAGAGGAACCCATCTTGGCTGAAAACGGAAATTTACAAGAACATAGGGTTGTGATGACTCGCTACAATAAGTGGCGAAAACAAAATCGTTCAGCCCGTAATGTCCTTCTTAGCACTATACACAAAGAACTCATACCTTCGTATGAAGTGCATGAAACCGCTAAAGGAATCTGGGAAGCACTGAAAGATGCCTATGCGCAGAAGTCAGATGCGAGAGTTAGGGCAATGGAATTAGAATTCCAAGAGTATAGGATGCTTGTCGGCTGCCCCATCAAAGATCATATTCGTAAGATGGAGCAAATGATAGGTGCCCTTAGGAATGTTGGGTGTAAATTGACTGAAAATCAGAAGATTATATCCATGCACCGTTCCTTGCCTGAATCTTGGGCCCAAATCAAAAGAATTCTGAACCATACTGATTCAATCACAACGTTCAGAAACTTTTGTAGCCACTTGGTACGTGAGGTTGAAATGAATGCTATTCAGCCAGGTTCGATTAAGGCCTTCGTAGCAGAGACCCATAAGCGGAAAGCTAACAATAAACGGTCCAAAGCTCGCAAGAAGGCGAAAAAGAATAACCAATAACAGAAGACCACAGCACCTGCTCCAAATCTCAAGAAGGGGAACGGAAAGAAAAAGGAGAAAAAGATAAATGTAGTCTGCTTTGTCTGTGAAAATTCCGGTCATTATGCTCGACAGTGCGCCCATAAAAAGACGGTAATTTCTCAGTCACTAAATACTTTGTTTGTAGGCGTTTGTTCTGAAATCCTTTCCGTTGATACTGTATCTAACGAGTGGATTTTGGATTCAGGCGCAACAAAGCACGTGACAAGTAGTCGTCGAGGACTCGAGGAATTCCGGCATGTAGCCAAGGAGAGTTACAAGCTGTACATGGGCAATAACGCTATTGAAGACGTACAAGGGATTGGCGTTTTCCATCTTCGTACGCGCATAGGGCGAACAATAATACTCCGTGATATTCTATATGCACCGGGGATGCGTCGGAATTTAATTTCTGTTTCTAGGTTATTAGCTGATGGTTTTGATATTCGTTTTTCCGGGACAAGAGTTTCTTTGAGACAAAATAACCTCATCTTTTCTTGGGGTAATTTAATTTCAGATTTATTTATTCTAGACGTAAAATGTGATAATGCACCTCTTGCTTTGTCTGCTATGTCGAATAAAACTGTAGTATCTGAATCTCAAAAATGGCACGCGAGGTTAAGTCACATCGGAAAGGATTGTATGACAAGACTAGTACGTTCTGGTCAGTTAGACTCCTTATCCAAAGTTGATTTGCCATTTTGTGAACATTGTGTGTCCGGGAAGACTTCGAAGAAACCATTTCCCAAAGCGGCTAGGTCAAAGGGCACACTAGAGATAATCCATTCAGATATCTGTGGACCCTTTAATGTACATGCCAGAAACGGATGTCAATACTTTGTCACTTTCATTGACGATTACTCGCGTTATGGATATGTGTATCTCATCTCACACAAATCTGAGGCTTTTGATTGTTTTCTTAAATATAAAGTTGAGGTGGAAAATCAGCTTGAGAAAAAGATTAAAATCCTTCGATCTGATAGAGGTGGCGAGTATACGTCTGAAACGTTTAAATCATATTGCGAAAATGTTGGCATTGTTCGACAGTACACAATAGCTTACACACCACAGCAAAATGGTGTTGCAGAGAGAAGGAATAGGACATTATTGGACATGGTTAGATCGATGATGGCTCAAGCCAATCTCTCTATCACATTCTGGGGAGACGCACTGTTAACAGCCGTCTACGTCCTAAATAAAGTCTCATCCAAATCTATTCCTCAGACTCCATATGAGATGTGGTTTGGGAGGACTCCTTCTCTAGCCAACTTACGCCCTTGGGGATCTTTGGGATATGTTTTGCTACCTACTCCGCATAGAGGTAAACTTGATAGTAAAACCATTGAATGCGTGTTCATTAGGTACCCTATGCATTTAAAGGGATACGTTCTAGTTTATGAGGACCATGGACGATGGATTGAGATAGAATCCCGAGACGTGACCTTCGTTGAAGATAGATACCCAAGCCGAGAGAAGCAAAAGGTTCCAATACAACTTTTTGAAATACCCGATGTATCTCACGAGAGTGGAAATTCTGCTTTTCAAGATGATGATGCTCCTATAGTTCGTCAGGACAGTGGGAGGACATCTCAGCAGGATCCTAAGTTACGTCGAAGCGAAAGAGGATTGATTCCCCGAAGATACTTCGATATTGAGGGGCAAACATTCTCTTGTGTTGCAGTTGATGATGATGAACCTGATTCGTATCAGGATGCATTATTATCTTCTAACTCGGCCGATTGGGTGAATGCTATGGATGAAGAGATCACTTCCATGGAGAAAAATAAAGTCTAGAAACTTGTTGATCTGCCTTCCAATCGCAAAGCGATTGGTAACAAATGGGTACTAAAGATCAAAAGAAAGGCAGATGGTACAGTGGACAAGTATAAAGGACGTCTAGTTGCTAAAGGTTTTACACAAAAAGAAGGCGTTGATTACGAGGAGACCTTTTCACCTGTTGCAAAGTTCTCCTTAATCCGCATGATCATGTCCATTGTCGCAAGTTTAGACTTAGAGTTATATCAGATGGATATTAAGACCGCATTCTTAAATGGTGACTTGGATGAAGAGATATACATGTAGCAGCCCATGGGTTATGTGGACAAAAAGTATCCAAAGAAAGTCTGCAAATTGTTGAAATCTATCTATGGGCTGAAGCAATCTTCAAGACAATAGTACATGAGGTTCCACTTGGCCATCACCACTTTTGGATTCACAATGAGTGAAGAAGATCATTGTGTATACATGAAACGGTCTGGAAGATCTTTTCTGATACTATCTCTATATGTAGACGATATCCTGTTAGCTGGTAATGATATGCAATTATTGACATTGACTAAAGATTGGTTATTCTCGAACTTTGAGATGAAAGACCTCGGTGAAGCCAATTTTATCCTTGGGGTAAAAATCATCAGGGATCGTCCAAAGAAATTTTTAGGCTTGTCTCAAGCAATCTATATACAAAAGATCTTAGAGCGGTTCAGGATGGAAAATTCAAAAGCTGTTGAAACCCCTATGGATAAAGCTACCAAGTTGACAGGAAATCGTGTCCCCAGACTGAAGCCAAAAAATTGGTTATGTCCTTAGTACCTTATGCAAGCGCAGTAGGAAGCTTAATGTATGTTATGCTTTGCACCAGACCGGATATTAGCTATGCAGTTGGCATAGTCAGCCGTTATCAGAGTAACCCGGAACAGTCTCATTGGCAAGCCGTCAAACGTATATTCCGCTATCTCAGAGGAACAAAAGACCTAATGTTGTGTTATGAAGGCACAAGCCTCGAGCTCAAAGGATATTCTGATGCTGCTTTGGGTAACGACACTGACGAGGGAAAGTCTACTTCAGGGTATGTCTTCTTACTCGGAGGAGGAGCTATCTTATGGTCGAGTAAGAAACAGACATCCACAGCTCTTTCATCTATGGAGGCCGAGTATATTGCATGTTGCGCTGCAGTTCAGGAGTGTGTATGGGTTCGCAGATTTCTATTGAGTCTGGGTATTGTACTGAGTGTTCATCAGCCTATATCGCTGAAGATAGACAATACTTCTGCCATTGACTTGGCTAAGGACCCTAAACACCACCAGAAATCAAAGCACATTGAGATCAAGTATTATTACGTCCGTGATCAAGTGAGAGATAAGAAGGTCACCCTCAGTTATATCCCTACTAAGGAGATGATGGTTGATCCCATGACGAAACCTATAGCCAGAGATCTATTTCAGGTTCACGTCAGGCAGATGGGATTGAGGAAAGCTTGACTGATGTACTTGTTTTGTAAAACCTTTGATCTTTCATGAATAATACATTCCATTTATTCAGTATTGAACACTAATATAACTAGGTATGATAATCATCAGCATTTACCTTGAGATCATGTAGGATTTCTATTTTTTGTCGGCAGGCCGGTCACCCACTCGCACGGGTTGACCAACCTTGAATGTACAAGAGAGGTACATTTGGGGTCATGTTTATACATTGAGGTATGATGTAACACCCCATACTTTTCAGTACTCGGGTGTTGCCACATAACCAAGCTTAGTATAAACACTAGTCTAATTAAATTAAATGTCCCCATGTCCTAGCATAAACCTAAACGTAAAGACCGCTACATCATCAGGTAAATCTTGTATTAAAATTTCAATCACTTGATAGATAAATTAAACCATCTAGACATCAGATGAAACTTCATAAGTACATTATTTTGTGCAAACATAGATCAAACTTTATAAGTGTATTTTAATAATTTACCTGAAAATGTAGGGAATATGGTGATACATATATATTTAAGGTATACAAAATATTTTGAAAATAATACCATATTAAATAAACATAATGAGTGGTAATTTCACAATGTATAGTTGAATTATAAATGTTAGGGTAACATTAAATATACTTCATAAATATGTAAGCAAAAATTGTTAGAGATTTTAAATAAAATCAAGTATTTAACAATGTGATTTCAAATATAATATTGTACTATTTTCAATTTTTTATGTAGATATAATATAATATTGTATATTATGAATTTCATATTAATAGATAGGTGATCAATAACACGTATAGGGTAGCATGATAGTATTTAAAATTTATTTTACATATATATATATATATATATATATATATATATATATATATATATATATGAGGTTCTAAATATAGTGTAATTATAAATAACATACAAGAATAACAAGAATTATATTAATAATAGTATCGGTTAGTAATATATGGTAAAAGCCTTACAAACGGGCCATTAGGATCTTTTAGCCGTTGAAGTCCAACCTAGGCATCATCCGACCACTAGGTTGACGAGAAACCACCCTTAGGTCTACCAAACAAGTCGTGGGACCCACCTAGACCTTTGATCGGCCTGATCTCCGGTCATGGACCCCTATTAGGACCTCCAAGCGTAATGGTCGGTGTGGATCTTTCTCAAACATCATATCGGGCCCCACATTGATGTGCATGTGCACTGGTGCTAAAGCACCTGACGTGCACCAGACCCGTCAGTTCGGTCAGCAGCGGGCTGACCCGCCATTTCCAGAAAAGGGAGGTTTCTCCCTCTCTCTCCGTTTCTGCAACCGACGGACGCCCGTCCGTTCCTCTGATCATTGGCCCACCAACACTATCCACCTGGACAATCCAAACCATCCATCGTGTCTGGGGTTTGGGTCCCACCAAAACCCAGCTCGACTTGTCCGTTGAAACACACACACATGCACACAATATCAGCCTCAAATCAGGCCACAAACACACCCGTTTCTAAAAATAGAAACTGTCTTCCCTACCGCCAGTTGGGCGATCCGCGTCCTTCTGCACCTGTCCATCTCAGCCCTCCATTACCAGTAGATCTCAACCCTCCATTTCAGCTCACGTGAGCTAGGGTTCCTATGGAAAACCGACAGTAAAACCACCTTGTTGCAGCTGTTTTGAGAAAACCAGATGCTGGGATCAAATCCCAGCCTTCCATTCGCATCCAACGGCCTGGGAAAAGCCGGTCTTCCTATAAGAAAAGGAGAGAAAACGTCTCTCTATCGGTCTCTCTCAAGAACCCTAGAAAAAACCAGCCGTCACCTTCCACCCTTAAACCCATCACCTAAACTTTCCTCAAGCTTCGAAAGAGCCTATCTGGAAGCTCTCTAAGACCCATAGGAACCATCTAATCGGAACAGATTGGAGGGAGGAGTGGCGTTTCCAGATCCGCCATTAGCAGCAGCTCATCTTCCTCGTTCAAAACTGCACCGAGCCGCGGTCTGAGATGGGCCGGTTCGTGTCTCTCTGGGTTCCCAGCAAAGGAAAGAGGAAGGAAAAGGAAAGGGGAGAAGAAAAATAGAAGGAAAGAAGGAGAAAAGGAAGATGGTGGTGCGGGTGTTGCACCTCGCCAAACGCAACTCGACTCGCTGCCTCGCTGGTGCGAACTGCTGGTCGAACTCAGTTCCGTTCTAGCATTGCTGCGATCGAGCAGCTCGTCCCCGCCACACCAGAAACACTTCTTCTCTCAGCCAAGCTCTGCAGCAGGTGTGTAGATCGGTCAGCTCGTTGGGCCGTAACCATAAACCGGGCCCAGTTTGGCCACAAGTTTTGGGCCGAGCGGCGAAGCTGTGTTCCACTTCGGTGGGCCACATGCTGGAATCTGGTGGGCCGCACCTGAGTATATAGCTCAGTGGGCCGCACCCTCTCTGTGGGCTGCACCTGAGATTCAATCTCAGTGGGCCGCACCAACTCAAACTGGACTGAGTTTGGGCTGAGTCAGGCAGGGCCCATCGCTGCTGTCGGACCTTTAGCAGAGAAAAGGGCAGAGGGAGAAGAGGTTGATGATGAAGAAGAACAAAAGGGGAAGAAGAGGAATGAAAGGGAGAAGGGGTTGCATCGTTGCTTGGAACGGGCCGAGTCACGGTCACGACTCAGGCCAAAAAAAAAAAAATGCCCCAAGCCACGCTGAATTCGGCCTGAGTCGGGTTCTGGTTTAGCCCAGGAACTCTAATGAGTGTATAAGCCTGAGGAAGAGAAAAGAAAAACAGGAGAAGAAGAAGAAAGGAGAAAGAAGTTGCCTTCTTCACTAGTTCTGTCGAGTCAACCCGCTGACTCGTTTGGGACTCAGTTCAACTAAGGATGCTGCTGATTCGGTCCAGGAAAAGGAGAAGAGAAGGAAAGAAATAAAGGTAGAGGTCAAATTAGAACGACTCGCTGCCGAGTCGACTCGGCTAAAACTCGCCGAGTCTAATCGAGTCAACTCACTCGGATCTGGCTCAAGATAGGTAAGCCATCTTATTCAATCATATTTGTTGTCATTATTACTGTCATCAATGGTAATTCTAATTATTAATTTCCATCCTAATGATTTTTATTATCAAGTTAGCTAATATAGATCATAACACTAATGACAATAATGATTTTGTAATTAGTAAGTTTATATGGCGATTAATGGTACACCAAACTAGAAGGATCTCGATTTACAATTTCCATCCTTATTACTATTATCATGGTAAATTTTAGTATAGACACGATTAGCCACTAATAGCTTACTCATACTAGTATTAGTTAGTATAGATAAAACCACAACTTTCGTTATTAGGATTTTTCTCACCATTCTTAGATATTGTTATTGGCAGTAGAAGTATACTGATTTCTACCATTACAATGATTATTATTGCCACGATTAACTAATAACAATTCTATCATTAATACTATAGTTATGAACTATCACTAATTTTACATGAACCAACATTCAAATCCTAAAATCCAATTATGGCGCTAGACTCCAGGATAAAACCCTAACTCTACATTAAAACCTAAGAATGGGTAATCTAAACCTTAGGCTATAACCCTAGGTAGTGTGTGGGACTTAGACCTAATTGTACAAGTTCATGATTTGTGGTAGGATTAAATTCTAAGGGCGCACACACCTCCTAGCAATGGCGTAGGCGGTTCAAGACATGAGGTGATGATTCTTCCCCTTGAGCTTTCCATCTTCTCATTAACTTAAGTTATAGTTTTTATTTAAATTTATAATGGATATCTCTCTCTTATAATCACATGTGTTAGCTGGTGGAAATTGATTTGCTGTATTGCCTGCTTAATGTTCATCCTATATATTTGTTCATGCTTGTGGATTATCTGTGTATTACTTATGGACTTCAAAACTGGTACATTAGTGGGGATTTTCCCACATGTGAATGTACACCCATACTTGGGATGTAACTTGACTGGTTGTGATCGTAATGGACCTTCGACTTGGTGGTTACTGAGTGGTGGTCTAGATGGATCATTGATGTGGGCCTACCATCCAGGGTTGTTGAGTTCAATGGTTTTTAAGGATAGTTTTCATCGTATGGTTTTGATATTCGCCCTATGTGGCATATTTTGATATTCACCCTATGTGGTTTTATTTGACATTTTTCTTATATGGATTTGATGTTTTATACTGTGCAACCATGCGATGGTAAGCCCCATATACAGTAATATGATTGACCACTAGTCGACAGGGTTCCATTAAACATCCTAAGATGGTAGTCTCATGGGCCGGGGATGGTGGGAATGGGACACTATGCCCGAGCCGTCGGCCTACGCTGGGCCATGTGCTCCCCGTAGTGACCTTTGAGCTTATCTAAATTGGCTGGTTGTAAATGGACTAATAATAACATGGCTAATCATGCATACATGGCACGTTTCGACTGGTTGATATTTCCCAGGTTCGATGATTCCGACTGGTTGATGTTTCCCAGGTTCGATGACTGCATGGGTGACGGCCCACTGTCCGCACGGATGAGCATCCCCGGGGCGATGATTGCATTCACGCATTCATGCATTTAAAAAGACTGCATTTACTCTGTTTTGGTTGTCTAGATGTTTTATAACTATGCTTACCTAATGCGGCAATGTGTAATCTTGAGGGGAATTCACACTGAGTTGGCCACTCATCCATCAAAAATATAACCGTACAGGTAGCACAGGTGGCTTAAGTGATTTCCAGGTTCAGGCTGATGAGGAGCCGAGTCCAAGTGCGAGGGTTACATGACTGTGCTTGCTTGGAGGAGTCGCGTGATCTTGCAGCTTATATTTATGTGCTTTCTGTTATTCTTCATGTAATTAGATCATGAAATCCTTGTATTTACTATTTTTGGAGACATTGGTTTGTATAAGTCATTATGGGCAACTTCTTGTACATTTGAATGATAATGAAATTTTCCTTTATGTCGATTTGTCCACACTGCGCTCATTTGCTTACTCTAATAAAAGAAAAGAAAAATATTATGTTTGACCATCCTTTAAGGTTAACACTCGGGTTTTTGGGAAATGGGTTGCGTACTCGGGTCCCAAAGATTCGGGTTGTTACATATGAACTTCCCTTTATTGTGAATAATAAAGGATGAGGATATGAGTGAGTCGTATCCGCCTACAATCCTATAAAGATTTGTAGATGAGACTGATAAAGTCGAATAACATAATCGCACTATTCCTTTACATGCGATCAATGTTATGGCCTGAAATTAAAGTCAGGTTATGAGGTTATGAGATGAGTCGTACCTCATGTAGAATAACCTGCGTATTGTAGACCCAACATACACCTAGTATTGTCTACTTTACGATGTGGATTGTAGCCACATGCAGGGACCCTTTACCTACAGGTTGCTTTGATTCGATCTAATCATTGCAACGTGCGAGTAGCCAGTCCCGTAGGTGACTCTTTGTGTCCTTAGCTACCCTCTTCTTGTGTATATGAGGATGAGATTGAGTGTCGCTACTTTAGTGTATAATGACGAAAAGTCCTTGATTGGCCAGACTCGGTTACGCTAGGAAAGCGGCTTGATTAATTCCAAATTACACATTTGCGTGGGGAAGATCATATGACAGTTACACCAAGTTTCTAAAACTATTAATACGCACTTGAAGACTTATCCGCCGGCAGTATCGAGTTGTTTTTATTAGACTTTTGCAAACAGTATTTTTCTTAAAAAGCATATATATATAAATAAGTATTGCTTTGAATTACTTTTACTCGAAGTTTGTGAAAAATCAAGTTTTCAGAATAACTCGATAAGTTGGATAAGTGCGTATGTTGGCCGAGTACTCCAGATCGGGAGTTAACTCCATCCGGTGTGGTCATGCGAACTAGGACAGGCATTGCAAAGCTTGGGTTATTGAGTACTAGTTAGGTGGTCACTTAGTACTTAAACACCTGTGAGAAGATTATGGTGATCCAGCTGGTCCCACGCCTCTGATTCTTTTGATCGCGATGTTTGGTATTTGATTGTTATAAGGCAAGTTAATTGGACAGATTTATGTGACTATCCCACAATGTGATTGAGTGGGAGATGTTGGACGTGGGCCAGTGGGGCCCACTGGTGAGCAATCACTAGTGGGTGGGTCCCACGAGCTTTGGCTTCTTACGGCCTTTTTCCTCTTCTGTTATATTTCAAATTCAATTTTGAATTTGATTTATGATAGGAGATAGGGATAAGACCGGATGATGTGGCCTTATCCCAATCCCACCCAAACTCTCCTTCTTCTGTTAGGGATGTGATCGGCTCATGTGGCCTTATCACAATCCCACTTAAACTCTCCTTCCTCTGTTATATAAGGAGTGCGCTTCTCTCATGAAATGCAATCGATTCATACGAAACACGAAGAGAATACAGAGAGGAAGAGAGTATCCTATAGTCAGTCCATATTAGTTTGTCCTTAGGACGATCTGATCCATCCATAGCAATCCGGGGCCACTATATACCGTAGGATCAGAGGTGTGAATAGTTCGATCTGCTCCAGTAGTAGATAGGCGGGCTATTGGAGCACTATTCTTCTACTTTGTAAGGGTTCCAAATTTTGTGTAGACCGTCAGATCTTGAGGGCTCGCCTTCCGCGCTTCCCTATAAACTATACAAATATATGTTGGATCACTTTCATAATTGTAGAGTATTCATGCCCACATGCATTTGTATATGCATACAAATATCCTATGCACCTAATTATTTGGATAAGTCATGCTAAGGTATAGGAACACTCGCACATAGAAAATGTACTCACTGGGCTTCCTTAAGCTCATTCTTGCTATTGTTGGATTTTTCAGATAAGGTAAGCAACATGAGTAGTATGGCATGGATCGTATACAGACGTTACTTGATTTTCTTTTCGTTTTTTTTTTTTCCTTTTTTTTTTTGTTTTTTTTTTGTTTTTTTTTTGTTTTTGTTTTTTTCAGAATATGCAATGTATCTTATAATGGAACTGGTGCATTTTTATTTTTTTTTTGAAGTATGAATGATGTATGATAATGTGAAAATTTTTGGTTTTCCTTCACCTGGAAATTTCAACTTTACTGCTCAAATAAACTCATATACTCAAACAAAAAAAATTACAAAATCTCCCCATAACATGCTCGAATTTGGGACAGCGGCACGTGTGTGGGATGTTGAGTTCAACGCACAACAGAGAGGGAATAGTCATATACCTTGCAAATAGGGAAGGCTCTAAGGAACTGAATTCCTCAATTTGTGAAACCCAGGTGTAGTTCAGTGTTTTCCAAAGAAAAGGGTTAGGCAAGGATGGCATACATGGGCCACACATGTATAGGTGCTTTCACCTATAAATGTTCACCAATTCTCAAGGTTCCTCCTGATGGGGATTTTTCTCCTCATTGTTGGGATCCATGAAATCGAACAAGTTTCAATATCATCGATAATTGCAGGATTTTTCACTACTGGTTACTGGACAGTTTTTTGTTCTGTCGATATCATCGAGAGACCTTCAGATGATATCGAGGCTTTCATCGAGAGTGGCTCGATGACATCAATAATTGTTGGAATTTCCACCCCTGGTTGCTGGACAGTTTTTGTCCCTTCTCGATATCATCGAGAGACCTTCAGATGATATCGACGCTGTTATCGAGAGACCTTCGATACCATCGACGAGTTTCGCAGATGCGATTGCGGAAACATAGATTTTGCGGATTTTGTTTCCTATTTGGATTCTACCTCTTTCTATTCTTATATAAAGGGGTGTATGCGGGATTGGGGTGTATTCCAGGGCATTATAAGTTTCCTAAAAGTTTTCTAGGAGGACTTACGGCTATCAAAAGGTGAGAGAGAGAAAAAAAAAAAAAAAAGAGAGGAAGCTTGTGGAAGGGAGATTCTGCTCGTAGAGGTGATCTACTTCGCAATCCACGTATCAGCGCTTTTACGTCCTCATAATCGGTGAGATCTCTCCGTTTTCTTTTGTTTCTCTTATTGTTTATCCACTCCTGCGTGAGTGAAGAAGGTTTGATTCAAGCTATGTGTGCTTGTGATCGGTTGTAGCGTTCTGCTTTATATGGATTGTTGATCTGGACGAGGTCCCATGGTTTTTTCCTCTTTAAGGGTTTTCCACGTAAAAATCTCTGGTGTGGTGTGGTTTATGTTTTGATTTAGTTCATTACATTATTATTCCATAATTCTGGTTTGTTTCAGGAGGCTAGATCCTAGGGTTTTGTGCAAGGCCCCCAACAAAGTGGTATCAAAGCTAAGTTTATTAAACGGGTAAGATCGGTTTTGAATTATAGAAGGTGGCTCATCAAGGATGATCAGCCTCAATGGTTCTAACTGGACCATATGGAAGGCTAAAAAGGAGGACTTGCTTTATTGCAAGGACCTATATTCTCTAATTTTAGGCATATCAGCAAAATCCGAGGATATGACTAATGATGATTGGAAGAAGATGGACCGAAAGGCGGTGGGGTTTATTAGACAATGGTTGGATGATTCTGTGTTCCACCATGTGTCTATAGAAACCTCAGCCGCTAGCCTATGGCTGAAATTACAAGGGTTGTATGAGAGGAAGACAGCCGGTAATAAGATTTTTCTGATAAGGCAACTTGTGAATCTCAAGTTCAAAGATGGTGGTTCTGTGGCCGAGCACATGAATGAGGTCAGCAATATAGTGAACCAATTCTCCTCTATGAAGATGGTTCTGGATGATGAATTGCAAGCTTTACTATTGCTTAGTTCATTGCCTGACAGTTGGGAGACATTGGTGGTGTCTCTAAGTAACTCCGCGCCAGATGGAAAGATATCCATGGAACAGGTAACCAGTTGTCTCTTCAATGAGGAGACAAGGAGGAAGTCTCAGGGATCTACTCAGCAAGAGGCCCTTGTAACATAAGAACGGGGGAGAGGAAAGAAAAGGAAGGGCCAGAAGGCCCAAGATAAATCAAGAGGCAAGTCGAGTAACAGAAAAGATGTTGATTGCTGGAATTGTGGCAAGAAGGGCCACTACAAGCATAAATGTCATGGTAAGAAAAACGACAAAAAAGGAAAATGGAAGGAAGATGAATCAGATTCCACTGCGGTCGCTTCAGATGGCGACATTGTAATTATTCTTTCTACAGATCATGATGTATGTCTCACGGCTACGGGTCAGGACACCGACTGGGTGATAGACTCGGGAGCTTTGTTTCATGCGACTCTACGCAGAGACTTCTTCACAAGCTACAAGTCTGGTGACTATAGGACTGTGAAGATGGAAAATTCTGGCGTATCGAAGATCGTGGGAGTCGATGATATTTGTGTGAAGACCGATGTGGGCTACACAATGGTTCTCAGGGATGTGAGGCATATTCCAGACCTTCGCCTCAACTTGATGTCGACGAAAAATTGGATGATGATGGCTATGAAAGCCGATTTGTTGGTGGGCGTT
The DNA here is from genome assembly GCA_021015155.1 of Magnolia officinalis. Taxonomy (NCBI): domain Eukaryota; kingdom Viridiplantae; phylum Streptophyta; class Magnoliopsida; order Magnoliales; family Magnoliaceae; genus Magnolia; species Magnolia officinalis. The sequence continues at coordinate 77,520,021 of JAJHSJ010000001.1, forward strand.
GGAAGCTCATCAAGGGTTCGTTGATCACAGCTAGAGGAAAGAAGTGTTGCACCCTTTACAAGGCAAGTGTCAGTATGTGCAAGGGTGGGTTAAACGCAAAGGAAGATTCAGCTATTGACATGTGACACAAGCGTCTAGGCCACATGAGTGAAAAAAGGGCTTCAGCTAGTAGCAAGGAAGCTGCTCCTTCCAGACATAACAGGTACACCTCTCAAAACCTGTCTTAATTGTTTATCAGAGAAACAACATAGAGTTTCATTTATTAAAACTGCTTCTCATGTTAATAAAGTGCATGCATTAGATTTGGTTTATTCTGATGTTTGTGGTCGTATGAGGATAAAAACCTTGGGTGGGGCATTGTATTTTGTTACTTTCATAGATGATGCATCTAGGAGGGTTTGGATTTATGCTTTGAAATCCAAGGACGAGGTCTTTGGTGTATTTAAATTGTTTCATGTTATGGTCGAGAGAGAGACAGGTAGATCATTGAAGTGCATCCGCACTGACAATGGTGGTGAATACATTGGCGACTTTCATGAGTACTGCAAGTCCCTGGGTATACGACATGAACAGACAGTTCCCAAGACACCCCAGTATAATGGTGTAGCTGAGCGAATGAATCGCACCATTGTTGAGAGAATCAGATGCATGTTATCATATGCGAAGTTGCCCAAGACGTTTTGGGGAGAAGCAATGCACACAGTGGTGTATTTGATAAACAGGTCTCCATCAGCCTCATTGAATGGAAAAGTACCTGAGAAGGTGTGGACTGGACAGGATTCGTTGTACAGTCATTTCAGGGTGTTTGGATGCAGGGCATCCGTTCACATACCAAAGGACGAGAGGTACAAACTCGATATGAAGATCAGGCAATGTGTGTTCTTAGGGTACAGTGATGAAAAGTTCGATTACAGATTATGGGATCCGACCTAGAGGAAGCTCGTCAGGAGCAGAAATGTGGTTTTCTTTGAAGATCAGTGTATAGAAGACATTGGTAAGCCAGAGAAGAACCAGCCTAGTTCAGGTGAGCTAGAGGACATGGATCCGGTTATTCCTCCCATGGTGCCTGATGACGGGGGAGTACAATAAGGTGTAGAGGACGAGGGAGTTCCTACAGAAGATGAACCGGAGGAGCAACCCCCACTTGATCCACCTATTGAGCCACAGGTGAGGAGGTCATCTAGGGACAGACAACCGTCCAAGAGGTACTCGCCACATGAGTACATTATGTTGATTGATGGAGGAGAGCCAGAAGATTATTCTGAGGCCCTAGCCGATGAACATAAGGGGGAGTGGCTGAAAGCTATGCAAGAAGAGATGGAATCCTTGCATAAGAACCACACCTATGATATGGTGAAATTGCTTAAGAGCAAGAAAACTCTGAGCAACGAGTGAGTGTTCAGAAAGAAGATTGAGCAGAAGAATTCACAGACGAGGTTCAAGGCCAGACTTATGGTGAAAGGGTTTGGTCAGAGGAAAGGCATAGACTTCGAGGAGATATTCTCACCAGTGGTGAAGATGACATCCATACGGATGTTGCTTGGGTTGGCGGCTAGCATGGATCTGGAGATAGAGCGTTAGATGTTAAAACTGTCTTTCTCCATGATGACCTGGAAGAAGAGATCTACATGCACCAACCAGAAGGGTTCGAAGTCAAGGGCAAGGAGCATATGGTGTGTAGGCTGAAGAAGAGCTTGTATGTGCTGAAACAAGCTCCACGACAATGGTACAAGAAGTTCGACTCGTTTATGTTGAAGCATGGATATGACGGAACGGAATCGAACCATTGTGTGTTCACGCGCAAGTTCTCAGATAGTGATTTCTTAGTTCTGCTGTTATACGTTGATGACATGCTCATCATGGGAAAAGACATCAAGAAGATCGACAGGCTGAAACAGGAGTTGGGCAAGTCGTTTGCGATGAAAGACTTGGGCCCGGCTAAACAGATCTTAGGAATGGAGATAACCCGTGACAGAAGCAGCAGGAAGCTTTGGCTGTCACAAGAGCGGTATATTGAGAAAGTCCTTGAGCGGTTCAATATAAATGCAGCGAAGCCGGTCAGTACTCCACTGGATAGTCATTTCAGATTGAGCGACAGGCAGTGTCCCAAGACGAAGGCAGAGGTGGATGAGATGCAGAAAATACCCTACGCGTCAGATATAGGAAGTTTGATGTATGCTATGGTGTATACACGCCCAGACATAGCATATGCGGTTGGTGTTGTCAGCCGGTATCTTGCCAATTCTAGCAAAGAGCATTGGGCAGCGGTGAAGTGGATATTGTGGTATCTAAGAGGATCATCCAAGTTGAGACTATGCTATGGTGACGAAAAACCTGTGTTAGAGGGCTACATAGATGCAGATATGGCAGGCGACATAGACTCCAGGAAGTCTACATCGGAGTTCATGTTCACGTTTGCAGGGGGAGCGATTTCTTGGCAGAGCAAGCTACAGAAGGTCGTAGCATTGTCGACGACAGAAGCCGAGTACATTGCAGTCACGGAGACATGTAAAGAGATGCTTTGGATGAAGAGATTCCTACAGGAACTTAGCCTGAAGCAGGAGTAGCACGTGGTCTATTGCGATAGTCAAAGTGCTATACACTTGAGCAAGAATCCAAGTCAGCACTCCAAGACGAAGCACATAGAGGTTCGGTATCATTGGATCAGGGATATTTTGGAACAGAAGGTGTTATAGCTTGAGAAGGTCCACATGGACGATAATGGGTCAGACATGATGACCAAGGCTTTGCTCAAGGGCAAGTTTGAGGTTTGTAGAAACCAGGTTGGCTTAAAGAAGGTGAACTCCTCCTGAGTCGAAAAAGGAAGAGATTTGATGGGGATTTTTCTCCTCATTGTTGGGATGGATGAAATCGAACAGGTTTCAATATCATCAATAATTACAAGATTTTTCACTGCTGGTTGCTGGACAGTTTTTGGTCCTGTCGATATCATTGAGAGACCTTCAGATGATATCGAGGCTGTCATCGAGAGTGGCTCGATGACGTCGATAATTGTTGGAATTTCCACCCTTGGTTGCTGGACAATTTTTGTCCCTTCTTGATATCATCGAGAGACCTTCGATATCATCGACGAGTTCCGCAGATGCGATTGCGGAAATGCAGATTTTGCGAATTTTGTTTCCTATTTAGATTCTACCTTTTTTATTCTTATATAAAGGGGTGTATGCGGGATTGGGGTGTATTCCAGGGCATTCTAAGTTTCCTAAAGGTTTTCTATGAGGACTTAGGGCTATCAAAAGGTGTGTGTGTGTGTGTGTGAGAGAGAGAGAGAGAGAGAGAGAGAGAGAGAGAGAGAGAGAGAGAGAGAGAGAGAGAGAGAGAGAGAGAGAGAGAGAGAGCTTGTGGAAGGGAGATTCTGCTTGTAGAGGTGATCTACTTCGCAATCCATGTCTCAGCGCTTCTACGTCCTTATAATCGGTGAGATCTCTCCGTTTTCTTTTGTTTCTCTTATTGTTTATCCACTCCTGCGTGAGTGAAAAAGGTTTGATCCAAGCAGTGTGTGCTTGTGATCGGTTGTAACGTTCTGTTTTATAGTGGATTGTTGATCTGGACGAGGTCCTGTGGTTTTTTTCTCTTTAAGGGTTTTCCACATAAAAATTTCTGGTGTACTGTGGTTTATGTTTTGATTTAGTTCATTACATTATTATTCCATAATTCTAGTTTGTTTCGGGAGGCTAGATCCTAAGGCTTTGTGCAAGGCCCCCAACACCTCCTCGTCTTTAACTTGGACCATGCTAATGCCAAGACCGTCTTGTGAGACAGGCTTTGATTACCAAACCCTTTTAAAAGTCACATTGACCTGGTGATGCTTACCATTCCCGGTCATGGATACAAAATGTATAATTCATATTGACCTGAGTTCCGGATATGGCTGATTTTTGGGATATCCCATGACCTAAAGGAGACCCATCAAATGCACAGTGTTGATGTTTGACACACATCACAATGGGGCCCACACAGCTCGACCTATATATGTGTGTGTGTGTGTGTGAGAGAGAGAGAGAGAGACTTTATCAGTGATTCGATTGTCCATCATGGTCTACCTTTGATTCCCATCCCTCCCAAAGTAACTTTAATCAAATTTAACTTTACTATACCTTTAAAGGTCCACTCAATATTCGACCATTCATCATGTGGGACCCACCTTTGATTAACGATCCATCTTTGAAATTCCTTGGATCTGATGACCCTATCAGATCAAGGATATGTAATGTGTGCCCCATATTAATTACAATAGAGAAGTATAATTATTAATATCGATCATCCATCACAAGGAAACTACCTTTGATTCCCTATCCCAATTCACGTTGGTTGGATGATCCTAACCATCCGATTAATGAAGAGGAAATGGATGGCCCAAGTTTTATTATACCAAAGAGGGCCCAGTCAGTGATATTTATCGTAGGTATCACGTCTTCTGTGCTTGATTAGGAAAGAAATATAAGCTACCTGGGGCCGAGAAATTCTACTAAGCAAGCTATTGAACAGGATTGATGAATGGACCACATGTACACTGCTGTATTGAATGTTGCCTGTTGGTCAAACCTTGTACCTGCTCAGTCTCCACAAATGAAAAGTCACACCTGATAGGCTCAACCAGCACATACCCAATCGGTACATCCAATGGATGGCTGTAATTGATGTATATATACTAACTGGAAACTAACAAAATATTCATTACAACTGATTATCAGAGACATTCCTTCTGGGACAGAAATGGGCCATGATGATGAAAGAACTTCTTACACCCAAAAAAGCAAAAATGAATTCAACAAATTTATTAAAACTGTAATAATCACTATCTATTCCTCAGAAGAAGTATTCATGTGAGCTAAAACGAATCATATAAAACGATGGTCTGGATGTATGGAGAGTTCCCCTTTTGTATATGATTTTTTTCTCAATCCTTGCGTGAGTGGGGGGAATCTTTGGGGAAGAACTGATTTGCATATCTCTCTGCCTTTGTTCCAGATCGATGGTCGTAATACTCAACTACTGCAGCTCCAGCCAATGCTGCCAGTGTAAGTGCCTGAGCATGCAGCCTGTAAAAACGCATCCCAAAACAAGAACGGTTATTTCCATGGGATGGAGAACCTGTCTTTAGTCTCCAGGTGTTTAAGCAAAAGATATGCAAATGAGACATGGGGAAAGAGGAAATTTGCCTTCACGTGGCACGCTTGTGTAAAGATCCAGGCAATCCATGCAAATGAACATGTTCTAAGCCTAAAAATCAGGCGAGCCATGCATGTTGGGCACCTAACAAGTCATGGACTATCTTGATTTTGAGATGAAAATTTTCATTAAGCATGAAATTGCCACCATCTTGATGAGAGGCGGACCATCTTGATTTTGAGGCCCAGGCATGTTCATGGTAGGCCCCATCACATGAATAACCTGGACCATGCACAAGAATGTCATGTTCATTGCATGCTGTGGCGGGGTCCACTTTGCAGGAATATCCACGACAAGGGCAGTCAAAAGTAAAAGGGCACATTTCTAGAAGATATGCAAATTGGAAGATAATTGTTTAAAAAGGGAAATCAGATATTTGATTGCGCTCTTCACAGTGTGTGATCTAAACATGTGAGATCTTTGAGAGAATTAACTTCAATGATATCAGAATTGAGTGATCTTAACTCATTTTCCAAACATGTAATCATTGCATATTCTTATCTATTAATAGCAACTATAACACATTGACCACATGCGTGTTTGGATGCATGCAATTATTATCAAATGAAGTGGAAACAAATTGCAAGTAGCTTCTTCTTCTTCTTCTTCTTCTTCTTTTTTCCTTTTACCCTTTAATAGATGATCAATACACTAAAAACCCCCAAAAGCAAATAAACCAAAGACGAAATCCAAATGCAGGAGGTCACCCCACCTCATTCAAAAACAGCAAACTCAAGCGAGGGGAAAACCAAGGCCATCCCAACCTGACTCGCCCAACATAAGTTTGGGTCGAGTTGCCAGGATTCTCTGGTGGGGTTGGGGTTGGAAAACCCTAACCCAATTTGAAATCAGGTCAGGTTTGGGTTGGGCAAATCTGGGTCGGCATAGGTTGGGTTGGGAATAATCACACATGTATTTAGATCAGGTTTGGGAATAAAGGAATTCAGATTAGATTTGGGTTGGGCACCTTGTGTTGGAATTTGGGTTGCGACTTGGGTCCTCTGGCGGTCATGTCAGACTTGGCTTGACTCTCAACCCAACCCAACCCAACCTCTGCCCAAGTTGCACCCTACCAACTAGAGCTGTACATGAGTCAAACTGAGTTGAGCTTGGCACAACTCGGCTCAGCCAGCAGCCAACCCCAGCTCGAACTTGGCTCGGCCCTCGAGCCTGACCATCCAGCTCTACCTGGTTTGGTCAGCAGCTCAGGCCAGCTCAAGCCAAGTTCAGAGGAGGAGAGGGGGCAAATAGAGAGAGAGAGAGAGAGAGAGAGAGAGAGAGAGAGAGAGAGAGAGAGTACTGGAGGATGGCTCGGGCTTGGTGTAAGCCAGATCGGAGGGATTGGCCGGAACTTCGGTCAGAGAGGGATAGAGAAATGGGTGGGGTGGTGGGTTAGGGTCCGGCCACTGGAGAGAGGAGAAAGGGGGGTGGGTTTTAGATGGACACTGGTCAAACGAGTCAAACTCGATCTGAGTCGAACCGAGTCGAGTTCAAGCCAAGGACCGAGCCAAGCTCGGTCCAGCATGGACTCAGCTCGAATTTTTTCGAGCTACCAAAAATTAGTTCGACTCGGCCCAAACCCAGTTTCGAGCCGAGCCGAGTCGAGTTGAGCTTTATCGAACTGAGTCAAGCGAGTTAATCGAGCTAACTCCGTTCATGTACAGATCTACTACCAACTACCCAAACAAGAGATCACCCAAAAAAGAATTGCATCCCAATCCCTTCACAACAACAGAATCAAACTCCTTACAAAATCAGGCAGCACCAGTGCCTACCCAAAAAAAAAAAAAGCAATGGACCAGTTGAGACAGGCAAGGAATGAAACTTGGCCACAAAAAATACTGGCATTCCTCTCTCCAAATAGCCCACAAAATAGTGAATGGCAACAACTTCCAATTAAGCTACCTCGTGCATTAGTACCAGTAGACCAACCAGCAATGGCATCAAAGACAGACCTTCCAGCAGCCCACCATGAAAGAACCCAAATAAATGGTCACAAAAGGTTCGTGATGACTGAGAATTAAGAAACAAATTATCCCCAGGAGCCCAGGTATCATATATGCCCCCAAAATAAAGAGTTTTGAGTACTAGAAGAAAAGCGCCTATACCTAACAAGATTAAGTGAATACCTAAAATTGTGGTCATTTTATTTCTATCTTTCCATACATAACCGAAGAATGGAAAGGATTCTTCAAGAGGCTCAGGTCCAAGAAGTGCATGATAAATACTGCCAAAATGATTCCTCATCCTTTCTACAGATAAAGAACACATTGGGCAATGCAGTGTTCCTCTCTTCAACTTGTCAACAGCTATAATTTTATTCACTATGGCAGTCCACAAGAAATCTCGAATCCTGGGAGGAAAATAGGAGCCTTCCACTTCCAACACTCCCTATCCTTGCTCAATGCATTGATTCTTACCTCATGAAGAGAACCAACTAGGGCGGTGAAGTCCTTAATTTCATCTTTACTTGAATTTCTTCAGAAAATTGCATTCCACACAGCCAATCCTCCCATGACCTCATAACAATCCTCAACTGTGGCCTCTTTATTAGTTGCCAAGGAAAATAAAGAAAGGGTCAATTGGGTGTCCCTGAGCAAAACATCCTCCCAGAAAAGGGCCAAAGTTCTTCGTCAGGAGTCACACTAACATCCTAAGACCTCGGCAAAGGAACCAACCACTTCTCTGTCAATGGCAACCCCAGTTAGGACACTCTTCCTCATGTTAACCCTGGGGCCTGACAGCACTTTAAAGCACTGAAGGATGCCTTTGATGATTCTTAATTGATTCATGGATGTCTCACACAAAATAAGTGTGCCATCAGCAAATTGAAGGTGGGAGTATCACCTTCAGCTTACCAACCCCAAAACTCTCACCGTAGACAAGGAAGAAGCCCCAGTAACCAACATGCTTAACATAGAAGAGGGGATAGTGGGCCACCTTGTTAAAAACCTCTAGTATTGGAAAAGAAATCCATCAGAGACAGTTGTCCAATTGATGCATTTTCATATCCATCTCACCCGACTAAATCACATCTTTTTTAGAAAATATACTAAGAATTCCCAGTCAACATGATAACAAGCCTTTTCCACACCTATTTTACACAACACCCCAGCCTCCCTCCCCACTTCTGCTTCTTGAATCAATAGTTCCATTGGCCACTAAGATGCCATCTTCAAAACTTTGCCTTTTACTACCAAAGTCCTCTTGAAAGGGAGATACAATCAAGCAAAGGACCCCCCTCTCTTAATGCCAACTGTAACAACCTGGAATTTTGGGTGCAAGTTTACCCTTACATAAGAATGTACAGTTGCACTCATTCAACTCTACACTTGTAGATCCATTAATTTTAATCCTCTATCTGTATTTTAGCTTATATCTAAACCATAGGGAGAATTTTTCACCCATAGATTACGTCAGCTGACTGTTGATTAATAGGACAATCCCCCGAAGACCCTAGTATTCTCACTCTATTATCAAAACCAACTGTATAAATACCCTATCACCATTAGATGAAGACATCTGACCGTCCATTTTGAATTTGGACCACCCGATCATGGAAAAGTAACCACCAGATCTCCATATCTGCTCATGCACATATCAAATTAAAGTTCTTATCCGCTCATCTTCTTTGTCACCTATAAATATGCTTAATCTACCATCAAATCTACGATCTAAGTATCTTGCATACGTGTACAATTCACTTGAATCTAACGATGTACATTCCTAACATAGATTACATATAAAAACCACTTTATACATATTCGTTTGCGAAACCGACTATACAATAACCTGTATGCATTATTAATATCTGGACCATCCAATTACCTTAATTTTAGGTCTTCATCTGGCCGTCTATCATATTTGTATACGTCAAATTGGCCATTTAAATATTGAAATAAAACATTCATGAAGAAAATCGTAGAGTATATATTTAGACTACTGATTAGTTTTCATATGGGACACAACTATTCATTGTTTTGAATTACGGCTAGGTGTAAGCCATTAAAAAGGCATCTTGGTTATCCTTGAGAGATCAAGGCCCAAACTTAGTATGTTGATAGAGCATGCAAATTGGCAGCCCATGCTGAAGTTTGATCCCAAATGGACGGTATGAACAGAGGTTAAGAACGCTTCAAAATTTTAGGTGAAAATAGGATATGAAAGCTTATAATCTCTATCGTAAGAGATGAAGGAAGAATTCCACATTATATAATAATAATAATAATAATAATAAATAATTAAAAAATACATGTATACTTATACGACCTTATGAGTTGGGACCCATTATTTAGGCCCCACACATGAACTTGAACCGTCCATTTATCATATGTTGCATGGCCAACCGTTCTAACATTTTTAGCAGCCTTACAATTGTTTGCTCAATAAGTATAGGATAACTAATAATCTTGACTGTCCATCGAAAGGACATTAGATTATGCTCATTTATTTAGCTTTCTTGAAATTGAACCATTCATCAACTGGACCTTTTGAAATCTCAATACATCCGAGTTGTCCACCGAGCCAACCATTCATCCATTGGCTACCTTACCGTCTCATATCCACATGCATGTATCATAAAAAAAGAAAAGAAAAGAAAAGAAAGAAATACCAACTCAGCAACGTATCTTGCCAACCACACCCATATCCTTCTTAAATTCATTTTTCTTTCTTCTTCCGTCTGCGCCAAGGAGACCATGCTCCATCTGCATCATCTATTGTTTATAATGGTGGGGCCCATCAAACGATCCAAACAGTTAATCATAATCAGACCTTAGAAGAGACTTTAACGGTATGTGTTCCTACCAGAAAATCAGTCGTTGTGCTGTCAATCTTAATTTCTGATTCTGTCCCAATTTTTTTAAGCCTATGACCCACCATGATACTGCAAAACAAATGGATGGCATAGATTTCTCTCTCAAACATCATGAGGACCCCACCTGGCTTTGTTGTAACCCGCGAATGGCTTCTACATATCATCTTGTTGCAACAGCTTGTGCAAAATCTGTTGGAGAGCGGGACTTTCGGATTTTCTCTCCACAATAGTTCCTTGAATAAGAAACCAAATCTAATAGTAACTCACCTAAATCATTCCAAACAAATCCCATCCAGCCAAGCCTGTTTTCCTCATTGCCGAAAACCCTAGCTTAAGGCCATCGAAACAGCAATACAGTTTACGCAGTATTTCCTTCGCTTCCGCTTGTGGAAGCCTAACACTAATCGGAAACCAATGCGAGTCGTTCTATTCACATCTTATAAAAGATCGAGAAAACGAGATTTCTTTGAAATTCACCGACCGGATCCATCTGAACCTTCGATTTGCTATGCCTACAAGCTTCGTATGGCCAATCCACACTGTCTAGAAGCAACAAAACCAAGAAATAACTAACAATAGAGATTTTGCCATTAAACAGCCACCATCTTGCTCGCAAATCAGCCATGGCCACAGCTTCTTGACCAACCACCGATCCAAGATCCGATTTGTTCATTAAATGGGCCACACAAATGCCAACCAATCTTAGAAATCCAATCCAGGTCAGACTTCCATGTATAGGTCCAGCAACCTCATGATTTCAACGTCGTATGCACAACGTTTCCTCTCGCTGCATAACAAGTCAAGCTGGTTTCTTCTCTTATGCTAGGGTTGTTCAAACATAGCTATACGGCTCTCTGTTTTGAAGAGAACTCAGACACGCTTTATTGATTAGAGAGAAAAACGAAGGATTGAGAGAGAGTGAGAAATCGAGTGCTGGTTGTGCATTGAACCTGACCCACTAAGTTGTTCATTCAAGTCCAAAATCAAGCCAAGTCCAGCATTCTTGGAGGTAAGCCGATCTTTCATATCGTCCCTGAGATTCTCAACTAATGTTAGATTCATTCAATTGTTAAATTTCGAAATCCAAACATTTGTAGATTGCGTAGCAGCTGAGTCAACTCAGTAGATCTTACGAAGTTTCACATCGAGCTGGGTCGGGTCTAGTCCCAGTCAAGTATGATTTGAGGTAAACCAATTGTTCAAAATTCTCCCTTTACGACACTCTATTGATACTAGGTTCCATACGAACTTAAATCATAAACTATGAACTATTGTAGATTTTCTAAGAGCGGAGTCGAACCGATTTGACTTGGCTAAGAAACTAACTGAGTCACAGAGGCAAGTCTCGATTCAAGTTAAATCCCACAATCTTCAGAGGTAAGTCAGCTCGTTAGATATCACTTGGTGACCTTCTATAAAAGTTAAGTTCTTAATTGATCATTTACTTCCAAACCTTTAATCAACTTTAGTTTCCAAAACGTATGTAGGTTGTAACCGAGTCAAACTGAGTCGACTCAGCAAGGAGAATTGCTAAAATTCGGGTTTTGTCGAGCTAAGAATAGTCACTAAACACAGAAACTCCAATTCGGAATCATCTCCGCTGGCAAATGCGGGTTGACGGGTTTCCAACTCAAGTGGACGAATTCTCACTTGATGCATTTATGCATTCACGCATTACATAACATTTGCATTTTCTTTTTGAACTTATATTGTATATGATTGTTGTTATTCTATTCTAATTTGATATAAAGAACCATGTTAGGACTTCTCACTATGCATGGCCAGCTTATCCTGTATTAATGTAAAATTGTATAGATATGATTGAGGGTGAGCCAGTGGAGCACATGACCCTACTTGACAGAGGAAGAAGTTGCTACCTTAGACCAACCATTATTATTATTTTAATTCCATTTGATGTTCTTGGATTATTATTTCTTTCTTTCAGTTTGTTGGACAAGATTTATTTTATTGCATAAGATCCTAAATAGGATGGTCCTTAGCTATGTTAATAACTGAGGATTGGAATTGAATTTTTTATTTCTTATTCATGAGATGTGGCTGAGTATGAATGGAGCTTAGATCTGTGGTAGTACTACTACATAGACGAAGTTTGTGTAAGCATATCAAATAATTTAAGTACACTTAGTGTACAAGTCGTGACGTGGATCTCAGGTCCGAAGTACACGCCAAGTACCCGAAATCTAGGTCGTGACACCAACAACAAAGTTTTTGCTAATATTTCATAAGCTCCTCCAACCAAACTTAGTGATCTAAAGGTCCCCTAAATTTCAATGATCCTCGACCTTAACAAATAAAGGTGATGAAATTCACATTAAGGCCTGATGTAGGACAATTAACCACTTGCTCTAAAAGCTCAAACTGAGAGAGAATGGTGAATTAATCCCTTCATCTCATAGCCCAGGCCCCAAATCTATGGGTTTCACGGGCCTCCCACCCCAAATGGGCCCTTGCATCCCACAGGCCACCCCACTCGAGCCCGGTGTGAAAATACCCCCGCATTAATCACCCTCAGGCCCCAGTGAGTAGTCTCGAACACAAGATCTCCTACTCTGATACCAATTTAATGTAGGACAATTAACCACTTGCTCTAAAAGCTCAAACTGATAAAGCGTCGCGAATTAATCCCTATATATCATTAGCCCAGGCCACAAATCCATGAGTTAGGTCATCGGCCGAACCTTCCTCGTGGGCCCCAAATCCATGGGTTCCGCGGGCCGCCCACCCGAGTGTGCCCCTACACCCACAAGCCACCCCACTCGAGCCCGGTGTGAAAATGCCCCCGCATTAAGGCCCTTACTCAGGCTCAACCGATCATGAAATTCTTTCATAAAACACTTCCTCTTTTATAATCTCCCAACACACCTGGAAAAATATGATCAAAAAGCCACCCGGCATAGAGCCTTGTCTTTGTCCATGTCCCACACATCTTAACCATCTCATCAAATTCTCTGCCAAGATAGGCTGATCATACCTCTATTGAAGGTGCCTAAAGGTGATGCCATCCATGCTATCCAGCCTTGGTCCTAAGAAATCTTCCTTCAAATGAAAGCGGCTATAGAAAACAACAATTGCATAAGGTGATTACTTGAACGATGTGAATATTCTTCTTAAATTTCCTTCTGATTTATATCTGGCAGACAAACTTTAATTTTTATTGTTATTGTCTTTATTTTCAATTAGTTATATTACAAGAATTATTTATTCATGTTTGGAAGTGTCCCCATGCTTAGACTCTTGGGGATTTTGCCAAACGTTTTAGGACACTTCCAAACTTGGCACCAAGGTTTAAAATAATCTGATTAGTACCACCATTGGCCGCTCACAACACGATACACCACCCCAAGGACTAGCAGGAAGATGCTCTAATAGGGACGAACACCATTTTCTTTCAAACAATTGTAGAGAAATTTCTTCTGGACATTATACAATGCTCTGACCAAGAAGTTGTGAAGTACCATTTGGATTTTCAGTTTTCAGGGCCACGGTTCAATTATCAAAACCAGTGAAATGACAGGCCTCACTGTGGATGACCTAGTGCCCAAATTCCTCCAAATCTGAAGATACGAGTGTGATAGTTGGCCTTTTTCTTGGTTGAATACGAATTTTTGTTGTTTTTATCTAAACTATATATATTTTTGCAAGGTTTTGCCTAACCGTATCAGTGGGCACGTCAGCTGGGCCACAAAAATTATATGGTATGGGGCATATCGGACCCATATTGGATGATATGGTTCCATAACTGCCGAATTTTTTCAGCACAAAAACAAAAAGGGAAGGAAGGAAGAAAGAAAAAAGGGAATATAGGAAAAATTGTAAAGCATAAGTATCTATAAATTTGTGTTTTTAGCATTATATTCAATGGCGTATTAGACTGTTTCTTTGATAAGAATATTGTCCTTCAGCTTGACCTGCTGAAAGTCAACCAAATAGGTCCTAATTGAACATAAACAAAGCATAATTTGGTAGATTGGGGTCCATTATATGTGAATACAACAAAATGAAGATGAAAGAAATGAAAAAATGGGGGTAAAGGTTTAACCCTTCTTTCAATATTTCCCAAAATGGTCCATTGTGCTTCAATTTGTTGGATCTCACTCAAAGCTTATGTTTTAATTCTTAAAATAGGCCTAGATCTTGTTTAAAATTATTTTCTAAGATTCCTTTATTGTAGAAATGAAGAAGGAATTGGAAAAACAAGATAAATATTGAAAATAAAAATTTCGAAATTGGACCTTTATGGCCGTATCAGCATATGTCGGCCATAACGGTGTAACGGCCCTGTATCAGCTGACAAGGCCATTTTTTTCTTTACGGACTAGTTTACCCTGTAATGCATCATGTAACGACCAATACGATTGTAACATAATGGATATTCAAAACCATGATTTGTTGAGAACCTCTTGAAGGGTGAGGATAAAATCCAGAACTCTCAGTGCATGGTCTATCTGAAAGCAAATGCAAAGACAACACTAACAGCAGGAATTGTAGCAATAGCTGTATCGAATTACAGAAGATGGTTGAAGTTCCCAACTTCAAATTCTTTTATAGTTTACTACAATTTTTAAAACATTTACTTGGATTCTGATGAAAGCTTGTCACAAACAATTCCTACAGAAAATAAAGAGTTGGAACCTTTGAAATCTGCAGTAACTAGGTGGAAATCAGTCACCAGAATCCTCAAACATCGAGTATGCAGATACAATTTCCAGTTACATGTCTTGATTTGATTACTCACGAAGTACACAACTGAAGACTAACAGAAAATCATAAGAGAGACAAAGAGAGAGAATCCGCTCCCCCCCCCCCCCCCCCCCCGCAAAAAGAAAAAAAAAAAAAACTGTGGGGTATTGCCTCTATAGCTTGTATTGGCAACGTTTTCTTTCTTTTTTTAATTACACTCCAAATTAGAACTTTCCTCTTACTCTTTAAAAGGATAGAATTAGAAACTGACAACAGATCCTATCAGAATCAAATCTAACTTTCACTGACATGAGTTTCAGCCCAAAATAAAGGACACCTTAACCAACAATAACTTTTTTACTTTTTTATGGATTTAACCAAAACTAACTTCCTGCAGAATCTTGTAGATGCTCTTTAGAAACTGAATATCCTACCTTAATAAATGATAACTAGGCTCTAGAGAGATGTAACAATCTAGGACCTCTATTCCCAGGATCTGTTCATCATTTCTTCAGTTTGGAAGGCCCATTACTTTGTGAGCCATTTTCCCCAGGTGGCAAAAGCACCCATCCTCTAGTTCGATCCAGCACCTTCCTTAAATTGGTCCATGGTGTTTCCTTGGCATGTTCTCTTCAACCTAGAAAAATAGGAATAGCAAATGGCAGCTCCCTAACAAATCCTTTCTTCAACATGTTGGCAACTAGCTGGTGAAACTCCTCAAGCTCATTTGGTTTCATTGGAAACCGGCTCCTGGAGTCAAATCAATAGGTTAAAATATTCCTTATAAGAGGAATTCTGTCAGGCAAGTTCTTGGGCATAACATCTTCAAATTCTTTGCTGCAACACCTTCGAAGATTGAGTTGGGATGTGCTGTCTTTAAAGACTATTTCATGCACACGTTTGTGCTACATCACACTAGAACTAGTCCTTGTAATGTTTCTAGTTGAAAACAAGATGGGGCTACTAGAGGCCTGCTTTTTCAGGTGGAAAATCATAGAAAAGCATGGAAAAGAAGATGACCCCCATGATGGACAATTTCCCCTGTTTGAGAATCTATAAAAGAGGGGAAATCAATTTCCTTTTTCCTGGTTTTTCTTTTCAAAAAAATAATAAGCAGAACCATTTACCAAAACAACCCGGTTCAATGTAGATTTCCACGAATACGAGAGACAGCTCCCACCGTTTGACCATTGACCTCTTAACATTTCCATAGAATATAATTACACAAAACAAATTGGGTAAGCTGGATCGACTTCTGCAGTTTTCCCTATCCACAGGATTCCACTTTGGTTTCCCATTTCCACATCTTGGTTTCGCATTATCCAAACAGGCCCAGGAATTTCTTAACCATAGAATTTGTAATAGTCGTGGATGATGGATTGCTGCTTCAATCACAATGTCCACCAACTCCTTAGAGATGAAATTCTCATCACACCTGTCAACTAAGATAGTGCATATTCTCACCTTATGAATAATTGATGTGAGCAATGTTGCGATGAAACCACCTACCTTCATGCTACAGATTCGTCAACATTACCTATTGCATAACCATGATCTCATCTTAATCACCTTCTATTTTTTCAGTTCCCTCATACTCAAATCACAGATCCAAGCAAGCTAGAAGAAGGCTGGAACTTGCATATCTACTTTTTTATGTCAGGTAGATCTTCTATAAGCCCAACTGGTTTCCTTGGAGCTTTTGTCAGCACTTAGCAGGCAACATGCCTCAGGTGATGACATCTCAAACAGGTAACGGCTTTCATTGCTCCTCTAACAAGAAAAACACCTCTCCCAAATAGTCCTCTTCCCATTTTGGGATTTAGAATTGTTTCAGAGTTTGTTGAGGTGCATTAAGGGGTATGAGGAACTGTTTACGTGCATGACCCATTGATGTTTGATGTGGTCTAGCTATTGTCCTGACATCTGCTACATGCTTCAAGGATCCAAGAATACCTTGATAACACACCTTCTCTTCCACTATGAAAGCATGTTTATTATGTGTCTTCTACAGTTTCAAAGGCTTGAGGGGCTAATTCGAAGCAGATTTCCTGCTGCAACCCATGAAGACATCTTCACTCACAGCAACTTCATCAGTCTCACTTTAAGTCGCAATGAAAGAACACTGAATACTCGATTTATTACTTGATGCACTTCAAACCCTATTGAAAATCCTGAAATTCATCAAAAAGTCGTTGATTGGAAGATGCTTGACCTTCACCGGTTCTTTCATCTTCTCTCATAAATTGGTTGACTCTAAATTTTGCCCCCCTCAGGCCCCTCCTCCATTGTAGTTCTGCCCACCATGTTAAAGAAAAATTATGGAACCTTATTGAAGTGAAATTCTTCTCCTAGGATATAGGTTTAGCTAAAAGAATTTCCCAACGTAAGGAACCTTTCGGGCTTATAATTGAATATTATGACTTCCAGATCTTGGTCAGTGTAGATTTTGTGAAGATGTACTCATCCATATGCTAGGTTTGAGGCTCATTTGTCGGGTTGTATTCTCAAAACCTTGCTGCCCATGTCCTTCGCCAATTTTAATCCACAGCTTCCAAGATTCCTGTTTGATTTCCATCTTTGAAACTATTTTGATTCTTTCAACTAGTCCAACATCTTGACTTGATTGTCCAATTTTTTTCACATTGTTAATATCATTTCTCATTTAATTCACCAAACTTCTTGTGTAAAGAATCAACTTGTGGAATTAATTCTGCAAACGCCTATTGAGATGAGCTCTTCTTGGAGATTACCCAAGTGTCAAATCTGCTCTGGTAGCAATTGATGCAAATACGGGTATTGTTGGAACTTCAGTTAGCAGCTCACATTGCAAACCTGGACTAACAGCAGAAACTTGAAAAATAGCTGTAATAAATTCCAGTAGAGGTTTGAAATTTTCTACCTCAAACAGTAGAGGCTTGAAATTTACTACCTCAAATTTGTTGTTACAAAAATTTACTACCTCAAATTTGTAACAACAGAAATTTTAATTCTGCTGAGAACTTGTCACAAACAGTTGATGAAAAAGGGAGTTGAAAACCTCCCCAAAAAATGGAGTTGAAATCCTCAAAATCTGCAGTAACCAGGTGCAAGTTGGTGACCTTAGATGGAGGAAACGTAAAACCACAAATGGTCTGCTTGATTGTTTAGATGGAGAAAACCTAAAACATGGATAAGGAAAACCAACATGGAATCCTCAAGAAACAGAAAACGCAGATTCCAATAGAAGTTCTGTCTTTTAGTTTGAAGTGCGTACCGTTTTCTATGGAAATGCTAAAAGGTCAACGGTCAAACGACAAGAGGTATCTCTTGCATCCTTGGAAAGCTAAATTTAACAGTTTCTTAAAAAGGACATCAATATCCATGGTATTTTTAGTAAAACATCGGAAATGGAAAACCATCTCTGATCCCACTTTTATTCACAAACAGGGAAAGGTAGGTTTCCTTGGAAAAGCTTTTCATTTCAAAGGGTATTAAACATTCCCAAACAACCCCTTCTTTTTTACTTGTGTTCCTGCTAATAGAATTAGAAACTAGAAGGATTCCTGTCAAAGCTATAACTTACTTCGGCTTTTTCCTAGCTAAAGATGACTTGTAAACTAAGAGGACTCTTAAACTAGCAGCAACTTTCTATAGGGAGTTATAGAAACTTGTTAGAAACTGAAAACCTTATTCAACAACAAACTTTGATCAAGGGAACATATCACGAAATAATAAAAACAGATCTGGTTTCCTCATATAGTTGATTTCAAGGGTTCTGTTGAGGCATAGGTTAGGGACCTGGGGCATTCCCCATGATGCACGCAGGAGAAAATGGGGCATCAACTCATGCGCATTGTGGGATGGGACCATTTGGCACATCCTGAAGAATCCATGTGGCAAGATTCACTCAAACTCCAGCCTGTAAAATGTGCCATGAGATTAGAATTGAGTGATAGCTCATAGGACCTGTTACCATCCCATTTTAATTTAGTTTGGTGGACATGTAACTTCCAACGGCAAAAATACACCCAAACCAGCCATAGATGTCATCTTACTGGTATTACAATGTGGATTGCTTTTGATGATATCTTCTGTTAGCTTGTGGTAATATAATTTGATAACCAAAAAAAAAAAAAAAAATACACCCAAACCAGCCATAGATGTCATCTTACTGGTATTACACTGGATTGCTTTTGATGATATCTTCTGTTAGCTTGTGCTAATATTAATTTGATTACAAAAAAAAAAAAAAAATTGGTTACAAATAGAAGAGATTTAAAAGTTACTCTATTTTTCGACCCATTAGGGATGAAGTTGAAACCTCCTTTCTTTGTTCCATTAGATTAAGGATGAGATCAAAGAAGCCATGATTGGGGCAAATGATGAAATAGCTTTGATTAGGGCAAAAGCCCAAAATGGCATAACCAAACAATTGTTTGTATTTATTACAAAGGAAAGCCCCCCTATACCAATGTTTTAAATATCTTTATTGCATAATGTATTGCACCTTTGGGATACAGATACATATCGGTCATCGCATGGGATATATTGGTTGTATTGCGTAATCAGTGTTTTCAGTAGCGTTGTAGCGGAGCGTACGCTACGTAGCATATGCATGTAGCGTAATTCCCTGGTAGCGTAAGCTACAGGGTATGTAGTGTAAGCTATGCTGCATGTAGCGTACGCTACATGCAGCATAGCGTAGTGTGTAGCATGGATAGCGTAAGCTATCTAAAATGTCATTTTTTTCAAGCATTTTTTCTATGTTAGTTAAACACCTATTTTTAAATGGTGATGACTTATATCTATGACACATGGCACTACATTAAACTAATCTGGACCATCCAAATTGTGGTCCATATCGTAAATCGAGCACTTAGATCAATCCGGACCATCCAAATTGTGGTCTATATCATGAATTTGTGATGTTTCAATAAATAAAAAAGAAATCATACTTAGAGATGTCTAAAGGCAAAGAGAGAAGGATTTTGCATGGAAATAAGTGGTTGATGATCTGGATTCGTAGTCAAGAACTCGTAGAAATTATGCATTTTGTAAATTTTATCGTATGTTCTATTATTTTAATTAAAAATATTAAGGATTGTGTAGCTTACGCTACACACTATAGAGGGCCAAACGCCACGCTATACACTTCACGCTATTTAAAACATTGTGCGTAATATATCGATGTTGGTGGGAAACATGGGAACAATGGGAAATTGGTCAATTTTTTCAATGAAACTTCAGGGATTGTTGAAAAATACATGTATACACACTTAGAAATCAAAACATTACAAAAAACTGCACATAATAGGGGTTTCCTTTGTATGGGGTCCTAATATATGCGCTTTTCAATTGAACTGATTCAAGTATATTCATATAATTTATATACGTAAGAAGACATGTATGGAAACACAAGCGATACATTGAAAAGCAAAAGAAGAATCACTAGATCAGGTTACACACATGTTTAATTTTGTGTTTAGATACAAACATAGCAAATGATTTGCGAGAAATTGAGAAAATTCAATTTTTCTCAATTTTCCACAACTTGACCCATCTCCTCAAATCTCAAAATCGAAGTTCTAAATCCCATGATTTTTCATTATTAGAAGAAAAAAAAGAAAAAAAAAACATGAAGAATGATAGATTTACAACCATTTGACACTGGTTTAATATGATTTACAACAAAAACATGGATCGAAAATCGAAAATGCTCACTGGATCGAATAGGTGGGATAGATCATATATCGGCACTACCTGTGCGTTTCGTATCACACAAGTGGGATACAAGATATATCGTGGGAAATATCGGCTGATATCGTCGATATTTAAAACACTGCCCTATACTATGCCATTCAATTGATTCGATGTTTCATGCTACTCGCCACTCCTTAAGGCCAAGGATGAGGTCAAACCATCATTTCAGTATTTGTAGCCCAATACATTTCCATTATTTTACCTAGCTAAACCCGCCACCTCATGTGCCAAAGTCAACGGTTGTTCTTCCTTCCTCGCTTCCTCTTTTTCTACATATGCGGTGGCGGGCTCCACGCTCTCTATGACCAGTGGTGGGTTATCAAAGAAGAGAGGACAATTGATTTCTCACTTACCTTGCTCAATCTTCCCCTGCCACCCACTTTAGAATTTTTGTTAATTGAACTGATTGGAAAGGCTGCATGCTAGTATCTATTGACCCTAAATGTCTTCCTAGAAAACATCAGAATTCTAAAATAACTACAAATTATTCCTAAATAGCCTTGTCAAGCATAAACCACAAAACCCATCAAAATTCCCAATATAGATATGCACAGACAAGAGGATCTGATAGTCCATACAACTTTTTAATTAAAAACATCATTCCTAAATACCCATTTTAAGTGTAAACACAAAACCTATCAAACCCCTAACATCAGTGTGCAAAAAGTGGAGATTGGTTTACGTTCCCAAATCCAGATTTTAAATTATTACTTCATGAGTGGTGAGTACCCTTTCTACCTAGCCCAAGTAACTGGGAAAAGGCCTGAGCATGGTGATGGTGATGGCAATAGCGATGGAGAAGTTCCCTTTCAGTCGTGTGAAAGGAAGCCAGGGAAATTCCCCTATCAACTAGTGTTTTAAATAGTGTCACTATGTAGAGTGCGAAAATAGCAGAGATGCTACAGGGGCCGTAACATATGTAACATGCCATGTTGCATGTAGCATATGTAGCATTCGTTACACCGTGTGCAAGTTCTTATATAATAAGCAATTTTTTATAAGCTGGACTTTCATGTTAGTTCAGCTATTGATTTAAAATGGTGGTGACCTATCCTCCTCACTGATGGCAATGATGTAGAGTAATCCATTCCAGGCCATCCAAATAATGGGTCCTATTGTTGATGGAGAATATCTCTGCATGTACCCCTATTAGACAATCTTAACTATCTATACAAGCGCCTCCACGTGTATGGCTGAATATTTATGAGTATTCTAAAAGGTGTAAACTCACATTTATTCAAAATGTTTTAAAACTAATGCGTTTCTAAAGAGGGTTGGAGTTTCACGGGCATTGGAGCCCAAACAAAGGAGAAGTCTGAGATTTCCCGTTTGAAGTACATATGGCTGTGTAGCTAAAGATTTGGGTTCGTTTGGTTGATTTAAAGCTAAATAGTAAATAGAGGTACTTCTCTTACTCTTTATCTCATTTAATAACTTATATTTTATTTTGATTGATTTAATATTGATTTAGGGTGTATTTTGATTTTATTTTCTATT
This sequence comes from Magnolia officinalis, assembly GCA_021015155.1. Classification (NCBI taxonomy): domain Eukaryota; kingdom Viridiplantae; phylum Streptophyta; class Magnoliopsida; order Magnoliales; family Magnoliaceae; genus Magnolia; species Magnolia officinalis. The sequence goes on from JAJHSJ010000001.1 coordinate 77,541,967, forward strand.
TTGTTCCAATTTTTGGGAGGACGGTTCTGTGCAACATTGTAGAATAAGCATATTCTACAACCATTTTTTGCATGGGGCCCATCATGGTGCGTCTATGGCATGGAACCTAACGTGTTCAGTCCATCATGTGGCCCACCACTCTAACGGCAGTGATTTTTCAGTGGCTGTGAATTGTTTTCATCTTTCTAATGGTTCGTACTGTGCGGTGTACCATGTGATAATGGTTGTGAAAAAATGAAGCACTTTTTTGGCCCTTTTATTTTTTTGCTTTTTTTTTTATGTTTATTCTAACTATTTATCATATTTTTCCCTAATATTTTAATTAATACATAGAAGTATTAATTAAAGTATTGAGTAGAGTATCGTGAGGGTTGGACACTATGCAATACTCTACACACTATTTAAAACACTGCTATCAACATGTGCTCTTAAATATTGAGACATCCGCACATCGTTTTGATGTGAATTTCCAATCAAAGATCCATCACAATCCCCATACCAACATGCCCTAGCCATTTCATCATGAATCCCACCCTAAAGAAGGACGACCCTGACTTTTGAGTCAGGAATTTTCAAGGTGGACCCACATGAGGAATGGCAGAGACATAAGATATTGCACATGTGCCACGCCAAAAGGCCCAGAACATAGCCTATAAATTGCCTCTTGACTCTCCCCTCAGATTAATTTGCCCTACCACTTCTTGATGCAAATTAAAGAACCGGTTACTTTCCACTCTTCAACCATTTTCCATATATAAAAATAATTCACAAGCATACATGCAAGATCATCATTCAAAACGAAAGCTCACATTTGGACATCAAAATAAATCAATAAAATGAATGCTGCATGCAAACTGAAGGGACTAGGTCTAGTGCCTCTGGAGGCATGGAAGGTTTTGTGCCTCTATGTCAGAGCTGCAAATGGGGCATAGATGGACTACTTGAAAACCATTCATTTTATAAAAGTCCAAACGTGAACAGGCTACAAGGTCCAAAAAGTCGTCACACCCTTCAGACGATCAAACCCTTTAATCAAGGGCACAAATGAACTAAAAAACAATCAGCAATGTTTCAAATTCAGCCAAAAATGGTTCATTTATTAGATGATCAGGATGGTCCAATCAATGGTGGAGCCCACGAGGCTTATGGTTCCGACCATCATCCTCGAAATCAAATACTAAAATCAACCCAATCGAGGAAAATTAATAATCAAAGAATTTACAAATAATTAACTTTCAAAAAAGAAGAAGAAGAAGAAGAATGGAGAGTTTGTAAACAATTTACCTAGCATGGATGATCTTGACGCTGGTCTTCATGGTGGGCCGAGACCAGTTGTAAGCGATCGAGCCTGTGATGCCGCTCAACCAAAGGCACCCTTTTTTTTTTGCATATAATACACAAACAATACATAGAATTAAAATGAGGGAATTATATCTACATCCACCCGATTGATTTGCACACACTCATTTCCTATTTTTGGGATTTGAAATGGTACAAAAGCGTACCATCTCAAAAGAACCAAGAACTTCAATCCATATGTATCTATAGAAAGAGAAATACAAAGAAAACAAGAAAAATAAAAATCAAAGATGGCAGCAAGAATTACCAACGGTTCGAAGCTTGTGATCGACGACCCATTCTCTGACAGATTCTATGTTGCTCTTCAGATCTGCCATTTTTCAGATTTTTTTCTGTTTTTTTCTTCTTCTTTTTTTCTTTTTTTTTTTAAGAGATCTGCTTTTGAGAACGATGGAGGAAGGAAGGCCTTGCGGATGTTTTTATAGGAGGGATTGAGAGAGGCTACGGCGATTCGCGCGAAGAGAGACAGAGGAGATTCGTAGCACACCAGCCACGTGTACAAGAGATGCCGTCCGAGAACCGCCTACAACCCTGTTTTGCGAGAGCGGATTAGGTGAGACCCCGGCGCCACCAAAGACGTGCGGCCTTTACGTTGGGGTTACCGTGGGGCCCACCTTGATGTATTTATTATGTATCCACGCCGTCCATCTGTTTTTTCAGATCATTTTAGCGTATTATACCAAAAATAAAGTATATCTAATTATCCAGTGGACCATATCATAAGAAACAGTGGTAATTGACCATTAATAGGTCACGAAAGTTTTGGATAAGCTGATATTTGTTTTTTTTTTACTTCGTCCGACCTTATCAACAGATTGGATGTTTATTAAACACTACGAAAATATTAAAGGGTGCCTTAAGAAATTGTTAATGATAGCAAAGTCAGTCACTATTTATCATGGTATGGTTCAAAGATAATTTTATATACTTCAATTTCGGTATAATAACTTAAAATGATATGAAGAACAGATGAGCGGGGGTGGATACATAATATATATATATATAATATATATATATATATATATATATATATATATATCAATGTGCGCCCACAGTAATCCCATGGTAAAGGACCACACCATCTTGGGTGAGACCGGCGTCTCACTGAATCCGCCCTCCTGTTTTGCGCCCCTTGTTTAGGCGGACGCGGATTGGCAACTCCCCTAAAAACCAGCCAATGGCTGGTGGTCGGTGCTCCGTGGGACCCACCATGATGTATGTGTTTCATCCATACCGTACATCTATTTTTACAGATCATTTTACAGTATGAAACCAAAAATGAGGTATATCCCAATCTTAAGTGGACCACATTACATGAAACAGTGTTAAATGCGCATCAACCATTAAAAAACATTTTGTGGTCATAAAAGTTTCGAATCAAGATAATTTTTGTTTTTTCCCTTAATCTGGGGCCGTATGACCAATAAACATATTAGATGTCAAATAAACTGTACAGTGGGCCTTAGGAGGATTTTAATGATGGATATCCAACCACTATTGTTTTCATGTGGTGTGGTCAACATGAGATTTATATACCTTTCATTTTTGGAATCAAGTTATAAAATGATCTGTAAAAATAGATGAACGGAATGGATGAAAAATATACATCATGGTGGGGCCCACAGAGCACCGACCATCAGCTCCGGGGCTGGTGTCAGGGGGGAGTAGCCAATCCGTTTCCTGTTAATGCAGCGTAAAACAATGATTGTACGCAGATTGCCGATTCCCCTCGCACAAGAAATTCTTGTAGTGGGAAGCCGTATTGTTTTAACAGAGATGCCCTTGACCACTCCATTTATCAGTTTTTTCAATATCGTAATAGGACGCTATTTTAAAAATCAGCTGATAAAAAACTCATACGCGCTGCTACACGAAACAGTGGGAATAAAAACATCCACCGTTGAAACCTTTCAAAGCCGACGATGATGTTTATATACTAACCCAAACGGTTGATAACATAAGCTGTAGACACAAAGTTCATCATGCAAAACTTCTTAAGCCCCGTGAAGTTTTAAGCAATGGACGTTAAATTACTGTTTTATACCTTATTTGTAGGTTTTTGTTGTATCATAGTTTTGTAAAATTGATGGAAGGAATGGATTTGTCACATGCATCTCTTGGCCCACACAGTTTCCCACTCTTTGGCCATCACACGGGCAATCCTAGTTGTATATTGGGTACAACTGGGCAATCCTAGTTGCATATTGGGTACAACTCTGCACCCTTCACTAAGTCTATATGACCTCTATAAGCTTGTTTGATTTTTTAATTCATTGGTAAATACCCTATAAATGGGTAATAATTATTTTAGTTGATATTTACATCACTCTTCCCTAGGGATGTACACCGAGTTGAATCGAGTCAAGCTGGCCTCAACTCGACTCGGCTCTGCCACTAGTTGACCCTTGCTCAAACTCGGCTCGGCTCGGTCCTCGAGCTTGATTGGGCAACTCGGCTCGGCTCGGTCCTCGAGCTTGATTGGGCAACTCGGCTCGGTTTGATTAATAGATCAGGCCAGTTCGAGCCAAGTTCGCCTGTGCAACATTTTCACAAACACATGGACTGCACCTTCAAAATCTCATTGTATGTAAAACAGCAACAGCAGCGGTTTTTCAAATATTTTATCAAACACCTTATTAGCAACATAAAAATCATGAAAAAAAAAAAGATATTTATTTCATATACATACCTTCCTTGCCACCAACCACACTTCATTGGGTCATTTCATCAAACACTTAGTGAGCAACATCAATATCAAAGTAACCGAGCCACCAAACTGGTTCGATCCGAGTTTGATTCAAGTTGGGTTCGATCTGAGTCGAATCGAGCTGTGGCCAGCTTGAACTCATTTTCAAGCTCAAAAAATCAACTCAACTCAGCTTCGAACCAAGTCGAATTGAGTTTTTTCAAGTCGAGTCGAGTCGAGTCGAGCGAGCTAACCGAGCTAGCTCGGTTTGCGGACACCCTACTTCTCCCAATGCTTGATTTGACCGATTGCTCTTTGGATGCAAAAAATTGAGAATGCTACAAAATATTTGTGGGTCCTACTGTGATGCATGTTGTTTATCCATACCGCTCATCCATTATGCCAGCTGAATTTATGGCATGAGCAAAAAAATAAGGCATATCCAAAGCTCAAGTGGACCACGCCATGGGAAAAAGGAAATCAAACACTTACCGTTAAAAACCTCTTGGGGCCACTATTTCTTTTGGTGTGGGCCACTTGAGTGTTGCATCTGTCTCATTTTTCAATTCATGCCTCAAAATATTGTGATAAAACGGATGGACAGAATGGATATATAATAAACACCACCTTAGGGTCCACAAATTAAAACTACTTCTTTTAATCGGTTTCCAACGCAAAAAATTTTGATGAATTTTCAAACGGGTGAAATGGTAATAATTACCCATTTACGGAATATTTACAAAAGTTTTGAAAAATCAAACAGGCCCTGTATGACTTTATGAACAGATTTGATGGCATATAAACATGGCCTTGGGAAGGTTTCAAGAGTGGGTCATAAATTGATCTTCAAAATGGTAGACAGTTAGGATGAAACACATTTAATCATGGGCCTCATAGAGCACAGTCAGGATCTATTTCGTTCCGGCAGAGGTACGACTCAATCCGCATGCTGTTCGGTGGCGCCCACCACGTTTCCTACGTAAATCTACTCCGCCTGATAAAATATGGGATAAAGTTCACGTGGTGGGGCCTTTCTGAGTTTTAAAACAAGCATGTTCACTTCTTGATGGTTGGTGAGATATAGCTGATTAACGGGTCGATTAAAGATATACACCATTGTAAACCAGACACATCTATGATTGGCATTCCATCTCCATTGTTCTGTACTGTGTGGCCCACTTGAATTGCAGATGTAGCTAATTTTTTTCCTAAATTCTAGAATCAAAGAAAGAATCTAATGAACCAAGTGGATGTTACATGTACAAAACGGTGAGTCTCATATGTTACCAACAGCCTATAACAGGGTTGCCTAAGAGGTGATGGATTAGGTGCCTCTGGTGTTTGGTGTTGGGCCTACCTTTATGTGAGTTCTATATCTACGCTATCAATTCATTTTTTTAAGATTATTTTAGCTCATAAGCCCATAATGAAAAAGATCTAATTCTCTGATGAATGGTACCATAGAAAACAGTGTTGAGCGACTATTAATACAACACAGGTTGACAAGTTGATGTTAGTTTTTTCCTTCATCCTACCTAAATATTAGGGTGAGCCTTAGGAAGTTTTTAATAGTATAGCATTCAATCACCATTCTTTTCTATAGTATAATCAACTTGAGATTTATCTTATTTAGTTTTGAGCTTCAGCCTCCAAAATGATATAGTAAAATGGATGGATGGCCTGGACATAAAATACATACATCAAGGTGGGCCATAGTGCCGGTAGAACTGGAATATGTGGGGCCATCGCTGCACGGTTTATACGGGTGGCAATCTATGATGTCCATTTAGTGGACCCCACTAGTGATTGGTTAATGATTTTGAAAACACAATGGCGAGATGATTTGACGACCGATCAATGGCCTTTGAACAGATTAAAAGCAAAGGTTAGAACAGAGATGTTGATGATTGATAAATCAGTGATTTAAAATGCAGAAAAGTTAGGGTTGGATTGTCCAATGCATATACGGATCTCCAACCCTAGTACATACCTTACTCGGTCCGGATAGATGGTCGGCCTCGATGGCTACCTCAACCAAACACGTGTATTGTGTAGATATTGCTCCTCCATATTCCAAATCTACCCCGTCCATTCATTTTTACCGTACCGTTTTAGACTACAGTCGAAGGCTCAAGTGCACCACAGGTCGAGGATTCAGTACCTAAAAAAAAAAAACAAAAAACAAAACTTTTTTTTAGGATATAGAAGTTTTGGATAAGCTTATATTCGTGTTTTCACTTTATAGAAGTCTATATAACCTAGTGAACAGATTCGATAGCAATTAATTATCATAATGGACCCTAAGAAGGTGTCATTATCATCGCTGCTTTATTTGGTGTGGTTCGTTTGAGTCTAGGATTCGCTTCATCGTTGGGCTTGTGCTTAAGATGAATGAAGAACGTGGATAAAACCAAGATATATTACGGTGGTCCCTCAGAGGTACTGTCCGTTCGCACCTGGGTACCAGGCAGGAGTAATACCCAATCCGCGTCCTTGGGGCGGGGGCGGGGACGGCGGCGTTTTCAAGGTGAGACCCTACTGTCCCGTACACGAGAGCCGCGAATCGCGTTGAACGTTGCCGAAGAGGGTGAAAAGGATCGCTCAGAAAGAAAGGAGACAACGCGGCTTTAGAGGCGTGCGCACTGACGAACTATTGTGTTAGTCCTTTTTGACGGGTAGGCTGCGGTCAACGGTCAGCGGACAGAAACCAAACCGTCTATCATATATGTTTTACACGACACATAAAACGGAAGTGGATTTGCTGCTGTACCACACACCAGCTATATTGCTGGTGTATTGACGTCAGCAAGTTTTGTGAGGTATTTGTTATATCCAAACCGTCCATCCAATTGGCGAGCTCTTCTTAAGCCTTGAGACGAAAATTAAGACAGATCTAACTAATAAGTGGACCACACTGAAAAAAGCAGTGGGGATTGAACGGCTACCATTGAAACCCTTTTAGGGGTCGCAGAAGTTTTGGATCAATATAAAATTTGTTTTTCCTCTTCATCGAGGTCTTTGTGACCTTATTAACATATTGGATGGAAAATAAACGTTATGGTGGGCCCTACGAATTTTTTAATGGTGAAAATCATTATCTCCGCTGCTATTTGTGGTGTGGTCCATTTGATCTTTGGATATGATTCATTTTTTTGTATAATGCTCTAAATTGATCTCGAAAAATGGATTAACGGTGTGGATGTAATAAATACATCACTTTGGGGCCATGCAACTTTAATCTCCTTTGAACTGTTCGTACAACTCGGAGCTAAGGAGCATCAGCGCTCGTCTTCGCACAACACGTGCCTACACCAGCCAATCCGCTTCCACATAAAACACCCCGTCTACTTTCTCGTGGTTCATCATACTATATGTGTAAAATCCACTCGGTTCACCAGGTCAAAACCATTATCTTGACCAAACATTCAGAAGATGCGCCCAACTAAAAGCTCATGTGTTACAACAACGTTAACCATACAAAATTGTTCCCAAGTTAACAGAGTTCTTCTATGAGAATAATGTTTATTTCTTCAGTTCATCCTTCATTATTGTGAATAACACAATTAATTAACTTATTTAATGAAAGATACCGTGTTGGCCCCACACACATCCTATGGTCAACATTCTCTCTCTATTTTTCCATGTGGTTGTTCATCCCCATCATTGTCACTCCCTGCGATAGCCAATGAAAGAGAATTACGTATGATCTATCTCATACGGATCCGCATAGTCATTTATGAAAGTGCCCTGGTTTGTCAATTAACGTGAGTGTTGAGTCTGTCAGACAGAAGAACTCCATAAGAAGATCAATCAAAGCATCTGCCTCAACCGGATGTGCGCCCGAACTCGCCACAGGTAAATCTAAGCCTCACATCCCATGTCCCAAAACACCAGGTAAGTAAAACCCTTAAAACATGTTAGAATATCATAGAGTTTTTAAATTAAGAAAACTTTTTCGAAATCAGAAAATCTCTAAGTTTTCTTGCTTCATCGATTTTATCGATACATTGATCAATATGATCGACCTGCGCTGTCGATGTCCTTGATGCCTAAACGATATCATCGATATGAGAACAAAATGTGTCCAACAACCATATACTCATCTAGACGGAATTATCAATATCATCGATATTCAAATCTCAAGTCTATCGAAGTTGACTCGATAAAATCGACAGCAGAGCTTTTGAGTCTCTGTTTTTTACTTAGAAAAATCATAAGATCATTGATATATCGAAGTACTCCTCGATATCATCGGAATTCAAATCTCGATGATATCGGAAGGACTTCGATGATATCGGTCTTGGACTCATAGATTTCCAACAAAATATTTCAGGTCAGTTTATTTATGATCGAGGCTCACTCGATAGAATCGATATTCAAATATCGATGATATCGATACAGGATCGATTGCATCGAACAAGGACATAAACTGTCCAGCAAACTTAATAAGAAATCCGTTGGATTTATCGATGCATCGACACGGCTATTGATATCATCAATATTCAAATTCCGATGATCTCGAAGGTCCCTCAATCATTCTTGTAAACCTGAAATATTTCAAAGCAAGTCTTTCTCATTTTCAAATGTCGAGGAATCGAACCTCACATCAATGAAATCGGAGTTCGAAATCCAATGACATCGACATGTGTTTCGATTCTCTCGACCAGCTGGCAAGAGGTTTCAAAAGTGTATGACATTTGAGTTTGTGTCATCGAGCGGGCCGTCGATGCTATCGAGAGTATACGCTCGATGATATCGATACCGCTCGATGATATCGAACTTTGTCATAAATGTGACCATTTTATATCCGTTGGAACCTTTTGCCTATTTAAAGAGATGCTGTTTTTATTGCTGGTAGAGAAAGAAGATAGTGCTTTTGAGTGTCTAACCTTAGATCATATACCCAAAGCCCTTTCTCTCAAGGGAGTTCATCCTCCAATCCACCCTCCTCATTGATATTTAATAGAGTGGATTGGGGAATGAACTTCCGCATTCAAGGATCCTCCAGTTAGTACCTTAATGGCAAATCATTAAGCTGGGATGCCTTGAATGCATAGATGATTGAAATCGCTTTATCTTCCTTATAGGAAAACCTTTTGAGAGTAGGATTTCATCATAACTTTGACCCAACCTGTCACCATGTATTGATACATCATCTGATGTAACGCCCCAATTTCTAAAACCTGAGCACGAGACTCGTTTTAAGAAATCCGAGAGTTTATGAATCAGAGAAACAGTGGAATGTAAACTCAGAGTGCGATAGCCAAAAGAAGCATGTATATTCATGAGAGCCCAAATATTTGATCCGCTCAGCTGAGGGTCTTAGTTACAACATTCCCAAAAGTTTTCAAAATATCAACTACTGAAATTAAATCTTTAGCTACTGATTAACACCCAAGTACACCGCTGCGTCTTGATGCTGTTCGTCCTCATAATACTCCTCCTCCTGTTCCACGGTGGCATCATCAAGGCCGGCACCAACGCCCTCTACATCTGTCCCTGCATGATATGTACGGTTGGATAGTTGATGGATGAGTGGCCAGCTCAGTGTGAATTCCCCTCAAGATTTTACACCACCGCATTAATCAAACATTGTTCCAGATAGTAAAACATGCAGAACATTTCATAATGATCTTATTTAAGTGCATGGATGCATGAGTGCACGTCAACTGGGGGTGCACATCCAGTTGGTCAGTAAATGGACCTTTAAAACAGTTGGTCTGATAAACAAGAGAATGGCCTTTCAAATAGTCGGCGCATTCAAGCATGGGGATGAGCATTTCAAACAGTCAACTCATCCCAACAAGGGAATGGACCTTTCAAACAGTTAGTCCATTCAGGTAAAAGAATGAGTCTTTCAAACAGTCGACCCATTCGACCTGCGAAGGAATGGGTCTTTCAAACAGTCGACCCGCCTGAGCAAGATAGTGAGCCTTTCAAACAGTCGGCTCACTTAAACGATGAATGAGCCTTTCAAACAGTCGGCTCATTCATGCTAGGAGGATGGGCCTTTCAAACAGTCGGCTCATCCGAATAAGAGAAATAGACCTTTCCAACAGTTAGTCCATTCAAAATAGGAGTGTCATGTACGCATGATTAATTCTCATCATTCTTATCCGAATTTGCAAACAACCAATTTAGAAAGACTTTCTAACAAGTATCATAGTTCAAGGTTTATAAGCATGTATTACATAATTATTTTTCAAACAAAATTTGACATACTACATATATAGGTTTCCACAAAATAGATATTAAGCATGTAATTAATTTTAATATTACCGCAAATAGCCTTAAAAGCAGAGTCATTAATTATTAGAAAAAATTTGAGTTGGAATAACACATGAGTTAACATGGAAGAGGAAAGCTCAAGGGGTAGAATCCTCACCTGTAGAGTGTTGCTTGCGAACTCGACCTGAGTCTTCTTGAGGTCCGGGGTTACTCAGGGAATTTTCTAAAATTATAATTTACTTTTGTCAGGTATTCCCACGACTTGGATTAACAGATATATCATAGTGAAGTCCCATGGATGGTGAGGATATGCAACACATCATGAGGTGGGTCATGATCATCAAGGTGGAGCCCACATATATGGCCCATCAAAATTTTTAAATGATCAGAAGGTATTCTGGCACCTTGGCCATTCATGACCAATCAGGGGGGCGCATCTAAAGAGTGGTTCAGATGGTACTGGTGCCACAAACTTCATGATAACCATCCTTAGAGGCAGACACTAAGACCCCAAGTGTGGTGACGAGGTATCTTTACTCAGTCTGTCAGATGAGCTATGGTTTTAGGGTGCTCATGACTAATGCTGGAGTCCATCGATGGACAGGCTGGATTCAGCATAGGTATGGGGCCACCTCACACACACACACAACACACACACACACACATATATATATATATATATATATATATACACATGTATATATCTAAATATATATGTACATATTACATATAAATATCATACCAGAGCTATGTGTATCTAATATATATGTAAATGTCACACGCACTCCATATTTAATGTTACATCTCATATGCATCTGACTTTATATCACGTGGGTCCAACATGCTGATTTGGTACATCATGGCACGTGGGGCCCACCCCATTACATATGTGTGTGTCCAGGCTCCCTATGTGATACTTATATATATATATATATATATATATATATATATATATATATATATATGGACGCTGACCTTTGGTACATCATGGCACGTGGGGCCCACCTCATTACATATGTGTGTGTGCAGGCTCCCTTATGTGAAACTTATTATTATATTTTTATACATATTTATCTACTTCCTTTTTTCAGTACGTATGTCATAGTCCATCAATGGATGCTCATAGATGGACAACCTGGGTGAAACGACCAGGATGCAATATGGAGGTATGTCAAAATGGGTGGACGACAGGAACTTGGTTGTGACCCTCCACTTGCCATTGGCCCACCTGCAAATTTGGGTGAAAACCCAGTGAAGGTGAAACACTTATATCATGGTGGGGCTAGCGGCTACTGTTCAGATGGACGGTTCGGATGGATCATACATATCAGGGTGAGGTCCATACAGAAGGTATTCTGGCACCTTGGCCATTCATGACCAATCAGGGGGGCGCATCTAAAGAGTGGTTCAGATGGTACTGGCGCCACAAACTTCATGATAACCATCCTTAGAGGCAGACACTAAGACCCCAGTGTGGTGACGAGTATCTTTACTCAGTCTGTCAGATGAGCTATGGTTTTAGGGTGCTCATGACTAATGCTGGAGTCCATCGATGGACAGGCTGGATTCAGCATAGGTATGGGGCCACCTCACACACACACACACACACACACACACACACACACACATATATATATATATATATATATACACATGTATATATCTAAATATATGTACATATATACATATAAATATCATACCAGAGCTATGTGTATCTAATATATATGTAAATGTCACACGCACTCCATATTTTAATGTTACATCTCATATGCATCTGACTTATATCACGTGGGTCCAACATGCTGACCTTTGGTACATCATGGCACGTGGGGCCCACCCCATTACATATGTGTTGTCCAGGCTCCCTTATGTGATACTTATATATATATATATATATATATATATATATATATATGGACGCTGACCTTTGTACATCATGGCACGTGGGGCCCACCTCATTACATATGTGTGTGTGCAGGCTCCCTTATGTGAACTTATTATTATATTTTTATACATATTTATCTACTTCCTTTTTTCAGTACGTATGCCATACGTCCATCAATGGATGCTCATAGATGGACAACCTGGAGTGAACGACCAGGATGCAATATGGAGGTATGTCAAAATGGGTGGACAGACAGAACTTGGTGTGACCCTCCACTTGCCATGGCCCACCTGCAAATTTGGTGAAACCCAGTGCAGGTGAAACACTTATATCATGGTGGGGCTAGCGGCTACTGTTCAGATGGACGGTTCGGATGGATCATACATATCAGGGTGAGGTCCATATACGTGGCCCACCGTCAGGCTCGTCAGATGGACAGACGGTTGAGATGGAACACATACCTCAGTAGGTCTCAAGGGTTTTAGGTATGCACATATGCATAACTTTTGAATATATTATTTAAATTCTTTACCTGCATGCATTACACATACTCATATATATGTCTTAAGACAAACGTCCAGGGACTGACGTCCCCTGATGGATGGCTTGGGAACGCGGAGTGGATGCTCAATACATACACTAGGGTGGGCCCTACGTAAGTGGGCCACCCCATATACCGCATATACACATATGAATATCATATCAACGTGAGTCCTTCATGGGGCCCACCACACGCATTTAATATACATGCACCTAAGGTATATTAAAATATCTATCACATGCACCTGATATGTATGAGCATGACATTAGCATGGGTCCCACCTGGGCTCACCACGTGTACATGATATGCTACAATATACTTACGTGATGAATTAAGAAGCCCACCTATACATGTGTAGGGCCCAAAACCTAGGGCTGCTATCTGGTTTTGGTTAAGGCCCACTTGCACTTGTGTAGGCCCACCTGCATTTGGTGAAGCCCACAGGTACTTCTTCCTTGGTTTGCAACGTGGCACAACACCCACCCCTCTAAATCGTGGAAACGGTCCCTGCTTCAGCCTTTTTGGAGGCCATTCTCGGCCTTGATTTTTGGCTCAACCACGGCTCTTTTCCTGACCGTTTCACGCCTACGTCGACGTCCAAATGATGGCATGGCGACTGCCACGTTTTCTTAGCCCAAGATGGTTCGATCTGGCCGTTTTCATGCTGAAAAAATGTCCATTTCTCAGTATGATTTTTGAGGTCTATCTGGTTTTGGTTAAGGCCCACTTGCACTTGTGTAGGGCCCACCTGCATTTGGTGAAGCCCACAGGTACTTCTTCCTTGGTTTGCAACGTGCACAACACCCCTCTAAATCGTGGAAACGGTCCTGCTTCAGCCTTTTTGGAGGCCATTCTCGGCCTTGATTTTTGGCTCAACCACGGCTCTTTTCCTGACCGTTTCACGCCTACGTCGACGTCCCAAATGATGGCATGGCGACTGCCACGTTTCTTAGCCAAAGAATGGTTCGATCATGGCCGTTTTCATGCTGAAAAATGTCCATTTCTCAGTATGATTTTTGAGGTGTGCAGCAGCTCATCAGAGGTCGTTTCAGTGAGTTGTTTCTAGACTGGTTTCAGCCCCATGCTAGGGCCATTTAGATGCCGTGGTTCGGCCCCAAGCAGGGCCTAAACTCAGGCCACGCTCGGCCTTAAAACAGGGCCTGCACATGGGCCACATTCAGCCTTCAAGCAGAGCCTGAGTTGGCTCCATGAATGGCCCTTGCTGATGGGTGTTTCTTGGTTACAAACGGGGCCTGTTTAGATGGCGTTATGTGGCGTGAGCATGGTGTGGTGAATTGTGTTTAGGTCTCCAACCGAGGAAAGGTCCTTACTTGTCTTAGTTGGGTCCGACTGGAGTTCGGGCTGTCATGCGCATGCACCACCTTCTCCTTCTTCTTCCTCTGTTTACTCTCCCTCTTTCTCACTCAAATGGTGCTGCTGAGGTACCACACTGACACGGCTCGGTCTAGTTTTCACGGACTGAGTTGGGGTAGTGTGCTCCAAGCTCACCAGAAACGTCACTCTTCTCCTCTATTTTCTTCCTCTCTCAGTTTTTCTCTAATAAAGCCTCGTTCTTTGTTATAATAAAGCCTCGTTCTTGAACGGTTAAGAGGCATGCATTGGTTGCTTCCATGACTTTACCCCTAGGGAATGTTATAATCAGGGGGCGTGTGTAATCGGGCTGTGTCTAATTCTAGTTTCATTGTAATAACAGTGCTTATAGTGTTGTGCCAGAATTGAATAAGATGAGTACAGGGATACCGTTGGTGTGAGATATATCGCGTATTACCTGGGACAATCCTCCTTCGACTTCGGCGGCGGAGGCAACATACATACGGGCAGGAGGATTCATCTGCGGTACTGGGGCTCCGGATCTGGGTGGTTGCGGCCTCGTTGTTGACCTGACTGCTGCCTGAAGGGGAGGGGGACAATTCCCCTTTGGTGGGGGCATGAGGCCCTCATCCTCCATTCTCTTGTAGCAGAAGCGAACCATATGTCCTTCCTTCCCACAATAATGACAACTCCTAGTTGTGAATGCTGGTGCGATGGCAGTTGGCATGGCCCTGAAATGCCCTTCTGGCACTGGCGGGGCGGGACGCGCCTGTTTAGGCCTGACTAGGGCTTCCTCAGCTGAGGGGCGGGTCCTCAGGGCACGCTCGAAATCCTTTTCGACTCGTATAGCCTTGTCCACTAGTTCGGAGAAGTCCTCGAAGTCCCACGCACACAGTCGCGACTGGATTCCTTGCCTGAGTCCTCCTTGAATTTCTGTAATTTGTACTCTGCATCTTCCAGGGCTTTCGGCACATATCGAGAAAGTTCATCGAACCGGGCCTCATATTGGGCGACGATCAAATTGCCCTGCTCCAGTCTAAAAAACTGAGCTATCTTCTCGTTCCTACACGACCGGGGGAAGTATTTTTCGAGGAACTTCGTCTTAAACCCAGCCCATGTCCATGCATATGTGGGCGGGACGCTTCATTGTAAGCCCTGCCACCGGTTCTTCGCCTCTCCTTCCAATAGGTACGTGGCCAGGTTTACCATTTGTGAATCGGTGCACTCCAGGGGCCGCATAATCTTAGAAATCCTTGCTAGCCAACGTTCCTCTTGTACTGGATCTGGGGCTCCTTCAAACGTTGGCGGTCGGAGCTTCAGGAACCTTTCGAAGATGTCCGCGCCTCGACTATATCTTTCTCGGGATGCCTCCCCGTGATCTCTGTTCCCTAAGGATTCCATCATAAGGTTATGCATGTCCCGTTGCTGGTGCATGAATATGTCTTGTTGTTGTTGCATAGCTGCAGCCATTTGCTCAATGGCTACGAAGGCCGCAGCCCCTGCCTAATCTCTTGCGGATGCTCCAACGGTCGGCGTCCCTTGTGCGAAGTATTGTGATGGCATCCCAGTGGTGAAGTCCTGTGGAGAAGGGGAATCACCCACTGTTTCGGATGCGTTATCTGTATTTGCGATGCTTAGTGGAAGGCCTGAGGTATACTCCGGACTGCGCTCTCTTTAGCGCTCGCTTGAGGGGATAGGGTGGATATCGATCGTATCAGTGCGATGTGATCGTAGCACTTGCGGCATGATTTCTTGAGAAGTCAAAATTCGTAGTTCAGTTGTTTGGGGAATGTCCTTAGCCTTCCACGAAGTAGTGTCAAGGTTAGTTATCTCATTATTCGACTATTACGGGTGTGTCAGCTGCTCCTACCCTAAGAGATGTTCCTAGTTGAAATTTTTGAGGGGGAGCTAAGATTTCTATTTATAAGTTCAGACGACTGTTTTCCCAAGGGGTCTTGTTTTGGTTTCTACATTTATCCATCCTAGCTGCTTTCTATGGGAAATTTCTATGTTTGTCTTAAGTTATTTGCCTAAGGATTTTGTATACTTAGATCCCACAGCCAGGCTATCTCAGACTCCGCTCTGATACCAACTTGTAATGCCCCGATTTCTAAAACTCGAGCACGAGACTCGTTTTCAGAAATCCGGGAGTTTATGAATTAGAGAAACAACGGAATGTAAACTCAGAGTGCGATAGCCAAAAGAAGCATGTATATTTATGAGAGCCCAAATATTTGACCTGCTCAGCTGGGGGTCTTAGTTACAACATTCCCAAAAGTTTCCAAAATATCAATTACTGAAATTAAATCGCTAGCTACTGATTAACACCCAAGTACGCCGCTGCGTCCTGATGCGGCTCGTCCTCATAATACTCCTCCTCCTGTTCCACGGTGGCATCATCAAGGCCGGCACCAACGCCCTCTACATCTGTCCCTGCATGATCTGTATGGTTGGATAGTTGATGGATGAGTGACCAGCTTAGTGTGAATTCCCCTCAAGATTTCACACCACCGCATTAATCAAGCATTGTTCCAGATAGTAAAACATGCAGAACATTTCATAATGATCTTATTTAAGTGCATGGATGCATGAGTGCACGTCAACTGGGGGTGCAGATCCAGTCGGTCAGTAAATGGACCTTTTAAACAGTTGGTTTGATAAACAAGAGAATGACCTTTCAAACAGTCGGCGCATTCAAGCATGGGGATGAGCCTTTCAAACAGTCAGCTCATCCCAACAAGGGAATGGACCTTTCAAACAGTTAGTCCATTCAGGCAAAAGAATGAGTCTTTCAAACAGTCGACCCATTCGACCTGCGAAGGAACGGGTCTTTCAAACAGTCGACCCGCCTGAGCAAGATAGTGGGCCTTTCAAACAGTCGGCTCACTTAAACGATGAATGAGCCTTTCAAAAAGTCGGCTCATTCATGCTAGGAGGATGGGCCTTTTAAACAGTCGGCTCATCTTAATAAGAGAAATAGACCTTTCCAACAGTTAGTCCATTCAAAATAGGAGTGTCATGTATGCATGATTAATTCTCATCATTCTTATCCGAATTTGTAAACAGTCAAATTAGAAAGACTTTCTAACAGGTATCATAGTTCAAGGTTTATAAGCATGTATTACATAATTATTCTTCAAGCAAAATTTGGCATACTACATATATAGGTTTTTACAAAATAGATATTAAACATGTAATTAATTTTAATATTACCGCCAATAGCCTTAAAAGCAGAGTCATTAATTATTAGGAAAAATTTGAGTTGGAATAACACATGAGTTAACATGGAAGAGGAAAGCTCAAGGGGTAGAATCCTCACCTGTAGAGTGTTGCTTGTGAACTCGACCTGAGTCTTCTTGAGGTCTGGGGTTACTCAGGGAATTTCCTAAAATTATAATTTACTTTTGTCAGGTATTCTCACGACTTGGATTAACAGATATATCATAGTGAAGTCCCATGGATGGTGCGGATATGCAACACATCATGAGGTGGGTCATGATCATCAGGGTGGAGCCCACACATATGGCCCATCAAAATTTTTAAATGATCAGAAGGTATTCTGGCACCTTAGCCATTCATGACCAATCAGGGGGGCGCATCTAAAGAGTGGTTCAGATGGTACTGGTGCCACACACTTCATGATAACCATCCTTAGAGGCAGACACTAAGACCCCAAGTGTGGTGACGAGGTATCTTTACTCAGTCTATCAGATGAGCTATGGTTTTAGGGTGCTCATGTCCAGTGCTGGAGTCCATCGATGGACAGGCTGGATTCAGCATAGGTATGGGGCTACCTCACACACACACACACACACATATATACATACATACATACATGTATATATCTAAATATATATGTACATATATACATATAAATATCATACCAGAGCAATGTGTATCTAATATATATGTAAACGTCACACACACTCCATATTTTAATGTTACATCTCATATGCATCTGACTTTATATCACGTAGGTCCCACACGCTGACCTTTGGTACATCATGGCACGTGGGGCCCACCCCATTACATATGTGTGTGTGCAGGCTACCTTATGTGATACTTATTATTATATTTTTATACATATTTATCTACTTCCTTTTTCAGTACATATGCCATACGTCCATCAATGGATGCTCATAGATGGACGACCTGGAGTGAACGACCAGGATGCAATATGGAGGTCTGTCAAAATGGGTGGACGGACAGAACTTGGTGTGACCCTCCACTTGCCATCGGCCCACCTGCAAATTTGGTGAAACCCAGTGCAGGTGAAACACTTATATCATGGTGGGGCTAGCGGCTACTATTCAGATGGACGGTTCGGATGGATCATACATATCAGGGTGAGGTCCATATACGTGGCCCACCGTCAGGCTCATCAGATGGACAAACGATTGAGATGGAACACATACCTCAGTAGGTCTCAAGGGTTTTAGGTATGCACATATGCATAACTTTTGAATATATTATTTAAATTCTTTACCTGCATGCATTACACATACTCATATATATGTCTTAAGACAAACGTCCAGGGACTGACGTCCCCTGATGGATGGCTTGGGAACGCCCATAGATGGATGGAGTGGATGCTCAATACATACACTAGGGTGGGCCCTACGTAAGTGGGCCACCCCATATACCGCATATACACATATGAATATCATATCAACGTGAGTCCTTCATGGGGCCCACCACACGCATTTAATATACATGCACCTAAGGTATATTAAAATATCTATCACATGCACCTGATATGTATATGAGCATGACATTAGCATGGGTCCCACCTGGGCTCACCACGTGTACATGATATGCTACAAATATACTTACGTGATGAATTAAGAAGCCCACCTATACATGTGTAGGGCCCAAAACCTAGGGCTGCTATCTGGTTTTGGTTGAGGCCCACTTGCACTTGTGTAGGGCCCACCTGCATTTGGTGAAGCCCACAGGTAATTCTTCCTTGGTTTGCAACGTGTACAACACCCCTCTAAATCATGGAAACAGTCCTGCTTTAGCTGTTTTGGAGGCCATTATCGGCCCTGATTTTTGGCTCAACCACGGCTCTTTTCCCGACCGTTTCATGCCTACGTCGACGTCCCAAATGATGACGTAGTGACTGCCACCTTTCTTAGCCAAAGAATGGTCCAGTCATGGCTGTTTTCATGCTGAAAAATGTCCATTTCTCAGTATGATTTTTGAGGTATGCAGCAGCTCATCAGAGGTCATTTCGGTGAGTTGTTTCTGGACTGGTTTCAGCCCCACGCCAGGGCCATTTAGATGTCATGGTTCGACCCCAAGCAGGGCCCGAACTTAGGCCACGCTCGGCCTTAAAACAAGGCCTGCATGTGGGCCACATTCAGCCTTTAAACAGAGCCTGAGTTGGCTCCATGAATGGCCCTTGCTGATGGGTGTTTCTTGGTTACAAATGGGGCATATTTAGATGGCTTTATGTTGCGTGAGCATGGTGTGGTGAATTGTGTTTAGGTCTCCAACCGAGTAAAGGTCCTTACTTGTCTCAGGTGGGTCCGACCGGAGTTCGAGCTGTCATGCACACGCACCACCTTCTCCTTCTTCTTCCTCTGTTTACTCTCCCTCTTTCTCACTCAAATGGTGCTGCTGAGGTACCACACTGACTCAGCTCGGTCCATTTTTCACGGACTGAGTTGGGGCAGTGTGCTCCAAGCTCACCAGAAACGTCACTCTTCTCCTCTATTTTCTTCCTCTCTCAGTTTTTCTCTCCTTTCTCTGATCTCTCTCTCTCTCTCTCTGTGTGGAGCCTAAGGGTGCTGAGCCTCTCCTTATATAGGCAAGGTGGGAAGAGGCCTAACGGCTGGTATGGACCCTGCAAATCCCTACGCAGTGGCCGTCGGTTGCTACATCCATTCCTTTCCGAAATGGGAAAACACGGCTGCATTTCCTCCCTGTTTGGGTTGTTTCTGGTTAGAGAGAGGGAACCTTCTCAGACCTGCGATGCACGTCGACAATCCTCTAGGTAAACCGATGCTGCCTTGCCCAGTACGCCAGCTATCCGTCCGTTCTCTAAAAGATCCAGCCATTTGTGCAAAAATGGACGGCTCGAAGCTACTCCTTCCGTTCCTTTGCAGGGGCCCTTATCTTAATATGGTTTTGTTAGGATGGACCCCACCAACAAAATGGACTATCTGGATTACTCGGAAAGTGGTCGGAGTGGCTTACTTAGGGGTTTGAAATCCTTCATTTTCAGATTGGAAACGGACGGAAGAACTTCTTCCAATTTTTGTGTTTTGGATCGGTCAAGGCAGTTTTGATCGATCAAGTTGGTGTGGTGCACTTCTTGCACGGTTATGTATGGTATACGTGCATTGAGTGTGAGGTCCCTTGTGACGCTTGTGACAAATCTATTCCGACCAGTTTGTTAGGGATCCCTGTATGGGGGCCCTGGTCCAGTTTGGAGTTCATTGTGAGGCTAAGGTGGGCCATTACATGCTTTTCTGGGCGCTATTTGGCCCATATGATGTGATTTATCGGTCGAACGGGTCTTATATTTGTTTATGACGGTTAAATGTATGTCTGAGGTGTAGGGGTGTTCCATTGGTTACCTTCATATTCCCGTGGTTTGACTTATCGGAGTACGTCTAACATATAAGGTTTTAGAAACTGATCAAGCTTAGGTGTTTCGATCCTGCTTACCTTTTGATTGGGGTGGAGTGCAAGTTGAGCCTTCAGAGTCATGGCAGATTGTCTCAATGTTGCTTGGGAGATCCTGCCCTGTGCGTGTTAAGTTATTAGGTTGACGGGTCTTGAGTTTAAATAATTGTGGTTTAAAAGGTAACACCCGGGTATCGGAGGTATGGGGTGTTACATCTGAGTTGCGGATCAAGGAAGTAGAAGACACTTCATCAACAAAGGAGGAGATCTTCGTCAACGTGCTGAATGGGGCTCATCTGCTTATCTGTAAGTTATTAGAGTCCAGAGGACACTTGTGATCATTCCTTTTTAGGATTGGGTCTAAGGTGTTTCTCACCCTTTCAAGCCCTCGTAGGATGCCTCCGGTGTGAGTGTACGTGATGGGTTTATTGTGTTGACCCTTGCTCTGTAGAGAGCATAAACAGTTAGGTTCCTTATGTGGATCCTTGGCCAGTGAGCCTAAAACCGGGTGCGTCGTGTTGACCCTTACTCATGGCAGCATAAACAGAGGTTCCTTGTGTGGATCCTTGGCCAGTGTGCCTAAAACTGGGTGCTATGTGTTGACCCTTGCTCAGGAAGCATAAATAGTCAGCCTAGGTGTAGGTTGTAAAGGTTGAAGGTGAACCTGATTTAAAACCTTAGGTTTAAGGTGAACCGCTGTGAAACCTCCTTAGTGAAATCCGGCACATTCAATGGTTGAGTGCGTCTGCCGGGAGTGGAGTAGACAGATCGTCGAACCACTATAAAATGACTGTGTTTGTGATTGATATTTGTTCTTGATTATTTGTGTGATTTCATTAACTGCCTTCATATCTGCTCACACTTCACACACAGTCACATCCATCATAAACTATAACCTGTCTCTTGTTCATCATTTAAATAGTTTTGTAATTGGATCTTCGATTTGGCTTGGAAGCCATTTGAGTTACTCTGATGATATCCTGATGCTTGTCATGCCTATTCTTTCAGGATTAGTTTAATAGGATTTTTATGGAAGCATAAAACTTTGAAAAGTCCTATTCACCCCCTCTAAGACTATTGACATACTCCTACTTCAACTAAAGCGGTCCTCACCACTATTTCAATTGGTATCAGAGCGGGTCTCTCTTTAAGGGCTTCACCACCTAGAGAGTGATCTTGACTGAAGTTGGAAATATGGCCAAAGGAGAGGGCTCATCGGTCACTAGACCTCCAGTATTTGATGGCTCAAATTACGCATAGTGGAAGGCTAGGATGCATTACTTTCAAAGATCTTTGGATCATGATGTTAGGGATATAGTTGAAAATGGATATGTGCCACCAACTGAACAAATTGTACTTGACGGTGGCACAACCATCACAAAACCCAAACCCAAAGAAAAGTGGACGACATTCGATAAAGAAAAACAGACTGCTGAAGCTAAAGCTATGAACGCCATCTACTGTGCTGTGTCCCATGATATTTTCAATCAAATAAGTATGTGTGGGACATCCAAAGAAGCATGGGATCTATTGGAAACAACCCATGAAGGCACAAGTATTGTGAAGAGGTTCAAACTACAACTATTGACCTCATAGTTCGAAAGTCTCATAATGGAAGAGCATGAGACTTTCATGGAGTTCTTCACAAAGTTGAATATCATTTGTAACTCCATGGGTGGATTAGGTGAGAAAGTTTCGGTCCCGAAAATTTGTAGAAAAATACTAAGATCACTGCCGGAACGATTCAACCCTAAGGTTACAACCATTGAAGAGTGTAGGAATATTGATGAAATGAAAGTAGAAGAACTGGTAGGTTCCCTACAAACTTTTGAACTACACTTCAAACAAACCCAAAAATTCAAAACTACTGTTCTAAAAACTTCAAAGAAAATAACAAATGAGGATAGTGTAAGTGAAAAAGATGATGAAAAAGAGGAAGTGGCTTTGCTGGCACAACGATTTAGGAAGCTCTTTCAGAAGAATCATGGTCGTCCTTCCAGAGGTAGAAAGGTGGATAACAAACCTTCTGCAGGCAAATTTGGTAAAAAGACCAAAGAACCACAATGTTATGCCTGTCAGAAGTATGAACACTTATTTACTGAATGCCCAAACAGAAAAATAAAGGGTAAAACAATGACCGCCACATGGGATGATACAGAGGAGTCAAACTCAGAATATAGTAACTCAGAAAGCGATGGAGACCAGAAATCCTTGAAAATTCTTATGGTCTCCACTGCTCCAATAATTTCCATTGCAACTGAGAATGTATAAGAACTGCAACCCACTGAATCAATTCCGTCTGATAATGAGGAAACAGGAGAAGAAGAAGAAGAAGAGAATAAACTACAAGATGCATACAATCAACTTTACATTCATAGCATCAACATAGTTAGAAGACTTGGAATGACTGAAAATAAAAAGGAATTGATGCAAAAAGATTTGGATAAAGCTTTAGACATAAATACTAATCTAATTAATGATTTGAAGCAATATCATTCAGATAACAACAAACTTGAACGAATTAACATTTCTCTTAAAACCAAGTCCGAAAAACAAAGTAAACAAATTAAAATATTAAATGAGAAAATTTTGATTCTTTAAAATGAAAATCATACACTACTAGTTGAGTTAGAAGAATCCAGAAAAATAGCCAAACTAAACTGTAAGTTTTCCCAGAGTGGTGAGAAGCTAGAAAAACTTTTAGTCATGGGAAAATCTGAAAATAACAAAAATGGCTTAGGTTATGAGAAAGTTAGAACAAAAACTAGGTATAGAACACAAATACTTGAAAAATCTGATCCCTCCAGTAGCAACACGGGAACTAACTCAGCTTGTCATTTAGGTGGTGACTCAGATTATGAGTTGAACAAAAGAGATATACAACCATCAACACTCAAACTAATTGACAGAACGAAGGAGCCATTAAATCAAGTGGTTGAATCAAATAAGAAAACTAAATCTACCACAAGTAAAAATCCTGTCACAAAGTGGGTAATTAAAGAAAAAAAAATTGTCTTGCTACTCACTCAAATCATTTAACAGGCAATGACACTAAGTGGTACCTAGATAGTGGCTGCTCAAGACATGTCACGGGTGACAAGTCCGTTCTTTCAAACTATAAGAATCTTTATAATGGGATAGTCACCTACGGAGATGGAACCACTGCTAAAGTAATTGGACGGAGAATCATAAGAGGGATAAGTTTGCTAAAAAATGAGAATGCTTTCTGCATAAAAGGTTTGGCACATAATCTCCTAAGCATATCTCAAATCTGTGATAATGGGCATGTGGTCAAATTCAACAAAGAAGAATGCGAAATCTTAAACCAATTAGGAAAATCAGTAATGAAGAGTCTTCGCACAAACAACCACTGCTACATCATCAGAGGAAAAGAAAGGACTGATGTTTAGGAATACTGAGAATGAAGAAACATGTCCAGGTCATGCATCAAGATCTGGATCCTTGCTGAAATGATGCAATTTTACTGAGTCTCCAAAGATACAATCTGAGGTTCCTCGCCTCATTTTTTTAAAATATAAACAGTTCCATGTTTATACATTTTGTTCTGAACAAAGCATGTACAAAATTTTGCTAGAAATACTTGCGTTATAAGTGATATACTATCCTATACATGAAAAATTGTCGAAATGTAGAAAAACTTGAAAAATACTCACTTTCAATATGACTGTCGATTGGTCATTTTGAATGTTGATTACATCGACTCTGAATCGATATCATCGACGTCCCTCTGGGTAGCTGAAGCGACGGGACGGTTGGTCTTCTCTAGAACTCTTAATCGAAAATCGAAATTCGGGACTATCGATGGCATCGAAACCATGTATATCAGAAGAACAGGAAAAAGAGCCTCAACAGTTGATCTCAGACTTGGCTTTTCATCTCCCAGATCTGTTTTTCCTTTTTCAAGATGACTAAAGACAAAAATCTAGTTTTTCCTCAAAGCACTTCAATTGAGAATAAGAAAGGTAAGCAGCAAGCGACTACCTCTTCTTCATTTTCCAACTTAGAAATTGTGGTAGAACGAGCCGTTCATAGGAAATGCATTGAACCTTTTGGGATCATCAATGTCTTGGAACAAATTGGGTGGAGTAATATCCAGAATTTTGGAAGAGCATTTCAGTCTAATCTTGTGCATTAGTTCCTCAGCTTTATCTACAATGTTGGAAAGGATCCTCCCCTCATTTCAGTCGCTGTGATAAATCAAACTGAGGTTATCACCCCTAGAATGATAAGTCGTCTGGTTGGTGTAGAAGCTACTAGGATACCTGTATCAGAACGAAATATGAATGGTCTTGGTGTATGGGGAGAAGTTACTTGAGCTTTATGTAACGGTGCTACAATTCTCAGAAATGCAAAAAATTTTCTTCATGATAAGCATCTCAATTCTGCCTACAAAGTTCTTCACAACATCTTAAGCACAAATGTCTATCCATGTGAAGTTTCTGGCAACAAGCTCTCTCCATACATTCTCAACATACTATATGATGTGCATCTAGGTATCCTAGTATGTTTACCCACTCTACTCTTACAACAGATAATTCGTGTGTGTACAAAAGAATCCATCACTACACTTCCTTTCATGTGTTTGTTGTCCAAGCTTTCACGACAATTTGGGTTGCCTCCTACAAATGATCTCCCGCACCCATGTGCCTGG
Source organism: Magnolia officinalis (assembly GCA_021015155.1). Classification (NCBI taxonomy): domain Eukaryota; kingdom Viridiplantae; phylum Streptophyta; class Magnoliopsida; order Magnoliales; family Magnoliaceae; genus Magnolia; species Magnolia officinalis. Next base: position 77,567,303 of record JAJHSJ010000001.1, read on the forward strand.
TTCAACCACGAGGACATCTGCAAACTGAATCTCATTGACAATGTGTTTCGTGGGGGAAAAGCTGATCCAACCTCATGCAAGGACATTCCTGTGCGCAACCCCGACTTTGTGAATTTCATGAAGGCTTTCACAAAACAAAACATTGTAGCAGATCTTCTGGTCAGACAATCTCGTATGATGAAGCAACTTGATGACTGCGAAGCCTGTCTTTCAGAGATCAAACACATGATGGTGGATCTGCAACGTGCTACAGAACAAATTATGGATTTCCTACCCACTCCATAAAGCATACCCAGGCTCTTGTTCTCTATAGTACTTCATTTCATTTATCACATACCTGGAGTCTTGATGCTTCGACAGGTCGCGCCTTCGACCTATTTGGACCCCACTACACTGCTTTGCAGGTGATAAAGTGATCTTAGAGGGAGCAATCTCTCTTTCAGTCACAACAGGAGAAGGGCAAAATCAAGTCACCTTGTTGGTCGACTTCCTGGTAGTAAACATGCCCTCGTTGTACAACGTCATCCTCGGACGGCCGTCCCTCAATGCCATGGGGGCGGTAGTTTTTACATATCACTTGATAATGAAGTTCCCTGCGGTGGGAGGAATTGGCTACCTCCGAGGAGATCACGGGAGGCTCGACACTGTTATTCTGTAGCAGTTAAGAAGGGCGCTGTGAAACATGCCCTTACAATCAACGTGCTCGACCCCAAAGAAGATGCCTCAGAGAAAAGTTCTTCCATGGAAGACTTCGTAGCCATCCCGCTTGATGATACAGACCTAATCAAGATAGTCTAGCTCGGATCATCGCTATCCGATAGTCAACGGGCACAAATGCCGGACTTTCTATGGCAACATTGGGACGTTTTCGCCTGGTCTCATCATGATATGCTAGGAATCGCTCCTGAGGTAATGGTCAACAAACTGAACGTGGACTCGGAGCACAAGCCAGTCAAATAGAAGAGAAGAACCTTCGAGCTTGAGAGGTATGCCGCAATCGCTGACGAGGTTACTAAGCTCCTCGATGCAGGTTTCATTGAAGAAGTTCATTACCCAGACTGGATTGCAAATGTTGTGCTGGTCAAGAAGGCCAATGGGAAATGACAGGTCTACATGGACTACTTGGACCTGGACAAAGCATGTCCCAAGGATAGCTTTCCCCTCCCTAGGATCAACTAGCTGGTCGACAGTACAGCCGGGCACGAGCTCCTCACTTTCATGGATGTGTACTCTGGTTATAATCAGATCGCGATGCATTCTCCGGATAAGCAAAAAATGATGTTCGTCACAGACAAGGGGCTTTACAGTTACTGTAACACCCAGTACTTTTCAGTACTCGGGTGTCACCATGGAGATCTGATTCAATTTACACATGTGTGGGAACACACGTAACTTACCTTATATGTCATCATTAGGCAACTCTCAATCTATCCATCTCAACCGCCTAGCACAACCTTCATTCACATAACAAGCCATCCATCCAATTGATTTTCAAAATAATCCATCATAATCTAAAAAACATCTATTTTAAGATCTCAATCGCTTTGATAGACCAATTAAACCATTCATCTTATATTTGGAAGTTCGGATTAGTAGACCCACCTTTCATCAGGTTTTCAATGTTTCATTGTAAGGCCCATAGTTCGTAAACACAAATTAAATTATTCGGGTTCATATTCAACTCCCAAATCACAACTAAACATCCTTTAGGATCCCTAGGGTCATTGACAATTAAACGTTAGTCAATCCAACAATTAGATTTTTTGAATGGTAAGTGAAATTGAGATTTGTTAATTAGGCGTTCGTGTGGTGTGTCCCACACAATAGTCAAGCAATAAGACAATAGTCAAGCAATAAGTGTCCTAATCACCCAAACAAACCCTAGTACTGAGACCAATCCGACCACTGGATTAATAAAAATCAATAAAATAACTCAAAATCGAGTGGTATGGCCCACCTAAATGTTGGATCTGCCTCAACGTCAGGTAAATGACTTAACTAGGCAGTAGGGGGTTGGTGGATGTAATGGATTTTACAACGTCCCCAGGTGGACCCCATAATTTATACTAAGAGTGCACGGTGCTTGTGCACCAGCGGTGCACTGAACCTGAGAAACCTGGTCAAACTAGGTTTGACTAGGGGTGTACATGAACTGAGCTAGCTCGGTTAGCTCGCTCGACTCGACTCGAAAAGCTTGATTTGACTTGTTTCGAAGCTGAGTTCGAGCCGAGTCGAGCTAAATTTTTGAGCTCAAAAATGAGTTCGAGTCGAGTTCGAGCAGGCCCCAGCTCGACTTGACTCGGATCGAATCTAGCTCGAATCGAACTCGGATCAAACTAGTTTGGTGACTCGGTTACTTTGCCAATGATGTTGCTCACCAACTGTTTGATAAAATGACTCAACGAAATGTGGTCGGTGGCAAGGAAGGTTTGGCCGGTGGCAAGCAAGGTATGTACATTAAACAAATACCTTTTTTCTCTTTTTTTTTTGGGTTTTTATGTTACGTAGAATGTGCTTGATAAAACACTGTAAAACCATTGCCTCTGTTTGTAAAACAGTGGGTTTTCGTAATTACAGTTCAGGTGTTTGTGGAAATGCCTCAATGATGAACTCGATCGATCTTGGCTCGAACTCGGCCCGAGCTGGCCCGAGCTGCTGACCGAACCGAGTCGCACTGGCCAGTTAGGCTCAAGGATCGAGTCGAGCTGAGTTCGAGCTGAGGTCAGCCAGTGTTCGAGCCAAGTCGAGATGAGGCCAGCTCAACTCGATGTACACCCATAGGTTTGATCGGTGATTTCCCGAAGAAGGTATGATCCTTCCTTCTTTTCTCTCTCCTACAACCATTTTAAAACGGACTGATCTCATTTGATCGAGATGTGGGGCTCTCTCTAGTCCCATCCTCATGATATGAGCCGTCCATCGTGACAGGATGCCAAAACTAACCGAAACCAAGTCATTCGTGCAAACCCATGCACACGTGCGTGCTCACGGCGATAGGTGCAAACGGTCAAGCGTGTGAGCAGGGTTGTGTTTCCAGCTACCCTAAAACTGATCCATTATCACCAATGCGTGCCACCTTGATCTATCCAAACCGTTCATATGATCCAGGAGGTGGGGCTAACCAAATCCACGCTGTCCGTACACACTCATGCACACATGCATGCACTCAAACCCGAGCCCAAATAAAGCCGCGTGCAGTATTTCCAAAAACAGAAACTGTCCCATTTTATAGCTGGAAAGATTCCTTCTGTAACGCCCTGAAAATCGGTGGTCGAGCAAAGCTCAGCTCCCGAGTTCCAACGCATCACTTATGCAACATAGATAATGATGATTATGATGAGTGCATTGAAACATGAATGAGATTAAACCAAAACAATATATCATACTCCAGAGATACTTAAATTTCGTAAGCGGAAGACTGTGATAGATATATAAAATTTATAAACTGTTGTAAGTCTCCAGAATGTGAACATGTTACCAGGTTAAATATAGACATGTATATACCAAAAATGAACAAAATAAATATACATGGGTGTTCCAAAAGTGCAAACTAAAGTGTAATGGCGTCTAATCAGCAACCCTGTAATCCCGTCGATCCAAAGATGGTCTACATAGACCCGCCTGATAGCTGCATACAGGAGAAACCCTCCTCGTCATCCTCAAAGTTCGGCTCCGCCTCGTAGGCATCGCCACCACCTGCAACTACGACAGGGTCTGGTTGGTGTGTACAACTCCGTCCCGTAACGTGAGAGTGAGTGATCAACTTAGTGGAATCATAGAGCAAAGTTTCACATGTTATTAACTCAGTCAAGCAGTAATGATAAAGCAGACATATTAGATATTCCTAGATACTCTTATTAATGTAAGGATGAAATGTATTCATGATGCATGCCCTCCCCTACACTCCCTCGAGCGACACCATCTTATGGTCGCGGCATGCTTTCTTCCCTCTGTGCTCTTCAACCCGGGGCACATGCAGTACGATGTTATGAGCGTGATTACCAAGTTTTTATTAGTCCTTTTCATACAGCAGGATTGGGAAACTAAGGTACCTCCCTTATATCATTCCCAAACAAGGATCCATTCTAGGGTCGTCAGTCCTAGTAAATCTCATACGATGTTGCAGTTCTAGGTCGCTGTAATGGGTTCATCGTCAAATTAATACAAGCCTAGTGTATACTCTGATTACTATGGAAAGGCTCGTCGCCTCTATGCAGGTTCAGAGTATGCTCGAGGTCACTAAAAAGGGCTCGTCACCAAATCAGTGTAGGTCGACAGCTCGAATACAGTATCCCATACCACCGTATTCGGCTCTCGAGTCTGGGTTGCTCAGTAGTCACTACGGGGAGGCTCATTGCCCCAGCATAGGCCGACAGCTCGACCACGGTGTCCCATACCACCATGTCCGGCTCATGAGTCTTAGCGGATCGAGGTACCATGGTTGAACGGGGTATCTTAGGTTCAAACAATAGCGTCCATACATGGTGAACATACAATAGGCAAATCGGGTTACTTGGCGAGCTCGACTAATACGAGCGCACATCGTATTGATCGACATGAAGTGCGTAAGCACTTCGTGTGGCCTAACCATTGCCGACGACCAACGCACGACTCGGGTTCGTTAAACACGTCTTACGTGGCGAATGAATCTCGGCCACGAACTCAGGGCCGATTACCGATTGCCTGGACTATATCCTAGTCCCAACTTCATTCAATTTCATCCAGTAATCATATAAGACAGTCAAAGCAATAAAGAACAACGAATTCACTTCGTACAATAATATGAGCATGTTGTGAAATGTAACACAGACATGATTGCACACACATTCATTCCATGAACAAAACAAACATCACAATGTAACGTACATATAAGAAATCATACACATAATTAAGGTAGCCGAGATTCATATCTCAGCCCTCATACAAAGTACTCTTTAGTAATACTTAGCACACTCAAACATTTCTACAAACACTTAGACTACATACATCGTCATATATGATGTATGTTGTTCACACATATATTAGGTCAAATCCTTTCACTAGGGAGTTTCCCCGCATACCACGCGCATATACCCACGACAGATAATCATGGCATGCATGAATCCGGGTTCCATATTCATTTACGCATTTCCGTAAACACTTGGGCTACACACTGTATCACATATATCGTATTTTTGCTGTGACGTGATTTAGGGCAAGTCCTTTCGCTAAGGAGTTGTTGCATATGTAACAAGCATATATTCACAACAGATAATCATGTTAGGCACAAATCCAAATTCCATACGTATCTAAATATCTTAACATGTACATAGAATGCACTATATGCCACATAATTCATATATAACTGTAACATGAAACAGACGACGCATTTTGCATGTGAAATAGCACCCACATCAAGCATAAATCATTAACCGACATTGAAAGCCTTGAAAACCATAACCTATACGTCTATATCCGCACCTTACGCCGTAGAAGTGTAACGAATTCGATAGAGACTCTAAGTCTTCGTCAACGATGGAATGGCAACCTATAGCACAAGTTAAGTCAGCTACTTCGCTACTTACAACAATTGAAACCCTAGAACAGATTAGGGTTAGGTTTTCTTACCTAAGAATGAAGTCAGAATCACCGGATTAGTGATACAAACAAGGCGGTTAAGCACGTGGAGCGACATGGATCGAATCCCAGGAGTAACCCCAACTTCTCTCTCGCTTTTTCTCTCTTTCCCTCTCTCTTTGCTCTCTTCTCTCTCCTAGGTTTTTCAAATTCGTATGGAATGAGAGAGAGGGTTTAAGACCCTTATATAGGCCCAGAAGTGATGGGAATGGCCCCAGGGCCATGGTATACTTAGATTATAGCCAAATGGGGGCTATTTCGATCCAACGGAGCAATTCCGGAGCCCCCCCTTGAGCCAAAGGTTGGACTTAAGCTCCCTGACCATGGATCTAGGTTGAATTAAGTTTTCAGTCTGATTGGATTTACAGATCGCCCGTGGCGGACCAGTTTCAATTCAACGGTCCACGATCACCGATCAGGGCCACAAGTACACTGGCCTGTGTATGAAATTTCTCCTGATCCGAGGGTATATTTGGGTCAAATTCTGACGGTCTGAATCCTTATATTCGGGCCGCAAGTGACACGTCTCAGATTACTTAAATTAGATTTAATTTCTAAAGAAAATCACGTTTCTCACACTCTTCGCTCCAGGCTCAAGTTGTGCGTTTCTAGACACTATTAAGACTTGATTTTCGGGGTGGTTGTCAAGTCCAACTAGGCGGTCGTAACGGTATAGTTTTTTAGTAATCGGACTTTCGACGTGCGGTCCAGGTCTGATACGAAGTTTTAATGTGCTCCCAAGAGCAATCGGGAATAGAGTTTGATCCTAGATTTTAGGGTATCCTACCATCACTGATTCTACAAGTTTTGGGTCTTGTAGATCGTATTTAAAGTGATTAGTGTGGATTTCGTATGTAATCTAGTTTAACACTAGTTAATCCTCGTCCCATTTCTAAAGGATGTGATCCTGAGTGATTTCTGCCTATGGTGGTACTCGGGTCTTTGTACGAATTTTTCGAGGCGTTACAAAAGAGGATTTGAGGCTTTAGTATTGAGTTCTGAGAAGTCATTTAAAGTGTTATGATTGACTCATTGCCCAAGGACGTCTAACTCCAGGTTGGCAAAAATCTGGGGTGTTACACCTTCCTTCCCACGATCCGCGTGAACCAACAAGGGTTGATCTAGATAGTTCCAAATGAAGTAATCTCAACCATCCATTGTTGTTCACGTGGATTAGGGTTTTTTATGGGAAACCGCCACCAAAACCACCATTGTATTAGTTGTTTCAAGAAAACTGGACACCGAGATCAAATCCTAGCCTTTCATTCTCATCTAAAGGACTTAAGAGAGTTGGAGTTGCTATAAAGGAGGGAAAAATCATACTGTAGCTAGGTTTTCTCCTCTTGTTGCGGCCGCCTGAGAAAAACTGAGCAAAACCTTCAACTGTCAAACCCACCACCCAAACCTCCTTCAACCTTCAAAATCCTCATTCCACAAGCACCCTTGCATCTATCCGAGCAGTCCATAACCACCAGATTGAAGGAAAATCGTACGGGTGAGATTTTGCCATTGACGGCCATGTCGTCTTTACTAAATCGCTGACTCACTCAGACTCAGTTAAACTAAGTCTTAAGCTTGTTAGACACGATAGAAAGGAAAATAAAAGGTTGAGGAAGAGAGAAGATAGAGAGAGAGAGAGTCGGGTGCAACACTCGGACTCGGGTCCCACTGAGCCGTTGCCTTGGTGGCCCAAGTCAGGTCACGTCTTGGTTCGAGTCGGACAGGTCTGGTCGTGATCAGGAGGAGTAGAAAATGAAGAAAGAGGAGAAACGAGAGATAGAGAGAATGGAGAAGAAGAGAAAGAGAGTTCGGGAGAGTAGTAGGCAGTTGCTACTCGTCGTGGGTGTTGCACCATGCTGACCCGCCCGAGCCACAAGTCAGGGTCGAGTCTCAACCTTGCAGGACCTTCAGCATATGGAAAGAGAGAGGGAAAGAAGTAGAAGGAATAAAGAAAAGGAAAAGAAGAGAAGAGAGAGTGGAGAGGGAGTGCGGATTCGTGCCACACTAACTCACTGTCGAATCGAGCTTCGTTGGGTACTCGACCAGGTTCAAGAACAAGTCAACCTCCTGACTCTCTGGTTGGAGTCATCTGGAGTTTCCAAGTGCTCTCTGTAAGAAAAGAAAATAAGGAGGGGAAGGGGATAGTTGGCGAGTCGACTGGAGTGCGGGTCAAGTCAAGCTGCTGACCCATTAATCTGGATCTTGCTGGGCATTTCCAGCGGTGAAAACAGAAGGGAGAAAACAAAGAGAGAAAAGGGAAGAGAAAGAGAGTGAAAAGTAAGAAGAAGAAGAGGAAACTGAGTTGAGCTTAGTCACTAAACCGCTTCAACTCGCTGAGTCAACTCGTTTGAGTCGCTGGGTCGAGCTACTGAGTCGACTAAGGTGAGTCCACGTTTTTTCTCCATATCAAAATTCTTTCGATTACAATTATCATTGTTACCATTTCTATCATTATTAGGATTATTAATATTAGAAATGAATAGCCTTTAATAAATTATCTATACCGATATTAGTTATTACATATAAAAATTATCATTATTAAATATCAGTGTTTTATTTTGTCATTATTAAATATTATCATTGATGTCAGAGCATACTATGTATTTTCATCACAATGATTATTAGTGTCACGTTAGCTAATATTAAGTATATTATTAATATTAATGGTTGTTTTGAAATCATTAGTATTATTAGCATTACGATCGACTGTAAATCAATTAGCATTCAAATCCTAAAATTTAAGCCTAGGACTAAGCTCTAGGTTGAAACCCTAATTTTACATCAAAACCTTAAAAATAAGTAATCCAAACCCTAGGTTATATTAATCTTGACCATAGATACCTTGTAGTACATTGATCTCACGTACAACTTCACAATCCATGGTAGGATTCAATTCTAAGAGTGCACGCACTTCCTAGCAATGTTAGTTGGCGATTTGACACATAACGTGATGATTTCTTCCCCTTGAGCTTTTCATTTTTCCATTAGCTTAAGTGATAGTTTTTATTTTAATTTCAGTTGATAATTGATATCTTTATCTTATAATTACATGTGCTAGTTGTTGGAATTGAATGCTAGATTACGTGCTCAATATTTATCCTGCATATTTTCTCATGCTTGTGGATTACTTGTGGATTGCTTATGGAACTTAAACTGGTACATCGATCAGTGGGAAACCCCACTTATAAATGTACACCCATACGTGGGATGTAACTTGATTGATTGTGTTTATAATGGGCCCTCGATCTAGTGGTTACTTTGAATGATGTGAATATTGAAGTGGGCCTACCATCCATGGGTTATTGTGTCTGCGTGGCTTTTGAGGATGGTCTTTTTATCGCATCGATTTGATATTTGCCCTATGTGGCCTCGATTTGATATTCTCCCTATATGATTTTGATTTGTTATTTGCCCTGTGTGGCTTCGACTTAATATTTGCCCTATGTGGCTTCTATGATTTATTTCTACATAACCATGCGATGGTAAGTTCCATATGTTGAACTATGATTGACCACTAGTCGATAGGCTTCCATTAAACATCCTAAGGTGGAGGTCTCATGAGCTAAGGATGGTGGAAATGGGACATTATACCTGAGTTGACGGCCTCGCTGGGTGATGAACCCCCTTAGTGACCTTTGAGCTTTATTAAATTGGCTGGTTGTAAATGGAATAAAAACAGACGGGCTAATCATGCGTTCATAGCATACGGGCGATGACGAGTGGCTAATTCTGGATGTTGTAGCACGTGCCTATAGGATTTAGTTGGGGTATTGTTGCGCTAGCTCCCAGACCACCGACTATTGGCCCACTTTCAGTGAGCTTGTCACTACGCATGTACGATGTACTTTCACTGGTGACCGGCAACATGCATGGGTTTTGTCCAAAAGCTAACTGGATGAGCATCCCTAGTTGATGTGCACTCACACATCCATGCATTTAATAAGACTGCATCGTGTATTGTTTTGAATGCTTTTATTTACAACTATGCTTACCTAATGCGACAGTGTGTAATCTTGAGGGGAATTCACACTGAACTGACCACTCATTCATCGAATATATAACCGTACAGGTAATGCAGGTGGCCTAGATGATATTCTTGTTCATATTGATGAGGAACAGGGTACAATTGTCAAGGATGCATGGTTGTATTTGCCAAGATTTGCTACGTGATTTTACAGATCAAGATTAGTTATAATTTACTTGGTTTTACATGTTATATTATTTCATTTTATAATTGTAAGTATTGGGACATTGGTTTGTATAAGTCATTATGGGCAGCCGATCGTATAATTTGAATGTATATGTAATTTTCTTTATATTTGATTTGTTCTACCTAAGTGCTCACTCTGAAAATGAAAACAAGAAAAATAAATAAATATACGTAGAATTTGACTATCTTTAAAGGTTAACACTCGGGTTTTAGGAGAACGAGTCATATACTCGGGTTCTGAAAACACAAGGCGTTATAGTTACTAAGGCCCCATTTGTTAAATGTAAAATCTAAAGCCCGAATCTGAAATCTGAAGTTGAATTTGAAATCTGAAGCCTGAATCTGAAATTTGAAGTAAAAAAACTTGTTTGGTAATTATAACTGAAGTCTAAAAATTAAGTACTGGATTTGAAACAATATGTTTGTTAATAAACATCTGAAATGTTCTGAAAAATGTTAATTTGATACATTTGCCCCTATCTCCTGTTTGGAAATGTTTTACATTATAAAGAAATTATTTTTTTATTAAATGAAAATAAAATTATTCTATTTAATTCAAATAAACTATAAAGTACTTAATAGAAAATTTAAATATCATTATTCATAAAAATATATAGATAAAAAAATTAATGATTTGCATATATAAGTGTGGCGGCAATTTCTTCATTTTCTGGCCTAATGTCCTAAAATGAGTTCACAAAATGGATGGACGGGGTAGATTTCTCACAAAAGTCAGGGTGGGCCCCATATAGGTTTCCAGCGTAGGAACTTCCTGTGAAAGGCTTTCCCACGCGTACATGGGTTGGCATACACGGGCACAAATTAGATACTTACAAGGTAAGTAGCCAAATCGCTACGAAGTGATGTCACCAAGCTCTGTGGACCCCACCATGATGCGTGTGTTGTATCCATATCGTCCAGTCATTTGTAGAGATGGTTTTATGGCATGAGAAAAAGAATGAGATAGATCTAAAGTTCATGTGGATCACCACAGAAAACTGTGGGATCAGTCACACCCACCGTTGAAACATTTATAGGGCCCACCATGATGTAATTTTTAGATCCAACCTATTCATAAGTTAACATAAATATAGATGAAGTGATTGAATATATGTCAGTATCTAATCCGCGCCCAGTGTACACACGAAAAACGGATTGGCTACTCCCACTGCCACCAGCCAATGGCTGGTGGTCGGTGCTCTGTGGGCCCCACCATGATGTATGTGTTTCATCCATGTTATCCATATATTTTTCCGGATCATTCTATAATATGAGACCAAAAATGAGGTATATCCCAATCTCAAGTGGACCACATTACAGGAAACGGTGTTGAATGAGCTTTGTCCATTGAAAACCTTTTGGGGGCCATAAAGGTTTTGGATCAAGTTGATTTTTGTTTTTTCACTTCATCTGGGCATGTATGACCTAATCAACATATTGGTATAGTGAGCCCTATGAGGATTTTAATGGTGGATATCCAATCGCTATTGTTTTCCTGTGGTGTGGTCCACTTGAGATTTATATCCCTCTTTTTTTTTGGATAGACACATAAAATAATATGTAAAAATGGATGAACGGAATGGATGAAACACATACATCATGGGGGCCACAGAGCACTGACCACCACCCACCGGGCGGGTGGCAGGGGAGTAGCCAGTCCGATTCCATGTCAACATCTGGTGTAGATACGTGTCGTGCGAAGACGAGTGCCAACGCTCCGAGTTGTACAAACGGTTCAAAAGAGATCAAAGTTACATGGGCCCTACAATAATGTATTTATTATATCCACACCGTTCATCAAATTTTCTAGATCATTTTAGAGCATTATCCAAAAAATGAATCATATCCAAAACTCAAATGGACCACACCAATAATAGCAACGAGATAATGATTTTCACCGTTAAAAAATTCGCAGGGCCCACTGTAACTTTTATTTTCCATCTAATCTATTCATAGGGTCAAAAATATCTGGATGAAGAGGAAAAACAAATTTCATATTGATCCAAAACTTCTATGACCCCAAAAGGGTTTCAATGGTAGACGTTCAGTCCCCCATTGCTTTTTGCAGTGTGGTCCAGTTTATCTTTAGATCTGTCTTATTTTTTGGCTCAATCCTTACAACGAGCTCGCAAAATGGATGGACGGTTTGGATATAACAAATACATCATGATGCTACCCACAGAACTCTAACTTCAATACACCAGCCAATCCGCTTCCCAATCCTGTCCGCTTCGAACGTGGATTGCGTCCTACCCCCGTTCGGGCGGGGCTCTGTGGGGCCCACCGTGATGTAAGTGTTTTATCTAAGATGTTCATCGTTTATCTCATATTATTTTAATTTATGATCCTAAAGGTGAAGTAGGTCCACAGCTCCAGTTGACCACACCAAAGGATGCTGCAGTGATAATGACATCCGCCGTTGAAACCTTTCTAAGGGCCACTGTGATGTTTTCTTTACCATCCAACCTATTCATTAGGTCATGTAGACGTGAATGAAGTGAAAACACAAATATCAGCTTGATCTGAAACTTCTTCAGCTCCCAAGAAGTTTTTAATGGTGGACGTTCAATCCCACATTGTGGTCCAATTAATCCTTGGACTTGCCTCTTTTTTTGGCTCACATCTTAAATGATTTGAAAAAGTTGATGGGCGGTGTGGATCAAACACATAAATCATGGTGGGGGCATAGAGAAGTTTTACATATTAAAAGTTGGTTTTGTATTGTGCAAACAATTTAAAGAGAAGAAAATTTTCGTAGTAAAAGGGGTAATTTTGGAAGCAATTTTTTTGATAGAAAAACTTACGGAGTGCATTTCGTGTTCACCATTAAGCCAGACTCCTATTGTGGAAAGAATTCTGTGAAAAACCACTTAGCGCTTTCCTTCTTCCGCGTTAACAACGCATTAACAAACACCATTAAATGCGAAACATTTTTTAATTCCGCATAAAGTGTAAAAATTCAGCGTTAACAAACAGGCCCTAAGTCATGCCCTTCGGCTTGAAGAATGCGGGTGCTACATATTAGAGGCTAGTAAACAATATGTTTGCCTGACAGATCGGTCGAACAATGGAGGTCTACATCGACGACATGCTTGTGAAGAGTATCAGGGAAGCCGACCATATATCAGACATCGGGGAAACCTTCTCTATCCTGCGGAAGTATCGGATGAGGTTAAACCAAACCAAGTGTGCGTTTGGCATGGGCTCTGGTAAATTCCTTGACTTTCAAGTTAGCCGGAGAGGCATTGAAGCAAACCAAGACAAGATTAGAGCCCTCCTTGACATGAGCTCGCCTCAGACAATGAAGGAGATCCAATGCCTCATTGGAAGGGTCACTGCACTCAGCCAGTTCATCTCCAGGGCCACAGACAGGTGCCTCCCCTTCTTCTAGTAGCTGAAGGGTCACAAGAAGACAGAGTAGACTTTGGACTATGAGCAAGCTTTCCAGCAGCTGAAGCAATATCTAGGGTCGCTCCGTTGCTGTCCAAGCCAGAGAAAGGGGAACCTTTATTTCTTTACTTGGCAGTTTCAGCATCAGCCGTCAGCTCGGCTCTTATCAGAGAATTCAGAGGAAAACAACACTCTGTTTACTATACCAGCAAGGCGCTAGTCCTAACAGAAACTAGATATCCGAGCATGGAGAAGCTTGCCTTGGTCCTGGTCGTATCTACGAGACAACTGCACCCATACTTCCAAGCACATTCAATCATCTTCATCACCAATTCACCACTTCGGCAGGTACTCCAGAAGCCTGAGGTATCCGGACGCCTGACCAAGTGGGATGTTGAGCTCGATGAATTCGACATCCAATATCGACCGAGAACTGCCATCAAGGGCCAGGCAGTGGCCGACTTCATAGCGGAGTTCACCGCTCGAGATGATGAACCCGAAGGATCTGACCTAAATGCACCTGCAAGCTCAATGACAGCCCCGTCATTCTCCAAGTTCCTTTGCCCTCCGAGGATACCGGAGTAGAGATGAGAAAGACTGATGAATGGACCTTATTCGCAGATGGGTCGTCCAATTCAAAACGAGGAGCGGGAATCATTCTGTTCGTGCCTGATATGATGACAATTCAGTACGCTAGAAGGCTCGGCTTCCGAGTCTCAAATAACGAAGCAGAGTATGAGGCCCTGCTGGCTGGGCTCAGGTTAGCAATTACCCTAAGAGTCCAATTCCTTGACATTTGGTGCAATTCTTAACTCGTCGTAAACCAGGTATCGTCAGAGTATGATGCTAAGGATGCTAGAATGGTAGGCTACTTGGGCGAGGTGCGAAAGATCATGGGTAAATTCCAAAGATGCACCATCAGTCAGATACCCAGAGCCGAAAATTCCTGGGCTGACGCCCTTGCAAAGTTGGCCTCGGCAACTGAAGGGAGTATCCCGAGGATCGTCCCAGTGGAATTCCTGGATAAGCCAAGCATTAATCGTGCCGACCAAGGGACCATCTATCCTGTACAGACGACTTCGAACTGGATGGATCCTACAGTCGGATACCTTATGGACGACGAAGTTCCTGAAGACAAACTAGAGGCTCGGTGCCTAAGGGTCAGAGAAACGCGATAAACAATCATAGGAGATACTCTGTACAAGAAAGGGTATTCTCAGCTGTATCTGAGATGTCTGCGACTCGATGAGGTAGAGTATGTGATCCGGGAGGTACATGAAGGAATTTGGGGGAATCACTCCTTCAGCCGAGTCATGTCGTAAAAGATCATTCGCCAAGGGTACTTTTGGTCGATGATCCAAGAAGACTTTAGAGATTTCGTCCGAAAATGCGATAAGTGCCAGAGATTCGCTAATGTCCTGAGGTAGCCAGCGGAAGAGCTAACCCTAACCCTCATGAGCGGGCCGTGGCCGTTTGCTCAGTGGGGGATCGACATCATTGGGCCTCTGCCCCAGGGTAAGGGACACCAAATATGCGATCGTAGCAGTGGATTATTTTACCAAATGGGCAGAGGCCGAGCCTATTGCAAAGATCACCGAGCAGAAAATAACAGATTTTATCTGAAAGAACGTTATTTGTTGGTTCGGCATCCACATACCATTATGTCAGACAACGGGAAGCAGTTCGACAACGACAGATTCAAGGGTATGTGCCAAAGGCTTGACATCATCAACGCCTACTTGTCACCTCGGCACCCTCAGTCCAATGGTTAGGTAGAGGCTGTGAACAAAATCATCAAGAATCACCTTAAAACTAAGTTGGAGAAGGCCAAGAGTAATTGGGCTGAGGAGCTCCCGTTCGTTCTATGGGCATACAAAACTACGACACGATCAGCTACAAGAGAGACCCCATTCTTCCTCTCTTATGACGTGGAGGCCGTCGTCCCCATTGAAATAGGCCTTCCCACTGCTCGGGTACGAACCTATCAAGACGAACAGAATGCCAAGAAGATTACGACAGCCCTCGACTTGCTTGAAGAACTAAGGGACACCGCATGACTATGGATCGCAGCTCGACATCAGCAAGTTGTCCATTTCTACAATTCCAGGGTCAAAACGAGACGCTTCTGATGGGGAGACCTCATCCTTCGCCACGTGTTCCAAAACACAACGGAACCTGGAGTAGGGTCCCTAGGCCCTAACTAGGAGGGACCCTATCGAGTAGTCGGCTCAGTAAAACCTGGGTCCTACTGCCTCGAGGATATGGAAGAACGACCATTGCCACATCCCTGGAATGTCGAACACTTAAAGATCTACTATTCCTCGAGGGGACAATGTAAGGGTCGGGACTACTTGTTTTAATGACATTTTGAATAAAAGATGTAATTTTCTATGTGAAGTTATTCTACACGATCTACATGGGACTTCCCCTACGGGGAAGAAGATCCCAATGAGGGGTTGACCACTTAAAAAGTGATCGCCTCGTCAACCGAGCACGGTACGAAGGGCCATTTCTCATATGCAGAAATGAAATCCTTCGACGAGCTAACTCTTAAAGAAGAGGTCAGCTCGTCACTCGACAATCCCTACAAGCATAATCCATAATCAATAAATAAAGCCATCAACCAAAAATTCAACTAAGTATGGAGCGTAGAAGCGCCATAATGTTTTATTAAAAAAAAAAGAGGGATAAAGTCAGCCGACACGAGGGGAAGGGTTGGCTGCAGAGTCAGGGGGTTGGGTGGTAAGAGCATCTTCGGCCTCAGCAGTGGCAGGAGCATCTTCAGCCTCCTCGGTGGCCAGTGCGTCAAGGTCAAGGTTTGGATAGAGTCCCCTAATGTCACCCAAACAGGCGTTATAAGCATAGTAGTAGATTCTATCAATCTCAGCAGACCTCTCTGCTGAAGATTTGAACTCCTCAACAGCCGCAACAGCTCTTGAAACAGCTGAGGCTTCGAGCTCGACACGTTACGCAGCCAAGGCCTCAACAGCGTCAAGCTTGGCCTGCCCCAGTTCATCCGCCAGCCGCGTATTGTCCTCCTCCACCCATTTAAGATGAGCCTTTATGCTCGTCAGCTCGGACTTTGCCAGGTCCAAGTGAGACTGAAGCCCGTTGACCTCCCCTTAGAGCATCAGCTTCCTTAACTAGCCTTCTCTTACCGGGCCCTTCAGTTTCTCCTGTTCCTCGGCCGAAGCCTTCAGGAGCTCCTCCAGCTCGGCCTTCTCCCTTTCGATCTTGGTCATCGCCTGTAGCCTCTCCCGAATCAAGAGAAACATCGGCAATGCCTGAGAAAGAAAAAAGAAAAAAGAAGTCATAAAGCATAAAACAATGATCAGATCCAACAAATTGAGTAAAGATGAGGGCTTACCTTATAACAGACCGAAGCATAGTCGTTGATAAATGACTCTGGATGGCGGGTAAGAGTGTTAGTGATTGTCGTCTGGGTGTATGCTTTGCCGCCCAGTCAACCAGGAGGGACATGTGATAGTCGGGCAAAAATATCTCTGATCCCAAAGGGGGAACCAGTTCAGCGGCTCCCCCGACGCCGCTAGCAGATGAGGCCTGAGGCTTGAGGCTTGGCCTTGGGCACGACATCACCTCTGACCAAGGTGTTAGTTCTGCCAGCTAGAAAATCCACTTCAGCGCCTGTAAGGTTGACGCCCTCGGCCTCCTCCATGATGTCCCTCTTAAGCCTATCACGAGAGGGACTCACGGTAGCAGTCTCTTTGACCACTTCCCTCTCCATCCCGGGTGGAGGATGAGGGCCAGTTGGAGGAGCTTTGGGCGTTGGAGCAAGAGTTGCGACAGGCTCGGCCGCAGTGGGAGTAGTTTTCTTCTTCTTCGTCGTGATCTTCATGTGAGGCTCAGAGTTCATCATCACACTAAGAGGGGGACGCGACGCCCTCTTCCTCTTAAAGCCTAAAGCTTCAGCCAGACCTGGTCAAAGAGGCTCGGCTCAGAGGCATATTTACAAGGGAAACTTATATGATGTGTAAGATCGTGCAACTTACCCAGGGTAATAAGGAAGGGCTTGAATCTGCAAAGCTTGGATTGAAGAAGATTGTCCGGACTGATGATATTATGCCAGATGCGTTGCTCTTCCTTAAGTACCCGGGCCTTGGCAACTTGGGCTCGAAGGAAGGAAGAGAGTTCAGGGGGGCCCTTCGGATAATCTACAAACAGAAGACGAGGATTAGAACAGAGAGCAGATCAGAAATCTAAGACAAAGCATGAACCTTAAGAGATTCAACCTGTGTTGGAGAACTTGGTGGGCACTTTGACCCGTAGATTGCCGAGCTCGGATGCAGTCTCTTCCTACTCTCCCGAGGCCCAGAACCACTTGCTCTTCCAATCCTTATTGGAAGAAGGGAGTCTAGCAACGAGGCCTGGGGCGCATTGGCTCCTCGCTGAGAAATAATACCAGCACAGCTCAAATGAGTCGTGCTTCGCTTGGTACATGGACATGAATTCATCCGGCGTCAGATCTTGGTTCTTAAGCTGATCAAATGATGTAGGAAGAAATCAGGGTTCGCCAGGCGTTAGGTATGAGCTGACCCGGCGCCAGCTTCAGACGTTCGGTCATCACGCGGACGAAGGGGTGGATCAAAAACTGGAGCCCGAATTGGAGGGCACAGATGAAGATTGCAACATCTCCATTAGCCGGGTCCCTGGGAGCGTCGAGGGGGGAAGGAGCTCTAATTGCATCGAGTTGGGAATCTGGTAGTCTGCCCAGATCTGAGCCATCTGGGATTCGACTAAGACTGAGCCCCCAGGGACAACCACGTCAGACCGGCCTCTCGAAGGCCCGACCATGGCCCTTCTGGCCGGATCCCGAGGTATTCTCTTCGTCCCTTTGGCACGACCTTTTTTGCCTTTATGCCCGTAGTCTTCTTTGCAGGAGGTCGGAGGGGTATTGCCTCAAATGGACCTTTCGAGCCCCTGCGCCCAGAGTCAGTACTCTCCCGCTCAGAGTCATTCCCAACTGCTCGGGCTTCTCGAACTTCATCTGACTTGTTTGACATAACGAGAATAAAGGAAATTAAAAAAAGATTGAGAGGGGAGAACTCACAGGAAATCGCTCTCCGGAGGATGATTGGCAGTGCAAACTCTCTAAGAAAATGGAATGCAGGAGGATCCAAATGGAAGCGGAGGGTGACTTTTATAGCCTTAGTTGGCCAGTTGTAATCATAGCGGACAACTGTTTCCGAAGTTGAAATGGCGTGACCTCGAGCCCTGCTATATACGTGGTGGCAGATCATTCGTTCGAGCTGACATCCTCCGAGCTGAGAGCTGCCAACACGGAATAACATTCAATGCATAGACGACCCTCCACCTCTCAACATCCACGCAGCAGCGCCCCGCTCGCCCAAGCGATTCGAATCCTTAACCATCGCCATGTGTTTGCCAACCACAGGCTCGTACCTAAAAGGCCGCCGGCGCAGTATGACGCCTTGATAGCAGAGAGCTATGATTATGGCTGTTCGTTTTAATCTTACTGACTTACCGTCATGGAGGGAGCGGCGGTCCATTTTCCCAAGCATTTACTCCCTGAGTCCGAGCTCGGACTCAGAGAGTAGGGGGCTTCTGTTATAGAAAAATCTAGGCTGACTTCAACAGAGATAGACTTGGTTCAACCGACTGAGCAGTTGCGCTAAGACAGGTATACTCCAACCCTATTTAAGGAAAGCCCCGCTCGGTCAGTTGAATAAGCTCGTCATAGTAGGACGGACGATAGAGGTCGATGAGCCGAGTCATAGATCGGTGATAGTTCGTCTACATCGACTTGGTCATAACAACCAAGGCTCAGCTTCCAAGTTCTTTTGTAGAGCTTTGACATCAGACAAGAATCTGGAAGAAGTCATTACACACCTTGCCTGATTTCCTGACCAAACTCTCGTCAGCAAGCAGCCAGGGCCGATCTGTCCGCGAGCTCAGACTGTAAGGGTCGGCTCGGATGAAGGAGTGTCCTATAATCACGCTCAACGATCAACTCCAGTAACGCATGTTTGGAGTAGCATCCGGCGCACGATCTCAAGGTAATGGCCAACGTTAATGCATGCACCACTCTCGCTCAACGGCAGGGATCGTGCCGAGAATGACAGACATGTCCACCTTAAGAGAAAAGTATAAATAGGACGCGTATCAACAGGGACAGGTACGAAAAATCTCACACCCTAAGCCCCTGCTACACTACTTAGACCCAGATTCCTAGCCTGACTTTGACATCGAAGGGTCCCCTGCTCTAGCCAGGGTCTCCTTTGCTTTCCTCCTGAGCAGGCTTACAGGGCTTGGAGCGAGTGCTCGGAGCTCGGTGAGGATGAACTAGATTTCTGCATCAATAAAAACAATTGTGGCAAATTAACACAAAAACTTCCAAGCCAATGTGGGTTCAATCACATAGACTACAAAAGATATGCCATTTAAGCAACTAGTATATTAAATATGGTGAGCTTGTGTGTGCTTACAAATTAAGTGCCTAGCATACAATCTAATTGAAGCATTCAAATGATTTAACTAGTCCAATACATAAGCATGAATAGAATTATACAAAAATGACAATCACAAACACAAGCATATATAGTGATTCTATTTTCCTACTCCACTCCCGGCGGATGCATTTTTCTCGAGTGTACCGATATTCATAAGATTTTTCAATAAGTTCACCCTTAACCTTTACAAGCATACACCCTCGCTGGAGGCCTACAAAAGGTCTTACATACATACACTCTCGTCGAAGGCTTATTATAGAAGGACTTGACACACGCATACTGCTGTCGGAGGCCTACACAAGGTGTTAACAAAATTACACTCTCATGGGAGGCCTACATAAAGACTTACACATGTACTCACCTGTGTTGGTGGCAATACAGTCCTACACAAGAACATACGCGAGTTTGGGTCACAAACTCTATACTCAATCATGCATAAGGAGATAGTATACGAACTCTTGCAATTGACAACTTACTTATCGGATTGAGCCCCTTTTGTATTGCCTTTTTGAGATGCTTAATTGATGCTCTCCCATGCTTCAATCAACTTCTCTTGTGCTCCCTGATCTTTAAAGTCGATCTTCTTCTGCTTTCTTATATCGGCTACCTTGCACTTAATGTTCCAATGAGGCTACTAAAGTAATGAATGTGGTTTAGTTGAATCTCCTACAACTAAAGGTTTAGTTGGTTTTCAAATAAGGATTCACCTAGATGGACATTTTAGAGGTTTGAAAGACAAAGGGTTTGCTTAGAGGTTTGAAAGACAAAGGGTTTGCTTATTTGATTGGTGTTTATCCTCTAAAAAATGCAAGGAAACAAGATTATCTTCATAAGGAGTGGGGGTGCACATGGTTCGGTTCGGTCTGATTCTGGGGTGAAACTGGAATCGAACCGTTCCTAACAGTTCCAGGAAAATCGGAATCGAAACTGGACCGTTTGCACCCTAGAACCGAACCAGAATTGGACTTTAAAAACTAATTCGGTTCTATAGTTATGGGCTTCTTATATTATGGTAGGCCCCTCCTGATGAGAGGCATTGATCTTTCAGACACATGAGCAAAGCTGGAAAATGTAATAGGCGAGTGCAAAAGTGGAGCTTCCCTTTCTTGCTAAAATGGAGCACTCCCTTCATTGAGGAAACTTTGAGAAACTGATCCCCAAGTTCGAATTCCAAATGTCTCCACCTCGTATCGGTGTAACTCTTCTATCTACTCTGGGTTATTAGGAGTCGACGCCTGATAATATCTATCTTTTCTGAGGTTGCTTGAACCAAATCTGGGCCGACTAAGCTCCTTTTGCTGACTTTTGCCCAACAATGTGGAGCCCAACATGGGCGTTCATACAAAGCCTCGTAAGGAGCCATTTCAATACTTGCTTGGAAGCTGTTGTTACAGGCAAATTTGTAAATGGGAGGCAATCATCCCAGCTATCCTTGAAGTCAAGCACGCACCCCCATAACATGTCTTCGAGTATCTGATTCACTCGTTCCGTCTGCCCATCGGTCTGAGGGTGGAAGGCAGTACTGACTTTCAGCTTCATCCCCATTGCTTCTTGGATTCGGGTCTAGAAAATAGACGTGAACCGTGTGTCTCGGTCTGACACAATCTCTAAAGGGACCCCGTGCAGTCGTACTATTTCTTTGATGTACAACTTGGCTAGGTCATTTGCGGAATTAGAAACCCGAATCGGAAGGAAGTGGGCCGACTTCGTTAATTGATCCACGATCACCCAAATGGAGTCATGCCCCTTTCTTGTCCTTGACAATTTAGAAATGAAATCCATTGATATGAAATCCCACCACCACTCGGCTATGGGCATGGGTTGAAGTAGACCTGGGTGTCGGCAGTGCTTGGCCTTGACTTGCTGACATGTAAAGCATCGGGACACGTAATCTGCTATTTGGACCTTCATGTTGTCTTATCAGTATGAACGCCTCACGTCCCGATACATCTTCGTACTACCGGGGTGCATCGCTAACTTAGAACTGTGAGCGGTGTCTAGAACCTCTCTCCTCAAATTATGAAGGTTCGGGATGCATAGGTGACCGCGATATCGTAAGCCACCATCCAAGCCAATCCTCCATTCTGATTCTTCGTCTTCACCCGCCCGTTCTTTCATCCTCAACAGTAGCTCATCTTCTTTCTGAGCCTTAATGATTTGTCATGAATTAATGGTTGTACATGAATGTGAGCAACGCTCTTGAACGACTCTTCCACTGTCAGTCTTTGCTCGAAGTCTTGTATGAATTCTACCATATTCCACTCTCTTATCATTACTGGGGCTGCAAATTCTATGGCTTTCTTGCAGCTCAAGGCATCAGCTACAAGATTGGCTTTGTCAGGGTGGCAAGAGACTTCAAATTTGAAGTCTTTCAATGTTTCCATCCAACGACGTTGTCTCATATTCAGGTCCCTCTTCGTGAAGATGTACTCGAGGCTCTTATGGTTGCAAAAGAGCTTGAACTCTTCTTCATAGAGGTAATGCCTCCAAAGCTTCAATGCAAAGATGGCCGCCACCAACTCTAGATCGTGAGTGAGGTAATTTTCTTCATGTTTCCTCAACTGTTGAGAGGCATAGGCGATCGCCTTGTCCTTCTGCATAAGTACACACCCCAAACTAACTCAAGAGGCATCAATGTACATGGTATATTTGAATCCTTTCTTTGGCAACACAAGTATGGGTGCGGACGTCAGCTTGTCCTTCAATTCTTAGAAGGCTGCCTCCGCTTTCTCATTCGAAGCGAACTTAATGTCTTTCTGAGTAAACTGGGACAACGGTCAGGCTATCCTAGAGAAATCTTTAATAAATCGAAGATAATAGCCGGCAAGCCCGAGGAAACTCCTCACTTCTGTAATTGAACCAGGCTACTCTCAGTCTTGTACCACAGTTACTTTGGCGAGGTCCATGGCGATCCCTTCTTTTGAAACTACATGCCCCAGAAACTTGATTTCCTCTTTCCAGAAGTCGCATTTTCGGAATTGCGCAAACATCTGATTTTGCCATATAGTATCAAAGACCGCCCCTAGGTGTTCTTCGTGATCTTCCCGACTTTTTTGAGTATATCAGAATGTCATCTATGAACACGATGATGAATCAGTAGAGGTACGGCCGAAACACCCGGTTCATGAGATCCATGAATACGGCCAGTGCGTTTGTGGGCCCAAACGACATCACGGAAAATTCATAGTGCCCGAAGCTGGTCCTAAAAGCTGTTTTCTACACATCTGCCTTCCTGACACGTAACTGGTGGTACCCGGATTGTAAGTCTATCTTAGAGAAGTATCGGGCTCCCTTCAATTGGTTAAACAGGTCATCTATCCTGGGTAGAGGATACTTGTTCTTCACTATAACGTGGTTCAGCCTACGATAATTGATGCACAGTCATAGTGATCCGTCTTTCTTCTTTAAAAATAATACCGGAGCTCCCCAAGGTGATACGCTATAACACCCCGAACTTTTCAATACCTGAGTATTGAAAGTTCTCGAGTATTATCATGAAATTTGGCGAACTATGTACGTATGATACCAATCTAATTATCCTAACCTTACTTATATTCCCTAACATGGACCTAACCATTGGGAATGATTTCCATGCAATAGACCAAACCATCTGACCGTTGATTTTAAGACAAAACCATCCATCACGTGATTTGACATAGGTACCTTTCCTTGAATGAACTGGCAAATAGCTCCCTACTCGTAATGATCCAGATGTAAGTTCATTTGTAGGAATTGTTAAGAAAGGTGCATACAACCACGTAGAACCATTGGATTTCGCAAAACTCATAGATCAACAATAATTATGAGAATGCTACTAACCTAGACACTTGAATTCTAGATCACATAGTTCCCACTACTCATTTAACGTGAAATTTTATACCATACCTATGAATCATAAATTAACAATGCACGTCGAATTTCAGCCCTTAGATCATTGTAGAAGAGACCCAATTGACTGATCAGCCCCTTAACCGTTAATCTTAGTGTCCATCGGTTGAAGAAAGGTCATGGGTAGTCGTGATAGGATATTTCCCTTTCTTCTATGTCTGTATGATATTATGAACAGGTTGGATGACAAACAAACATCACTATAGGGCCTAAACCGGTTTCAACTGTGGAAATCACAAATAACCACTATTTCATGTAGTATGATCCACCTGATCCTTGGGTGTAGTTCAATTTTGGGCTCAACCTCTTAAACTAGATAGAAAAATGAATGGATGGTGTAGATTGCTCAGAAAAGCATCACAGCGGACCCCACACATAGACTATGTACGCAGGCTGTGCACAACCGCAGTGCCCCGGACCAGAAGTACTTGTCAAACACGGGTTGACCTGTGAAATCCAAAACCGGAGGGATTTTCCACCAATGCGAACGGACAACATTCCGTTTGGGAGACACTATGGCCCACCATCGAAATCAAATGGATGATCCAAACCGTCCATTTCGATCCTAGGACAAATTCGACTAAACTTATGTCGCCCATGTGCATGCATGCACGCACACGTGCCCACGACAAAAATTTCAAGAGGACGAGATGTCTCTCGCAACGTAAACAGACAGCATCTGTTTGGAGACGTCGTGGTCCACCTTGATCATCGGACTGGGCGATCCAATCTGTCCATCTTGACGGCCACACAAAAACGACCAAACCCAGGCCCCCTTTCACTTATAACTTAATCACGAAGACAAACAAATCCTCATACTATTTCTTTTCACAAATAGCGTAAATCGGCGTGATTCCATTCTCTGCGTAACCGAACCCAAAGAAAAACATTCGGATTGATCATAACCTTCCAAAACTAAGGAGAGTCATTTCTGATCCCATCCAAGAAGTCCAGAGAAAAGAAATAACACAGAAAGGGGAGTCCCTCCGCCGTTTTTCAAGCAAGAAACACGTTCACGGAACTCACGCTCGCGAGCACTCCACACGCTTTATTCACAACGTGATCAGACCATCAAGTTTGGTGGGCCAGGAATGATCACGATGCCACATACCGTCCAAAGACCTAGTGTAGGAATGACTGGAAGCCAATCCGCCGTTGGAAACAGAGGTCCGGTTAACAGATCCCACACCGAAAGAAGTGGCCAAGAAAGGGTGTTCAGGAGCTGATCGGAATGGGCCGTTTGATGGCCCATCATCAGAGGGTCTTCCCACGACGAATGGATGAGACCAAGAGCAACATCAGGAACTGGATCTCAGACCGCACGCCAGAAATAACAAATGCTGTGTGTAAAAGGACTGCGGGAACCAGCTTCCATCCGATCCGGAATCCAACTTGCGCAGGGTCTGGGAGCTATAAATTCCCACGCAGAGAAACGTGAGAGAGAGAGAGAGAGAGAGAGAGAGAGAGAGAGAGAGAGAGAGAGAGAGAGAGAGAGAGAGAGAGATCCAACTCCAGACAAACGGCCAGCCCCTTGTTGTCCGATCAACAAGAAAGGAAAAGGAAAGAAAAGAAAAGAAAGAAAAAGAAAAGAGAAGAAAGGAAAAAGAAAGGAAAAAGAAAGAAAAAGAAAAGATAAGAAAGAGAAAGAGTAGAAGAAAACGTGAAGGCTGTTGCACATTGAGCCTCGCCTGAAGTCAGGTTCTACTTCTAGTTCCTCCCTCCTTCACACCTCTGTAAACTCGATCTATCCCTCAACAATAGAATTCCATGACATCTAACCAAGTCGATGCGATGGTTGGATGGACCTAAAGATGATAAGTTAGGACTTATCAACTTAAACCACACGTGGGCCATCTAAAATATATTTTAAGTCGAGCTTCATCAACCCTAATCTAACATCTAATATTAACTAATCCAAATCAGGTGGAATAGAGTAGGACCTGATCCTAAAATACGCCTCTGAGCATCCAACTTAGTAAAAGACGAATCCACAAATGAAGGTGAGGGTTTCATCCTTTAAGCTTACGGTACTTTAAGTTGATATGCTTTATCTTACCTGTTACATACCATATTTTCATGTTGCTATGATTTCTTTCCTACAATTATTTAATTTATCATCAATAGTTACCTACCCTTTTGGGGAATTATGATATGATGTCAATTACAAGTGATCTTTATGAATTTATGTGGAGCGATGAATACAGGCCTTGCCCTTGCCTTTATCAATTTGTCGAGTTAGCCCTTGCTACTCTTCTCTTTATTGAGTTGGTCATTGCTACTCTCCTTGTTATTGAGTTGGTCATTGCCAGTTTTCTATTTGTTGACTTAGCCATTGCTACTGTCCTTTTATTGAGTTGACCATTATCACTCCCCTCTTTGTGAGTTAGCCATTGCGACTCTCTTCCATACTTTACTAGCCTTATGCTATTTACCTTCACGGCTTGGGCATGTGTCTTGATACTCCAGAACTTCTCGTAATTCAATTTATCTCTTTATAAGTGTAAGTGATGTGTTAAGAGGTATCACAACTAGTAATTCAATAATTATATCATGGGCGTAATGCGCTCTGGGTAGAGACCCTCTTGGTCGTCAAGTAATTCCATAGGTTTTTGGGTAGTGGTGCACAAATCGATATGTGTAATTCGCAAATGCAGTATCACATCTAAGATTGGATGTTGCAAATAGTCGCTCTATGAGCAAATCGTGTCACGTAATTCATCTGTCTCATGTGTTGTGAGCCTCGAGGTGTTCACGTAAATCCACGGTAGCGTTGGCCATGCCGATGAATATCTGTAGTTATGGGATGCGGGTAAGCCAAGTTTTCTATGAATTATATTCTACATTGTGATGATCACTACGTATGATGAGTTGTACATACTTTGTTAGGCATGCATCTCATGTAGGTTGTTTACACATACTGATACTCCTTGTAATAGTGGAATACAAGACGTATCAGAATCTTTACATTGCTTTATGAATCTCTTGAATTATTATTAATCTTAAAGGATAACCATCTCTATGAGTAGGGTGTTGACCCTCTCCAACTGTACAGATGGTGCAGGTGATGTACAGATTAAAGACTTAGAAGACCGTCTCCCTATAGAAGATTATGTTGAAAGAATAAGAAGATAGTTTTATACTTCCGTTACGAACTCGATGAATGTAATAAGCTCCCATTGAGAGGGCATTTGATTATTCTTTTACTCTGATAAAATAATCAATACAGTTGATTTTATTCTCGTGAATGTGACCTTCATAAATGTATATGAATGTGATCCAAATGACATATATATATATATATATATATATATATATATATATATATATATATATATATATATATATATATATATATAAGGTGCAATTTTTAAAGCATCCAATTTATACATTATTAAACACCCGGTTTTCTCGGGCACGAATACAAACTCTGGCCATGAAAATTTAGGACGTTACACACGCTCGGCTGTATGAAGCCAGATTCTAACAAGCCATTAATTTGGGTCCTTAACTCCTTCATCTCACATGGAGGCATGTGATAGGTAGGCAAAGAGATGGGCGTTGCGCCCGGCACAAGGTCGATAGTAAAGTTGATCTCACGTTAAGGAGGCAGTCCAGGGATTGTCCTGAACACATCCATGAACTCTTGAACCACTGGTGTGGCCCAAAGTGATGGACCATCACAATCATCTAATAGGGAAGCATAATGACGGATCTGGAAGGGACGACTGACTTGAACTGGGAAGGTGAAGGATGTGCCCTCGGGCCCATGGGCGGTCACCAATCTAGTCTCACAGTCAATCTCCGCCTTCATTTTGGTGAGCCAATCCATGCTGAGGATGATGTCATAATGGTAGATCTTGGTTACAATCAGGTCAATGTGCACTGCTCTGCTCCTTAAATCTATAGGGCAACCCTTACAGAGTTTAGTGGCGTCCGAGAAGGTCCCTACCACAGCGATGACCCTCACCCCAAGCATAAGGGTGGTGTCTAGCCCTATACACTTGACGGTGGAGCATGATACCAAAGAAACAGTGGACCCAGTGTCCACTAAAATAAACACAGGTGTACCTTCGATGTGGACCGAGACTTCAAATGCTTGCGCTACTACAACCACGGAATCAATTACCTCAGTGGCTAGTGCATGCACACGTTCCTGTTACGGACGGTTAGGTGGCGCTGTCATAGGTTGTTAGGGTGGCCTATTTCGTTATGCAGGAGGCTGATTGAATTGTTGTGCCGGTGTCATGACTCGCGAAGGAGGGGCCGTAATAGCATGCGAGGTTGGAAGTTGATCCTTTGGGGCGATGTGTAGCCATTGTCCCTCATTTCGGTGAAGCAGGAGGGGGTGGTGTGGCCCAACCCATCGTAGTAGGTGCACACGCTATCGGACCGCCTCTGTTGGGCTGACGGAACCATTAGCCTTGGAGGCGACCTCACTCGCGGCCTCTTGCCGAGAAGCGGTTGAGTCTGCAATTCGGCCCTAAGTCTCGGGCCCATTCGTAAGCGTGCTCGGGACACACGCTCACCATCCTGCTCAGATCGCAAGGACACGTTTACTAGCTCGGCATACGTGTGGACACTAACACAACACATCTTGGTGCGGATGTCAGCTCGCAAACCCTTAGAAAATCGTTGTAAGTGCTATAATGTTTAAAGCACACATTGTTTGTCAAATTTTGTTTACTCAAAACATCTTATCAAGTGATCTTCAAGTATGGTTCAAGATCAAGGTTTAAGCCAAGTCCAAGATCTAGTAGAAGATTAAGCTTGAAAGACAAGATGAAGTCAAGATCAACTGATGTTTTAGTAGAAGATCAAGCTCCATAGAGTAGTCGAAGTCTCTAATCTACTTCAAGACAAAGAAGTTCAGTCATTTCAGGTATTATAAACCCTAGAAAGATCTTAGGTTTAGGTTCTTTCAAAAACTATTTAAAATTGAGTTTTTATGCTTGTGGTTGCTTGAATTTCGACTAGCCTAAGTTTTACTCAGCCAGTCCTAGTACAAACCGAAGTGAAATAGAAATTTTGTTACTTCTTCGACCAGTCGAGTGGTCTGCTCAACCAGTTGAAGGAGGACCTTCGACCGACCCTAGGTTTCTCGGCTCAAAGTCCAGCAACTGAATTAGTTCGGATTTTGGCACCTTCGACCAGTCAAAGATTTGTTAAATCTTATCCCACTCAAATCTGAAAATCCGTTGTAACTGAAACCGGTGCTTGGGCTAGTTGAAGAACCAACTTCTTTGCTTATAAATTGAGGTTCTCTCTTAATACGAAATATCAATTTTCATTATCAAAATCCTTCTACAAGAGAGAGAAGCCCCAGTTATAATCAAGCTATTGAACGGTATTTATAAATTATTTTATAGCTTTTGTTTCATTCCCTTAATCTCAGACACTGTCATTCTGATTCCAAAGAGAGTGAGCTCTACTCTTCTTTTTTCTTGAGATTTAAGAGAATTAACCTAAGTAGCCATTGGTTTAATCTCAATTAAAATCACCCTGGACCTTTTCTATCAAACTGAACATTGAACATTCGACATTCAAGAAAACTAGTTCTTCGGCTACAGTTTCTTCTACGGTGAAGATAAGTATACATTTGTTTATCTTCTATATTTGGTTTTTCTGAGATAGCTAGAAAATCTCAATGTTTATTTTTCGAGATAAGCCAGAAAATCTCAGTGAGGGTTTTAGTTTGTGATAGCCCAGTAAAATCATAACCATATCAGGTTTTAAGGTGACCCTGAGAAAACCTTATTCATAGTGAAAGCCAAGATTACATGGAGAGTAATTTTGGGAGTGGAGTAAGTGTGGCTATTTTAGAACAATTGTTGATATACTGAACCATTATAATTCTGTGTGTTTGTGGTGAATGTTTTATCTTTTATGTGGTGAATGGTTGTAATTTCATTTCAGTACAAGTGGTGAATGATTGTAATATTTATTTTATTTACTCTTGCTAAGTTTGTGGTTTTGATTTTAAAAAGTATTCGTGAAATGAGGTTGTCCTGCCTAAACTTTTTAGGTGAAGGTTGTCCTACGAATAACTTAAAATCAACATTTCAATACTTAGGCAATTGAGATCTTTGATTTATTTATTATTCAACACTTTATTTGATTATTTGGCATAGTCCTATTCACACCCCTCCCTCCCCCCACATCAGGAGAGCATATTGAAAAGGGTGAGCTCCAAGTCTTAGAAGAGGAGGGGGGGGGGGGGGGGGGGGGGGGGGGGGGGGGGTGAATAGGACTATGCCAAATAAAAATAAAATGCGGAAATATAACACAGATAACAGAAATATAAAGCAACCTCAAATGCACAAGTATTGAGAGGTTGATACAAACGTTGTTCTAAGGACAACCTTACACCAAAACCAATGGCTTATGGTAGGACAACCTGATTTCTAGAACGTTTGTGAGTATCAAAAACTTAAACTGAAACAGAGGTAAAATAAATAATCCTAGCTATTACAACATTCACCACATATGCATAAAATAAATTTCAACATTCACACACATAAACAAATACAACCATCCACCACAACTCCAGGAATTATAATGGTTCGTGTGTGTACACCAACTGTTCGAAAATAGCCACACAACTACTCCACTCCTAATATCCACACCCAGGGGATATTGGCTTTCACTAAGAAAGAGGGTTTTCCAAGGTTCAACTTAAAACCTTTACAGATGTGTTTTTCAATGGGCTTATATAATAAAAAAATAAGATTTTCCTGGCTGATCTCAGTCAAAACCACAAATAGAGATTTTCCTGGCTATATCTCACAAACCAAAAATACAGAAAATAAAATCAATACTTATCTGAAGAATGTTCCTCGATGTAGTCGGTAGAACTGCTTCTTTGTAGATGATAATGTTCAATGTTCAATCTCACAGAAGAAGGGGTTCTAGGTCTAAATGAATTTTAAATTAAATTCAACCTTAGGCTACTTGGATTCAATTTTTTAGATCTCACAAAGGGTTAAATCAAAATCCCCCTTTTAAATCAAATAGAATAGAATCAAGAGATCAAGAAATTAAATAACCAAAAAGCTATTAAAATAAATATTAAATACCTCAAAATAGTTTCACAATAGTGGGGGTTTATCTCTTAGAGTGGTGGCTTGAATTGAATTGGGATGAATGATAAATTCTGAGAAATGTCTACTATTTATAGGCTATAAATCGGTTCTCTCGACTGGTCCTGGGTTTGGTTTGACTAGTCCTAGCCGAACAACATTTCAAATTTTTTTGAGCGATCGGATAAAATAGACCCTTGACTGGTTGAATGGCTCGCTCGACTGGTCGAGTGGCCAGCTCGACTAGTCGAGTGAATAAAAATCGCGTTGCTGGAGTTCGAGTCGAGTCACACTCGACTGGTCGAACCAGTCTCCATGACCGGTTGAGTAGGGTTCTCGACTGGTCGAGGACCTAACAAAAAATTCTGAAAATTTGAATTTAAATTTGGACTGGTTAAGAAAAACCCTGGACTGGTCGAGCCAGTGCCTGGATTAGTCGAACCAAGACTAGGACTAGTCGAAGTAAAACCTAAATTAAACATGCAATGTTAATGACATAATCCTAAGGTCTTTCTAGGGTTATGTATACCTTAAATGTGAGTATTGAAATTGAACCATCGGTCGCTTCGGTAGATAGGACACTTTGAAGTACATGAAGCTTGACCTTAAAATTCTTGAAATTGTCTCAAACTTGTGTCTTGAGACTTGAGCAAAAGTACTTGAGCTTGTTCTTGTGACATGAGCTTGAAGTAGTGTACTTGAGCTTGAATTAGAGACTTGATCTTAAGCTTAGAGACTTGATCTTAAGCTTTAACATAAGCTTGAACTTTAAGCTTGAGGATTTGAAGTAATGATGCACTTGAGCTTGAGTACCTCAACTTGATGAACTTCAACTTGTTGTTGTAGTTGAACATGCGTACTTGTAGCACATATAACGTCGATGTAGATAACACCACGATCATCTTTGAATGAAGGTAAACTTTCCATCAATTTGAACTTGAAGGTGAACTTTCTATCTATCAAAACAAGTCAACCATACTGAAGTGTTTTGGCACAACAAAATTTGACAACTCAGGGTGCTAGATTTACAACTTAGCACTTACAATCTCCCCCTTTGTCAAATTGTGACAAAACAAACTTACAGAAGATTAACCTATTATAATACACAGATTTACTCAGTTCGAACAAAATCTAACAACCACAAAACTCCCCCTCAATCAACTCCCCTTCAACTTAAGCTCAGTAGAGACTTGTATTAAGAGATACATATACATTTCCAAAAAAAAAATAAATCCACATAGTACATGCATATCCACATCTCTACATCTCATTTAAATAACCATATTAAGCAATCAAATACCCAATTTCTCCCCCTTTCTGTCACAAAATGACAACGGAAGAAAAGATAAAAATATGTGAATGTGGTAGCTAATAAGTGAAGAGAGAAAGAAAGAGTGTGAAAGTTAGCAATTTAAATCATAATAAAAGGAGTATCAACATCAAACAAGCTTAAACATGTCCAAAATTCAGAGTCACCAAGCACAGTTAAGTTAAGTTAAGTATTATAAGTCCAACAAAAGTAAACAAACTAATCAGAACTAGATGAAGAGGGAGGTGGAATGGATGGATCAATCTAGTGTAATCCCTTATTTATGCATCTAAAATACTTATACATATACTTCATTTGTTTATCTTGGGAAAATTTCAGTCCATCCACCTTCTCTTCCAGTGAGCGAAGGCGCTCATTAAAACCAGAATACTGAAAATCAGGATCAGCCTCAACATCATCAGATTCTAATTCATTAAAAATATCTTCCATATTAGCTTCAGTTGGGCGCATCTTCCTCTCCAACTTCTTCTCTAACTTTTCCAGCATCCCTTTCAGTTTGACCAGGTGCTAACCTCAAATTCATTTTTTATTTTTTTATATTTGAGTTGTTGAAAGGTAAATGAGAAGTAGGAACTTCTCCAGGTGGCATCACCATAGAACAATGTAAAGCAAGAGTGGTCATCAAATAAGCGAAAGGAATATCACTATGCCATGAATGAAGTCAAAATTGGATAATAAAATGGCATATTAACGAAGGAAGACACACTGAAATGTCGGATACAACTGAATGCAGAATACGCACTGTCACACCCCAAACTTAGAAACCGGGTTCACAAATTCTCGATTGCCGAATTCAGTGTCAACAGCCTCCGTAATACCCCATTCTCGGCTCCCAGCGCCCATACACTAGGTTCCGATCCTGGGATCCTATAAGGAGGATTTTCCAACGTACATTTATCTTGTAAGAAGCATGACCACAAGTTTACCCAAATCACAAAAGCAACATCATCATCACATATCCACTAATATAAACAGTTGAATACAGTACTAAAAGGGAAATACATATATCGATAATCAAGCTCCAGAAGTCTGCTGCATGCTCCAAGCTCCACGCTGCTGAAACTTAACGCCACCTGCACGCATCTATCGTGCATAAGCTTAAAGAAAGCTTAGAGGGTGGTGAAAGTGTGTGTGCAAGATAAGTGTCAAGCACACAAATACAATGCCATAATTATATAATGTCAGAAATACTCGCAAGATCATGAATCATATGATATCGGAGTAAGCGAAAATACTGGTAATCCATAAATCTTACAATATCAGAGTAATGCGGAAACATGTTAGTAAGTCCATGAATATCATCAACCTCATCTAGGATATGCGATGGAAAATGTAATAAACCAATATCATATACTGAGGAAACAATGAAGATCAACTATACAATGCGGAACATAATGAGCCAAAGATAAGATACCGAGGATGCAATACAATATGCAATTCGGAAGAGCTATGAAACCGTCAACCTCATCTAGGCCATATAAAAATAACAACCCAAAATGTTATATGCCGCGGATGTAATGCAACATGCGATACGAATGAAATGACCATGCAGGAGTGTGAAGTTGGGATGATAATACGTAGTATCGCAGGCTGTGGGGTCCATCACAAGGGACTTCTATCCAAACTAATCCCATACTTAAATTTGGATAGTTAGACTCAATGTGGTAAACTCCTGATCTCAGGTTGGTCGCGCGCCCCAACTGAAATCTTGACCATTGCGAAGGTACACATAATAATTGATTGCGCACCACCAGACCGAGTGGATAGTGAATGAATGAATGAATGAGTAAAATACTGAGTATACAACGTACATCTCTGGGATTATCACCTGGATTTAGTACACTCCAAACCAGATTGTCGCCCATTGTGCACAACCAGGTGAGTGGAAGAGACCTCACTATCTACCTATCCAGTAGTTAGCCAATACCTACCCGACATGTCAATAGCGGACCCATTTTTGAGCTGGTCAAACTCAGCCTAGTTTTGCCCACTACGAATTGGGTGGATAAGGCCACACCCTCTTCCAACCGACCACGACACAGTGGGAGACACGGCTTACTGGTATTCGGCACTCGGGTGCTCATGTAATCCACTCGGTCTAGACGTTGGAGCGTCCTCTGGTACCAAGATGGTTTTGAGATTTTCACCCAGGGCCATCTATGGTGGCCTGATGCTAGTAACAGATTTTCGGTGTCCCATCTAGTCATCTATGACATGACTTTGGAGACTACGACCCTGATGTCACTAGGGCATACAGTAATCACAACACACAATGCAAGATGCGTGAATCAGACAATCTAGTCATGCATCAATCCCGCGCATACCGTGCGCTCATGTGAGACAATCTCTGCCTATCAGGGAGTCTCATAACAACCTGCCCAATGACAAATGTAATGGTCAACCACATCTCATAACAAACATATAGATGATGCGTATGGGCATATATCATGATGTTATGCTGTCACATACTCATAATCGGTATTGCTAACCGGCATCGATAATCGGCATGACAAAGGGCCTAAGGGAAGGTCACAATGAGGACATTTAACCATCATTGCCCATCAATGTGGACGTTTAACCAACATTGCTCCCAAGGAGTGGCCCACATAGAACTAAACATATAGTGGGCCCATGGCCTCACACAATGGCCTAATATACATCACCATGGGCTTCTCTCAAGGGCCTAATACACATCATGATGGGCCTCACTTATGGGCTACATATGCATCACATTGGGCCTGGCTCATGGACCTCATGTACATCACAATGAGCCGTAATACATGGGCCCCATATATGTCAAATGGGCTGCAATATATGGGCCAAGAAATACATCTCATTGGGCCTTACCAAGTGGACCGGAAATACATCACAATGGGCTTTACCAAATGGGTCGTAAATACATCACAATGGGCTTCATCATATGGGCCTCATATACAACACATCAGGCCTCACACATGGCCGTATAAACGTCACATTGGGCCTCACCACATGGGCCATGAATACATCACTTTGGGCCTCATCAATGGGCCACAAATGTATCACATCGGGTCCCATCATATGGGCAGCAAATACATCATTGCGGGCCGCACAAATGGACGGCGTGGATATACAATATATACATCACGGCGGGCCGCACGAATGGACGGCATAGATATACAATACATACATCACGGCGGATTGCATAAATGGACAACGTAGATATACAATACATACAACACGGCGGGCCGCACGAATGGACGACATAGATATACAATACATACGTCACGGCAGGCTGCACAAATGGACGACATAGATATACAATACATACAACACGACGGGCTGCACAAATGGAAGACATAGATATACAATACATACAACACGGCGGGCCACACGAATGGACGACATAGATATACAATACATACATCACGGTGGGTCCCATACACGGGCCTAATATACATCACCAAGGGCCACGACCCATGGGCCTCAAATACATCACAATGGGCTACGACCCATGGGCCTCAATATACATCATAAATCATAATGGGCTACGACCCATGGGCCTCAATATACATCATAATGGGCCGTAACCCATGGGCCTCAATATACATCAAGTGGGCCGCATCAATGGGCCGCACCAATGGGCCTCATATACATCAAGTGGGCCGCATCAATGGGCCACATATACATCAAGTGGGCTGCATCAATGGGCCGCACCAATGGGCCTCATATACATCATGTGGGCTGCATCAATGGGCCACACCAATGGGCTATAAATACGCAACAGGTGGGCCCCGCTCATGGGCGTCAAATACAAAACAGGTGGGCCCCATCACATGGGTCTCAAATATATCACATGGGCCTCATATGAGAGCTTGGATTACACCAAAAATCATTTCAATAGTTGCAGGTGTAACATGTGTATCACTTGTAGACTATCATTTTATGGGGCACATGGCCCACTAATGATGATCAGCACTATCCAAACATTGCCCAACACTGTCCAAACATTGTCCAGCACCGTCCAAACAATGTCTATGTAAATCAACACTGTCCAAACATTGTCTAGCATCATCTAGCACAATCTGTACGGTGTGGATGAGATGAATAAATCATGTTGGTCCCATGCTGGCAAAACAGGCGGACGACTTGTATAGAACACATACATCCGAGGTGGGTCCCATGCTGGCAAAACAGATGGATGGCCAGGGTAAAACACATATACCAGGGTGGGCCCCACCCCCTGAATGATGTGGATAAAATAAATACATCAAGGTGTGGCCCACCATCCAGATCTGCTGGACGGTGTGCATATAATAAATACATCAAAGTGTGGTCCACTTGATAGATATGCCCCATTTTCTCCTCAAGCCTTAAGACGAGTTCACCAACTGGATGGACAGTTTGGATGTAACACATACACCATGGGTGGGGTCCACATACGTGGCCCACCAGATATTTGAATCTGCTTCATCTTTTGTCTCCAGCCTTAAGAAGAGCTCGCCATTGGGTGGACGGTTGGAATATAACACATACATCATGGGAGGTGGGTCCCACGTCCCACGTGTGGAGGGCCCACACACATCATAGCTGGCCCCACCGTCCCTACCTTTGGACGGTGGGGATACAACCCATACATCACGGTGTATCCACATAGCACTGTCCAAACAGTCTAGCATCGTCCAGACTGTCTGGATGGTGTGGATGAATCAAATACATCACTGTGAGGTGTCCACTGTCTAGACAATGGACGGTGTGGAATATCACATATATCATGGTGGTCCCTACACACATGGCAGGATGGTTTGGATATAATAATACCTCCTGAGGATCCCACACGTGGATGGATGGTGTGCAGATAATACATAAGTGAGAGATGGGGTCCACTGTCCCTAGCGGATGTACGGTGGATATGGAATAAATACATCAAGGTGGCCCCCACCTCACACGTGTCACACAGCAAGGTGGGCCCATCCTCCAACAATGGACGGGCGAAGTGGATATACAATACATGCATCAGAGGTGGGTCCCTCCATCCCTGCTGGACGGTGTGGATGCCACACGTGCAGCAAGAAGGTCCCACCGTCCTCCAGATGAACGGTGTACACATACAACACATACGTCTAGATAGGTTTCCACTGTCCAGATCTCTTGACGGTGCGGATGCAGGGCATAAACATCACGGTTGGCCCCACAACATGGATGAAACACATGCATTATTGGTGGGCCACACATCAAGAGAGAGAGAGAGAGAGAGAGGAGAGAGAGAGAGAGAGAGAGAGAGAGAGAGAGAGAGAGAAGAGAGAGAGAGAGAGAGAGAGAGATAAATGTGAGAAGGGGAGGGACCCCGCCACTATGGGCCCCTCTCTATCCAATGCATACATCAAGATGGGTCCCACCATATGTGGGCCTTCTAATCATCAAATCCAAACAAAAAATCACCCACCTTTGATCTCCTCTTCCTTCTTCCGCTTATAGCCTTTAGAGCTCCAAGGGAACGATTTCAACAGTTGAGATGATCTTTGGATGGTGGAGATGGGAGGTAGGAAGGTAGGCCACACTAGCTTCTCTCATGAAAGCTTGGACGTGGGTTGCTTGGAGAATGAGGGAGAGAGAGATGAGAGAGAGAGGTTGTAAGAGAGAGAAAGAGATGGGTGAGTGATGGGTGTACTTGGTTGTAAGAGAGAGAGTTGACTTTGGGAAGGGTGGTTGTACTTGGGGATGGGTGTTGTACTTTGACTAGTGATGTGATTGATTTGACATGTTTCTCTTGGGTTTGTAAATGCGCGGTGTTTTCCTCGAACTGAACGTGGGCCCACATCTCCTGGCATAGGTATTGCCTCAGCGCGCGAGACGTGGCGTCGGAACCGCGGCGACGGCGCGGTTGCAAGGATACAGTCTCGGGTCGAGCCTACTCTGGAATACAGGATATGACTCAGGGTTGCGCGCAACTGGTATCTACGCATCACGGGTCACCGAAATTCGACCAGGAGGACCGCGGAAGCCTACGGAACGGTACAGGTTAGGATACGGGTCTCACACGCACCATGAAGGTAGTCAATTCAACCTTGTTACCAGATCTAGGGTATACATTGGAAATGAAAATGCAATATAATACTCTATATCTGGGCAACATCTGATTGGCCCAGAGCGCATTCCCGGAACTCCATTATGAGTCCATGTTGCATAAATTTCTGGTTAATAAACGTCTTTCTGACTCATTTAATTTTTCTGCCAATGTTGGAATGAGAATTCCTTCATCATTTACTGGAATGTCCATCAACCCAGAAATTAAGTGACGATCTACTTTATATGAACCTTCTTTAAACATGATATTAAAGGTTGGATCTTCAATAGAAACATCACTTATACACGCATACATTGCTTGCGTAATGGAACGGTATGCCGGTCCGCCCTAATTTAGAATGTTATCCCATCCTACTGCAACAAGGAGGGGAATAATATTGAATTGAACAAGATGGTTAACATTGACGGTCCGTTCAACAATGATGTTGTGGAGATGGATATCCCGCACATATTCTGGGTCCTCTTCGGTTGGTCGAAGAGTACGCACCGAAATGGAATGAGAAGAATATGCTCGAGTAGGTTTCTTCTTCGGTTTACCTTCCATTGCAAGAGTAAACAAGAAAATGCAAGAAAAGATTTAAGGATTTCAAACCCAACAGATTTTTAGGAAGAAAACCCAACAAATCACAATGAAATTTGAACTAAAAACAAGATTCAAGCAATATGAGACCAAAAGAGTCTAAATCCAAAAGGAAATCGAAAATGGACCATTTACTTGCATGAATCGAAGGTGGGTTCGACGGGTCAGAGAAGGGGCTTGAGAAGAAGAAGAAGATTTTGGAAAAAAAAAAGTGATTTTTCACCCTAAAAAGGGGTTTAGGCCCGCGCACCATGACTGGTCGACATGCTCGACCGGTATATATATGTTCGATTTATTATATATTTTTCTCTAATTTTAAAATGAAATAAAATCATACAAAAATGCAAAATAGTACAAGCATGTAATCATAAACATTTTAAGAAGAATTACACATACCGATATCCAATTTTAATTTGGAAAACCTGTTTCTGTCAAGTGGTTTAGTGAATATGTCAGCAAGTTGGTTTTCAGTCTGCACATAGTCTAAAGAAATAATTTTCTCTTCCACTAATTCCCGAATATAGTGATACCTAATGTCAATATGTTTGGTACGGGAATGCCGGATGGGATTCTTAGAGATATTGATTGCGCTAGAGTTATCGCAATATAGAATCATTGTGTTTTGCGTAATCCCGTAATCGTTTAACATTCTTTTCATCCACACAAGCTGAGTGCAGGCATTTCCAGCTGCTATATATTCAGCCTCAGTTGTGGATAGGGATACGGAACTTTGTTTCTTGCTATGCCAAGAAACCGAACAGTTCCCAACATAAAAACAACCACCGCTAGTGGATTTTCGATCGTCTACATTCCCAACCCAATCAGCATCCGAGTATCTAGCTAATTGAACATTAGTATCAAGTGGATACCATAGACCTAAATTAACTGTACTTGCGACATACCTAATAATCCTCTTGACAACAATCAGGTGGGATTCCTTAGGTTCAGATTGATATCTAGCACATATTTCTACGCTGAATGTAATATCAGGTCGACTCACAGTTAAATATAATAGACTACCAATCATACTGCGATACAACCTAGGATCTATGCTCTTACCTGTTGCATCTTTAGATAGCTTAAGAGTTGTACTCATAGGAGTATCAAAATGCTTACCACTTTAAAACTAAACTTTTAAACCAAGTTTAGAGCATACTTGGTTTGAGAAATGAAAATACCGTCTTTAAGTTGTTTTATGTGCAGACCTAAAATGTAATTTAGTTCTCCAACCATGCACATTTCGAACTTGGACTTCATCAACTCTGCAAACTCAGTAGACAGGTTAGAACATGTAGAGCCATAGATAATGTCATCAACAAATATCTGCACTATAAGTATATGTTCATTATATTTCTTAACAAATAAGGTTTTATCAACATTCCCATAACGAAGTTATGACTTAGTAAAAACTTAGTCAGTTTCTCGTACCATGGCCTGGGAGCTTGTTTTAAACCATAGAGTGCCTTTTTCAGGCGATAAACATGATCAGTGTGTTTAGGGTCTTCAAAACCCTTTAGTTGTTCTATATAAACTTCCTCATGTAGATCATCGTTCAAGAAAGCACTCTTAACATCCATTTGATAAATTTTAAATTTTTTGAAACAAGCAATGGATATGAATAATCTGATGGATTTAAAACGAGGTACTGGGGCAAAGGTTTCATCATAATTGATCCCTTCTATTTGTGTGTACCCTTGTACGACTAGTCTAGCCTTGTTTCTTATAATATTCTCTAACTCATCAGATTTATTTTTAAAGATCCACTTGCTTCCAATGATATGTTTATCAGTCGGTCTATGAACCAAATGCCACACATCATTTTGAATGAATTGATTCAGTTCATCTTGGATGGTTACAATCCAGTTTTCATCAGCAAGAGCCTCTTTTACATTAGCCGGCTCAATTTGGGAAGTAAAACATACATAATTGCATATGTTTTCTAATTATTTTTGTGTACGCACACCAGTGAGAGGGTTACCTAGTATTTGATCAGTGGGATGATCTTTAAGTAATCGAAGTTCAGTGTTGACTTGACTAGATGAAATGTCAGGTTTATCTATAAAATTGACTTCATCATCTTCTAAACTTGGAGGTGGTGTATTCAGGTGATCATCAATAACAACATTTATGGATTCCTGAATGACATCGGTCCTCTTGTTGAGAACACGATACGCT
The DNA here is from genome assembly GCA_021015155.1 of Magnolia officinalis. Classification (NCBI taxonomy): domain Eukaryota; kingdom Viridiplantae; phylum Streptophyta; class Magnoliopsida; order Magnoliales; family Magnoliaceae; genus Magnolia; species Magnolia officinalis. The sequence goes on from JAJHSJ010000001.1 coordinate 77,608,119, forward strand.
CGACTGTTTAGAGCAGACCCTAGGAAGATCCCTTCGTCACTTTTAGTGTCGAACCTCCCTAAATTTTCGTGGTCACGCAAAATATAACACTTACTGCCAAAAACTCGAAAGTATTTAACTATGGGCTTTTTATTAAACCACAGTTCATATGCTATTTTATCTTTTGATTTTCTGATGTAAACATGATTAATTATATAACATGTAGTTTTCACAGCTTCATCCCAAAGATTTTTAGGTAACTTCATGCTATTTAATATAACATTGGCCATTTCTTGAAGCACACGATTTTTCCTTTCAACAACCCCATTTTGTTGAGGTGTCTTAGGTGCAGAAAATTCATGCGATATCCCGTGATCGCTACAGAACTTCTCAAAATTGCTATTCTCAAATTCTCATCCATGATCACTTCGGATTTTAGAAATATTTGTTTCCTTTTCAGTTTGGATACGCTTAAGTATCCTTTTCACTTCATCGAGAGTTTCAGACTTCTCTCTCATGAAAGCTACCCATGTATATCTGGTAAAATCATCCACAATTACCAGAAAATATTTCTTTCCACTTCGACTCTCCGTTCTTGTAGGTCCAATGAGACCCATGTGGAGGAGTTCAAGGGGTTTAGATGTGGCAAGGGAGTTCACTTTCTTGTGACCACTCCTTATCTGTTTCCCGATTTAACATTCGCCACAAATATTATCCATTTTCTTCAACTTGGGTAGACCTCTTATTAGATCGGCCTTGCTTAGTCTATATAGATTTCGGTAGTGTACATGTCCAAGGCGTTTATGCCATAATTTGGTCTCATTGGTTTGGACCATGTAACATGATAATTTAGACGAGTTAGTATTACTTACAATATAGCAATTTTCAGATGTTCTGCGACCATTCAATATCACACAACCTTTCTCATTAGAAATCTCACAACCTTGATTAGTGAGTTTCATACTATGTTTATTATCATAGATTTGAGAAATACTTAAAAGATTATGCTTAAGACCTTCTACGAATGAAACATTTTCAAAAGGAGGAAGATTGAAAAGTTGATCCGTACCTTGGCCAATTATTCTGCAGTTGCTACCATCACCAAATGTGACTTACCCGTCAGTCATTTCTTTGTAGTTAGTGAACAAATCTCTGTCATGTGTCTAGAGCAACCACTGTCTATGTACCACTTTGATTAACTTGAGGCCTTGAAAGCGGTGTGGGCAACCAGACAAGTAACCTTTGTGACCCATTTCATCACCATTTTGGGTTTTGGAGCACTGTTGATTTTTTTACGCTTGTAGTTATTATTAATTCAACCATTCGAATTAGTTTTCAGAAGCTCCTTAAGTAAATCAACAATCTTCTTAGCTAATGGATTATTATTCTGATTTCTAAGATTGATATGGTTGATATTAGGTTTAGTAACTTGAAAAGTTTTAGAATTTTTAAAACCATTTTGATTTAAGCTTTTCCCTTTTGAGTTGGAGGACTCTCCTTTAACAAACTTAGGAGTAGTAATCTTACTTTTTAGAGGTATGTTTTTATCATAACCCAGACCTGATCTATCTCCACATTTTCTTGATCTGGTTAGTAATTTTTCAAGTTTAGGGTCTCCCTAGGCATACCTCCAAGTAGGGGTGTACACAAACTGGGCTAGCCCGGTTAGCTCGCTCGACCCGGCCCGAAAAAGCCCGACTCGGCTTGACCCGGAACTGAGTTCGGTCAGGACGGGCCAATTTTCTAGGCCCGAAACTGAGTTCAAGCCGAGTTCGGATACCTCCCAGTTCGGCTCGACTCGGTCTGAAACCCGACTCGCCCCAGCCCAACCCGACCCGGCCCGGCCTGACTCGGTCCGAAACCCGATTCATGATATATATATATATATATATATATATATATATATATATAAAAACTAGTTCTTGTAATTTGAAAGGTTTAAAGCCATATATGTAATTTCTAAGTAATTTCTAACTGCTCATGTCTCATCCATCACTCTGCAAGAGTATCAAATCATTTCTTCATGAAGATTGTGAAGATGATTTGTAACATGGCAAAATGTCATGTGTACAAGATCTGGGTCAGTCATCAGGAGGGCTAGCCCTGGTTCCCACTTATCAGTTGGGCCACATTTCTACCAGAAGAATCAATGGTTGGAAAAATAATAATGACTGATAGTGAGTCTATCATCCTATTTTTTGGGCCATTGGATGTTCAAAGTGGGACCCAATAAGGACTGGCCTAGATGTGAAACACATGTGCCACATTTCTTGTCTTAATATGGATTAGAAAAATAAAATCTTAGTTCCATTCGGTTGGATGTACTAATTAGATTTTCTGATTCGAAAATCAGGTCGGTAAACACCTTAGGTTGGCCACAGGTATAAAACAAATAAACGGCTAAAACAAATTCTCTAGTCACCCATTTGTTTTGGGCAGTATGGTCACCGGGAGGAATTGAATGTTCTAGGCCAGAAGATTTTTTGTGGAGTCTATAGTTCAACTATCTAAACCGTTAATCGAGGGCCTTGTAAATTAATGGGATACGGATTACCTGCCAAAGCCCTTCCCATGAACTTGCTGTAAGGTTCGAAACTGGCCCGAACTCAGGTTCGAAATTGGCCCGAACTCGAAGGTTCGAAACTGGCCCGAACTCGGCCCGAACTCGCCCGGGCCCGGTTTGGGCTGGAGATGTTGGCCCGGTGACCAGGCCCGGGTCGGGTTCGGACCTGGTGTGGCTGTTGAACGGGCCTGGATGAGCTGAGGCCAGTTCGACTCGGCCCGACCCGTGTACACCCCTACCTCCAAGTATCCTTTGAACTCAAGAGAGAAGAAACTTCCATTTTTAGTTTCTCATTTTCTGATTTTAGGTTTTCAAGTTGAGATGTTTTGAAATCTAAATCACATTTAGCTTTTTCAAAATAATCAGAAATATGCAATTTTTCTAAAACTAAGTTTTCAAAATCTACTTTTAATTTTAGAAACTTTTTTTTTTTTGAAGTTTAAGTTTGACAGCAATCTTACAACTCTCCCTGAATAGGGCATTATAGGCATTCTGAAGATCATCTTTATTTTCAGGGTCACTCAGATTTTCATATTTAGATGTGTCACAACTATCTATGGAGATGACTCTGGCTAGAGTCATTAGGGCCTTGACTTCACTTGTAAATTCGGGTTCTGAATCATCCAACTCAGAAGGAGCTTCAGAGGAGGACGATTCATCTCATGTGGCCAACATGCCTTTTCTCTTTGGCTTGTCCCTTTTAAGGCACTTATTTGCCAAATGCCCATATTCATGGCAGTTGAAGAATCGGCTGTCTTTTAGTGATTTCCAATTTTTAGTTCTACTCTTTTATCTTTTCAGAGGGTTTTTGAAAATCAACTCTCTTTTTACTTTTGAAAATATTATAAAACTTCTTGGCTAATAAGGCCATATCATCTTCTAAGTTTTCACAATCAGAATTATTATTATTATCATGATTAATACATTTAGATGATTTAAGGGCTATTGACTTACCTTTAGGAGCCTTGAAATTTTCTCGTAGGTTTGTAGAGAACTGACAAGCTCTTCCACCCTCATATTATCCGTGTCTCCAAGTTCCTGAATGGTTGTCACCTTAGAATTGAACCTCTCAGGAAGTGAGCGCAATATCTTTGCAAAAACTTTACTTTATGGGATGCTATCTCCAAGACCCCACATAGAGTTGACTATGTCATTTAGTTTAGTATAGAAGTCCATGAATGACTCACTTTCTTCCATACGTATTTCCTCAAACCTAGTAGTGAGGATTTGAAGTTTAGACTTTTTTACAATAGTCGTACCATCGTGTGTCATTTCTAAGATATCTCAGGCTTGTTTTATAGTATCACAAGATATAATTCTTTTAAACTCATCTGGTGATAGTGCACAAGTGATTGCATTTAAAGCTTTGGCATTGGCACTACTCTCATTTTTTTGAAGAGTGGTCCATATATAACGAGGTGTTTCTTTCACAGTCTTAGTTCCATCGGAGCTTAGAACTTCAGACGTAGGTGGGTTCCATCTAGTCACTGTGGCTTGCCACATGCTTTCATCGATGGACCTAAAAAAGATTCTCATCTGGGCTTTCCAATAAGCATAATTGGAGCCATCAAATGATGGTGGCCTAGTAATGGAAAGGCTATCAAAATTTGACATATTAGAAGCTCGAGATTGCTTAGCTCAAGAAATTAATCTAATGGAATGAGCTATTAGGCTCTGATATCACTTGAAAAGGGCGAGTTCCAAGTCCTAAAGGGGGGGGGGGGTGAATAGGACCATGCCAAATAAAAATAAAATGTGAAAATATAACATAGATGGTAGAAATATAAAGCAACCTCAAATGCACAAGTATTGAGAGGTTGATATAAACGTTGTTCTAAGGACAACCTTACACAAAAAAACCAATGGCTTATGGTAGGACAACCTGATTTCTAGAACATTTGTGAGTATCAAAAACTCAAACTAAAATAGAGGTAAAATAAATAATCCTAGCTATTACGACATTCACCACAAATGCATAAAATAAATTACAGCATTCACACAAATAAACAAATACAACCATCCACCACAACTCTAGGAATTATAGTGGTTCGTGTGTGCACACCAATTATTCGAAAACAGCCACACAACTCCTCCACTCCCAATATCCACACCCATGGGATATTAACTTTTACTAATAAAGAAGGTTTTCCAAGGTTCACCTTAAAACCTTTACAGATGTGTTTTTCAATCGGCTTACACAATAAAAAAACCCACACTGAGATTTTCCTGGCTGATCTTAGTCAAAACCATAAATAGAGATTTTCCTGGCCGTATCTCACAAACTAAAAATACAGAAAATAAAATCAATACTTATATTTAGAATGTTCTTCGATGTAGCCGGTAGAACTGCTTTTTTGTAGATGATAATGTTCAATGTTTAATCTTACAGAAGAAGGGGTTCTAAGTCTAAATGAATTTTAAATTAAATCCAACCTTAGGCTACTTGGATTCAATTTCTTGGATCTCACAAAGGGTTAAATCAAAATCCTATTTTTAAATCAAATAGAATGGAATCAAGAGATCAAGAAATTAAATAACCAAAAAGCTATTAAAATAAATATTAAATACCTCAAAATAGCTTCACAATAGTGGGGGTTTATCTCTCAGAGTGGTGGCTTGAATTAGATTGGAATGAATGATAAATTCTGAGAAATGTCTACTATTTATAGGCTACAAATCGGTTCCCTTGACTAGTCCTGGGTTCGGTTCGACTGGTCCTAGCCGAACAACATTTCAAATTTTCTGGCGCGATCGGATAAAACAGACCCTCGACTAGTCGAGCAGATCGCTCGACTAGTCGAGTGAATAAAAATTGCATTGTTGGAGTTCGAGTAGAGTCACACTCGACTAGTCAAACCAGTCTCCCCGACCGGTCGAGCAGGGTACTCGACTAGTCGAATACCTAACAAAAAATTCTGAAAATTTAAATTTAAATCTGGACTGGTCGAAAAAAACCCTGGATTGGTCGAGCCAGTGCCTGAACTAGTCGAACCAAGACTAGGACTAGTCAAAGTAAAGCTTAAATTAAGTACAATGACCCAAATTAAAAACGCAATGTTAATGACCTAATCTTAAGGTCTTTCTAGGTTCATGTATACCTTAAATGTGAGTATTGAAATTAAACCATCAGTCGCTTTGGTAGATAAGACACTTTAAAGCACATGAAGCTTGACCTTGAATTCTTGAACTTGTCTCGAACTTTTGTCGTGAGACTTGAGCAAAAGTACTTGAGCTTGTTCTTGTGACTTGAGCTTGAAGTAGTGTGCTTGAGCTAGAAATACTGTACTTGAGCTTGAGTTAGAAACTTGATCTTGAGCTTTAACATAAGCTTGAACTTTAAGCTTGAGGATTTGAAGTAATGATGCACTTGAGCTTGAATACCTCGACTTGATGAACTTCAAATTGTTGTTGTAATTGAACATGCGTACTTGTAGCACATATAACATCGATGTAGATAACACCATGCTCATATTCAAATGAAGGTAAACTTTCCATCAATTTGAACTTGAAGGTGAACTTTCCATCTATCAAAACAAGTCAACCATACTGAAGTGTTTTGGTACAATAAAATTTGACAACTCAGGGTGCTAGATTTACAACTTAGCACTATATATACCTAGATAGCTCCGTGAAGCGATTTCATACTCTGCCACCGTCATTCCTCCCTGTTTGAGGTGGAGGAATTCGCCCTATTTCTCATTGTGATAAGTGAGAGGGAAGTATTTCTCATGGAAGCGCGTCTCAAATTCGTCCCACGTCCACACGAAGCTAGCGGGGACAGTTCTTAGAATACTATCCCACCACATGTCGGCTTCCTTTTCGAACCCGTAAGTGACAAGTTTTACTTGCTTTGCCTCGGAGTAGTGTAGTGGCCTTATCATCTTCGATATCTGGTTGAGCCAATACTCGGCCTCTTCGGGCCGATGGGTGCCTGCAAATGTGGGAGGCCGAAGGAGCTGGAAGCATTCAAATAGCCCGCACGTTGCCACTATCACAGTAGCCGACACATGCTGCATCGGAGGGGCCACGTTCATGTTCTGCGCAATGGCCCCTGCTAACGCTGCTAGGGCTTGTTGTTGCTGTTACATCAAGTGCAACATATGCCCCATCATATCTGAGGGTGGGGTTGCCTGTGGCACAAGCGGAGTCGAAGACGAAGTGTGGTTCTGCTCTAGAACCGGTGGTACATTTGGCATTGGTCCATCCGTAGTGCCGGTGGCCAGTTGCGAGTCGGCATTTCCTTGTTATTTGGACCCAAGTTAGGGTCCTATTGGCTATCATTTGGGGAGGGGCCCTGTCGACCAATCCGCCATGTACAAGACGTATCATGGTCCGATTACCCTTGGGAGGCATTCCCTATATTCAACACAGGGCACGTTAGGCAAGGCTAAGGGGTTTCGTGACATTGTGTGGCAATAAATATGTGATTCACTTTCATGAGGTAAGAAATCATCACAAGACTTAGCATGCATAACATTCATTCGTATATTTTTGTCAATTATAACATTCCATTCATATTACGAGGCTCTCTATTACATAAGCAGACAAAATTGACGTAACAGAGACCTCTAGCACACATAACATAGGAAGGAAATAAAATTTCAACTACAACGTATTACCATACGTAAGCAACAAGAAAGAAAAGTGTAATAACTTCCCTAATCTTAATAGGACTACGATAACTAGGGTTAGGGCCTACTGGCCTTTGGAGTCAGGCGAAGGAGGGGGTGCTCCCTCCTTCTATACGCAGCGCAAGATCGCTTTCACTATGTGGTACAGTTTCTTGCTCAACTTCTCCTATCTGTCTAGCCTGGCCTTAAGTGCATCCAGGTGCTCTCGCATCTCCTACAAGGCAAGGGGTTCTTTGCCTGTCCCTTCGCCCTCAACTCCAGTTTGCTCTCCATCTTCATTTCCTTCTTCTTCTTCTTCTTCTTCTTCTTCATCATCTTCATCCCCAAACTTCTCGAGCTGTGCCATCCGCTGCTTTGGGCCCACGTTCATGTGATTGAGAGTGTCTTCATTGATGACTTTCATAGCTCGGGGTCTCTATTCAATCCTTTGAACCCATACTGCCGAGCAATCTTAAAAATTAAACAGCCAAAAGGGAGCCATGACGTCTTCCGAGTTACTGTAGCCACTTTCACAATTTAGGTAAGTACCATGGTGGGGAGGCACACATCTTCTCCGTGGCCCACTTTGTAAAGGAACTTGATCATATAGAGGGAGCACTTAGTACGGTTGCTCGTCCTCGGGTATACGTTGTACATGCAAATGTGGTGGAGCAATCGATACTGCGTGGTCAAGAATGAAGCATGTATACTGCTATCGCACCTCCATTTGATGAGTTTACCACACAAGTGCATGATGCGCTTGTCCCGGTTCTGCTTCTCCTTCATATTCTTCTCGTCGACATGCACCTTTCCCGGGGGCGAGCCGAGTATCCACGAGATGGCCTTTACATCGATATGGACTCTCTGTCTGCCGTAAGGGATGTCGAATCCCAATGGATCGAGGCTCAGCTTGTGGATCCAAGAGTAGAATGCCCTCACTAGTCCCGCATCGGACCGGTAAGTACCCTCGAACATGTGCACCCACCTGTTGTGTAGGATATGATTGAGTAATTCGAACTCACCAAATAGTTTTTCTTCGATGGAGACTTCGAATACAACCTTCTGGTTCAGGAATCTTCTTAGCTCGATCTTGGTTAGTTTGGAAGGAGACATTGTCGATTGCTCATCGTGACTCCGCTTTGAGCGCTTCTTATGGCTTGGCCCCGCTTCGTCAGGAGACGGGCATTGAACATGACTCGCTACCTTTCTTCGTCCCTCGACCCCGACTTGGCTCCGCCTTATCGGTGGCCGCTCTCCTCTTTCCCATGAGGCAAAGGATCAAGGAGAAGGAAAAGAATGCAATGACTCCAACTCGGGCCATCCTCTCTATGGTTTGTGGGCTTGGGTACTTGACGTAGGCTTTGAAGTGTGTGGTTGGAGGGATGAACTTGCAATGGGTTTAGAAAATGAAGGGTTTTGGAGTTTGGTTTGAAGAAATGGAATATGGTTGAGATGAGCAATGGATGGTTAAGATGAGCAATGGGTAGTAGAATTTGGTTGAGAATGGGTTGTGATGAATTAAAGAAGTGAATGACTTGAATATGGTTGAGATGAGCAATGGATGGTTAAGATGATCAATGGGTTTTAGAGTTTGGTTTGAAGAAATGGACTTGAATATGGTTGAGATGAGTTATGGATGGTTAAGGTGAGTAATGGGTAGTAGAAATTGGTTGAGAATGGGTTATGATGAATTAAAGAAGTGAAGGATAAGAGATATGAGAAGATAGGTTGAAATGGGTTGTAGAAATGAAAAAAAAAAAAAAGGATTGAAGAATGAAGAGGTTATGAAGATTTGAGAAGATGGATTTAAAAGAGTTAAGATGAGGAATGGATTGCAAAGATGGGTTTTGGAAATGATATTCAAGAAGAAGAAGAGGGTTTTAAAGGTTTGTTGAGAGGGATTGAAGGATTGAGGATGGGTTTTTAAGAATGAGAAGAGGGGTTTGAGAATGGGTTTTAGTAAGAGGGAGGATGAGTTGCAGATATTTAAAAAGAAAATGAAGAAGTTGAGATTTAGGAAGATGGGGTGAGTTCCTTTGGGGTTTTGCAGAGGTAGGGCTGAAGTATGAAGGGGATGAGAGAGATTGGGTGAAATGGGATGGGTTTTTGAGAGTTTTAAAAGGGGCCCACACATGCACATATCTTAGGCAGTCAGGCCATCCGGCAGTGGCTGTAAGGCATGTGTCCTAGTACTATTCCATTCCTTAAGATCCCGCGACCCACCCCGTCGAATTTTGGCAACCTGCAACCTTTAGATAGCGTTTGCGAGTGACCTCAAGTTGCATCCTGTTAACTCGAGTCGACTCAACCCGAGACCTATGCCATTGCGACCGCGCTGTCGCCACGGTTTCAACGCCGTGTCTTGTATGCCAATGCGATGCTTAGATTGAGAGTTATGACCCGCGCATTACCCCGGCCATGGACTGCACGTTGCAGGGCCGTAACATTCCTGATAAAGTACATCTCCCTAGGAATCATCATTTGGATGATGTCACCTTAGGCTACTAGCCTAGGGGTGACATCACCTTATCCTAGTAAGCATGCTTGTAATCATGCTAGGCATGCTATCCTCTTCCCCATGTGCGCCCTAGCTATCTCTCTCTCTCTCTCTTATCTCTCTCCCTCCCTCTTTTCCCTCATTTTCCCTTGCTAGAGAGCTCCAACGTCCCAAGCAAACCTCCATTTCCAGCCCCATTGCAAGATCTAGCCCTCCCAATCCAACCGTCCCAAGCCTATCACCACCATAAAAACCTTTCCTTTGAAGCATAAGATCCCAAGTGTAGAAGAAGAAGAAGGAGATTTGGGGTGGGTGCTTTTCTAAGATCTGATTTATGGTTTTTCTTGCTTAGATCTCTAGGTATTCTTGCTTGGGGCATGTAGGACCCACCAATCAATGGTGGAGATCTTATTTTGACCCTTAGGTGTGGCCAATGGTCCACCTTCGTTGCATGCACAAGCCATGATGGGGCCATTCTCCATGGACCCCATCATGATGTATTATTTGATCTAGATCATGTAGGGGTCATCTAGACCTTTAATTTCATGGTGGGGATGACATCCCCACCTCAGATTTTCTGATGTAGGGCCCATGCATGCATGGGACCCATGCGATGATCATGATGCATGGTTTGGATCTTTTGAGGGGCTCATAGTGACAGAGCCCCTCCCTTTGGCCGATCTTTCTCTCTCTTCTCTCTCTCCACTTCTCTCTCTTTTTCCCTGATGGATGTGGCCCACCTGATGTGCTCAGCACATCCAGACCGTTCAGTAGGGTGGGACGGCTAGACGGTCCTGCTGTCTAAAAATTTGGATGCAGGCTGGACCACCTTGCTATCCTATGTTGCATGCAAGGTTTGATTCAAACACAAGCTTGGTCTGGGTGTGTGTGGCCCATCTAGGTGGACCTATCTTGATTTATGTGATAAATTTTCTTACTGTTTAACAAACTTCATGGGCTGTAATGTGCAACAACATGCTGCTGTCCAGATTTTTTTTCTAGGCCCATATTGCTGACTGTTTGAATGGAATTTAACTCTGTATATCAACTTGATTCCTTGTATTGGGGTGGCCCACTGGCGTATGGACCCCACCTTGATGTACATCCACACTGTCCAGGGCCAACAGGCCCACTATGATGTATCAACGCTGTCTGTCCAGCGGGTAGGTCTTGTTGCCTGTCCATTTGGACAGGCTTGGGTGAAGAGGAAAAACGAATATTAGCTTGTATCCTCAGCTGGTGGGCCACCACCTGGACCCACCATGATGTATGCATGGTGATTCCACCATGCAGCAGTAAGGACGGTGGGTCCCACATGATATATGTGTTGTACCCTCACCTTCCAGCAAGGGACGGTGGGTCCCATTGATGTATGTATTTCACCCACTATCCACGTGGGATGGTGGGGCCTATCATGATGTATGTGTGGCATCCACATCATCCAGCAAGGACGTGGGTCCCACATGATGTAAGTGTTTTATCCCCACTGTCCGGATAGGCTGGGAGTGGGACCACTTTGATGTATGTATCTGTCCACGCCGTCCAGATGGCCTGGACATGGGACCCCTCATGATGTATGTGTCTTATCCATGTCATCCAGTCCCTGGACGTGGACCCTACATGGTGCATGTGTTTTATCTAGCTGTCCAGACTCTTGATGTCCAGCAATAGTTGGCACACTGCTAGACTAAAAATTGAGCAGCAGGCCCACCTTTATGTATGTACTTTATCTCCATGTTGTTCAATGGATGGGGCCCCCTTTAGTGCCTTGTAAGGCCCACCTTCCATCTGATTAAATGAGGACCAGATGTCTAGATTTTCTGGACGTTCAGCAGGCCTAGATGGGCTGGGTGTCTAGCCTTAGAGCCCATTTTTATGCATGAGCTGCCCATCTATTGTGCTGGACTTTGTTTGCTGTTTTGTAAGCCCACTATGTTATATGTGTTATACACCTTGCCTAACCATTTTATAGAGTATATGGGCTGCCCCATAAGGCTTATGGGTTGACCCAAGAGGGCCACCATGATGAATGAGATAATATGCATGCTGCCCATTTGTTTTCTAGCTATTGTAAGGGCCATGGGCTATTTCATGAGGCTCATGTGATGAGGCCCATTGTGATGTATATAAGGCCCTTGTAATGGGGCCCATTGTGATGTACATGAGGCCCATGTGATGAGGCCTTTGTGATGTATATGAGGCCCTTGTGTGAGGCCCAATGTGATGTATGGCCCATTGCATTGTATATGTGAGGCCCAATTGTGATGCGTGAGTCCACTATGATGTATGTGATAATGTTTATGATGCCCATCCATTTTCTAGCTAGTATAAGGACCATGGACCCCCTCATTATAGGATAGATTCTAATGGGCCGCACTCTAGGGAACAATGGTGGTTAAATGTCCACATTGTGAACCTCCCTAAGACCCGTTGATAAGCCCATTACCTTGGGAGCAATGGTGGTTAAATGTCCACATTGTAACCTCCCTAGGGCCCATTATTAAGTCCATTATCATCCTTCCCTTTTTGGGCTATCTCAAATCATTGGGCCCCCATAAGTATTGCCCATCTCACCTTAGTGGGCTAACCCAAATTGTTGGGTCCCCAGTATTGATGGTACTCCCACCATGCCTTGTAGGATTGTCTAAACCTTGAAGACCACCTTGATGGGTGTATTATATGCATATAGTCCATCCATATCCAAGCTGTGGGACTGCCTGGTGCATCCCACCGTATTGTGTATACTATTCGTCCATTTTCTAGGCTTCGTGATGCCCACCTTGACATATGTGTTCTACACACGTTGCCCAGTCACTTTCCCAGTTAGTTTGAAGGCCGTAGGCCCCACCGTGAGTTAGATTCAACCCCCAAGTGGATCGCATTAGTAAACCTTCATAGGGCCCATTGATAAGCCCATTTCCCATCCTACATGTGTGGCAGACAGACCTCACCGTGTTGGGCTATTCCAAACCGTTGGGCCCCCATGATGCCCATCCTCCCTTGTTGGGCTACCCCAAAACATTGGGCCTCATTGATAATGACGCTTTCCACCATACCCTGTAGAACTACCCCAAGCTTTAGAGCCTTCCTTGTGATTTCTTATCGGGCCTTCCTTAGTAAATGCGGTCTACCTAGATGCATGTGTTTGCCCAAGCCTAGTGACCCAACCCGAGGCCCACTTAGATGATGAGCGGGCTACCCAATCCGTTTACAAGGACACATAGTCCTAGATGTTTGGACCCCACCAAAGCCCACCTTGTATTCATATCGGGCCCCCATAGGAAAGCCCAGCTATTACATGATAAAGAGGGTGAGGAAGCCCACTCTTATTGTACTTAGGCTCATCCTCTTGATTGCCTTTGCTTTATGCCCATTAAACTCACCCTATGAGGTTTACCCTTGATGTAGTATGACATCCAAACCGTCCACTATCTATGGGTGAGTGCTTCATCACTCATTGCCATAGATGGAAGAATATGTGATATTAGGTTAGTATACCCACTGTTCAGATCTAATCTCAATTTTTTGGACTAGATCCGTCGTCCTTCTGTGGACCCCATCATGTATTCAGGCTAGTTAATGTTTATATCTGATAATTATGCTAGTGTGCATAGTCTAGTAGGATGCGCCTAGTGATGGGTTAGATGATGATACAGGTATGGTAACATGATAATGATGATGGTGAGTTGTTGGTTGAATGATAGATATGATTTAATGGATGGTGAATTATAGCATATGCATTGATGATGGATGAGTAATTATTTATAGTACTTATGACATTGTTTATGTTAATCATGAAGTAAAAATGATCCTTATGGTAATGATGATGATGTTTCATATGCATGATGACAAACATTTTAGTTGACCACCATGCTTGATATCCAAGTGATAATAATGTATGTATCGATTGTCATGATGATAATGTGGATAAGATAACCATACTTTACTTGATGCATGTGAATCCCTATATGCTATGTATTCTATGCACATGATTGCATGGTACATGCTTAGTATAACATCATGATACATGTCCATGCGCATCATTGCATACTTATTATGAGTGATTGATTATAGCATGTGCTATTGGGCTGATTGTTTATGAGACTCCCTGAGAGACGAAGTTACCCATATGAGCACGCAGTACACACAGATTTGATGCTCGGAGCATGTTATTTAGTTTACACACTTGGGATGTGACATTTATGGCTATTGTTGTTTGTCTTATCTGATAATCAGGCCAGTATACTTTATTACATCATGTTACATGCCCATGCACATCATATGTATGCTTGTTATAAGCAGTAGCATATGTCGTTGGGCTGGTTGATTATGGGGCTCCTTGTGAGATGGAGTTGCCCCACGTAAGCGTGCGGTATGCGCACGTTTGTTGCATTATTGGATAGTATGGCTTATGCATCTCGCGGTTTATGTCATATGTGCACCCTGGTGACATCAGGGTTGTGGCTTCCACAGGCATCGTGGATAGCCAGCTGGGACACCGGAAATGTTTGGTTTGAGCATATGGGCACGTTCGATGTTCGTGGGTGAAAGTCCCTAAACCCCCGAGGCCAAGGGATGTTCTAACGTCGAGACTGAGTGGATACATGAGCGCCAGAGTGCTGATACCAGAAGGCCGCATCTCTCACTGTGTCGTGGTCGGTTGGAAGGGGGTGTGGCCTTATCTGCCCTAGTGAGGGGGGTTTAAGCTAGGTTGAGTTTGACCAGCTCATAAGTGGGTCCTCTATCGATGAGCCGGGTTGATATTGGTAGGCGGATAGTGAGGTCTCTTCCACTTGCCCAGTTGTATGCTTAGATGGGGCGGTAAGCTAGCGTAGAGTGTACTAGACCCCGGTGATGATCCCAGAGATGTGCGGTTCTGATATGTGGACTTACTCAGCATTTGACTCATTCATATATTTATTCACTATCCACTCAGGCTGGTGGTGCGCAACCAAATCATTATGTGTACCTTTGCGATGGTCAAGATTTCAGTTGGGCACGCGATCAACTTGAGATCAGGATTTACCACATTGAGTCTAGCTATCTAAATTTAGGTATGTGACTGGTTTGGATAGAAGTCCCTTGTGATAGACCCCACAACTTGTCATTTCTTTTGCACTGCATACATCCTCTACATATGATATATTGTGATGCCTCGTCACTGTGGTCACATGTGGGCGGGCACACGTGGGCGGACGCTGATGTGGGCGGGGCCTAACGGGCCAGGGCAAGCTACCAGTGGTTGGCAGGCTACTGTGCTGATAGGCTACTGTGCATACACTGAAGGCAGAACTTTGTCCCACATATTCATGGACTCATTAGGATTTGCATATTGCATTGCATCGTCAGCATATGACATTTGGTTTACTATGTCTCCGCATTGCATAACTGATCTACATTGCTTCCATAATATATGACATTGGCTTATTATGTCTTTGCATCACATAGCTTGTACAAGGCTGATGATGTTTATAGACTTGCCAGTATTTCTGCTTACTCTGATATCTATTCGCTTGGCACATGCATTGCACACACATACACCACCCTTTAAGCTTCTTGTAAGCTTATGCACGATAGATGCGTGCAGGTGACGCTAGGATGTAGCTGAGCTGAGGTAGGAGCATGCGGCTGAGCTTCTGGAGTTTGATATCTATCTTGTATTTCCCCTTTATGTATTGTACTCTAAAGTTTTTTATTATAGCGAATATGTGGTGATGTTATTGTTTGTATCTGGGTTATGCTTCTTTAATAAAAATTTCATGTTGAAAATCCTCCTTGTAGGATCCCATGATCGGAAGCTGGCATATGGGTGTCGGGAGCCGAGAATGGGGTACTACAGAGGCTGTTGGCGCCGGATTCGACGATCGAAAATTTTGTGAGCCCGGTTTTCAAGTTTGAGACGTGACAGTGGCACGCAAAGGCAGCGGTGGCCACGCGGGCTGCTGTGCTCCAGCGGCGCGACACCGTGAACGAGGCGGTGGCTGTGCCAGTCCGGCACTCGATTTTCGGCGGTGGCGCGTGACACCCGCTTGTCCCCTATGGCGACGGTGCCATGGCAGTGGCAGGGTAATGCCCCTAGCGTGATTATTTTTGGGTGGTAGCGCGCATGGCCCACGATGGTGATGCGCATGCCTGTCCCAGGCGGAGGTGGTGCGCCACTCCTGCGGCGGCAGCAATGGCTGCTGCCAGGGGTGCACATCGAACTAGTAGAATCGTGGAACCGGACCGGAACCGTCTAAACGGTCCGATTTGGTCTGGTTCTAGAGTGCGCCGGTTCCGGTTCCGGTTCCGGTTCCGGTTATAAAAATCAAAGAACCGATTACATCGGTTCGGTTCTCGGTTTGGAGGTATGTAGAACTGAACCGAACTGTGAACCGATCTGTAGAATCAAATCGAACCGTGAACCGATCCGTAGAACCGATCCATGGATCCGAACAGCGGAACCAAACCAGAAACCCTTCAATTGTTTCCATATTTGATTCATGATTTATAGTTTACAATGCATCATTTAATTGTTTCCATAAATGTATTTTAGCACACCTTATACAATATCTATACCATTCATCAAATGGATCACAACACGAATGGACATGGGCAAGATTATAAAATAAAACATGCAATTAGACTGGATTATAAAAAGCCCAGAATAGTGGAACCAATTTGGAACCGAATTGGTTTTAATGGTTCGGTTCCGGTTTAGTTCTAGGATGCTAACAGTCTGGTTCCGGTTCCGAATATCCTAGAACTGTTGGGAATGGTTCGGTTTCGGTTTCACCCCATAATCGGACCAAACCGACCCGTGTGCACCCCTAGCTGTTGCCACTATTTTGGTGGTGGTGATTAACACCCCGAACTTTTCAATACTCGAGTATTGAAAGTTCTCGAGTGTTACCATAAGAATTTAACCTATTATGTACATGTGTACGGTACCAATCTAGCTAACCTAACCTTATATCTATTTCTCAACGTGAATATGACCATTGGGAATTGTCTCCATTTACAGATCAAGCCATCGACCGTTGGGAATAATCCCCATTCATAAATCAAGCCATCTGAACATTGATTTTAAGACAAGACCATCCATCATGTGATTCATCATATGTACCTTCCCTTAGATGAACTGTCGAATAATTCTTTATCTGTAATGACTTAGATATAAGTTTGTTTATAAGAATTGTTTAGAAAGGTGAATACAACCATGTAGAACCATTGGATTTCACAAAACTCTTAGATTAGCAATAATTACAAAAATGCCATTACCTAGACCTTAAATCCTAAATCACTAGGTTCTCAAGATCCATTTGATTAAAAATCTTATGCTAGGCCTATATATCATGAACTAACCGTACATGTCAAAATCCAACCCTTAGATCAGCAAGATCCATAGTTAAAACAAACATTCACTTGATATGGACCACCTAAGGATCGTGATTACCAGATACTTTAAAATGGGTCGTACCTAGGATTGACAAAACGGATGGACAGAGTAGATTTCTTAAGAACTTCACTGTGGACCCCACCTATGATGCATGCGCATGACCTGCGTATGCACTAGTCTAGGAGGCATGGTCAAACATGGCTGACCCGTGAAATCTCAAAAATTGGAGGGATTTCCCACCGCGCAACACGAACGGACAATGTTCCGTTTGGGAGCATTGTGGCCCACCTTGATCGTTCGATGGGATGATCCAAACCGTCCATTTTGACCCTAAGGCAAGGCTGACCAGATCCTAGATCCTCTCACACAATTCCAAACTGTCACGAGTGCACGGTTTTAAGCACAAACCGTCGGGCTACATATGAACTCCTTACAGTCGATCCATATTGGACCACCACTTTAACCCCTTTGGATGATCCAAACCGTTCATCAAATCAAACACACCATTACAGGCAAGAATACAAAACTGTGGAGGTCCATGCACACGAGTAAGTGCACATCAGCCGTCCAAATAAAATGCCGCACAAACTACCAATCAAAATAGGTTTTCTTCCATCCCTTCCACAACCATAGCTTTGCCAATCTGGACCGTCCAAAACCAAGAAAAGGGAATTCCGACTCCTCCAGAGACGTCAAAAAACTGAACGAAGTCCTTATTATGCTAAAAATCCCGGATCGTTCAGTTGTGCGTACGAGCTATGGAAAAACCTTCTGCAGCAACCACGACTGTTGAGACATAAAAATAATAAAGATTGAAGAAATAAAATCAGAAGAAAGACTAGAGAAAAAGAAATTAAAAATGAAGAAAATGGAAAAAGGGGGCAAAGACATTGTGTCGTGCGCACCCTCCCAAAGCATATTGATTGCGCGAGTCCGCGCAACATCGCTTTAATCAAGACGGATTAAAAGGATAAGATATTGTGAGAAGTGGGCCCCACAGCACGGAGATCAAGGGTTTGCACGTGTGGAAGCCTATAAATACCTCACCCCCCCTCTCATTTAGACACAGCGAAGACGATGAAGAAGATCAGAGCTCTAGAGAGGATGAAGACCTTGAAGGTATTCTGAAGAGAAGGAAGAGAAGACAAGAAGAAGTGGTGTTCTTCCATTATGTCATCCCGCGCAACAACATGTTGTTGCGCATGGATCAACACGAAGGAGCAGAGATGTTGCCGGAATCTTCTAATTCCTTTAAATATACAAGTTTTCCTCAAGCATATGAGATTTTCTTACGATTGAGGATCTTGTTCTGGATGAATTGAAGAAGATGCATAATGTTCATATCTGTGCAATATTCCTCTTGCTGAGATGAACAAATCACAACTCGAAATGTTGCCAAAATCATCATTAAACTCATTCAATACTTGTATTCTTTTGTCATAAGTATTTTATCTTGCAATCAAAAGATAAAATGATGTAAATGAATTCAGAATGAATAAAATATGATGATTGTTCTATTCATTCTTTCTTTGTTATTATTCAGTAAGATAATTCCCAAATCAAATACCTTTTGTTTCTTGTTGAAACAAAATGGCGACTTTGCTGGGAATTTTCTATCTTACTTGATATTAACTTGAAAACTATTTAGAGAACTTCATCATTGTTTAGAGTCACGCAGACGCCTAAATAGCGACTCTTAACGGGAACATCCTTCCTTTCATCTCCAAGATAAAGAACATTTTTATTAAATACTAATCAATGTTGTTTCATGTCTTTTGAAGAACTATAATACAACACATGTATTACAGCTACAATCAATGATGACCATTAAAAGTGGAACAATTTTCTACTTCACTCCAAATGGATTTAAAGTAGAATATGCATGTGATCAATCTCAGAACCTAAAGAATCAACTGATAAAAAAGAAGATGATTCTCGTTAAGAACGATGCTCTACGAGCTGTCGCTGGAGTGATATCTGCATCACCACTTGCATAAAATAGAAAAGACGAATGGATTGTCATTTCTAGAAGGAAGTCAAAGGCTCAATCTCATGTGGCTATCAAATTAACTCCACCACAGAGGATTGGAGGTTCGGTAACAAGAAATGTAGCCAGGAAGAATCCTGCACTTGCTCCTCCAACACTTGACCCAGGGAAATCCACCTGCTCTCTAACGTCGCATGATTTTCTAGCTTTGCCTGTGGCTAACACTCGATGGACAAGAAAAGAAAAGGGCAAATCGCTTGTGGAAGAGTTACCATCCCCTATATCTTCGCAAGCAACGCCTCTACAAGTTACATCGCAATCAGTCAAATCCTACGGAAACATTGTAGAACTTAAAAAAACTTCTTTCTTATCGAGCCCTACCACTCCAATATGTTTATACTCCACCCCGACAATAGCTTCCTCAAGGAGTAGAGAAGCCATTGTGTACATGGCAGGAGTCGGTCAGTGTCCACCGCCAAGTGTTGATGAGTGCATGGCTGAGATGGCACAAGCTCAAAGAACTTTAATGGAAGGGTGTCGAAGTCTCCGAGAAGCTTTGGCTACCCTTGCTCACAACGTAGCCCAAGTGGCGACTCCACCTGTGATGGCCTCTATGGATGGACACGAACAATGACCCGAAAGCTCGCAGCCGCCTAGAGCAGGATCACATGGGTTTGCTCCGACTACCAGAATAATGACATAAGAAGAAATGTGACAAATGGTCATAGAAGTCGTCGGAGAACGTGAACATACTGGGAGATTCTGTTACAAAACGCCGTATCCAAAGGAAGTGGAGGATGTGCCATTCCCGACCAACCTCAAACATCCAGATTTCCAAAAGTTTAATGGAGATGGATCTTCAGAAGAACATCTTGTACACTTCATCACGATAATGGGTAACTTCACTGTTTCACAATACTATTTGTGACTGTTCGACTCTTCCTTGACAGGTAAAGCATTTCGGTGGTACTCTAATTTGACGCCATAATTGATACGAACTTGGGAGCAGATGCAAGACGCGTTTATATCCAATTTCTTTTCATCAAACCGTGATGTCAGTATTACGGAATTGGCTTCTATGAGACAGAGAAAATGAACTTGTGGAAAAATTTATCGATAGATGGAAAACTTTGGCAGCTTCGTGCAAATTGTTACCCGAAGAATAAGAACAAGTAAATATGTGCCTAAACTACATAGAACCAGGAATTGCTTTTGGTCTCACAAGTGCTAATATAAGAACCTTCAGAGATCTTGCAACAAAGGCACATGCACTCGAGTTGATGGCTAGGAAAATGGTAGCATTTCAAAATAGAACAGAAAGAAGAGGATCAAATAGATCAATGGTAAATGTTGTTGATCAGGAAAAGAAAAGAGGTACCTTTCACAATAAACGAGAAACAAGGAAAAGAGAAGACTCAAAACATTATAAGGGTTGTGTAAATGATAAACGATCTCGATTATATGACTCTCACAAAGAATATGCTTTCGAGAAAGAAGATGTTTTACCAATGATGGAGCAACTACTAATTGCTAGAACTATCAAGTTACCCCAACCCAAATATCCGGGGAAGTTGAAATGACGAAAGAAAAGAATTATTGTCGTTATCATCGCTTTTTGGGGCACCCTACAGAAGCTTGCTTCACGTTAAAAGATATTTTACAGAAGATGATAAAGCAAGGTGAGATAGTAATAAAAAAGGATGAAAAGCAAGAGAGAAAAGTAACTACAAATGCAAAGGATCCTCCAAAGACAGGGAGAGATAAAGGGAAGGCTGTTATGACAAGAAAAACACCATTTTTTATATCTCCTACAGCAAGCTCCAAAAAAAGTATTCAGTATTATTATTCACAGCTCCCCAGGTCATCTACTGAAAAAATCAGTCCAGACGTTTGAGCCTCTATTTGCCAAAGAGAAGACGAACTAGTCAAAGAACTCTTCACTCGATGGAGAATTTTGGGGGCATCATGTCCACAACTGGCGAAAGAAGAAAAACAAGTCAAGTTATGTACAGAATGCATAAGACCAAAATTGTAATGAGTCTTATTGGTCAGAATATATAAAACTTTCAAGATTTAATCGTGAAAGCATGGAATCTGGAAAAACTCAGTGGGAAAGTGTTCAATTTTTATATGAACTGGTTGTTTTAAGATTCCAAAAGGACTTCGACTGGTAATGTCAAGGAAGAAAGACAAATGGAGAACTATCGAGATGAACAAAGAAATTCTGATGAAAGAAATATGAGCAATTCTCTAGTGGGAAAAATAAAGAAGAGATTTAGACAATTCAATAATTGCGAAAAGTATACATTTGAAGAAGATGACATACTTCCTATGATGAATCAACTATTAGCTTCAAAGAAAATTAGGTTGTCATGGCCAAAACGCCAAAAGAGATGAAGATGACAAAAGAAAATGATTATTGCTATTATCACCGTCTTCTTAGACATCGAACTGAGAATTGCTTCACCTTGAAGAAAATTTTTACAAGAAATGATAGATAGTGGTGAAAGTGTCATAAGGAAAATGTATGATGTAAGAGAAAAAGTAACGACATGCAATCCTGATTGAAGTCAGTAATGATTATCTGGAAGAAAAGCCATATTCTAATATGAACGTGACTCTTCATATTTCTATGATTATAATATGGAGCTACAAGTATTCATGACAATGCCAGATTCGTAAGAATATATCATATCTGAAGGTTGTTGCAATTTTGATTATGAAGACTATCAGTATAATACTTCTTAATCAAAAGGCGGCAAGACAAGCAGAAAGATGAAAGAGCCTTCCCTCAAAGGCAATGTCATGTATTATCTTTCTCCTTATATGAATAAAAGGCAGATTCTCAAGTGTATCAAGCGCATATCAAGTGTATCAATATTATCACCAATTATCGCCGATTAACGTCAATGAATTATCGCGGATTATCACCAAAAATCAATATTATTGCTGATCATCGCCAAGTGCCAATGATTACGTCAAATTGATATTATCGCCATCGCTATTTGCTGTTGACTGCTATTGCAAAATCTATTATCGTTGAATAGATATTATTGTCAAGTTGATACACTATTTTAAAACGTAAATATTATCAAGGATACTACTATTAACAATGACAATATATCATTTAATGATTTATTATTTACGACAACAGAGTGTTATGCGTAAGTCCTACAATAGCGATGGCAATTTATCATCTACGGTAGCGGAATGCTATGCATAAGACCTGCCATAATCGACGATACATCAAATATTATGCGGGCAGCAGTGAAAAGCCAGTGGCCCTAAAAAGCCCGCGTAGGCCATCACATGCTTAGACCCATGCGGGCAGCAGATCAAGCCAGTGACTAAAAGCCCTAAGCAGCCAAAAGTCCATGAAGGCCAATCACACATGAGACCAATGCCGTCTGTGCAGCTTCCGACAACGCCACTGGGAAAGGCGAGGGAAAATGCCCTCTTATGAATGGGTCCGACCTGAAGATGAAGAAAAAGTGGGCTGCAGCGTGCGCTCTTTGGCTTGTCCATAGATTGGCCATCCGTGCATAAGACCTTCCAGATTCCTGGTTTAATTCCAATAGAAACTCATGAGGACCGGTCTTTAAAATAAACTACCCCCTCATTGATGGACTGGCGGCCTTGGATTTGGTACCCCTAAGGTAGCCTTGCGAGCCCCATGAACTTTAGAGAGTTACTGCGGCCAACCCTATGTGTAAAACCCACCGAGTTCACTGCCCCGATAGCTTCATTGTGCCCCTCTAATGGATCGCGGTTTGTGAACTCCTCGGTCGCGATAATTCCAGCGAACTCAACAGAGTTACAGAGACCATTCGTGTCACACCCCAAATTTGGAAATCGGGCTCACAAAATTTTTGATCACCGAATCCAGTGCCGACAACATCCGTAGTACCCCATTCTCGGCTCCCAGCGTATATGCTAGATTCCGATCCTGGATCCTACAAGGAAGATTTTTCAACTTACATTTATCTCGTAAAAAGCATAACCACAAGATTATGCAAATCACAAAAGCAATATCATCATCACATATCCACTAATATAAACAGTTGAATACAATGCTGAAAGGGAAATAAATATATCGAAAATCAAAGCTCTAGAAGTCCACTGCATGCTCCAAGCTCAGTGCTGCTATAACCTAACGCCACCTACACGCATCTATCATGCATAAGCTTATAGAAAGCTTAGAGGGTGGTGAAAGTGTGTGCGCAAGGTAAGTGCCAAGAATGCAATACAATGCCATAAATCATATAACATCGGTAATTGTAATGTATTGAAAAAATCCGTACAAAGACCCGAGCACCACCTCAGGCAGAAATCACTAAAGACCAAATTCTGTAGAAATTAGACAAAAATTAATTAAGTACTAAACTAAATTAATTGGGGTATTAGCTCAAACCACTATCTATACGAACTGTAAAACCCAAAACCGTTAAAATCGCTAACTCAACATACCTAAAAACTTAGGAGCAATCTCAAAACTCAGTTGCTCTTAGGAGCACATTGAAACTCCCTATCGGACCTGGACCGCGCGTTGAAAGTCCGATTACCGTGAAACTATAAGGTTATGACCGCCTTATTGCGCTTGACAACCATCGTAGAATTAAACTCCGATAGTGTCCCAAAACGCACAACTTGAGCCCTGAGCAAAGTGTGTGAGAAACGTGAATATCTTTAGAAAATGAGCCAAAACTTAAGTGATTTGGACCGTTCGCTTGCAGGTAAAATTGAAGACTTCAGACCGTCAAATTCTGACCAAACTATACCCATGGATCAGGAAAATTTCCCTGCACATATCGGTATACTTGTGGCCCTGATCGAGTGACGACGACTGTTAAACTGATATAGGTCCTCCATGGTCGATCCGCTAATCTGATCGAACCGAAATCGTATCCTGGCTTAGATCCATCATCAGAAAACTTGCTCCATGGCATATGCGAGTAATGGACCTCCAAATGGGCCCCATTCGTCAGAAACAGTCGCCCTTTGGCTATAACCTAAGTATACCATGGCCCTGGGGCCATTTACATGACTTCTGAGCCTATATAAGGCCCTTAAATCACCTCATTCCTATCTCATATGAATTTTTTCTAACCCTAGGAAAGAGAAGAGAGAAAAGAAGAGAAAAGAGTGGAGAGTGAAGGGAGATCTTTGGAGTTTGCTGCAGTACTTCTTTCCTACTACTCCACGCGTTGAATCGTCTTCACATTTACCTACACGGGGCATTTCAACTTCATTTTGGGTAAGAAATCCTAACCCTGATCTTGTTTTAGAAATCCAAATAGAGGAATCGACGAAATAGCTAATCTGTTTCGTGATTTAGGTAGCCGTTGTTCTGTAGACGGAAGTGTATGATTCAAACCGTGTTCGAAACGAGCAATCCGACGAAAGGTGTGGACTATAAACGTTTAGGTTATGGTTTTCAAGGCTTTCAATGTCAGCTAATGATTTATGTCTGACTTGATTGTCACCATATGATCTTAGTTATGATGTATTCGATAAATTATACATGTGTGAGTGAACTATGTGACTATATAATGCATTCCATGTGTTTGTTGAAATGTTTGAATGAAATTACAATTATGATTTGTATGACTTTTAATCTAGAATACATGTTTGTTGTATGTATGACAACTCCCTTGTGAAAAGATTTTCATAATTTATGCTATAACTAAGTTAGGTCATGTATGTAGTAGTGTGTAGACTAAGTGTTTGATAAAATGTCTGAATGAGTAATTATTTGATGAAATGTACTTACTAAGGGTGTTGAGATCGGATTCTCAACTACCTTATCTACACATATAAATCCTTCATGTAACCTTAAATTCAACTACATGATTTATGTATGAAATGCATATGTATGATAATAGGTTTATTATGTGTTTTATAAAATGCTCAAATGATTATTGTATTGGAATTGTTCGTTAAATGCGGTGATGACTATCACGTGTGATTACCTATTGCATTTGAGTATGATTGGGACTACTACGTAGTCCAGGCAATTGGTAACAGTTTCTGATCGAGTGACCGAACTAGTCTCGTCACAATGGATACGTTCGATGAATTTGAGCCATACGGTGATTGTCGACAGTGGTTAGGCCACGTGGAGTGCTTACGCACTCCATGTCGATTAATTTAGCGTGCGCTCGTACTAATCGAACTTGTCAAATAATCTGATTGGCCTAACGTGTGTTTACCATGTATGGACGCTACTACTTGAATCTAAGGTACCACTTACCGATGTAACAGCCCATTTCAACCATGGTACCATGATCCGTTAAGACTATAAGCCGGGCATGGTGGTGTATGGAACACCGTGGTTGAGCTTTCGGCCTATGCTGGGGTGACGAGCCTCCCCGTAGTGACCAGTGAGCAACCCAGACTCGTGAGCCGAATATGGTGGTGTATGAGACACTGTATTCGAGTTGTCACCCTACGTTCAGGTGACGAGCCTCCCATAGTGACCTCTAGTATAATCAATTGAACTTGCCTATCCACTGCTTTCATTAGGGGTGATGCCCTACAACTTTCCTATCGTATGTGATTAACTAGGATTGACGACCCTAGATGGATCCCCGTTGGGTTAATGATATAAAGGGAGGTACCTTAACTTCCCGAATCTGCTGTATGAATAAGCCTAATCAATTACTTGGCTAACACGACCATGCACCGCATTGCATATGCTTTGGCGAGGAAGCACACGTTTAAGGAGTTTGCCATGCGTGATCGTGAGATGAAGTTGCTAAGGGAGTGCAGGAGAGGGCATGCATCATTACGGCATACCATTCCTGCATTAATAAGAGTACTTATGATATGATTGTTGTACTGCTTTATCATTACTGCTTGACTGAATTGATAACATGTTAACCTTTACCTTATAGTACCACTGAGTTGATCACTCACTCCCACTCTGGGACAGTGTTTTAAAACACCAACCAGACCTTGATTTAGATGCAGGTTATGGCGAGGCTTACGCGACGGAGCCGGACTTCTTTGACGAAGAGGAGTTCTCCTACGTACAGCTCTCTGGCGAGTCTATGTAGACCTAGAGCTGCGTCGTTGAGATTACAGGGTTATGGATTAGTTAGACATTATACTTGATATTTTGTAAAATTTGGAACCATACATGTATATATTTATCCTGATAACATACTCATACTCTGGGGATCGAGAAACACTTATATACTTTCTATACCTGTCTCAGTCTTCCGCTCACTTAATTTAATTACCTCTAGAGTATGATATGTTGTTTTAGTGTAATCCCACTTATGTTTAAGGCACTAATATGGACAACATTTAAACATCATTATCTATGTTGCATAAGTGATGCGTTGGATCTTGGGAGTTGAGCTTTGCTCGACCCTCGAAATCTGGGGCGTTACAGTAATATAGGCAAGATCATGAATCATATGATATCAGAGTAAGCGGAAATGTACTGGTAAGTCCATGAGTGTCATCAGTCATACCAAGGCTATGCGATGCAAGGCATGAATGTTAATAGCTATATCAAGGCTATGCGATGTAAAAACATAATAAGCCAATATCAGATGTCGAGGATGAAATACAATATGCAGTGTGAATGGAATGACCAAGCTGGAGTATGAAGTCGGGATGATAGTACGTAGTATTGCAAGCTACGGGGTCTATCACAAAGGACTTCTATCCAAACTAGTCTCATACCTAAATTTGGATAGTCAGACTCAATGTGGTAGACTCTTGATCTCAGGTTAGTCGCGCGCCCAACTGAAATCCTGACCATGCGAAGGTACACGACAATTAGTTATGCACCACCAGCCCTAGTGGATAGTGAATGAATGAATGAATGAGTATGCACCTCCTGCTCAATAAGTCCACGTATTAGTACTGAACATCTCTGGGATCATCATGAGGTCTAGTACACTCTACGCCAACCGCTGCCCCATCAAGCGCACAACTGGGTAAGTGGAAGAGACCTCACTATCCGCCTGTCAATATCAGGCCCGCTCATTGATAGCTAACCCATTCCTCAAGTTGGTCAGACTTAGCCTAGCTATGCCTACTTCCTCAGGCGGGTAAGGCCACACCCCCTTCCAACCGACTACGACACAGTGGGAAACGCGGCCTACTGGTATACGGACCTCATGCACTCATATATATCCACTCGGTCTCGACGTTGGAGCGTCCTCTGGTACCAAGAGGGTTTAGGGATTTTCACCCAGGGCCATCTATGGCGGCCCGCTGCTAATAACAGATTTTTGGTGTCCCATCTGGCCATCCATGATATGCCTATGGAGGCTACGGCCCTGATATCCCTAGGGGATACGGTAATCATAATCACACAATGCGATATGCATGAGTCACACGGTCCAATCATGCATCAATCCTGGACATACCGTGCGCTCATGTGGGATAACTCCGCCTATCAAGGAGTCCCATAAACTGCTTGCATGACATATGTAATGGCCAATCACATCTCATAACAAACATGTAGATGATGCGTATGGGCATGTATCATGATGCTATGCTGTCAGAAACTCATAATCGGCATCAATAGCCAGTATCGATAATCGACATTGATAATCAACCTCGACGCAAGGCGGGGTCCATAGATGGACGACCGATGATGGATCAAGTAAAATCAATGGGGCCTAAGCGTTTGAGTTAACCCACTAGAGAATGATGAGAATGGGCCTATCCAGGCCTCAGGGAAGGTCAAAATGTGGACATTTAACCAACACTGCTCGTCAATGTGGACATTCAACCAACATTGCTCCCAAGGAGTGGCCACATAGGGCCGAACATACAGTGGGCCCACAGCCTCACGCAAGGCCTAATATACATCATCATGGGCCTCACCTATGGGGCATATACACATCACATTGGGCCTCACTCGAATGGGCCCCAAATACATCCAATGGGCTGATCAAATGGGCTGCCGAATCAAATGGGCCGAACCAACACACCATTCATCTATTATTAGAGATCATCTAGAGCATTATTCAAAAAAATGAATCATATCCAAAGGATCATCTGGACCAACCACACTTAATAGTGGTGATAAAGGGTCCCACAGTTAAGATTCCAGTGGGCCCCACTATAGGGTTTATTTCCCATCCAATCTGTTCATAAAGTCACAAAGACCTAGATTTAGAGGAAAAACAAATATCATATTGGTTCAAAACTTTTGTAATCCTAAAAGGGGTTTCAATGGTAAACGTTCAACTCCATTTTTTCTGCAGTGTGGTCCACTTGATACTAGATCTGTCTTATTTTTCTTCCCAAGCCATAGGACTGGCTCACCAAATGGATGGATGAACCATATACATCAGGGTGGGGTCCACGTACGTGGCCCACCTAAGATGATCTTGCCAAATGGATGGACGGTTTGGATTGAACACATCCATCAAGTGGTGGGTCCCACCGTCCAGCCATCTGGATGGTGCTGGGCAGATATAGAAGCATTAAAGGTGGTTCCCATGTGGGGCCCACCACATACATATATTATATATGTCATATTATATATTATAATATAATATATTATAAAGATATTATAATAATATTATTGTTATTATTATATCATTCTTTCTTTCTTTCTTCTTTCCTCACTTTTTTTTTTGCACGCCACCAGCGTCCAGCGTCCTACAAGTTGGACGGCCTAGACATGGCATCGCCTAGTGGGGTCCACGGTTGGACGATCTTGGTAAAATCCCTACATCTCACATGGGCCCCACACACACGTGGCCCACCTGGTTTAGATGAAGGTGAAATTTGTGTTTTTCATTCTGTCTAGACCTGGTAACAGGTTGGGCGGTGTAGATCCAACACATTCATCAGGTGGGTCCCACGAAGGTGGACAACATGGATAAAATACATACTTCATGGTGGGCCACACACACACCCACCATCATCCATACAAGAGAGAGAGAGAGAGGCGTGAAGGGGAGGGACCCCGCCACTATTAGGCCCTCCCTTATACATTGCATACATCAAGTGTGTCCCACAACAAGTGGGACCTAAAAACAAAATTAACAATGGATCACCCACATGTGGCCTCCTTCTTTAGCTCCTTGGACTCCTATGCTCCTTGCCTTCAATTTTGATGGAGGTTGATGGAGATTGAAAAGTTGAGATGGGAGATGAGAGAGTGGGAAAGTGGGTCACACTTGGCTTTGAGAAAGCTTGAGGAGCTTGGACGTTGGGTGCTTCTCTTGGGAATTGGAGAGTGAAGATAGAAAATGAGAGAGAGAGAGAGAGAGAGAGAGAGAGAGAGAGAGAGAGAGAGAGAGAAGTGATGGATGAAAAGAGTTGGATGGAGTGCGTATTGTAAGATGAAATGGCGATAAAGACTGCACTATTTGAAGAAGGAATATGCCAATATGTCCTAGAGGGGGGTGAATAGGACTTTTTAAAATTTTTTATGTTTTATTTAAAAATCCTACTTCACTAATCCTGCGATCATGCAAATATCAGGATTACTCAAATGTAACTCTACTGGCTTCCAAGCCTGGTAGAGGATCCAATCACAAACTATCTTAGAAGTAAGCAGTATGCAAGCTAGCTTATGATGGATATAACTGTGTAAGTGTGTGTGGTGTGATCAAATATTCAGATAAGGAAGTATTAAAGCAAATCACACAATCATAAAAATAACAATCTTAAACACAGTCATTTTACAGTGGTTCGACAATAAGTCTACACCACTCCCGGTAACCGCACTCAACCCTTGAGTGTACCGGATTTCACTAAGGAGGTTTCACAATGGTTCGCCTCAAACCTAAGGTTTTAAATCAAGTTCACCTTCAACCTTTACAACCTACACTGAGGCTGATTGTTTATGCTCTCACGAGCAAGGGTCAACACAACGCACCCACTTTTAGGCACACTGACCACGTATCTTCCATAAGACCTTACTAGAGGTTTCTACACGGTTGACCTCAAACCTTAAGGTTTTACATGGTTCACCTAAAACCCAGAGTTTTACTGGTTCACTCCTAACCAGATGTTTATGCTCTCCACAGAGCAAGGGTCCACATAACGCACCCACCACGTACACTCCTGCCAGAGGCCTCCTTGAGGACTTCAAGGGTGAGAACCACTTAAGACCCAATCCTAGAAAGGAACGATCACAAGTGTCCTCTTGGACTTTAGATACTTACAAATAAGCTGATGAGTCCCGTTTAGCACAGTGCCAAAGATCTCCTCCTCCTTGTTGACGAAGAGTCTTCTTCTCCCTTGATCCGTAACATAAAATGATGTACCAATACTCGGCTTCGGGTTGGGTCAAGGTGAAGATGAAATCCTACTCTCAAAATATTTTCCTATCAGGAAGATAAAGAGATTCCAATCTTATGCATTCAAGGCATTGCAGCTTAATGATTTGCCATTAACGAAGTAACTGGAGGATCCTTGAATGCGGAAGTTCATTCCCCAATCCACTCTATTGAATATCAATGATGAGGGTGGATTGGAGGATGAACTCCTTTGAGAGAAAGGGCTTTGGATATAAGATATAAGTTGAAACACTCAAAAGCTCTCTCTACTTTTTCTCATAGCAACAACAGACAAGTCCTCTATATATAGGGAAAGAGTACCAACGGATATAAAACGGTCACATTTATGATAGAGTTCGATATTATCAAGCAGGTTCGATATCATCGAGCGTATACTCCCGATAGCATCGATGGTCTACTCGATAACTCGGACTCAATGTCATATGCTTTTGAAACTCTTTGCCAATTGGTCGATGAATCGAAACTATTGTCGATGTCATCAGATTTCAAACTCCGATTCCATCGATGACAAGTTCGATCCATCGACACTTGAAAAATGAGAGAGACTTGACTTTGAAATATTTCAGGTTTTCATGAATGATTGGGGAACTAGCGAGATCATCGAAATTTGAATGTTGATGATATCGAGATCAAAGTCGAGGCATCGATTAATCCAGCGGATTTATCTTTAAGCTTGCTGGACAGTTTATGACATTGTTCGATGCAATCGACCTGGTGCCGATATCATCGATACTTGAATATCGATTCTATCGAAGGGTCCCCGATCATACTTTAAAAACATCCTAAAATATCTGCTGTAAGAAATGCTCACCCTCGATCGATATTATCGATGGACTTCCGATGTTATCGATATTTGACTTCAGATCATATCCGAAGAGCATCGAGATATCGAGGAATTTGGAGATTTTCATTAAAAATAAGGGCGCCAGAAATCTGTCTGTCGATCTTATCGAGCCACTTTCAATGGACTCGAGATTTGAATATCGATGATATCGATAGGGGAATCGATATATCGATAAATCAGTCCAGATGAGTATTTAGTTGCTGGACATTTTTAGTTCTTATATCGATGATATCGATAGGTGTATCGATACATCGATAAATCTGTCTAGATGAATATTTAGTTGCTGGACACTTTTGGTCCTCACATCGATAATATCGTTAAGGTATCGAGGACATCGACAGAGCAGGTCGATCATATCGAGGGTGTTCCGATAAAATTGACAAGAAGAGAAAAACTTAGAGATTTTCTTATTTTGAAAAAAGTTTTCTTACCTTAAAACCCTATGATTTCTAACTTATTTTTAAGGGTTTTCTTCACTTGGTGTTTTGGGTCATGGGATGTGAGGCTTTAGTTTTACCTGTGACGAGCTTGCACACATCCGGTTGAGGCAGACACTTGAATTGATCTTCCTATTAGGCTCTGTAGACACTCTGACTCAACATTCACGTAACTTGACAAACCAGGGCACTTTCAATCTCCCCCTTTGTCAATTATGCGACAAAATCCCCAAAACACCCTAGAATGTTCTAGACAAACACACCCTAAATTGTGTGTACATGATTTTACACAATTTTACAATTTTCTAACCCATGTACACACCCAGTAACTGCTCCCCCTTGCTTGATGCAGCTGCT
Organism: Magnolia officinalis; assembly: GCA_021015155.1. Lineage (NCBI taxonomy): Eukaryota > Viridiplantae > Streptophyta > Magnoliopsida > Magnoliales > Magnoliaceae > Magnolia > Magnolia officinalis. Next base: position 77,640,053 of record JAJHSJ010000001.1, read on the forward strand.
CCCCCTAACACCTGCAACAACATAGATAGATACATAATTTTCCATTCGGGGTGTTTGCAAATGTTCTCCCCCTTTTCGTCAGTCATTGACAAAGATATCTCAGGTGATATTGACTGAAGCTTGAAATGCTTAAGAGAACCCATCAGAGAGAGAGAGAGCAAATCAAGTGATGTATACTAGGTAATACAATTTAAACAAACATCAATTTCAGAACCTATGGATGCATTTTAGAGCAGTTATATAGCAGTTTTCAATCATATGCAATCCATAACTTGATAGACCAGGGGAACGTAACACAAATATGGTAGGAAAAAGTTTAAGCATTATATTCAGCCATATTAAAAAAAAAAAAACAAATTGCCTCAGACAGCAGTAAATAAGCAGTATATCCCAAGCCAACAAAAAAAAACTGTTCAGTCCAATAAAAAAAAAATACTGCTCCACACAACAGTAACCGATCAACCATCAAACAAAAACATCAAGCCCATGTATGGGCGCCCAAAAGTATCCATCGTTAGCCCAATTGTGGGTAAAAACAACAAAAAAAAACTTTACATTTTTAAAAGACTGTCATACACACCAATGATAGTGAAGAACATCTAAAAAAAACTAATGTTCAAACGTGAGACAAGAGTAGGGTGTGTATGACAGCATGCATGAACTAGCCTCACGGGGCAGAATGAGATGGCATTGTGTCATCCTGTCGGCACGTCATCAGATCCACCAAATGTTGAACTGTACTCTGCACTCCTTAAACCATTCTTTCAAGGACTGTAAGCCTTTCTTTAACTGAGTGTATGTCCTTCTGAAACACCCCAATCCTGTCCAGCTTGAACCTTTTGCCATACCCAACTGTTGACGTGAACGTAGCTGGATCGGGTCCAGGAGGTGCCTCTTCCGCCGTTGCAGTCCATTCCATGGGATCACCACCTTCTCCTTCAACTTCTTCCACCTAGATTTCTTCCTCAAGGTTCTCCTTGTACTCGTGAAACTCCAAATCCATTTTTCAGACATTTCTTTTATTGAAAACTTGGAGCGGGAGTACCGGATCAGTAGTCAATGAGAACCCGATTTTGTTGCATATCATGTTGATAATTCAGGGGTACGGTAGATGGAGGTCCCTAGATGTGTGGATGGCGTTTACCAACTGAGAAACAAGCAGAGTTGGAAGGCAAATCTTTGACCCTCTGACAACTAAGTATATGATCATGGTCATCAGGCCGGTGAGATCGGACCGGTTGGTACTTCTGGGATAGATGTTAGTAGCGAAGATACTATGCAGAATCCGAAATCTAGGATCCATATACCTGGATTTTAACGCATTCCCTTGATGTCAGGAGATGTCCCTACCATTGCAGAGATACTTAGTGACCCTGGATCGAATGTCCACGTTATCAAAATCCATCTCTGGGATACCTTCCGGGACCATGTTGAGTCCGATAGTTTCAGCTATTGTAGCCGGCGTGATAAACACATCACCACCACCCAAAGATACCATGAACAAAGGAGGGTCAGCCACTGGTGAATGACACGCAACAAGGAAGTTGCGTGTTCTCTCAAGTTGGCATGGCCCACCAAAGTTCAGAACGGGCAACCAATCTATTGTGGCAAACAGGAGTTCCAATTTATATGGTTTGAGGCACTCCCTGTCTACCATTCTCTCTTGAATAAGCTTCCTGCCCATGTATTTGGGTGATCATGAACTTGCTCCAGTTGGAGGAGGTGGTGCCGGAGATTCAGTCTAGGACCCACCATGTGGAGTCTGTCTTGTTCTTTGTCGTGTGGGAATCCCACTTTCTGGGGCCCTCGCCCTACCTCTCGAGGTGAGTACCTTTTGTCGGGTGGCTATTGAAGATTCCCCAGGGCCGGATGCTACCCCTTTGTCCTTTCCCATATGGATAGATGGAATCTTGAACGATTTGGGAAGGACGACAAAAACCTGACAAAAATGACAAATACCCAAAAGAGAATGGACTCTTGACGTGTTAGAAGGGTTTTACCCGATTTGTGGAATGATTTGAGTAGTCCGACATGACTCCAACAGATTTGGTCGAGAGAATTGAGCAGAGAAGGTGACAGTGAAACCCTTGAGAAAATAACCCCCTTTTTCGTTTCGCTGGATTTTATCGGGCGGCATCTGTCGATATGATCGACCATTGTTTTGATAATATCGAGAGGTTGCTTATCGATTCTATCGAGTTTGTCTTCGATATCATTCTTGACCACCCGACAATCCATATCCTAAGGAACCGTCGATAATATCGACCTTCTATCGATAAATCGAGAATATCATATCGATAGTCATATCGAAGATGAAGATTTTTAGTTTTCGGCATTTAGACGGATCTTCAAGTATACTTTTCGTATCTCTATCAACAATATACTCAACAAAAATTATATACACACACTGTACACGACAAAATTATAAACATTTGAATGTTTATACAAAAATAATGGAGGTGAAGTACCTCAGATATATCATTTGAAGCTTAGCAAAAATATTTCCTCATTTTAGCACCGGTTCAGATTCTGGTACATGATCTGGACTAGTTCTTCCTTACCCATTTTACTTTGTTAATTGATTTGGGTGGTGATGTACGGGCATTGCTTCTATCCATATCCTTAAGAGGACTCTTGAAGTTCTGTATTTCTCTGGTTGACAATTTGTTAACATGATTCTGACCAGAGTTAGGTTGAGTCCTTCTAGGAGTTATGCATTCAAAATTATAATTACCTAAATCATCACACAAATAACATTCTGGAGTTGTTTTGGTTTTGCTTCCAGAAGCAGTAGATTTTTCAGTTCTGGGAGCTGCATTTCCAGACTTTGATTTATGTTTTTCATATCCAAGACCGCTTTTATCCTTTCCAGGTCTTCCCATTCCTAACAGTTTTTCTATCTTTTTGCCACTCTGGGAAAACTTGTAGTTTATCTTGGCTATCTTCTTGGATGCTTCCAGATCAAACAGGAGTGTATGATTTTCGTTTTGAAGAAGCATATTTTTGTCTTTTAATTGCTCAACCTGTTTGTTCAGTTTTTCAGACTCATTTTTAAGAAGAGTATTGACTTGTTCAAGTCTATCATTATCCATATGATATTGTTGCAGATCATTTATTAATTATGTGTTGATTTCCAATGCTTTATCCAAATCTTTCTGCAGCAACTTACCTTTGTTTTCTGTTATTCCGAGTCTCTTAAGGATATTGATGCTATGAATATAGAGTTGATTATAAGCATCTTGCAGTTTATCATTTTCTTCTTCTTCTTCTTCTTCTTCAGTTCCCTCATTGTCAGATGAAAATGATTCAGCAGCTAGCTGTTCTTTCTCGTTCTCAGATTCAGTGGGGATGATTGAGGCAGTGGAGACCATGAGTATTTTCAATGATTTCTGATCTCCATTACTTTCTGAGTCACTAGATTCTGAATTTGACTCAGTATCATCCCACGTGGCAGCCATAGCCTTGCCCTTAGTTTTTCTATTTGGGCAATCAGTAGATAGATGTCCATACTCGTGACAGGCATAGCATTGTGGTTCTTTGGTTCTTTTATTAAATTTGTCTGCAGAAGGTTTATAGTTCACCTTTCTCCATCTAGAGGGACGACAGCGATTCTTTTGAAAGAATCTTCTGAATTTTTGTGCCAGGAAGGCCACTTCTTCATCTTCATCTTCCTTTTCACTTTCACTATCCTCATGAATTGTTTTCTTTGAAGTTTTTAGGACAGTGTTTTTGGATTTTTGGGATTGTTTGAAGTGTAGTTCAAAAGTTTGTAGGGAACCTACTAGTTCTTCTACTTTCATTTCATCTATGTTCCTACACTCCTCAATTGTTGTAACCTTGGGATTGAATCGCTCCGGTAGGGATCTTAGAATTTTCCTACAAATTTTTGGTACCAGAACTTTCTCTCACAATCCACCCATGGAGTTGCAAATTATATTTAACTTTATGAAAAACTCCATAAATGTCTCATGCTCTTCCATTCTGAGACTTTCGAACTGTGAAGTCAGGAGTTGAAGTTTGGATCGCTTCACAGTGCTTGTGCCTTCATGGGTTGTTTCTAATAAATTCCATGCTTCCTTGGATGCCCCACACATACTTATCCGATTGAATATATCCTGGGACACGGCACAGTAGATAGCATTCATAGCCTTAACTTCAAATGTTTGCCTTTCTTTGTTGAATGTTGTCCACTTTTCTTTGGGTTTGGGCTTTGTGATTGTTGTGCCACTGTCAATTATGATTTGTTCTATTGGTGGCACGTATCCGCTTTCAACTATGTCCTAAACGTCATGATCCAAAGATCTCAAAAAGTAGTGCATCTTAGGCTTCCAGTATGCATAGTTTGAGCCGTCAAATACTGGAGGTCTAATGACTGATGAGCCCCTCTCCTTTGGCCATATTCCCAACTTCGGTCAAGATCACTCTCTAGGCAGTGAAGCCCTTAAAGAGAGACCCGCTCTGATACCAAATGAAATGGCGGTAAAGACCGCACTAGTTGAAGAAGGAATATGCCAATATGTCCTAGAGGGGGGTGAATAGGACTTTTTAAAGTTTTTTATGTTTTATTTAAAAATCCTACTTCACTAATCCTGTGATCATGCAAATATCAGGATTACTCAAATGTAACTCTACTGGCTTCCAAGCTTGGTAGATGATCCAATCACAAACTATCTTAGAAGTAAGCAGTATGCAAGCTAGCTTATGATGGATATGACTATGTAGGTGTGTGTGGTGTGATCAAATATTCAGATGAGGAAGTATTAAAGCAAATCACACAATTATAAAAATAACAATTTCAAACATAGTCATTTTATAGTGGTTCGACGATAAGTCTACTCCACTCCCGGTAACAGCACTCAACCCTTGAGTGTACCAGATTTCACTAAAGAGGTTTCACAATGGTTCACCTCAAGCCTAAGGTTTTAAATCAGGTTCACCTTCAACCTTTACAACTTACACTGAGGATGACTGTTTATGCTCTCACGAGCAAGGGTCAACACAATGCACACACTTTTAGGCACATTGGCCAAGGATCTTCCATAAGACCCTACTGGAGGTTTCTACACGATTGACCTCAAACCCTAAGGTTTTACACGGTTCACCTAAAACCCAGAGTTTTACTGGTTCACTCCTAACCAGATGTTTATGCTCTCCATAGAGCAAGGGTCCACACAACGCACCCACCATGTACACTCCCGCCGGAGGCCTCCTTGAGGACTTCAAGGGGTGAGAACCACTTAAGACCCAATCTTAGAAAGGAATGATCACAACTGTCCTCTTGGACTTTGGATACTTACAAATAAGCTGATGAGTCCCGTTTAGCACAGTGCAAAGATCTCCTCCTCCTTGTTAACGAAGAGTCTTCTGCTCCCTTGATCCGCAACACAAAATGATATACCAATACTCGGCTTCGAGTTAGGTCAAGGTGAAGATGGAATCCTACTCTCAAAATATTTTCCTATCAGGAAGATAGAGAGATTCTAATCTTATGCATTCAAGGCATTGCAACTTAATGATTTGTCATTAACGTAGTAGCTGGAGGATCCTTGAATGCGGAAGTTCATTCCCCAATCCACTCTATTGAATATCAATGATGAGGGTGGATTGGAGGATGAACTCCCTTGAGAGAAAGGGCTTTGGATATAAGATATAAGTTGAAACACTCAAAAGCTCTCTCTACTTTTTCTCATAGCAACAAAAGACAAGTCCTCTATATATAGGGAAAGAGTACCAACGGATATAAAACGGTCACATTTATGACAGAGTTCGATATTATCAAGCAGGTTCGATTTCATCGAGCGTATACTCCCGATAGCATCGATGGTCTACTCGATGACTCGGACTCAATGTCATACGCTTTTGAAACTCTTTGCCAATTGGTCGATGAATCGAAACTATTGTCGATGTCATCGGATTTCGAAACTCCGATTCCATCGATGACAGGTTCGATCCATCGACACTTGAAAAATGAGAGAGACTTGACTTTGAAATATTTTAGGTTTTCATGAATGATTGGGGAACCATCGAGATCATCAAAATTTGAATGTCGATGATATCGAAATCAGAGTCGAGGCATCGATAAATCTAGCGGATTTGTCTTTAAACTTGTTGGACAGTTTATGACATTATTCGATGCAATCGACATAGTGCCGATATCATTGATATTTGAATATCGATTCTATCGAAGGGCCCCTGATCATAGTTTAAAAACATCCTAAAATATCTGCTGTAAGAAATGTGCGCCTTCAAATGATATCATTGATGGACTTCCGATGTTATCGATATTTGATTTCAGATCATATCAAAAGAGCATCCAGATATCGAGGAATTTTGAGATTTTCATTAAAAAATAGGGGTGCCAAAAATCTGCCTGTTGATCTTATTAAGCCACTTTCGATGGGCTCGAGATTTAAATATCAATGATATCGATAGGGGAATCGATATATCGATAAATCAATCCAGATGAGTATTTAGTTGCTGGACATTTTTAGTTCTTATATCAATGATATCGATAGGTGTATCGATACATCGATAAATCCGTCCAGATGAATATTTAGTTGCTGGACACTTTTGGTCCTCACATCGATAATATCGTTAAGGTATCGAGGACATCGACAGAGCAGGTCGATCATATCGAGGGTGTTCCGATAAAATTGACAAGAAGAGAAAAACTTAGAGATTTTCTTATTTTGAAAAAAGTTTTCTTACCTTAAAACCCTATGATTTCTAACTAATTTTTAAGGGTTTTCTTCACCTAGTGTTTTGGGTCATGGGATGTGAGGCTTTAGTTTTACCTGTGACGAGCTTGCACACATCCGGTTGAGGCAGACGCTTGAATTGATCTTCCTATTAGGCTCTGTAGACACTCTGACTCAACATTCACGTAACTTGACAAACCAGGGCATTTTCATAAGTAAGGGGATGGGAAGGCATGGGTTGGTTTGAATTTTGTGTAAAGGAGGAATGGGTAGGGAGAGAGAGAGTTGACTTGGGAAAAAGAGGGAATGGGTGCTTATACTTGGAATAGGGTGAGGTGGCATTAGGGTATGGGTGATATTCTTGAGATAGGGTGTGTACTTGATTGATTGATTGATGGGATAGGTCATAGAGATTCCCTCAGAATTCGCAATGTGCGGTGTTTCTTCGGAATGAACGCAGGTCTACATTTGACTTGGGTATTGCATCAGCACGCGAGACGCGGTGTTAGAACCGCGACGACGGCGCAGTCGCAAGGGTTCAAGTTTCGAGTCGAGCCGACTCAGATCAAAAGGATGTAACTCAAGATCGTGCGCAAATGCCGATTATAGGTCGCGGGTTGCCGAAATTCGACCAGGATGACCGCGAAAGCCTATGAAACGGTACGATATAGGATACGGGTCTCATGATTCGCATAAGACCCAACTCCAACTACTTATGAGTCTAAAAAACTATGCCTACTCTACTACTCAAAGAGTTTAAACTGTGTGTGAAAGTGTCAAGTCCAGTCAAGTCAAGTTCAGTTAAGTCAAGTCTGGTCAAGTCCAGTCAAGTAAAGACCAATTAAGTCAAGTCAAGTCAAGTCCAGTCAAAGTATGTTCAGTCAAAAGGATACCTGCTCCACTATTTAAGAGCTTAAACTATGTACAGTATCAAAACGCCACAAATGCATATGTTCGCCTATATTACATAAGATATGTTCAAATATACGATTGCCTGATATGATGAAATAAATCATGAAAATCTCGAATACTGAATAAACAAACACATAAAAATGCATTTTTTTTAAAGGATCAAATTACAGCAACAACAAGTTTGTTCAAAATGCTTGCTGCTTTCTATTCTAAAGTCAAAATTCTTCAAGATCGATTACAAATCTTCAATTATAATATGCTTATCCTTCCAAAGAGAGCAACCATGTCTTCCTATCTCTTGCCTTTCTGGTGATGAAGGAAGGTTATTTCGTAAAATTCGTAAAGGTGGATGAGGATGGAAACACGAAGAATTATCATTCTCTTCCGGACAATCTGAAGATTCAGGTATATTTTCTGCATTCTTCAGAGGAGCACCAAAGGCTATCCATCCTTCAAGAGTATCAGCAGGTTTTACTTCATAAATATTATCTTCTGAAGAAATCTTTATGCAAAATTGGCCTAGAGAGGGGGCATGATTTATTTCTTCAAAGTAACCAATGCCTTGGTCTTTCTGTTAATTCTTATGTGCGGTGGAGGGATCCATATGGCATGATCTACTAGATAATAATTGTGCACTAAACAATATTGATGAGCCCACCAACGCATCTAGCAATAAGAAGCATGAACAGGATAGTTATAACCGGGAATTATGAAGTGTGATCCAGTATGAACGTTCAAAAGTTGCTTCCATATCATGACCCAGTTATATGGTCCAACACCATAACTTCTCATTGTTCTAGTAAAGATATCACAATTCTTCGGCACAGTCTGATCAAATCCAAATTGACGAGCAAATCTGTTTGAATAATATGGTTCGCGCTAAAATGTGCTACCTTCACTCAATCGAAGAGTACTGGATCTGATAGAGACAAGGAATGAATGCTCACCAAAAGAGATAGAATCATTGTTGATAACTTTTATATCTTCTGGACGGCTAGTGAACGAAAATTGAAAGAAATCAATAAAGTCATTGTTCTCTATTTTTCTAGTGACCCAACCATTTGATTTTTCAATCATCTTTCTCAGTTGATAATGCTGAAGTGGGAGTTGATAAGGATTGGAATAAGCTCTTTCAGAATCAGCAAAGGTCCAAGGGAAATACACTCCTAACCAACCAATGAAGAAATGCCAAGGAGCACAAACTGGGAAAGATTCAACAGCTGAGTTTCTAGGGCCAGAAATGACATCTCCGAAAGCACGATATAATGTGCAAAGAACTGGAGGAGCTAACAAGTATTTTTGACCTTCCGCCATTGCACCCGCGACTACGAAGAGAGATGGTCTGATAATATTTATCTGTGTCGAGTCGGGAAATATCTTCAAGCTCAGTCAGCAAGCTAGGAAAGCGGCTAGTTCACAAGAAGAGATGTATTCGGTAGTACTCTCAATATTCTTGCGAACAATCTTGAGGTCTCGATGATTATGGTTTGTAAAACTATCAAGATGAAGATGCAGTTATTAAACAAGATGATATGAATGTACGTAAGATGAAGGTTCTAAAGAAAAAAATAAAGAAAGAAAGAAATATACCGTAGTTTTCGGGAGAAATGAGCCAACCAATCAAGGGAATTAATTTCATCAGGTTGTCAGAAATTAGCCATTTCTCCGAAGAGTTCGAGAGTGGTCTTTGAAATCTCAGACTTATTGTCTCCTGTAGAATTGAGAGCAAACTCTTCATTTGAAGGTATATACGCATCAAGGATATTACCCATGATACGGAGGCCTACTATGTAAAGAAGATCCCACAAAGTAATGCTGATTTCACCTAAGGAAAGGTGAAATGAATTGGTAATTGGAGACCAGTGGTTGAGGAAGCCTCTGAGAATAGTTGTATCTTTGTAAAAATGTTCTGATGTGGCTATGATTGCATCAAAAAGGCTAATCTACTCCAGAACGGCGGTATGTTTTCAAGCAATCGCTCGAGCCCAAGTACTATAGAAATTGCGAGGAGGTAAGAGATCCATTGCCAAGAATCTTTCTATATTCCAAGATGATCTTTCAGTGAAAAAGTGTTGCTAAGCGATTTTAAAATAATGAGCAGGAAAGGGTTGCTAAGGGTCGTAGCATGGACGTAAGAATTGCATTTTATGAATTCTACCGATTCTTTGGCGGGACCCATTCTCCTCCAGATATCCTTCTAAAATCCTTAGTTTCGTCATAATCCAGTTATCCACATAAATAAGATTATTTCGGACCATGTGATCAAATGGTTCACTACGCAGAATTGACTAATGACGTTGCAAATTGACAGGGATGACAACTGTTTCATTCTCAGAAGGGCTATGAAATTTCAAGACTTCTTCATGAATCTCTTTACAGTCCCAAGTGTTCTGGAAAGTTTGTTTAGATCCTAAAGAAGAAGGATGATTCTTTCTTCTTGAAGACGAAGCCTTTGAGTGCTGCATATTTATAGATCGAGAGTTATCAGGCCAAATATAAAGCCTTGAAAAGAAAAGGAAGAATTCAAGACTTTGAGGATTTTGAAACTTCCAAAGTTCTTTGCGCAGAGGGGAAAATGATTGCATGGAGCCGCACAGAAGGAAAATTCTGTTAAACAAAGGATATTCGTTGCGCGAAGTATGCGCACAAAAACACTGCGTTGCGCAGAGAAAGTTTGTTTTGCAAGAATTTTGACAAGAAAGTGAGAATGAAAGAAGAATAGGTCAAGTCCGATATTTAAAGAAAGAATGGACCCGACAGTGATTGAGTAGGACCCGATTGAAGTGCCGCGTGGGTCCACGTAACGACATATGAGCATGAAAAAATGGTAAATTGATAATATTTATTTGTTCTAAAGAAGAAGAACAAACGAAAGGATCAAGGGGGCATATGTTGAGACATAAAAATTATCACGCACCAAACTCAAAAATCGGGCTCACAAAATTTCCGATCGCCGAATTCGGTGCCGACAGCCTTCGTAGTACCCCATTCTTGGCCCCCAGCACCCATACGCTAGATTCCGATCCTGGGATCCTAAAAGGTGGATTTTCCAACATACATTTAACTCGTAATAAGCATAACAACAAGTTTACCCAAATCACAAAAGGAACATCATTATCACATATCCATTAATATAAACATTTGAATACAGTGCTGAAAGAGAAATATACATATATCGAAAATCAAAGCTTCAGAAGACCGCTGCACTCTCCAAGCTCAATGCTGTTGCTACCTAACTCCACCTGCATGCATCTATCATGCATAAGCTTATAGAAAGCTTAGAGGGTGGTGTAAGTGTAAAGGTAAGAGTCAAGTATGCAATATCAGAGCAATGCGAAAACATGCTAGTAAGTCCATAAATGCCATCAGCCTTATTCAGGTTATGGGATGTAAAAACATAATAAGCCAATATCATATACCAAGGAAGCAATGTAGATCAGCTGTAAGACCCGTATCCTAGTTCGTACTGTTCCAATGAATCCTGCGATCCTTTCCGTCGAAGTCCGGCAATCCGCGACTGATAACCGACGTTGTGCACGACCGTAAGTCATTTTTTTTAGATTCGAGTCGGTTTAATCCGAGACCTGTATCATTGCGACCGCACCGTCGCCACGGTTCTAACGCCGCGACTCACGCACCGATCCGATACCTTGACTAGAAGATATGAGTCAGCGTTTATTTCGAAGAAACGCCGCACTTTCTCGATCCCAAGAGAATCTCTACACAATGTCAAATCAATCTCATCAATCAATCAATCACATCAATCAATCAATCACTTCAATGTCAAGTACAAGCAACCCATGCTTTCTCTCTCCAAAGTCAACTCTTTCTTACCCTCTCTCTTACACCACCATACATGTCAAGCACACATCACACATCACTCACCCTTTCACCCATCACACCCATCTCTCACATCTCCTTACAACCCTCTCTCTCTTTCTCATTTCTCACCATAATCCTAAGCAACCAAGAGAACCCACGTATAAGCCTTTCATGAGAGAAAAAAATGCATGTGTGAGGCCCACCTTTCCCATTCCAAAACCTATCATCCTAGCCATCCACTTCCCATCTCCACCATCAAAGTGAAGCACAAGGAGGGTGGTGTTCCAACGGACCGAAGAGATCAACCGGTGGGTGCTTTGATAGGGTAGTTTTCTATGTTTTCATGATGGGCCAAGTGAGGCCTACCGATCAATGGTATGGATCTCACTTGGGACCCTAAGATATGACCAATGGCCCACTATGACTATCTTTTGATGTATAATGGAATGCAAGGGAGGGCCCATAGTGTCGGGGTCCCTCCATCACACGTATGTCTGAAAAGGCCTAGCTATATGTCCTAGAGGGGGGGTGAATAGGACAATGCCAAATAAAACTTATAACAGCGGAATTAAAAGAAATATGATAGCCAAATTAAATCACAATGCAGGTAAGTAAAACAACCTCAAAAATTAGATCTTGAGAGGTTGATACAAATGTTGTTCTAAGGACAACCTTTCACCAAAAACCAGAGTTTATGGTAGGACAACCTTATTTCTAGAAAGATCTTTGTATCAAATCTCAAACCAAAGAGGAATACAGAAATAAATATAAATTGAATTAAAATAAATTGTAATCACAAATGTATTGTTCTAGGGACAGCCATACACCATAAAAATGGCAGGGTGCTGGAACAACTTTAAAGGAAATTTAAATTCAAGTAGATAAAGAAATAGCAGAAAGTAAATTCTAAATTATTACAAAATTCTCACAAGGCTTGAATTAAATGATTACAACATTCACCACATTCATACATCCCACAAAAGAATAATTAAAGATTAGAAATGTAAATCATTCAACCATAACACTAGGGATTATAGTGGTTCGCCTGTGTGTTCACCAACTGTTAAACAACAGCCACACAAAATGCTACTCCACTCCTAATATCCTCACACAGGGGATATTAGCGTTCACTAACAAAATAGGTTTTCCCAAGTTCACCAAAAACCTTTACAATTGTGTCTTTGTCTGTGGGCTTACATAATAAAAAAAACCCCACTTCTGAGTTTTCCTGGCTCTCCTCAGATAACCAATACAACAAGATTTTTCTGGCAAATATTGAAATAAACCAAAACAGAAAGGAATTTACAATTAAATGTAAAATACCTGAATATCTCCTTCGATGTAGCATCCCGATAAAACCAAGTCAGAGTAGATGATTGAATGTCCAAGTTCAATGTCCAGTACTCAATTACAATGGTTCTAATTCTAATAGATTTTAAATTTAACCAAGTAGGGCTTGCCTTAATTGATTTTGATTCCAAAGAAAGGGAATAACGATTCCTCTTATCAAATTAGATTGGAATAGCAGAAACAAAATCAATTAAATAAAGCTAAGGAAAGAGAATATTAAATAAGCACACTTAGCTTAGATGGAGCACAAAAATATCTCTCAGAAGTTCGACGAAGATTGGCTTGAATGGATTAATTAATTCGATGATTTCTTCTGAGATTCGTGCTCTATTTATAGGTGAGCAGATCGCACCTTCGACTGGTCTAAGGAACCCTTCGATTAGTCGAAGAAATAACAAATTTGAAAAAAATCGGGCGCGATAAGCTTTGACCGTTCTACGACTGGTCGAAGACCTCCTTCGACTGGTCGTAGGTCACCTTCGACTGGTCGAAGGTTCCTTCGACTGGTCGAAGACCTTGTGAATTTATCGCTGGACTTTGTGTCGAAGATTTACGACTGGTCGAAGAACCAGTCGACACTGTTCCTTCGACTGGTCGAACAGATCCCTGGACTAGTCGAAGACTAACAGAATTTATCCGATTTTTGTAACAAACTTACGACTGATTGAGGATTTTCTTAGACTGGTCGAAGCAACTCTAGGACTAGTCGAAGAAGGCCTAGGACTAGTCGAAGAACTGACCAAACTTATGTAAAATAAACATTTGATTTATGTATCCAAAGTGACCTACTTCTAAGGTCAACCTAAGGTCAGTCAAACCTCAACCATGAAGTAAGGACATTGAAATATTACGAACTAGTGACCTTGAAGTATAAGCCTTGAAGTCTTGATGTAGTTCAATCTTGAAATCTTGATGTAGCTCAATCTTGAAAGTGTCTTGAGTTCATTTGAATTCTTCTTGAAGTCTTGCAGCTTGAGTCATGTCTTGTAAGTAGTTCTTTTATTCAAGTTTAATCATTGTACTTGTGAGCTTAGCTTGTTCATGAATGTTGATCTTTGAGAGAGCTTCACTTATGCAAGATATATAACGTGATTTTGGCACCACAAATTTGACAACAAACAAGGATATAAAATATAGCACTTACAATCTCCCCCTTTGTCAAATTAGTGAGAAAACACATAACCAAGATAAACATAAACATAAAGTAAAACACCAGTAAAACATCAGTTCATATCAACTGGCTTCAAAATTCAACATTTTACCATTTAAACTCCCCCTGAGTAACATAACCAATGCTACACCTTTCACCTCTCACAATCACATCGTTAAGTTAAGAACAAACCATTCAAGTTAAGAACAAACCATTCTCCCCCTTTTTGTCACTATATGACAAAGGAAACAACAATAAAGGAGAACTAAATAAAGGGATATATGCGAGTAGACATGAGGAGTTATGAGATTATAGCAAAACAGATATAGAGATACTCAGCATAGCTTCATATAGAATAAATATCCAGCATAAAACATTGATAGTATCCAAATAAAATTCAGTCAACCAAGTGCTAAATTATAAGGTTATTACAGACCAGAAAATCCCATAAAGACTAGTCAGAATTAGAACTAGAGGACGGAGCAGGAATAGAGGGATCAAGTTGGTGCATGCCTTTGTTTAATCGCCGAAGATATTTCCGCATGTACTTGAATTGAGAATCACGAGTAACAGACATGTTTTCTAACTTTTCATTCAAATTCTCAACTTTACCCTCCAATGCACTCAGACGTGCATCAAAATCAGATGGTACAAAATTGGATCATTTGTCGAATCAAAATCCAGTTCCTCAAAGATATCATCCATATTAATGTCATCCCCTGCTTCTTCATGACCAGCACACCACCATTACCACCTTGTTCAGGAAGTAATTCCAGCTTCATCTTATTGAGATTAGTGTTGTTGAAAATCAGATGATGAATAGGTGCTTCATTAACAGGCATATCGACCAACATATGTGTGGCTAATACAGTCATTAAATAACCAAAAGGGATGTCACTATGACCAGGATGGAGTCTAAACTGAAGAAGAAAATGACAGATTAAGGATGGAGACAAATCTGAGTACCACTGGAAATAGCATGAATAATACGTACCATAAATGAGGTCAAGTCAGTTTTATTACCTGACCGAGGATACAGATTAGACACAAAGATTCTGTGGAGCACTCTGTATTTGGGTAACAAAACCTTGCGGGAAGCGCATTCCCTTTTTGTGTCCATTGAACATCCATGTTACACAAATCTCTAGTGAGCATACGTTTTTCAGAAATTGAGGGTTTATCAGTTAGGTTATGGATAGGAATACCCTCATCATTTACAGGAATCTCCATAAGGGCTGAAATTAAATGTCGATCAATTTCAAATGGCCCTTCACTAGTAGATATTTTAAAAGTTAAACTATCCAGTGAGAAGTCACTTATGCATGTAAACATGGATTGAGCAATGGACCGGTATGCAGGCCCACCCCAATGCAATAAGTTAGCCCAACCTACAGCCTCAAGCAAAGGTAGGATACCAAAAGGTGCAATATGGTTAATATCAATAGGATGTTCAACAATCACATTACGAGCTCTAAGATCTATAACATAAGAAGGATCATTAGTAGGCTCAAGAAGATGACGTTTTGTCAATCTGGAGGAAGTAGAAGGACCACGGGAAGTAGATTTTTTACCTCTAGAAGCCATTTGCAACAAGGATATCAAGAAATTAAGAAGTTGCAAAGGATTGAGAAGTGGGTTTCTTCAAAACAGATTTTTCAAAATCAAACCCCAAATCTCAATGAAATAAAAAATAGAAAGCTTCAAGATAGACAAGAGAGTAATCTAGACACTGATTTGCAATAAAAACGTAAATGGAACACTAACCTTGAAGAACAAAAATGGTGGGTTCGACAAGTCGAAGCTCGGCTCCTTTGAGAGAAAAAGGAAATGAGGAAGAAAGCAAAAATCCCCAAATTTAAGTGATTTCCGAGATCTACGACTGGTCGTAGGTATCTACGACCGGTCGTAGGTCGACTGGTCGAGTACACTCACGACAGGTCGAAGGAAGTCCAGAAAAGCATATTTCTTGCAATTTTTAAAGAAAATGAAATTAAACCTAGCAAATATATACACTATGATACATGTAGGCATAAATAATCATTTTGAAATACACATGCCAAGATCAAATTTCATCTTATTAAACCTAATTTTATCAAGAGGTTTTGTGAAAATATCAGCTCTCTGATCTTCAGTAGGAATATATTCCAGAGATATAACTTTTTCTTCTACCAATTCCCTAATATAATGAAATCTAATGTCAATGTGCTTAGTACGAGAATGTTGAATAGGATTTTTTGAAATATTTATTGCACTGGAATTATCACAATGCAATAACATAGAATCTTGTTTAATTCCATAATCACTCAGCATTCGTTGCATCCAAACAAGCTGTGTACATGCATTACCAGCTGCGATATACTCAGCTTCAGCTGTTGAAAGTGATATAGAATTTTGTTTCTTACTAAACCAGGAAACTAGACAATTTCCAATGTAAAAACAACCACCACTGGTTGATTTTCTATCATCTAGATTACCAGCCCAGTCAGCATCCGAGTACCCAGCTAATTGGACACTAGTCTCATGAGGATACCAGAGACCGAGATTTATAGTACTTGCGACATATCTAATAATTCGCTTACAGCAATCAAGTGTGATTCTTTAGGATCAGATTGATATCTTGCGCAAATACCAACACTTAGAGAAATATCAGGTCTACTAGCAGTTAAATATAACAAACTACCAATCATACTCCGATAAAGTTTTGAATCAACATTTTTACCATTATAGTCTTTTGAGAGTTTCAGGGTAGTACTCATAGGAGTATCGAAATTCTTGTCATTCTCAAATCCAAATCTCTTGATTAGATTCAAGGCATACTTAGATTGAGAATGAATATTCCTTCAGGTTGCTGCTTAACTTGCAAACCAAGGAAATAATTCAATTCCCCAACCATGCTCATTTCAAACTGTGATTTCATCAAGTCTGCAAACTCAGTAGTCAAGTTAGTACAAGTTGATCCATAAATGATATCATCAACATAAATATGTACCATTAAGATATGATCATTATGTTTTTTAACAAATAGAGTTTTATCAACAGATCCCATTTGAAAATTATGACTTAAAAGAAATTTTGTTAGTTTCTCATACCATGCCCTAGGTGCTTGTTTTAATCCATAAAGTGCCTTTTTAAGCCGATACACATGATCAGTATTTTTGGGATCTTCAAAACCCATTGGCTGTTCAACATAGACTTCTTCATGTAAATCGCCATTTAGAAAAGCACTTTTCACATCCATCTGATAGATCTTTATCTTTCTAAAACATGCAATGGATATAAATAGTCTGATAGATTCAAGACGTGCTACTGGTGCAAAAGTTTCATCGAAATCAATTCCTTCAATTTGAGTATAACCTTGTACCACTAGTCTAGCCTTGTTTCTAATTATATTTCCACATTCGTCAGACTTATTTTTGAAAATCCATTTTGTTCCAATGATGTGTTTATCTTTAGGTCTTGGTACGAGATACCAAACATCATTTCTTACGAATTGGTTAAGTTCTTCTTGCATCGCAACAATCCAGTTCTCATCAGCAAGAGCTTCTTTTACATTGGATGGTTCTATTTGGGATGTAAAACATACATAATTACATAAATCCTCAAGTTGTCTACGGGTGCGAACACCAGTGAGAGGGTTTCCAAGAATTTGAGTGGTTGGATGATCTTTAACAGTCCTCAATTCAGATTCAGTCTGATTTGATGAAGTATCGGGTTTATCAATGATTAGAACTTCATCATTATCTGAATTAAGATAGGCTTATTTAAGTGATCATCAATGACAACATTGATGGATTCTTGAATCACACCAGTCCTTTTGTTCAGAACCCTATAAGCACGACTGTTTAAGGAATATCCTAGAAAAATCCCTTCATCACTTTTTGTATCAATTTTCCCAAATTTTCACGATCACGTAAAATATAGCATTTGCTGCCAAAAACTCGAAAGTATTTAACAGTAGGCTTTTTATTGAACCATAATTCGTAAGCCGTTTTATTATTATCTTTGCTAGTGTAGACTCGGTTAATAATATAGCAAGCTGTGTTGACTGCTTCAGCCCAAAGATTTTTAGAGAGCTTCATGCTATTCAACATGACATTAGCCATTTCTTGAAGTACTCTATTCTTTCTTTCAACAATTCCATTTTGTTGTGGAGTTTTGGGAGCAGAGAATTCGTGTAATATTCTTTGGTCGGTACAGAACTTCTCAAAATTGCTATTCTCAAATTCAGATCCATGATCACTACGAATCTTACTGAGTTGAGAACATTTTTCAGTTTGAATCCTTCTGAGAACTTTACTTACTTCTTCAAGGGTTTCAGATTTATCCCTTAAGAAGACTACCCATGTAAATCTGGTAAAGTCATCAACTATTACCAAGATATACTTTTTCCCACCACGACTTTCCGTTCTGGTAGGTCCTATCAGATCCATGTGGAGGAGTTCGAGTGGTCTTGATGTGGTATTTGAATTCACCTTTTTGTGTGAGTTCCTTGTTTGTTTGCCTATCTGGCACTCACCACATATTTTATCTAATTTCTGAAGTTTGGGTAAACCTCTTATAAGTTCTCGTTTGCTCAATCTATATAAATTTCGATAATGTACATGTCCAAGACGTTTGTGCCATAAATCAGTCTCGTCTGTATGGACCATGTGACATGTTTGATTAGATGAGCTGGATTCGCTAATAATATAGCAATTTTCAGATGTTCTACGTCCAGTTAATATTACAGAACCCTTATTGTTTAGTATTTCACAGCTTTGATTAGAAAACCGAACACTATGGTTATTATCACATATTTGAGATATACTAAGCAAGTTATGTTTTAAGCCTTCAACATATAAAACATTTTTAAACACAGGAAGATTAAAAAGTTGAACCGTACCTTGGCCTATAATCTTGCAGTTGCTACCATCACCAAATGTGACTGAACCATCAGTCATATCTTTCAGATCCGTGAATAAGGCTTTGTCCCCTGTCATATGCCTGGAGCATCCACTGTCTAGGTACCATTTTGAATGACTTGTTGCTTTGAAAGCAATGTGAGCAACCAAGCAGGTGACTTTTGGAACCCATTTCATAACTGTTTTAGGTTTAGGAACATAGTTGGTCTTCTTTTGTTTATAGTTGTAAGAATGACCTATAGAGTTAGATTTTAAGAGCTCCTTGAGTAAATCAACTATCTTTTCAGCTAGTGGATTTCGTTTCTGATTAAAGTTGACATGGCTGCTTCTAGGTTTTAGAAAAGTTTTTGAATTTCTAGAAAAATCTTGATAAGTACTTTTCCCTTTTGAGTTTGAGGACTCTCCTTTAACAAACATAGGAGGAGTATACTTTTGTTTAGGAGGTAGATTTTTATCGTATCCCAACCCGGATAGATCGCCACATTTTCTTGATCCGGATAAAAGTTTTTCTAACTTTGGATCTCCTTGGGCATATTTCCATGTGTCCTTTAGACTCAGAAGAGAAGATACTTCAGTTTTGAGTTTCTCAATTTCAGATTTCAAATCAATAATTAGGGAGTTCTTGAATTCCAAATCGCATTTTGATTTTTCAAAACAATCTGAAATTTGTGATTTTTCTAAGACAAGCGATTCAAAACATTCTTTGAGTTTAGAAAACTTTTCTTTTTGAAGTTTAAGTTTGACAGCAATTTTACAACTTTCCTTATATAGGGCATTGTAAGCATCTTGAAGATCATCTTCATTTTCACATTCACTACTCAGATTTTCTTCACTTGTTGAGTCATTATCTGAAAATGTGAATTTGGCTAGAGTCATAAGAGCTTTAACCTCATTGCTCAACTCAGTTTCAGAATCTTCTGATTCAGAAGAAGCTTCAGAATCAGATGATTCATCCCATGTAGCCAACATACCCTTCTTCTTGGGTTTGTCCTTTTTAGGACATCTATTTGCTAAGTGCCCATATTCTTGACAGTTGTAACATTGACTATCTTTCAAAGATTTTCAAAATTTAGGTCTAAACTTCTTTTTATCATTTGATTTTTGAAAATCAACCCTTTTCTTGCTTTTGAAAATCTTGTAAAATTTTTTAGCTAAAAGAGCCATATCATCTTCTGAATCAGAATTTTCTTCTGATTATATTTAGAAGATTTAAGTGCGATAGATTTACCTTTAGGAGCTTTAAAGTTTAACTCGTAGGTTTGTAGAGAACCAACTAGTTCTTCAACCTTATATTATCCGTATCACGAAGTTCCTGGATTGCGGTTACTTTAGAATTGAACCGTTCAGGAAGTGAGCGTAATATCTTTGCACACACTTTACTTTCTGGGATTTTATCGCCAAGACCCCACATTGAGTTTACAATGTCATTCAATCTAGTGTAAAAGTCCATAAACATTTCATTTTCCTCCATATGAATTTCTTCAAATCTGGTTGTGAGGAGTTGGACTTTAGATTTTTTGACAATTGTAGTACCCTCGTGTGTCATTTCTAATATATCCCAAGCTTGCTTTACAGTATCACAGGAAATGATTCTTTTGAACTCATCCGGTGATAGTGCGCAAGTAATTGCATTTAGTGCTTTAGCATTAGCATTACTCTCACTTTTCTGAAGAGTGGTCCATTGGTAATATGGTGTGACTTTCATAGATTTTGAACCATCAACCCCAGTAACTTCCATGACAGGAGGTTTCCATTCAGTCACTGTGGCTTGCCACACATTTTCATCCATTGACTTGAGGAAGATCCTCATTCTGGCTTTCCAATAGGCATAGTTGGAGCCATCAAATGGTGGAGGCCTCGTGACTGAAAGGCTATCAAAATTTGACATCTTTTTAAATAGCTTAGATCGTTAGCTCAGGAAATAAATCCAAATAAATAGCAATAAGAACGAGCTATTAGGCTTTGATACCACTTGAAAAGGCCTAGCTATATGTCCTAGAGGGGGGTGAATAGGACAATGCCAAATAAAACTTATAACAGCGGAATTAAAAGAAATATGATAGCCAAATTAAATCACAATGCAGGAAGTAAAACAACCTCAAAAATTAGATCTTGAGAGGTTGATACAAATGTTGTTCTAAGGACAACCTTTCACCAAAAACCAGAGTTTATGGTAGGACAACCTTATTTCTAGAAAGATCTTTGTATCAAATCTCATAAAGAAATCAAACCACAAATATTGTTCAGGGACAGCCATACACCATAAAAATGGCAGGGTTGCTGGAACAACAAAAGGAAATTTAAATTCAAATAAAGAATAGCAGAAAGTAAATTCTAAACTATTACAAAATTCTCACAAGCTTGAATTAAATGATTACAACATTCACCACCACATCCCACAAAAGAATAATTAAAGATTAGAAATGTAAATCATAACCACAACACTAGGGATTATAGTGGTTCGCCTGTGTGTTCACCAACTGTTAAACAACAGCCACACAAAATGCTACTCCACTCCTAATATCCTCACACAGGGGATATTAGCGTTCACTAACAAAATAGGTTTTCCCAGGTTCACCAAAAACCTTTACAATTGTGTCTTTGTCTGTGGGCTTACACAATAAAAAAACCCCCACTTCTGAGTTTTCCTGGCTCTCCTCAGATAACCAATACAACAAGATTTTTCTGGCAAATCTTGAAACCAAAACAGAAAGGAATTTACAATTAAATGTAAAATACCTGAATATCTCCTTCGATGTAGCAGCCCGGTAGAACCAAGTCAGAGTAGATGATTGAATGTCCAAGTTCAATGTCCAGTACTCAATTACAATGGTTCTAATTCTAATAGATTTTAAATTAACCAAGTAGGGCTTGCCTTAATTGATTTTGATTCCAAAGAAAGGGAATAACGATTCCTCTTATCAAATTAGATTGGAATAGCAGAAACAAAATCAATTAAATAAAGCTAAGGAAAGAGAATATTAAATAAGCACACTTAGCTTAGATGGAGCACAAAAATATCTCTCAGAAGTTCGACGAAGATTGGCTTGAATGGATTAATTAATTCAATGATTTTTTCTGAGATTCGTGCTCTATTTATAGGTGAGCAGATCGCACCTTCGACTGGTCTAAGGAACCCTTCGACTAGTCGAAGAAATAACAAATTTGAAAAAAATCGGGCGCGATATGCTTTGACCGTTCTACGACTGGTCATAGGTCACCTTCGACTGGTCGAAGACCTTGTGAATTTATCGCTGGACTTTGTATCGAAGATTTACGACTGGTCGAAGAACCAGTCGACACTGTTCCTTCGACTGGTCGAACAGATCCCTGGACTAGTCGAAGCCTAACAGAATTTATCCGATTTTTGTAACAAACTTACGACTGATCGAGGATTTCTTAGACTGGTCGAAGCAACTCTAGGACTAGTCGAAGAAGGCCTAGGACTAGTCGAAGAACTGACCAAACTTATGTAAAATAAACATTTGATTTATGTATCCAAAGTGACCTACTTCTAAGGTCAACCTAAGGTCAGTCAAACCTCAACCATGAAGTAAGGACATTGAAATATTAGGAACTAGTGACCTTGAAGTATAAGCCTTGAAGTCTTGATGTAGTTCAATCTTGAAATCTTGATGTAGCTCAATCTTGAAAGTGTCTTGAGTTCTTTTGAATCTTCTTGAAGTCTTGAAGTCTGCTTGAGTCATGTCTTGTGAGTAGTTCTTGCATTCAAGTTTGATCTTTGTACTTGTGAGCTTAGCTTGTTGTGAGCTTAGCTTGTTCATGAATGTTGATCTTTGAGAGAGCTTCACTTATGCAAGATATATAACAGTGATTTTGGCACCACAAATTTGACAAACAAACAGGATATAAAATATAGCACTTACAATGTCCCACTTCTCTCTCTCTCTCTCTCTCCTCTCTCTCTCTCCTCTCTCTCTCTTCTACCATTTTCCTTGTTGTGATGATCACGATGGTGTGGCCCACTTCAAGGGACGCCCACCTAATGCATGTGTTATACATGTCATTCATCCTTTGGTATCCCCCTAAGCGGGGCCCACCTCAATGCATGTGAGCATACGTCTAGGGACGTCCCTGGACGTGGACGTGGGAAGGAAAACACAAATACTACTGGCTTTGATTTTTCAAGCTGTAAGAGGTGGCCACTCCATAGGCCCTCCCTTGATATATGTATTCAATCCAAGCCATCCATCCCCTTCTCCACTCATTTTAGTCCGGTTAGCCAAAAAATAATTAAGACTGGTCCGAGAAACGGTGGGGCCCTACCCTAGCAAATATCAATTGCTACTGTTTAAAATACCTTAACTTTTCTAAACGCCAAAACAATCCATATTGGGCTTGATGCCTTGTTTATGATCCATGGGGACCAATGCTGAGGCAGATTTCACTAATGGGGGCCCCACATGTGAGAAACCCCCAGAATATGGATTTTCAAAAATAAAATAAAAATAAAATAAGGCACGCCTGCTGCCACTTGACGCAGCAGCAGGCTGCTGCTTTTTCACGACGGGCGTCGTGCAGTGGACCGAGACCCACTGCCCCTCATGTGGGCCCCACTATGATGTATATTTTGTATCCACGCGGTCCCATGAGGTGGACCACCCCTTGAGGTGGGTCCCCTCCAAAAATCAACTCGATCAGGATCTCGGGTGGCCCACACCACAAGAAACAACGGTAATTGAACTCGACCATTGAAAACCATTTTGGGCCCACGGAAGTTTCGGATCAAGGTGAAATTTATTTTCACCCTTCATCCAGGTCCACGTGACCTTATGAATGGGTTGGATGGAAAGTGAACATTACAGTGGGCCCCACATGGGACCCACCCAGATGTATGTGTTTTATGCTCACCGTCCAGGCAGACGGTGGCACCCACCCAAAATGTATGTATTTTATTCACGCCGTCCAGCAACCTGCTGGACGGCCAGTGACGGCTAGTAGGCCCCACAGTAGGCCACACATTGGTGGACCCCACCATGATATTTGCGTTGCATCCAAACCGTCCCCCTTTTGGCAAGCTTGTCTTAAGGCTTGGGGCCAAAAATAAGATAGATCTATTTATCATGTGGACCCCACTGTTCAGTGAGGACTGAACGCCATCATTAGACCCTTGGGCCATCAAGTTCTTAGTGACCTTATGAACAGATTGTATGGGAAATAAATGTTATGGTGGGCCCTAGGAATTTCAATGGTGAAAGTCATTATCACCACTTATGTAACCCATTCGATGTATTTGTGGCCGTTATGGAGGCCCTCCTTGATGTGTGTGAAGCTATTGTTGAGGCCCGCTTTGATGTGAATATAAGGCCCATGATAGGAGGCCCATTTGATGTATCTAAGGCCCATGGGCCATGGCCCATTGCAATGTACATAAGGCCCATTGGTGCGGCCCATTGATGTGGCCCACTTGATGAATATAAGGCCCATATGATATGGCTCATTTGATGTATTTAAGGCCCAATGGGGTGTACCTAAGGTCCATTGCAATGTGTGATTCCCCCATGGTTTAAGTAATGATATTTATGGCGGTCCGTGCCTAGGGAACAATGGTGGTTTGACGTCCACATTGTACGTACAATGTCGGTTAAATGTCCGCATTGTAGCTCTCCTTAGGGCCCATTGATAGGCCCATGCTTGTGATAGTTCATCATTATATAACATGCGTAGTATAAATCATCTGTATGCTTGATGTGAGGGATGTTTGATCATAGCATAAGCCGGTTAGGCTGAGACATTTACGGGACTCCTTATGAGACGGAGTGCCCCACATGATCACGTGGTACGCATGAGATTGCTGCATGATTATATGATATGACTCATGCATCTCGCATATGTGTGACTTGATCACTGCACGCCCTAGTTACATCAGGGCCGTGGCTCCACAGGCACATCGTGGATGGCCGTATCGGATACCGAAATACTTTGTTCTAGCACTGTGGGCACTTAGAATGTCCTTGGGTGAAACTCCCAGAACCTTTTGGTACCAGGAGATGCTCCAACGTCTAGACCGAGTGGAAACACGAGCGCTCGAGTGCCGAATACCAGTAGGCCACGTCTCTCACTGTGTCGTGGTCGGTTGGAAGGGGGTGTGGCCTTATCCGCCTGAGTGAGGGGGCTATAAGCTAGGCTGAGTTTGACCAGCTCGCAAATGTGTCCGCTATCGACAAGCTGGGTAGGTATTGACAGACTACTGGTCAGGAGGATAGTGTGGTCTCTTCCACTTGCTTGACTGTGCAGCTAGGGAGGAGGCAGTCAGTGTGATGTGTATTAGACCCTGGTGATATCCAGAGAGGAACTGTACTGATATGTATACTTGATGAGTACTGACATGCTTGTATTGCATATCGCATATGACATTTGGCTACATAGGCCTCGCATCGCATGGCCTTGGTATGGCCGATAGCATTCATGTTTTGCATTACATAGCTTTAGTACAGCTGATAGTATTCATGGACTTACCGCATACTTCCGCATTACTCTGATATTATACACTTGGCGTTTGCCTTGCGCACACACTTACACCACCCTCTAAGCTTTTGTAAGCTTATGCACGACCGTTGCGTGCAGGTAGCGTTGGTCAGCAGCAGCGCTGAGGTAGGAGTGTGGATCAGATCATTTTGGAGCCTTTTGACTATACTGTATTTTTCTTCCCGCATTGTACTTAAAAGTTTTGTTATAGTGGATATGTGGTGTTATTGTTTGTGACTTGGTTATGCTTGTGGTTATGCTCCATTACAAAAAAAAAATCATACTGAAAATCCTCCTTGTAGGATCCCAGGATCGGAATCTGGTATGTGAGTATCGGAATCCGAAAATGGGTTACTACGGAGGCTGTCGGCGCCGGATTCGGCGATCGGGAATTTTGTGAGCCCGGTTTCCGAGTTTGGGGCGTGACATCAGCTATGCAATGCAGAGACATAGTAAGTCAAGTATCATATATTGAGGATACAAATGTAATATGCAAATGGAAAAGAAATGATAAAGCTGAAGTGTGAAGTCGGGATGATAATACGTAGTATCGCAGGCTATGAGGTCCATCACAAGGGACTTCTATCCAAACCAGTCTCATACCTAAATTTGGATAGCCAGACTCAATGTGGTAGACTCCTGATCTCAGGTTGGTCGAGTGCCCCAACCGAAATCCTGGCCATTGCGAAGGTACACATAATAATTAGTTGCACACCACCAACCCGAGTGGATAGTGAATGAATGAATGAATGAGTAAAATGCTGAGTATGCAACTCCTGCTCAATAAGTCCACATATCAATACCATACATCTCTGGGATCATCACTGGGGTCTAGTACACTCTACGCCAGCTTTTCGCCCCTATCCGAGTGCACAACTAGGTAAGTGAAAGAGACCTCACTATCCGCTTGCCAATATCGGGCCCGACTCGTCGATAGCGGATCCATTCCTCAAGTTGGTCAAATTCAACCTAAATATTGCCCCCTCACTCAGGCGGGTAAGGTCACACCCCCTCTCAACCGACCACAACATAGTAAGAGATACGGCCTATTGGTATATGGCCCTCATACGCTTATATATATCCACTCGGTCTAGACGTTGGGGCGTCTCTTGACCACGAAGTTTAAGGATTTCACCCAGGGTCATCTATAGTGCCCGTATGCTAGAACCAAACATTTTCGGTGTCCCATCTGGCCATCCACGACATGCTTGTGGAGGCCACGACCCTGATGTCGCTAGGGCGTATGGTGGTAATATCACAAAATGCGAGATGCATGTGTCATACCATCCAGTCATGCAGCAATCCAGCACGTACCGTGCTCTCATGTGGGCAACTCCTCCTATCAAGGAGTCTCATAATAATCTGCCCTATGGCATATGCAATGATCAACCACATCTCATAACAAACATGCAAATGATGCGTATGGGCATGTATCATGATGTTATGCCGTCACATACTCATAATCGGTGTCGATAACCGTCATCGATAATTGGCCTATATGCAAGACGGGGTCTATGGATGAACATTCGATCTAAACCATAATATAAGGATCGGCCCTCGGCCGTGGATATGCCAAATCCGGTAGCACGGAGAAATCTATCTACGGCGATGATGGACCATGCAACATCAATGGGGCCCAAAGATTTGGGCTAACCCACTTAGAGAATGATGAGAATGGGCCTAACAAGGCCTAAGGGAAGGTCACAATGTAGACATTTAACCATCATTACCCACTAATGTGGACATTTAACCAACATTGCTCCCAAGGAGTGGCCCACGTAGAGCCTAATATATAGGGGGCTCATGGCCTTACATAAGGGCCCAATACAAATCCCATTGGGCCGTATCACATGGGCCTTATATACATCACAATGGGCTGAATACACATCACAATGGGCCCCATCGCCTGGCCCTCAAATGCATCATAATGGGCCTCATCACTTGGGCCCAATATACATCACGATGAGCCTCATTACATGGGCCTTAAATACATCACAATGGGCCCTATCCCATGGGCCTTAAATACATCACAATGGGCCACACAGCAGGGCTTCATTTACAATCTCAATGGGCCTCACAAGATGGATAGTTAATACATACATCGCGACGAGTCCCACACTTACACACATACACAGTGGGCCTCACACACAATAAATGGGCCTCACATACTACAGATGGGCCTCACATACTACAGATGGGCTTCACATACTATAGTGGGCTATATCACATGGGCCGCACCAATGGGCCTCATATACATCAAGTGGGCCGCATCACATGGACCGCGCCATCTACACCTTTCATTTATTTTAAGAGGTTATTTTAGAGCATTACCCAAATGAATCATAACGGAAGATCATCTGGACCATACCACAAATAACAGTGGAGATAATGATTTCCGCCGTTTAAAATTTCTAGGGCCCACCATAACATTTATTTTCCATCCAATCTGATCATAAGGTCACAAAGACCTGGATTAAGAGAAAAACAAATTTCATATTGATCTAAAGCTTTTGGAATACCAAAGGATTTTAATGATGGTCGTTCAATCCTCCACTGCTTTCTGCAGTGTGGTCCACCTGATATATGGATTTGCCTCATTTTTAGTCTCAAGCCTTAAGACGAGCTCACCAATCGGATGAACGGTTTGGATGTAACACATACATCCTGGTGCGCCCACACCGCACCGTCCAGAAGGACGGTGTGGATTCATAATACATACATTAATGTGAGCCCCGCCCATTCAGAACAGACGAACTGCTAGGATAAAATCCATATACAGTGGTGGGTCCCACCGTCTAGTAGCCTGGACAACGCTGGCCACACGTGCAAGGTGGGACCCTTACTGATGGACGGTTGGCATGGATGAAACTCATACAATCTGGTGGGTCCCACAAAATTTTGTTGACGTCACTACACGATTATGTAGCTGGTATGTGGTAGTCCAGCCAATCCTCTTCCAAAAAGGTGGGTCCCATGTGGGGCCTACCATATAATACTATATATATATCATATTATAATATATATATATATATATATATATATATATATTTTATATATAGAATCAGCTCCAGCGTCTAGGCCCTGGACGGTCGGCTTGGATATGAAGCACGTACATCGTGGTGCGCCACACTGTCCAGGTGGACGTTGTAGATAAAACACATATATCAAGGATGGCCCCACGTGCTGGGTGCACACGTCACCAAGGTGGACCCCACATTGTATCAAGCTGATAATTGTGTGATCTCCACCGTCCAAGTGTGCTGGACGTCCTCTGGACGAACGGCCTGGATGGACATATACATCAGGTGTGGGGTCTACATCCCACGTGGATAGTGTGAATTTCACACAAACATCATGGTGGGCCACAGTCGGCTAGGATAAAACACATACCTCAGGGCTAGTCCTACTGTCTAGGGATCTGGATGGTGGACAGCATGGATGAAACACAGGCATCATGGTGGGCTCCCACATCCAGCACATTTGGACGGTGTGGATAAAATTCATGCATCATGGTGGGGCCACAAACAGGGGGAGAGAGAGAGAGAGAGAGAAGAGAGAGAGAGAGAGAGAGACGAGATGATGGAGGGCTCCGCCACTATGAGCCCTCCTAGGGAGGCCATGAAAATACAATACATTCATCAAGATGGGTCCCAACTCATGTGGGCCCTTAAAATGGAAATCAATGTCTAGTCCTATGAACACCCACTGATTACAAATCTTCTAGGCTCCTTGATTTTTCGAGCTCCTAAGCTTCCTCTTTGATTGAGGATGATGAGAATTGAAGGGTTGGGTGGTGAGGATCTTGGGGTAGGAAGTGGGCCACACCATAGCTTCTCCATGGGAAGCTTGGACGTCCTCTCCTTGGGAGTTGCTTGGGAGATGGACTTGAGAGAGAGAGAGAGAGAGAGATGATGTAAGAGTGGGTGATGGGTGATGGGTGAGTGTAAGAAAGGGATGGGTGGAGAGAGAGAGTTGACTTTGGGAATGGGAGAGGGATGGGTTGCTTGAACTTGTGATAGAATGTATACTTGATTGATTAATGGGATGGGTTGTAGGGATTCTCTTGCGATTTGCAACACGTGGCATTTTTCTCGAGATGAACGCAGGCCCACAACTCCTGTCCTGAGTTCGCATCGACGCGCGAGACGCGACGTTGGAACCGCAGAGACGGTGCGGTCGCAAGGGTACAAGTCTCGAGTCGAGCTGACTCAGATCAACAGGATGCGACTCAAGGTCACGGGCAAATGCTATTTACGCATTGCGGGTCACCGAAATTCGATGGGGAGGACCGCGGGAGTCTAAGGAACGATAAGTTCTAGGATACGGGCCTGACAAAAATAATAAAGATTGAAAAAATAAAATCAGAAGAAAAACTAGAGAAAAAGAAATAAAAAATAAAGAAAATGGAAAAATGGGGGAAAGACATTGTGTTGCGTGCACCCGCGCAAAGCATATTGATTGCGTAGGTCCGCGCAACACCGGTTCAATCAAGACAGATTAGACGGATAAGATATTATGAGAAGTGGGCCCCACAACAGGAGATCAAGGGTTCACACATGTGGAAGCCTATAAATACCTCACTCCCCCTCTCATTTGGAACAACGAAGATGACGAAGAAGATCAGAGCTTCGGAGAAGACGAAGACCTTGAAGGTATTCTGAAGAGAAGGAAGAGAAGAAGAAGTGATGTTCTTCCATAACGTCGTCCCGCGCAACAACATGTTGTTGCACGGGGATCAACACAAAGGAGCAGAGATGCTGTCGGAATCTTCGAATTCCTTCAAATATACAAATTTTCCTCAAGCATATGAGATTTTCTTAAGATTCTGGATCTTGTTCTGGATGAATTGAAGAAGATACAAAATTTTCATATCTGTGCAATATTCCTCTTGCTGAGATGAACAAATCACAACTCGAAATGTTGCCGAAATCATCATTAAACTCATTCAATACTTATATTCTTTTGTCATAAGTATTTTATCTTGGAATCAAAGGATAAAAGGATGTAAATGAATTCAGAATGAATAAAATATGTTGATTGTTCTCTTCATTCTTTCTTTATTATTATTCAGTAAGATAATTCTCAAATCAAATACGTTTCGTTTCTTGTCGAAACAGCAACTATCGGGAAAACTAGAGGGACTTCCACTGTTAGGATGGCCAAAACCGAAGACCTAGCCTATATCTGGGCCATCCAAATGCAAGAAGATGGAGACTCGATTCTCCTCAAGACCTCCAAATCGGAAGACAGTGGATCGAGACCGAACGACCATCAACATTGGAACCAATTCTCCTGTCCAATCAGAGATCCAAACCATGCATTTGTAGACCGTCTAGTTCGCAGTTGGGCTGCGTAAGAGGGATTTAGAGATCCAGCAAACTATAAAGGTCCCTAGGTCCTCGCTGTGAAGGTGCAAAGAAAAGAAAAAGGAAAAGATAGAGAGAAAGATCGAGAGGGTGAGACGGAGGAGTCTCCCTTCACTAACTGGTTCCTGCAGCCAGGTTGTGCCGAGTTCCAGCTCCAGGCTGGATGTGTCCTAGAACAGAAAAAGGAGAAAGAAAGAAATAAGGAAGAAGAAGAAGAAGAAATAAGAGAGAGATGGATTCGAGTCATGACCAAGTCGACTCAGTGAAAGAATAACATTAAATCTGTTTTAGGGCCAAGACTCAGGTGTTGATCAAGGTAAGTTAGCCATTTACATGAAGGTTTAGATTAAGTTTTAATTTAAATAATAATTAGTTTAAAGATGAAACCCTGAATTAAGCCCTAATCATATAATTGGTGAAATCTATAGTTGAAGTTGAATTTAAAGTGCACGCACCAAGTTCTAACAAGATGAGAGGGCACTTCAACATCAAAGGTGAGGGTTCTATCCTTTAAGCTTACCTTAATTTGAGTTTATGCATTTTATTCCGCCTTTATGTGCCCTGTTGTCATGCAATTATGATGATTGTTTTACAATTGTTTTATTTACCACCAATGATTATTATCTTTTGGGAATTACAATATGATGATTAATTACGCATGATCTTTATGAATTTATGCGAGGTGATTGATACAAGCCTTGCCCTTGCCTTATCAATTGAGTTGGCCGTTGCCATTCTCCTCTTTGATGAGTTAGCCATTGCTACTCTTCTTTTTCTTGAGTTGACCCTTGCCACTCTTCTCTTTATTGAGTTGGCTCTTGCCACTCTTCTCTTGTTGAGTTAATCATTGCTACTCTCCTCTTGTTAAGTTGGCCATTGCCACTTTTCTCTTTGTTGAGTTGACCATTGTCACTCTCCTCTTTATTTGTTTAGCCTTGTGCTATCTACCTTTAAGGCTTGGACATGTGTCTTGATATTTCAAAACCCCCATGATTAAGTTTACATTCTTTATCAATGTAAGTGATGTGTTAAAGGTATCACAACTAGTAATTCAAATATTTATCGTAGACGTAATGTGTTATGGGTAGCGGCCCTCTTGGTCGGCACGTAATTTTGTGGGTTGGTTGGCGTGGTGCACAATCGATGTAAGTAAATCGTCATGCGTGTTATGTAAAGCCCGTATCTAGACCGTACTGTTCCGTAGACTCCTACGGTCCTTCCGGTAGAATTCCGGCAACCCACTACTTGTAACCAATGTTTGTACGCTCCCTAAGTTGCATCCCATATATCAGAGTTGGCTCGACTCAAAATTTATATTCTAATGACCCCGCCGTCACCGCGGTTCCAACGCTGCATCTCGCACGCCGACGTGATACCCAGGCCAGTAGTTGTGGGCCTACGTTTATTTCAAGAAAAATGTCATGCGTTGCGGATTCCAAGAGAATCTCTACCAAATATTAAATCAATCAATCAAGTATACATCCTATCACAAGTACAAGCAACCCATACCCTACCCATCTCTCTCCCATTCCCAAAGTCAACTCTCTCTCTCTCTCTACACCCATCCCTTCCTTACACCCATCTCCCATCACTCCATCACCTTTTCATCCCATCACTTCTCTCTCTCTCTCTCTCTCATTTTCTCTCTTCACTCCTAAGCAACCAAGAGACCAACCGTCCAAGCAATTCCCATAGAGAAAGAGCCAAGTGTGGCCCACTTCCCTACCCCAAAAACTCTCATTTCCACCATCCAAACCTCATCATCCACCATCAAAGGTTGAGCATAGGAGCTAAGGAAGTCAAAGGACCAAGAAAGAGCGATATAGGTGGGTGATTTTAGGATATCCACCATTGATTTCCATTTAAGGGCCCACTTATGATGAGACCCACTTGATGTATGTGTTGTAATTTAAGAGGGGGCCATAGTGGCGAGGTCCCTCCACTACACCGATCTCTCTCTCTCTCTCTCTCTCTCTCTCTCTCTCTCTCTCTCTTCCTTTATTTGGTGATGAGATGATGAGGTGTGTGGCCCACCTGGTGTGTGTTGTGTATGGCCCACTATGATGTGTTATATCCCTACCATCTACCTGTGGGACCCATCTTGCTGGACTGTCCAGTGGACGGGCTTGCTGCCCTACTGTTTAGACAGGCCTAGATGAAGAGAAAATGCAAATAGCACATGCAAACATATGGTGCATGTGTTTCATCCATCCCAACACCGTCCAGTAGTTGCTAGACGGTGGGTCTCCACCTGATGCATGTGTTAAATCCATACCGTCTGACTGTTTACAGACGTGGGACCCACCCCTCATGTGTTGCACGTGTGGGGGTGAGGCCCACCTTAAGACGTGTTGTAAATCCACACCGTCCAGCTTTCTGGACGGTGGAAACCCAAGGAGTTTTATCCACCCATCCGTCCAAATTGGACGCTGGACGTTGGTGTATAAACAAATAATAATATAACATATACATAATATTATATTGCAGGAGTAGGAGCATGCCGCAGAGCTTCTGGAGCTTTTGATTTTTGATATTGTAAGTGCTATGTTTTCTAGCTCCTATGATTGTCAAATTTTGTAGTGCCAAAACCTCTTGGAATCTGTGTCTTGCGTAGCTCATCTACATATTCAAGATCATGCATCTCATGTACAAGAACAAAGGTCTTTACCTCAAGAACTTCAAATGCAATATCAAGAGATATACAAGTTCAAGTTCAAGTTCAACACCAAGTGTTAGTTAAATCTTATCTTTCAAGCTTCAATAGTTAAAGGTTTCAAAGCCTCATCCATGTCAAGACAAAGCTCTTTACTTTGGTACTTAAAGCTCAAGATGAAATATAAGTTAAGTATCTCAAGTTCAAGCTTCAAAGCGTTTCAAATTCAAGCTTTAAAGAGTTACAAATTCGACTTCAAGATGTCATGCTTCATGTACATCAAGATCAACTATCAACCGAAGCAAAAGATGTTTCAATGTTCAAACATCGCTTATAAGCTATGAATGACCCTAGATTGACCGTAGGTTAGGTCATATTGATTACATACTTTAATTAGGTCACTTTATAATTGTATAGGCTATTTCTCGACTAGTCTTAGACTATGTTTGACTAGTCTTAGTACTGACTCGACTAGTCCAAGAAAATCCTCGACCAGTCCAAGGTTTGTTACTTATTTTTAGAATTTTTTGTTGGATCTTCGACCAGTCCTTGAGACTACTCGACCAATCGAGTGAATAGTGCTCGACCAGTCGAGCGACCTCGACTCAAAGTCCAACAACTAAAATGGGTCCCACACGACCAGTTGAGAGCAGGGTTCGACCGGTTGTGCAGGTCACTTGACCGGTCGTGGAAGCCACTCGACTAGTCGTGGAACAGTTTTATCTTATCACGCCCGAATTTTCAAAAGTTTGTTGGTCCTTCGACCAGTCGAGCTGTCCCCTGGACTAGTCGAGTGAACAGTTTCTGCACTTATAAATAGAGCACGATTTTCAAAGTTTTTCATTCAATTCAAGCAAAATCAAGACACTACTCTGAGAGATAAGTTAGTGATATTCTTAAGCTATTTAGTGCTCATTTAATATTCTCTTTAATTAGCTTTTTGTATTTGATTTTGTGATTCTATATTCCAATCATATTTTGAAGAAGGGATTTTAGTTTTCCCTGTTCTTGGAATCAAAATCAAATCAAGCAAGCCCAATGTGATTTAATCTAAAAATCATTTAGAACTTAGAACCTTTTCATAGTGAGTGTGGACATTAAACATCTACACCGAATTGGTTCTACCGGGCTTCATCAAATGAGAATATCCAGATAAGTATTTTACAGTTTCGTAAATCTCTTTCTTTTGGTTTCTTTGAGATTGTGCCAGAAAAATCTCTTTCTTTTGGTTTGTCTGAGGTGATCCAGAAAACTCAGAGTGTGAGGTTTTTGGAATTGTGTAAGCCCACTTGAAAGACACAATTGCGAAGGTTTTAGGTGAACCTTGAAAAACCTATTTCTTAATGAACGCCGATATCCACTATGTGAGGATATTGGGAGTGGAGTAGTTGTGTGGTTGTTTTTCTAAACAGTTGGTGTACACACAAGCGAACCACTATAATTTCTGGTCTTGTGGTGGATGATTGATTGTGACATTGTGTGGATGTTGTAATTTCCTTTTATGCAATTGTGGAAGAATGTTGTAATCTTTTTATGCAAGTGTGAGAATATTGTAATAGGTTAGTTTAATTCTTTGTTATTTATTTATTTATTCCTCTGTATCAGTTTGAGATTTTGATACACAGACCTTTCTAAGAATCAGGTTGTCCTACTATAAACCATTGGTTTTTGGTGTAAGATTGTCCTTAGAACAACATCTGTATCAACCTCTCAATACTTGTACATTTGAGGTTGTTGTTCATTTTTGCGTTGTGAGATTGTTTTAAGTGCTATCTTTATTTATATTTATTTAATTCTGTATTTAAGTTTTTAATTTGGCATAGTCCTATTCACCCCCCCTTCTAGGACTTTAGCTCCGCCTTTTCAGATATTGTATTTCCCTTTATACGCATTATACCTTAAAGCTTTTGATCATAGTGGATTTCGTGACGGTGTCTTGGTTATTGTTCGTGGGTTATGCTTATAGTTATGCTTGTTACGGAATAAAATTCATGCTGAAAAATCCTCCTTATAGGATCCTAGGATCGGAACCTGGTATATGGGTGCACGGAGCCGAGAATGGGGTATTACGAGCTGTCAACGCCGCATTCGGCGATCGGGAATTTTGTAAGCCCGATTTCTGAGTTTGAGGCGTGACAAAAGTTAGTATCAGAGCATAACTTGGGAATAAATGAGAACAACATCACATGTTTACTATGAGTTTAGGACAATTAAGTCCTGAGTGGGTAGCCTTCTGGTTTAGTTCCTTAACGTCTGAGCCTTCAAGGGTTCTCAAGGTTGATAGCACATTTGTTCTTCCCTATAGGATACGTCGCCTAGGAGAGCAACCCGAGCGACTCACGCTCCACCACCTGCGACTCCCGCTCTACCACCTACGACTCCCACTCCACTACCAAAGATCCCTGCACACCAGCCTGAGGATGTCACTCCTCCACCGAGACCGATGCAGATCTGATTGTACCTGTGAGTGCCTCCCAGTTACAGCAGATGTTACAGGCTGTGACGGCCGCCCTTCAGGGGCAGGGCAGACACCTGGTTGTTTCGCTAGCCCAGGCAGAGCAGGAGCGCGCGAGCGCCCTTCTTCGAGAGTTCCAACAGCTCGATCATTCGCGTTTCTACGGCGAGCCAAATCCAACAGTAGCCGAGAGATGGCGTTTCGAGGTGGAGAAGATTTTTTATATGATGGCATGTACAACCCAGCAGCGGATCCGGTTAACTGTATTTAACTGGTGGACCTCCGTTACCGGTGTTGCAGGGCCTGATTTTATCTAACATGGGAGGATTTCATAGATTGATTCGACCAGCAGTACTTCCCCGACCACATTCGTCGGCGGTAAGTATTAGAGTTCGAGACCTTGGTGCAGGAAGACAAGTCTGTGGCGAAGTATACGGCTCATTTCGTGGTGCTATCGAGGTCTGCGCCGTATTTAGTTGATGATGGGAGTGGAAGGCCCGCCGTTTTGAGAACGGCTTACGTTACGATCTCCGAGGCCGTGTTGTTGGGCATGGGCTTCCGACTTTTCAGGCAGTAGTATGGAGGGCTCAGATTTATGAGGCTAAGTGGGCCGGCGCGTAGAGTGACCGTGATCAGAGGAGAGACCAGAAGGGCAGGCCCCCTCAGGTAGATCCCACCAGCAGCAGCGTTGTCAGCAGCAGAGGCGCACAGGCTGCCCATCCGCTAAAGCACTAGCAACACCAGCGGCACCTCCAGCGCCACCCCAGCAGCAGTTTACAGGAATTTATTTTGGATATGGTGGGATAGGGCACCGCATGCATGAGTGCCCCCGCCCTTAGTAGCAGAAGCAGCCGAGAGGGCCACATCAGCCTCCACCCCAACAGCAGCGACCGCAGTCACCTCAGCCGCTGAGGCCCCTGTAGCAGCAGAGACAGCAGTATAGGCCACCCTAGCGGCAGCAGTAGCACACTCAGAGGGGACAGGCACCTCCCCAACCAGCTCAGGATAGGTTTTATGTGGCTCAGAAGGACCCATGGGTCGTCGAGGGTATTCTCCTTCTCTGCATGCATCACCTGAGTTTTGTTTGATTCCGGTGCTTCGCATTCTTTCATGTTCGAGGGATTCTGTCATTCGATTGAATTGTCGACAGAGTCTACTCATGAGGGGTACACCGTATCGACAGCCTTGGGGAAGACTGTAGTGTTAAGCCACTTCTGTTCGTCTTGCCCCGTGTTGGTGGGAGAGATTTTCTTGCCTACCGACTTGTTTGTGCTGTTAATGTCAGATTTCGATGTTATCCTGGGCATGGATTAGCTTGCAGAGTACCACAACATCTTGGACTACTCCGTGAGGACAGTCACGTTCTGTATACCAGGCTTGCCACAGTTCCAGTTCGTTGCCGAGCCAAGAGGAGAACCGTTGTCTTGTTTGATGTCGTGTGCAATAGAGGAGCCCATGGCGGTGAGCGTCGATCAGTTTCTAGTTATTTGTGATTTCCCCGACGTGTTCAAGGAGATTCCGGTGTTGCCGTCGCGTATCATATGACACCGATGGAGTTGCGAGAGCTGCAACGACAGTTGGATGAGTTACATGGGTTTCATTCGTCCGAGCAGTTCACCGTGGGGAGCGCTGGTACTCTTCGTCAGGAAGAGGGATGGCTCATTGAGGCTCTACGTGAATTACCGCGAGCTCAACCGGGTCACGATTAAGAACAAATATCCACTCCTGAGGATAAACGATTTATTTGATCAGCTGCAGGGTGCACAGTTCTTTTCGAAGATTGACCTGCGTTCTAGTTATCATCAGATTCGGGTCCGAGAGGAGGACATTTCGAAGACAGCTTTTCAGGACGCGACTTGTAACAAGCATTTCCACATGCCCTAAGTTACATCCCGTATATCAGAGTCGGCTCGACTCGAAACTTGTATCGTAGCGACCTCACCATCGCCGCGGTTCTAACACTACGTCTCGCGCACCGATGCGATACCCAGACCAGGAGTTGTGGGCCTACGTTTATTTCGAGGAAAATGCCAAACGTTGCGAATTTTAAGAGAATCTTTACCAAATATCAAATCAATCAATCAAGTACACATCCTATCACAAGTACAAGTAACCCATACCCTACCCATCTCTCTCCCATTCCCAAAGTCAACTCTCTCTCTCTCTCTCTCTCTCTCTCTCTCTCTCTCTACCCATCCCTTCCTTACACCCATCACCCATCACTCCATCACCTTTTCATCCCATCACTTCTCTCTCACTCTCTCATTTTCTCTCTTCACTTCCAAGCAACCAAGAGACCAACCGTCCAAGCAATTCTCGTAGAGAAAGAGTCAAGTGTGACCCACTTCCCTACCCCAAAAACTCTCATCTCCACCATCCAAACTTCATCATCCACCATCAAAGGTTGAGCATAGGAGTTAAGGAAGCTAAGGGACCAAGAAGGAGTGATATAGGTGGGTGATTTTAGGATATCCATAGTTGATTTACATTTAAGGGCCCACTTATGATGAGACCCACTTTATATATGTGTTATGATTTAAGAGGGGCCTATAGTGGCGGGATCCCTCTAATACACCGATCTCTCTCTCTCTCTCTCTCTCTCTCTCTCTCTCTCTCTTTTTCTTTTGTATGTGGATGATGATGATGAGGTGTGTGGCCCACCTAGTGTGTGTGTGTGTGTATGGCCCACTATGATGTGTTATATCCCTGCCATCTACCCATGAGACCCATCTTGTTGGACTGTCTAGCGGACGGGCTTGCTGCCCAACCATCTGGACAGGCCCAAATGAAGAGAAAACACAAATATCAGCTTGTCCCAGAGCCGGTGGGTCCCACAGGTGTGGACCTACCTATGGTGCATGTGTTTCATCCATCCCAGCACCGTCCAGTAGCTGCTAGACGGTGGGTCTTTGCCTGATGCATGTGTTAAATCCATACTGTCTCACCATTTGCAGGCATGGGACCCACCCCTCACGTGCTGCACGTGTGGGGGTGGGGCCCACCTTGAGACGTGTTGTAAATCCACACCATCCAACTTTTTGGACGGTAGAAACCCAAGGAGTTTTATCCACCCGTCCGTCTAGATTGGACGCTGGACGTTGATGAATCAAAAAAAATATATATAATAATAATATAATATATACATAATATTATATGGTGGGTCCACGTGGGACCCACCTACTGTGGCAGCGCTGATAGCTGCTGTAGTGATGTCGCAAGTTTGGTGGGACCCATCGTTGATGTATGGGTCTTATCCACACCATCCAGATGGCTGGACGGTGGGACCCACCTTTGATGTAATTGTTATCCACACCGTCCATCTATGTGGACCCCACCAGTAGCTATGGCTGCTATGATGATGTTAACAAGTTCCGTGGGCCCTGATTATGAGGTATAAGTTATATCCCAACCGTCCATCTGGATGGCTGGGACCTACGAGCACATAGCTACTGTATTGACATCTACAAGCTCTGTGGGTCCCGTATGATGTATGTGTCATATCCAAACCACTTATCAAGTGGACTACACTGCCAAAAATAGTGGGGATTAAACGTCTACCATTGAAACCCTTTTGGGGTCATGGAAGTTTTGGACCAATATGGAATTTGTTTTTCCTCTTAATCCAGGTCCTTGTGACCTCATGATCAGATTGGATGGAAAATAAACATTATGGTAGGTCCTATGATTATTTAATAGTGAAAATCATTATCTCCACTGTTATTTGTGTTATGGTCCAGATGATTTTCGATATGATTCATATTTTTGGGTAATGCTCTAAATGATCTCTAAAAATAGATGTATGGTGGAGATATGAAAATATATTGTGTATATTGGGCCCGTATGAGAGGCCCATTTTGATGTGTTTGAGGCCCAAGGGTTGTGGCCCGTTGTGATGTATTCGGGGCCCATGGGACATGGCCCATTTGATTTATATGAGGCCCATGTATTGTGGTCCATTTGATGTATGTGAGGCTCATATAATGAGGCCCGATGTGATGTATATGAGGCCCATGAGTGAGTCCCAATGTGATGCATATGTGGCCCATGAGTCAGGCCCATCGTGATATGTATTAGGCCCTTGAGTAAGGCCCATCGTGGTGAACATTCGACCCTTTATGTGAGGCCCATTATGTTGTGTATGAGGCCCTTGCGTGAGGCCATGAGCCCACTATATAATAGCCTCTATGTGGGCCACTCCTTGGGAGCAATGTTGGTTAAATGTCTACATTAATGGGCGATGATGGTTAAATGTCCACATTGTGACCTTCCCTTAGGCCATGTTAGGCACATTCTCATCATTCTCTAAGTAGGTTATGTCACGCCCCAAACTCGGAAACCGGGTTCATAAAATTCTCGATCACCAAATCCGATGCCGACAACCTCCATAGTACCCCATTCTCGGCTCCTAGCGCTCATATGCCAGATTCCAATCACAAAGGCAACATCATCATCACATATCCACTAATATAAACATTTGAATACAATGTTGAAATGAAAATACATATATATCGAAAATCAAAGCTCCAGAAGACCGCTACAGGCTCCAAGCTCAATGCTGCTTCAACCTAACATCACCTGCATGCATCTATCGTGCATAAGCTTATAGAAAGCTTAGAGGGTGGTGTAAGTGTGTGTACAAGATAATTGTCAAGTATTCAATACAATGCCATAATAATACACTATCGAAAATATTGGCAAGATCATGAATCATACGATATCAGAGTAAGCGGAAATACTGACAAGTCTATGAGTCATACAATATGAGAGTACGCAATACAGATCAGCTATGCTAAATGACGAGTCATAAAGAGCCATATATCAGATGTCAAGGATTCAATGTAATATGCAATTCCTGATGAGTTCATGAATATCGTCAGCCGTATCTAGGCCATGTAAAAACATAGTCACCCAAAATGTCATATGCCATGGATGTAATGCAATATGCGATGTGAATGGAATGCCATGCTGGAGTGTGAAGTCGGGATGATAGTACGCAGTATCGCAGGCTACGGGATCTACCACAAGGGACTTCTATCCAAACTAGTCTAATACATAAATTTGGATAGTCAAACTCAATGTGTTAAACTCCTGATCTTAGGTTAAGTCGTGTGCCCTAATCGAAATCCTGACCATTGTGAAGGTACATGTAATAAATATTTGCACACCACCAGCCTAAGTGGATAGTGAATGGATGAATGAATGAGTATGAAACTCCTTCTCAATAAGTCCACGTATCAGTACTGTACATCTCTAGGATCATCACCGGGGTCTAGTACACTCTATGCCAGTTTGCTGCCCTATCAAGCACACAATACAACTGGGTAAGTGGAAGAGACCTCACTACCCGCCTACCAATATCGGCCCAGCTCATCGATAGCGGACCCATTTAGGAGTTAGTCAGACTCAGCCTAGCTATGCCTACTCCCTCAGGCGGGTAAGGCCACACCCCCTCCCAACCGACCACGACACAGTGGGAGACGCGGCCTACTGGTATACGGTTCTCATACGCTCATATATATCCACTCGGTCTCGAAGTCGGGACGTCCTCTGGTACCAAGAGGGTTTAGGAATTTTCACCTAAGGCCATCTATGGCGGCCCAATACTAGTAACAGATTTTCAGTGTTCCATCTGGCCATCCACGATATGCCTGTGGAGGCTACGGCCCTGATGTCGCTAGGGCGTATAGTAATCACAACACACAATGCAAGATGCATGAGTCATACAATCCAGTCATGCATCAATCCTGCACATACCGTGTGCTCATGTGAGACAATCTTCACCTATCAGGGAGTCTCATAACAACATGCCCAATGACATATGAAATGGTCAACCACATCTCATAACAAACATGCAGATGATGCGTATGAGCATGTATCATGATGCTATGCTGTCACATACTCATAATCGGCATCGACAATCAGCCTCGACAATCAGAATTGGCCTCAACAATCGGCCTCAATAATCGAAATCGGCCTCGATAATCATAATCGGCCTCGACAATCGAAATCGGCTTCGATAAACAATCGGAATCGGCCTCGACAATCGAAATCGACCTCAACAATCAGCCTCGACAATCAGAATTGGCCTCGACAATCGACAGAATAAAGCCTAAGGGAAGGTCACAATGTGGACATTAAACCATCATTGCCCAACAATGTGGCTATTTAACCAACATTGCTCCCAAGGTGTGGCCCTTATAGGGCCAGACATGTAGTGGGCCCATGGCCTCACACAAGGACCTATATACATCACCATGGGCCTCACTCAAGGGCCCCATATGCAACACGTTGGGCCTCACCATATGGGTCATAAACACATTACATAAGGTCTTGTCCATGAGCCTCGAATACATCACAATGGACCACAACCCATGGGCTTCAAATACACAATAGGTGGGCCCTACACATGGGCCTAATATACATCACAGGTGGGCCATGCACATGGGCCTCATACACATCAAGTGGGTTGCATCAATGGGCCGCGCTAATGGGCCTCATACACATCAGGTGGGCTGCATCAATGGGTCACACTAATGGGCCACAAGTATATCAAAGTGGACCTCTCGAATGGGCCACAAAATACATCAAAGTGGGCCTGATGAATGGGCCACAAAATACATCAAGGTGGACCTCAAGTGGGAGCTTGAATTACATCTAAAATAATTTCA
Organism: Magnolia officinalis; assembly: GCA_021015155.1. NCBI lineage: Eukaryota > Viridiplantae > Streptophyta > Magnoliopsida > Magnoliales > Magnoliaceae > Magnolia > Magnolia officinalis. The sequence continues at coordinate 77,682,517 of JAJHSJ010000001.1, forward strand.
GTAGTTGCAGGTGCAACATGTGTATCACTGTACACTATCATTCCATAGGGCACATGGCCCACTAATGATGATCAACATTGTCCAAACATTGTCCAGGTAAATCAGCACCATCCAAACATTTCCCATGTAAATCAGCACCATTCAATCATTGTCTATGTAAATCAACACCATCCAAGTATTGTCCAAGTAAATCAGCACCATCCAAATACTGTCTAGCACCGTCCAGTACAATCTGGACGGTGTGGATGAAATAAATACATCATGGTGTGGTCCACTGTCCAGATCTGTTGGACGGTGTGCATACACCACATACATCAACGTGTGACCCGTAAAACTATTAACGTGTAGGGCAGCAGCAACTGCCCACTGCACGAGACCCAGCAGGTGGACGGCTTGCATATACAATACATCATGGAGGGGCTCACACGAGTGGACGATGTGGATTAAACCCATACATCACAGCTGAGGTCCACGCGTCCAAAACGGACAGACAGCGTGGATAATACACATATCATGGTGGTCTCCACATGGCACTGTCCAGACGGACGGTGCAAGTATAGAATACATATATCAAGGTGGGCCCTACCCCACACGTGTAGTACGTGAGGGTGGGTCCCATGTCCAGAAATGGCTAGACGGTGGGGATGGAACACATACACTATGGTGGGTCCCCATCTTGGATGGACGGTGTGGATGAAATCCACACATATGGTGGATCCCGTCTAGCCACACATCAGGTGGGTCCCACACACATGGCCCACATGTATATGCATGTATATATACATATCATGTATTGTATATATAAATATGATATAATATAATATAATATAATATCATTTCTTCAAAAGAGCCAAGCGTCCAGACCCTCTGGACACTTGGACGAACGGTGTAGATTTAAACTATGCACATCACAATGGCGTCCCACCACCTGTCCAGATGGACGGTGTGGATGAATCACATACTTCATGGTGGTTCCACATCTAGTGGGCCATACGCTCGGGATTAAGCTGATATTTGTATTTTTCCTCCAATCGGGTCCATCCAAATAGACCACTGAATGGGCCCACTTGGTGGACGGTATGGATCAAGTGGGACACACTCCATAAAAAAAATGAGGGAGAGAGAGAGAGAGAGAGAGAGAGAGAGAGAGAGAGATATTGGAGTAGCGGAGGGGCCGCGCCACTATGGGCCCCTCTTGATACAAATCATACATCAAGATGGGTCCCACCATAAGTGGGCCCTCTAATCATCAAAATTAATAAATAAAATCACCCACCATCGATCTCCTCTTCCTCCTTCCGCCAATGCGATCTAGAGCTCCAAGGGGTGCGATTTAACAGTTGAGATCAACTTTAAAGGGTTGGATTGGGTGGTAGGAAGTGGGCCACACCTATCTTCTCTCATGGAGGTTGGGACGTTTACTCTCATGGGTGTTGCTTGGAAATGGAGAGAGAGAATGAGAGAGAGAGAGAGAGGTGATGGGAGAGAGGGATGGTGAATGATGGATGAATGTACTTGGTTGTAAGAGAGAGAGAGTTGACTTTATGCGAGGGGTGGTTGTACTTGGGAATGGGATAGAGTACTTGACATTTGATGTGATTGATGGGACATTCTCTTTGAATTACAACGCACGGCATTTTCCTCGAACTGAACGTAGGACCACATCTCCTGGCCCAGGTATTGCATCGGTGCGCGAGATGAGGCGTTGGAACCGCGACAATGGCACGGTCGCTAGGGTACAAGTTTCGAGTAGAGTTGACTCAGATCTACGGGATGCGACTCAGGGTCACACGCAAAAGCCAATTATAGGTCACGGGTAGCCAAAATTCAACCATGAGGACCGCGGAGGCCAACGAAATGGTACGGGCTAGGATACGGGTCTTACAGGTTAACCCAAATCATTGGGCCCCATTGATGTTGCATGATCCATCATCGTCGTAGACGCATGGCTTCATGCTACCAGATTTGGTATATCCACGGCAGAAGGACGATCTTCATATTATGGTTTAGATCGGTTATTCATCTATGGACCCCGCCTTGCTTATAGGCTGATTATCGAGGCCGACTATCGATGTTGATTATCGATGCAGGATATCGATACCAATTACGAGTATGCTTAGCATATCATCATAATACATGCCCATATGCATCATCTGCATGCTTGTTATGAGATGTAGTTGACCATTGTATATGTCATTGGGCAGGTTGTTATGGGACTCCCTGATAGGCAGAGATTGTCTCACATGAGTGCACGATAGACGCAGGATTGATGCATGACTAGATTATATGACTCATGCATCTTGCATTGTGTGTCGTGATTACTATACGCTCTAGCTACATCAGGGCTGTAACCTCTACAGGCATATCGTGGATGACAGGATTGGACACCAGAAATACTGTTATTAGCAACGGGGCACCATAAATGTCCCTGGTGAAAATGTCTAAATCCGATGGTACTAGAGGATGACTCCAACGTTGAGACCGAGTGGATACATGAGCGCACGAGGGCCGAATACCAGGAGGCAACGTCTCCCACTATGTCGTGGTCGGTTGGAAGGTGGCGTGGCCTTACCCGCCCGAGGGTAGGGGAAATCGCTAGGCTGAGTATGACCAGCTCGTAAATTAGTTCGCTATTGACGTGTCAAATAGGTATTGACAGACTATTGGTCAGGCAGATAGTGAGGTTTCTTACACTCACTTGGACTGCACGCCTGGGAAAGGGGCAGTATCATTTGGAGTGTACTAAATCTCGGTGATTATCCAGAGTGAGAACTGTACTGATATTTGATGCTCTAGTGATGAGTTACATTGATATGTGGATTCAGATGAGGATTGGTATGCTTGAGTTGCATCTCACATCGCATGGCCTTGGTATAGCCGACATCGCTCACGCTTGACATCGCATGGCCTTGATACGGACGATAGCATTCATGCCTTGCATCGCATAGCCTTGATACGGCTGATAGTATTAATGGATTCGCCAGCATATTCTACATTACTCTGATACTGCATTTTGAGCACGCTTATATTGCGCACACACTTTCACCATCCTCTAAGCTTTCTATAAGCTTATGCATGATTGATGTGTGCAAGTGACGCTAGACTGTAGCTGAGCAGGAGCAGGAAAGTGTCGCAGAACTTCTGGAGCTTTTGATTATCAATATTGTATTTTCCTTTATGTGCATTGTACCTTAAAGCTTTTGATCATAGTGAATTTTATGCTAGTGTCTTGGTTATTGTTCGTGGGTTAGGCTTATAGTTATGCTTGTTATGGAATAAATTTTATACTGAAAAATCCTCCTTGTAGGATCCCAGGATCGGAACCTGGTATATGAGTAACAGGAGCCGAGAATGGGGTACTACGGAGGCTGTCAACGCCAGATTCGGCGATCGGGAATTTTATGAGCTCAATTTCCGAGTTTGAGGCGACACATGTTACATCACTTTTTCGGGATTGGATGTTGCAAATAGTCTCTCCATGAACACATCGTGTTACATAAATTCCTCAATCGCGTTATTGTGTCGCCTTGAGATGTTCGGATAAATCCATGTTAACATTGGAGATGCCAACAAGTATCTGTAGTTATGAGATGCGAGTTGGGTCTGGTTTTTTATGAATCGTATTCCACATTGTGATGATCACTACGTATGATGAACCGCACCCACTTTGCTAGGCGTGCATCTCATGTAGGTTGTTTGTGCATATTGATACTTCTCGTAGTAGTGGAGTATGTGACGTATCAGAACCCTTACATTACTTTTATGAATCTCTTGAATTATTGATAATCTTAAAGGATAACCATCACTATGAGTAGGGCGTTGACCCTCTTCAACCGTACAGATGATGCAAGTGATATACAGATTGAAGACCTAGAGGACCATCTCCCTATGGAAGATTATACTGAAAGAATAAGAAGATAGTTTTATGATTTAGTTTTATACTTCCTTTGTGAACTCGATAAATGTAATAAGCTTCCATTGAAAGAGCATTTGATTATTTACTGAATTCTTTTACTTTGATGAAATAATCAATACAGTTGATTTTATTCTCGTGGATGTTACCTTCATGAATGTATCTGGATATGATCCAAATGAAAAAAATGGGTGCGATTTTTAAAGCATCCAATTTATACATTATTAACACCCAGTTTTCTCGAGCACAAGTACAAACTCTGGCCGTGAAAATTCGAGGTGTTACAGGTGATGCTGGGGTTGACGAAGAGGAGGAGAAGAGGAGGCAGATTGGCTGGTGATGCTGCTGCTACCCCTTTGGGTGCTGGTGTGTTAATACATGTCGTGTGAAGATGGGTACCGACGCTGCTTGAGCACCAAGTTGTACGGACGGTTCAAACGAGATCAAAGTTACATGGGCCCCAAAATGATGTATTTAATAGATCCACACCATTCATCTATCTTCCTAGATCATTCTAGAGCATTAGACAAAAATGAATCACATCCAAATCTCAAATGAACCATACCAAAAATAGCTACCTTAATGTCGGCCATGCATTTTACTGGCCCATTGGGTTGTTATGTCGCGATCTTGCCTTGGCATCCCACATAGATTGCCTATCACTCCTTCACATTTCTAGCCACCTTCGACCATTCAAAGGTCATTGTGGATTTTAAAAGGAAGCTCGAATGAAGACAGCGGTGGTCCAGGATGGGTAAAAAAAAAAAAAAAATCATATCTGAGTTGGTAGTGGCCCATTTGGGCAAAATTGTATCGGTTTTTGCTGAAGTTAGATTTTTCTTAATCTACATCTTCTCTCTATTTTCGACCTCTTTATACCATTTCGGAGTCAAGATGAATTTCAACAAGCTAGTCGAAGTCAGTGATGGCCCAGGATAGTTCGAAAGATCATATCTGAGTCGGCGGTGGCCCATTTGGGCAAAATTGTATCAATTTGTGCCGAAGTTAGATTTTTATTAATCTATTTTTCCCATTTTTCCAAATCCAACTTCATTTTTGCCCGTCTCATGATCGAGGTGGGCTAGATAAAGGCCCGATCGGAAGTGAAAATGATCTGGGCCGTTAAAACTCAAAACGGACGTATCTCCTAAACCGAAATGAATTATCGAACGTACCATTTATGATTTTGGGGTATGACAAGCTACTTTAGTCACCTAACCTTATTACGTAGGGTTAAGATACCTAATTTGTGATTTCTTGCCTGAGTGCGAGCTGAAACACCTCTCAGTGTTTCCAAGACCCTGACTCTACCCTCATCATGACTATTCTCTCTTAATTTAACCCTTTCTAAGATCAATTTCATAAGCTAAAGTCCAATTATTCAAGATGACTAAGGGTTTGGTCTTAAAGTTTTAACATCGATAAGTCTTAGCGCTCCCATCTATGTCAACGAATGCATTATGGCGAGTCCACGGCCCACAATCCAGTTTAATCCTAAACTTATGCTTTGATACCAACTTATAACACCCTGAATTTTGAGGGTCGAGGAAAGCTCGACTCCCAAGATTCTAGACATCACCTATGCTTTACGAAAGTTGATTTCCCTGTTACTTCTACATTGGGTATTTTAGCATGCATAAAATTATGCTAAACAGTGTATCATACTCCAGGTTTAATGCAATCAAAGTAGATGTGTAAATCAAAACATATATTGTGAAGTTTCTTCCAGGGTATAGGTCCATGGTTGGGTTTAATGTATATATAATTTCAAAAAAAAAGAACAAAATGTAGAAACATAACGTCCAACAAGCCCGTGTGCCCAACGCTCCCTGTCTAGAAGTGGACAGCCTACATAGGCCCATCCGAGAGCTGGAAGTAGGAGAACTACTCATCCATGAATGCCTACTCCAGCGCATCAGCATCGGCAGTCCCTGCATCTACATTAGCGTCTAGTTGGTGTTTTAAAACACCATCCCAGAGTGGGAGTGAGTGATCAACTCAGTGGTTCCATAAATCATGGGTTACACATGTTATTAAGTCTATCGGTAAAGGAATGATAAAGCAACGTAAAACAATCATTTCCTAATTACTCTTCGTAATGTGAATAATGGAGTTTATGAAATGATGCATACCCTCACCATAGAACACTCCCTCAACACGCGGCTCCGACCACCTGGTTCACAAATGACAACACTTCCTCGACACACGACTTTAATGACTGTTTTGCGACATTCTAAGCTAATGTAATGCAGTGAATGATTATGTTAGCCGAGTAATTAATTATACACATTCATCCAGCAGTTTGGGGAAGCTAGGACACCTCCCTTTTAAACATCGATCTCAACTGAATCACTAGGCGTGGGATGGCCGCAGTGGTCCTACGCCTGTATTCTTGATCCGTCTAGGTTTGTCACACCTAGATAAATACATACGATATGAAAGTTGTAAAAGTGATGCTCGCGGTCATTAATTACGGGGAAGCTCGTCACCCCAGTGTAGGCCAACAGCATGGACACAATGTCCCATACCACCATGCCCGGCTCATGAGTCTTGAGGATCACGGTACAATGGTTAATAATGGATCTTCACAATGCTGAGGGGGTATCCTAGATTCAAACAGTTACGATCATACATGGTAAACATACAATAGGTTAGCCGGTTCTTTGGGCAATTTCAGTTGGTACGGGTACACACTAACGTAACCGGCATGGAGCGCGTAAGCACCCTGTGTGGCCTAGCCACTATCGGTAGTCAATGTCCGACCTGCATCGTTCGAACTTACCCAGGGTGGCCAACCTAATTCGGTCACCCATATGTGGAAATTTACTAGCTACCTGGACTACTCTCATAGTCCTATTTCTCATACTAACCGACTCAAGTTGCATTTAGAACGAAGAGTATTCAAATTTGGAAATTAAATTCAATCATGTACTCATTCGGGCATTTCATCGAACACATAGGTAATAATACTACAATACAACTTGCAATTTATTTAATAGAATCTTAAGTAAACTTAAGATACTTAAGATAAGAAGTAAACTTTGCCTTAGTAATCATAAATCATAACTGAATAATAGCATTGATAAATCGTAACCTAAACATTTATGGTCAGCACCTATTGGTAGCACATCCTACTTAGATTCGCCCCTAGGGTTACTTTTCCAAGGGGGGATCATCGGTGTCTAAACAAGCACATGGGTTAGTTAGGGTTGGGGAAAATCCATTTAAAGACCTACATTTACGAGGGTTCGTACTCTTACCCTAAATCATCGCCAGAGAAGTTTTAACAGCGAGAGTGGTCGCAGTTAGAATTGTGAGTCAAACGGAAGTGGAGTCACCCTTTGTAGCAAGCCCTCCTTCGATCTCTCCCTTCATTATCCCTCTCCTTTCTCTTCTCTCTCTCACTTTATGGCTCCTAAATTCGGATTGGGAAGAAAGGGTGCAAATTGGGGGCTTTTTATAGTTTCAGACGGATTGCAAATGGCCCTATGGCCACCTTCTTTGATACTTATACCCTATGGGCGGTCATTTCTAACTAACGGGGCCTCTAGGAGGGCCCGTGAGCTCATATATACCATGTGGTAGGTTCCCCACCAATGGATCAATGTTAAGACATAATTTCAATATGATCGGATATGTAGATCGGCCGTGGGAAGCCTGTGTCAGATCAACGATTGATAATATTCAATTGGGGTCACGGTTATAAGGATGTGTGTGGGGAATTATCCTTACCCTACGTGTGAAGTTTGGTTATAAACCGACAGTCCAAAACTCTCAACTTTGTGTAAGAGTGGATGACCCAATTCACTTAAGTTTTAGCTTCTTCTCTTAGGGTATTTACACTTCTCATGCACTCGTCCTTCGACTCAAGTTGAGCGTTTCTGGACACCATCCAGGTTCGACTCCCGTGATGGACGTCGAGCCCAGTAAGACGGACATTTCTCTATAATTTCAAAGCTAGCGGACCTCCGATGTGCAGTCTAGGTCCCTTACGGAGTTTCAGGGCACTCATGAGAGGGGCGAGCCCTCGGGATTTCCCATGGGTTTTCGAATGGCGTTGGGCCAGTGACACTTGCGATCCTAACCTCTTATCATTGTAAAAACGGTGGCCCGAACTTAACTTACCTAATGCTTAGCATTTACGTAAATCTTGTCGTAATTAGCTAGTGGGGTATGGCCCTTGGATGATTCCGCCCGTGGTCAAACTCGGGTCTCTATACGATTTTCCCGGGACGTTACAAGTTTCTTCTTTAAACTTTGAAGATTCTCCTCTTATAAATATGGGAACAGAATTTTTAGATTTTTCTGTGCGACTTTTGATATATCCCAAGCCAGATTTGTCACCACTTCGTCAAGATGTAGTTAATAATTTTTCAAGTCTTTGGTCACCTTGGGTGTATATCCAAGTATCTTTTGAAGTCTTAAGTGAAGCAATTTCTAATTTTAAATTCTCATTTTCATTTTGAGATTTTGAATTTCAAAAAGTTTCGAAACTTAAATCTACTTTAAGATTTTGTATGTGGTGTGGCCCACTTCAATTTTCGGTCAGCCCGAAGTGTTCGGTCAAGTTTCCAGCAACATTAGAATTTTGGATCTCATGGAGATTCAGCCAGCTGAACCTATATTCAGCCAACCAAATTGGACGTTTGGCCAACCAAATTTTGGCTTTGGCCAGCCAAAATTTTGAAAGATCTTATCCCACAAAATCCGAGAGCAGTTGGAATTCGGTCAGCCGAACCTAAAATTGGGCCAGCCAAATTTTCAAATCCTTTGGCTATAAATAGAGGCCTTCTCTCATTCATTCAAAAAATGAAAAATTGTGAAAGATCTCCTCAAAGTCAGAGAGAAACTCAGGCCTTCCTTATGCTAGTTATGTGGTAATTCTAATATTTGTTTAGCTTATTTTATTCTCTCTCTCAAGGTAGTTTTAATCATATTTAAATAGAGTAATCCATACTCTACTTGAGATTCAGATAATAGAATTTGCAGCTATTAGGATTTTTGTTTATAATATTGAAAATGCATCAGATCCCTATATTCTTTTTGGGTTGAACACATATACGGTTTCATCGATATCTCAAGAAAGAAGATCGTTGCAATCAAGCTACAGTTACGTCTTCGACTCGCCAATTGAAGATAAGTACTGTATTTACTTTTATTTAATTTTTGAGTTTTCTGAGATAGCCCAGAAATCTCAGCGGGTTGCTTTGTTGTGTGCCCGTGAAAATCACAAAGTGGGTTTTGTTGTGATAGCCCATGAAAATCAGAAGAACTGTATAAGTTTGTTAAGGTGACCCTATGAAAACCTTGAAATAGTGAAAGTCAAAATTACGAGGGTAGTAATTTTGGGAGTGGAGTAGGTATGGGTTTAAGCACCGAACCACTACAACTCCTTTATGCATGGTGGTGTATGTTTAATTCTTTATATGTTTTCCTTGTAATTAATGGTCTCTTACTAAGTTTGGTATTTTGATCTCAAAGACGTCATGAAATAAGGTTGTCATGCCTAAATCTTTAAGGTGAAGGTTATCCTATGAACTATTTGGAATCAAGATTTCAATACTCTAAGCAATTGAGAGTATTTGTTTTATTATTCCGCATTATATCAAAATATTTTGAATTGTTCTATTCACCCCCCCCCCCCTCTCTAGGACGTCTATAGCTCAACCTTTTCAAGTGGTATCAAAGTGAGGTTGCTCTTTTTGGGATTGACCTTCTAGAGCAAGATCTAGAGCTATTAGAATGTTAAATTTCGATAGTTTATCCATTACTAGGCCACCTCCCTTTGATGGCTCAAATTATTCCTATTGGAAAACTAGAACGAGGATTTTTCTAAAATCTATTGATGAAAGTGTGTGGTAAGAGACTTTAATTAAATGGACCCCTCCAACAATGGAAGTATTGGCTGAGGATAGAATCACGTCCATGAAAGAAATTGCTTATACTTTTTGGACTAGATTTCATAAAAGTGAAAGCAGCGCTAATGCAAAAGCCTTCAACGCAATTACTTGTGCTCTATCATCAGATGAGTTCAAAAGAATCATTTCTTGTGATACATCAAAACAAGTAAGGGATATTCTCGAAATAACACATGAAGGGACTAACATTATAAAAAACTCTAAGATTCAAATCCTCACAACTAAGTTTGAGAAAATTCGTATGGAAGAAAGTGAATTATTCTTGGACTTCTATACGAAACTAAATGACATTGTTAATTTGATGTGGGGTCTTGGAAAACAAGTCCCTGAAAACAAGGTTTGTGCTAAAATTCTGCGATCACTTCCTGACAGATTCAATTCCAAAGTTACTGCTATGTAGGAATTGAGAGATACCGATGTTATGAAAGTTGAAGAATTAGTTGGATCTCTACAAACCTACAAGTTGAATTTCAAAGCTCCTAAAAACAAGTCAATAGCTTTTAAATCCTATAAATCTAAATATAAAGATACAAATGTAAATTCATATAATGAAGAGAATGAGATGATATGGCAATGTCGGCTAAAAAGTTTTATAGAATTTTCAAAAATAAAAATAGATCAAATTTTAAAAAAACGTTGACAAAAGAAAAGAAAATCCAAATTTTTGGAAATTAAAATCTAAAGACACCCAATGCTTCAACTGTTCTGAATATGGGCATCTAGCTTCAAAATGTCCTAAGAAGGAAAAATCTAAAAGAAGAGACATGATTGTCATTTGGGATGAATCATCAGAATCTGAATCCAATTCTGAAATTGATGAATTTGACCAAGAAACCGAGAAAGATTAAAAGGCTTTCATGATCATAGTTAGAGTCATTTCCTCAGATGAATGTGAAACTTCTGACTAAGAAACCTTTGGAAGTGATTCTCAAAATGAAGAAGATCTTCAAATCGCTTATGATGCCTTATACAAAGAAAGTTGTAAGATTGCGGCTAAACTAAAAATTAAAAAAGAAAACTTTGCTAAATGTCGACTAGAACTTGAAAAATCAATTTTGGAATAATCTCATTTTTCTGATTGTTTTGAGAAAAACAAATTAGATTTCAAGGGGGTGGTTCCTCTCTTTTGAAGTTGGGCTAACGCCGCCTTCTTTTGAAGCAAGCATATTCACTCACACACATGCACATTTTCCACATCCCCTGTAACACCCCGAACATTTCAATACCCGAGTATTCCCTAACACAAATCTAACTGTTAAGAATAATCTCCATTCATAAATCAAGTCATCCGACCGTTGATTATATGGTTTGATATATGTACCTTCCTTTGACTAAATCGGTGAATAACTCTTTATCCATAATGATTTAGATGTAAATTCTTTTGTAAGAATTGTTTAGAAATGGGTATATAACCATATGGAACCATTAGATTTCACAAAACTCTTAGATTGGTAATAATTATGAAAATGCCATCAACCTATACCCCTGAATTCCAAATCACATGGTTCTCATGATCCGTTTCATGTGAAATTTATATTAGGCTTAATTATCAAAAATTGACTAAACACGTCAAATTTCAGCCCTTAGATCACGATAAACTAGCTACTTGACTTATACATCTGTCCGTACACTTATCTGATCAAGATTCTGATCCGTTCATCTTGTTCACCCCATATGAATATGCTTAACCCATTATTAGAATTACAATCTGAGGAACTTACACATGTGAAAAAGACACTTGAATCTAACGATACACATGTTCTACCCCTAATCACTCCAGAAACCCATGTTATGTCCATCCTTTTACGAAACTAACCGTACACCCACCTACATACATGGTGAGAGTGCTAACCATCAAGTTCCCTTATTTTTAAGAAGTCATCTGATCGTTCGTCATGTTGGGATCTGCCAAATGGGCCACATGAATATCATGGTAAACCAATCATCATGAAGATCTCGGAGTATAGACCCAAACCACCTGGTAACTCATCAATTAGGCGTGTACAAACGTTATTTGAAATTTTGAAGCGTATTAACCATTATAAGAGCATCTCAGTCATCCTCAACAGATCAAGGCTCAAATTTGGACGATGGAAAGAGCGTGAAAAATAAAGAGCACTCATCAAATCTCATCACATTTGGACGGTGGAGTCATGAGTTACGGATAACGGAAGTTTGGATAAAATAAATGGTAGAATTGTAAATAAGGTCAAACCACATGCATGGCAGTGTTGAACGAAGAATTTCAATTTAAGTTTCAACGGTGAATGAATGTTCTCGATGCTCGATCGGTTAGTGTGGCCCACGTGATTACTGGAATCACTTAATTTTTGACCTCATGCACTAAATTAGCGTAACAAGTGGGATAGACGAACAAATCCTCCAAGGAAACAATTATGTGGGCCCCACCTAATACTACAGTCAATCACGTAACTTTGTTACGTGATTTTCAATAACGTTTAACCATTGTGAAACACCCACTTATGACATGTGTTGTGGCCCACCCGGAGTTCGGATCTACCCCATCTTTTGGCCCATGGCCTAACACTAACCCACAAAATAGATGTACGGGATGGATCCACCGAAAGACAATCGTAAGCGGACCCCACCATAACAATCAGCAAACAAGGTTGAACCGCCCTCGCGTTAGATAGCGTGAAGATCCCGACTGGGATTTCTTTCCTCCTTCTTACCCTTCCCTACGCAACCCATTACCACATCTCAACCATCCAAACTTCCCCAGGGAGAATTCCAATCAAGCTCTAGAAATCCAGAAAGATCGTGGAGGTCGCATGCGCAGGATCATCAATTTTTATCGACGGAATTGCGAAAGTATGTGGGAATTGTTATCATACCAAGAAACCCACTGCAAGAGAGGGGCCTGGACCGTCGATCTGTTGGCCCAGCAAACACCAGAAAGTAGAACCGATCCATCCAAAGAAGCCAGATCAAGGAATGGCTGGCCACAATGAAATCGGCCATTGAAGCAGACCTTTCGCTGCGTCAAAAAGATGACGTCCAAGGAAGGCCATCCGATTACAACCCTCTGATCCCAACCGAACATGATGGCTCCCATAGGTCCGAAAGAAAGGTTTTGAAGGTGAAAGAGGGAAGGGAGCAACGTTTTAGTCCGAAAGAAGCAGCCGAACCTATAGGTGAGTGCGATTCCAAACCGTGCGCAGTAACACTGCATGTTGCCAAGTTAAAATAGGAAACATCCCTCTAAGGCGGAAACCTTAGCCCAAGGTTATATAAGAGGACCTCCTTATAGGTTCCTAGCATAGCAAAACAGAGGGGAAAGAGAGAGAGAGAGAGAGAGAGAGAGAGAGAGAGAGGTAGAAACGAGAGAAAGCAAGATAAAGATAGAGAGAGAGAGAGAGGAGGTTAGCTGCCAGAAAACAACGCCAATCCTAGCAGAAGCCAATGTCGTTGGGGCAATTTCGGCCACCCACCGGGCAGCGAAGGAGAAAGGAAGAAGAGTCGGTTCATGCAACAGCTCGCTGAGTTGCTACCCAAGTATAATTAAATCTAGATTTCTTTCATTTTCCTTTCCTTTCCTTTATTTTTCCTTTCAAAACCATTTTCCAGCCATGGAAGTGGAGGACTCCACCATGTCGAGCCAAGTCGACTCAGTGGACGAATACACCCAAAACCTTAACTTTCCAAGTTAAAGCTTATCAATGTAGGTAACAGGTCTAGATTATAACTTGTTAGGGGAAAATATGACAAGTCAGATGACTCATCTTATGGAGTGGACCAACCATATTGACATGGCTAATATTCCTCAGGCGCCGAGCCTGACGATGCCTACATGTCCAGAACGCCGAAAGGAGAGGCATGGCCCGAATTTACCAGGCGTTGAGCCTGATTGGGTCCTACATGTCCCGAGCTAAAGGGAAAAACCTCCATGGAGGCTGATGCACCTTTACTGACTTTCAAGAGGTCTTTCAGAGGTGACTTCAGGCTGACTCTGTACATTGATCGGCTACAAACCGGGCCTTGGCCCAGCGCTGCCCGACCTATCTTTTAGGTAGGTTATGGGTTAGTAGAGTCGATTATGGGTCGATTAACTACACTGATCAAAGATCAGCGTCTACAATCTGTCAACAAATGACAAGAGAGGGAGATGCCCAACGTAAGCCATCTAAATATGCTGATATTCAATATCAGTGAACGGTCGGCCGAGCCTCGGTGTAACACCCCGATCTCTAAAACCTGAGTACGAGACTCGCTTCAGAAATCTGGGAGTTTTATAAATCAAAGAACTAACAGAAATGTAAACTCAGAGTGCGATAGCAAAAAGAAGCATTGATAATCATGTGAGCCCAAGTATTTGACCCACACAGCTAGGGGTCTTAGTTACAAAATTTTCATAAGTTCCCATAATACTAAACCACTGAAATTAAAACATTGAACTATTGATTAATCCCGAAATACACCGCTGCTTCTTGTTGTGGCTAGTCATCATAGTACTCTCCATCGGGCTCCACGGTCGCGCCACCAAGGCCAGCACCGTCATCCTCTACATCCGTCCTTGCATATTCTGTACGGTTGGATAGTTGATGAATGAGTGGCCAGCTCAGTGTGAATTCCCCTCAAGATTACACATTGCCGCCTTAGCAAAGATAGTTAAAGGAAAACAAGGCAATAATCCAAAACAGGTAATATGCAGTCTTGTTAGATGCATGGATGTATGAATGCACATCGACCTGGGGATGCACATCCAATCGGACTTGGGCTCCTCACCCATGCAATCATCGACCTGGGAATGATCATCTAGTCGGAACAGGGGTCGATAGTCGATGGTCTGGGAGCTAGCAAAATGATACCCCAACAACTCTAGGGCACGTGCTACAACATCTAGAATTAGCCATCCGTCATCACCAATATGCTATGAATGCATGATTAGCCAACCGTTATTAATCCAGTTATATGCATGCATAGAGGCATTTTATATAATATAATATTATTTAAAATTTATATGTACGTATTATATGTACATTTATATATTTTTAAAAATGTCCAGGGCCTGACGCCCTGATGGACGGCCTGACCACACCGTCCATAGATGGACAGTCCAGGGCAATGTCCCCAGATGGATGGCCTGAACATACAGCTCATGTACACTGGATGAGGCCCACCTTCAGTACAAAAGGGTGCGACCCATCTGGTTTTTCTCCTCCATTTGGTGAGGCCCACCTGCAAGTTGGTGAGGCCCAACTGAACTTTGGTGGGGCCCAAAGCCTATTTAATACTTCTACTGCCAACGTGCACAACCAAGTTATTTTTGGAGGCCATTTCCGGTCTCGATTTTTGCTTGATCACGGCCCACCCTTGGCCGTTCTTCAACCCTTAACCAGAGGCACGATGGCTACCACCTTCACCGTCCAAAAATGGCCCAAAACAGGGTCATTTTCTCCTCCTTTTTTGGACCATTTTCAGTCCGTGTTGAAGCTCGTTTGCATGTTGTTTCTTAAGCCGAGTTTCAGCACACAACTGGGGCCATTTTCATGTCATTTGTTTGGCCTCAAACAGAGCCCGTACTCAGGCTGATTCGGCCTTAAAATAGTGCCTGAACGCAAGCCGCCTTTAACTCTAAAATAAGGCCTATTCTTGGCTCTATGTATGGTTCCTGTTGCTGAGGGTTTTTCAACTACGATCAGGGCCTGTTTTAGAAGGTTGTATGTGGCGTGGGCAGGGTGTGATGGATTTTTTATTTGAGTTCATTTAGAGTTCCAACAGAGTGGAGGGAAGGTTCTTACTTGCTACAGTCGGATCTGACCCGAGTTTGGGCTGGCACGCACGCACCCACCACTTTTTACTCTCTTTTCTCTTCCCTTATCTCTCTCATTTTTCTCACTCAAGTGGTGCTGCTATGGTCCCACACTGACTCAACTCGGTCTGGTTTTCACGGACTAAGCTGGGGCAGTGTGCTCTGAGCTCACCAGAGACACACTCCTTCTCTCTGTTTTCTCCCTCTTTTCCTTTCTTTTTCTCTCTTCAAGTGTGGGGTCTGAGAGAGCTGAACCTTCCCTTATATAGGTAGGGAGAGGAGAGGCCGATGGTGGGCTTAATGCGGCCTCAGAAGACAGCGATTGTGTCACCGCCCTCCCTAGCCTAAAAGAGGAAAGCCTTAGTTGCATCTTTCATGGTCCTGCCTAGCCATTTCTGGCCATGAGAGGACCTGCCCAACTGTGCTTGTCGAAAGCTTGGGTCCATTGGTCCATGGGGAGTTTTCCTTGCAAGAGAAGCACTCAGGGGTCCCTTTCCTTTGAATCCTAGCCACATGATAAGGGAATGGACGGTTGGGACCCAAATCCCAAGTCCCTATTCGTGGGGCTGAATCCCTATACCATTTGGGTTGGGCGGACCTCACGAGGAGAATGGATGGCTTGGATTGTCCAGAAAATGACTATGGTGGCCCTCTTTGAAGCTCAAAGATAAATGTTTTTAAATAGGGTGCTGGCGAGAAATGTGTTTGAGAATTTATATTTGAGTTAGGTTAAACACTGTTTGACCACAAGTGGCTATCCAGTGCACATCGTGCACTAGTGGTTAGGGTGTACGTGCACCTAGCTTTGGGGGCCTATCGCGACTCTGGTGCCAGATCTGCCCCGATCAACTGTCTTGGGGACCTGTTATAAGGGTACCGACCTGGTTTGGGGTAGGGCCGAGGCCCAGGTGGGCCATATCATACCATTCAGGGCCTTATTTTGTCCATATGACGTGTTCCATTGGTCAGATGGGCACGAGGTTTTGTTTCAACAGTGGAACAGTCATTCGAGGGGTTTCGAGTGCCTGGTCGGCCATAATTTATTATTCTAAGGTGGTTAGTGGATGCACGGTGTAATTGTGACTTAGAAATTTTTGTTCATAACTTTGCTTTAATCTAAGGATCTTCGGGGTTTTACCTTCCGGGCTGGTGTTGGGTTTGACTTGGCTCATTTGGATCATGGTGGTTGGCTTTATCGTCGAACAGGAGTCTCGACCTATACGTGTAAAGTTTAAGTTATCTTGTTTAATCGTCTTTAATCCCTATAACTGGGGTCATCAGGGGTAACACCCGTGTATCGAAGGTACGGGGTGTTACACTCAGTTAGCTAAATCTTGACTATTATTTCATCTTACAGAACTAGAGCCGAGCCAAGAAGGCGGTTCAATCTCCTTCCAAGATCTTCGGAGGATAAACTCTGATCCCAAAAATCTAGGGGATCGAAGATCTTAAAATCCTTAAAGATATCGATCAATCCCTCCAATGAAAGTTCTACACGCCACGAGATTATGTTACCTCTATAAATAGAGGACTTACCCATGGTAAAAGGTACAAATACACATCCACTGCTCACCCCTAAATCTTTACCATTAGACCCAGATTCTAGGCCTGACTTAGGTATCGAAGGGTCCCCTGAACTAGCTAAGGTCTCCTTTGTCCTCTTCCTGTGCAGGCACCAGGTACTCAAGTACTGAAAAGGGGGTGAGCCGAGAACTCCATCAACAGTTTGGCGCCGTCTGAGGGAACAACATTACAAGTGGTGTTTCGCTCTATCAAGACAATACGATTTGCCATGGCAAGAGGGAAGAAGAAAGCCCAAACCCCTCTAGAGGCAGTTTCGATCGCAACCTTGCAGCCAGCGGAATGTGGCCCACAAACCGTGGATCGGCCAGAACGACAAGAGAGCTGTCAAGGCTCTCTGGCTCGAAGAGCCGCCTCTGGCCCGTCTAGGTATAGTCAACGAGACACCAGAGGGAGCAAGCGACGTGATTCGCTGGAAAGAGAGGTTGGAGATATGAGGGCCGACATGAACTAAATGAAGGAGATGCTGGAACGAATGCATCCTTCGCAAATGTAGCAGCCCAATCCGGGGAAAGAATGGTCAAGTGGCGTCAAACAGTTCATCAATCCTCAACTGTCTACCCCTCAGGCTGCTCCCCAACCGAGCCAGCATCAACGACTGCCCAAGCCCGATGTAACTCATGTCTTGGAAATGGCTTCGTTACCCTCTTCCAACCTTCGGCACGAGATAGACCGAAGGAGACTCAACCGACCCCCAACCGAGGGAACAGAGGATAGCGAGGTACCCTGGAAGGCCGCGTTCCTAGCTCTGAAGAAAGAAATTATAGACATGGAGCAAAATCGGACGAGCAATGCATCCGGGCTGGAAGAGAAGGAATCACCATTCATGGCTGATATAAAGTGAGCTCGGCTCCCTGATCGGTTCCACTTGCCTCAAATTGTGTCATACAACAGAAAAGCCGACCCTACTGAACATATAGAGTCCTTCCAGACTTATATGGAGTTACATGATGTCACAGATGAGGTAATGTGTCGCGCCTTCTCATTCACCTTAACCGATGATGCTCGACTCTGGTTCAAGCAACTGAAACTAAGGTCCATTAGATCGTACGACGAGCTTAGCGAGGCCTTCGTCACGAACTTCATAAGGGGTAAGAAAAGGCTCAAAGCCTCGGCCCATCTCAACAATGTGGTCCAGAAGGACGGAGAACTCCTCAAAGAATACATTCGACATTTCAACCTCGAGTCATTACAAGTCCGAAAACATTCGGATGAAACGGCCCTGAATTCCATCATGTAAGGGGTAAGAGACAAACCGTTTCTCTCTTACCTGCATAAAAATCCTCCATCCACTTTGGCTGAGTTCATGTTCCGATCGCAGAAGTACTTCAATGGCAAGGAAACTAGAATCTTACGAGAAGCGGCTCAGAACAGGAGCTCCTTAGCCAAGGGATCGACGAAGAAGGACGTTGTAACATCTCGTACCTTCAGTACACGGGTGTTACCTTTTTAAACCCACATTAACCTAAAGCAGATTGGGTTAATCAAAAACTTGTCTCAACATACATAGGATGGGGATTCCGGTCGACATTAAAGTCATCCATCAGGGTCTCCAAGAGTCAGAACACATCCTACGACAATCGGGAAGGTGAGACTACTCGAACACTCCCAATTGAAGCCCTTATGATAATAAATATGACTGCAACACACTTGTCATTGACACGTGAGGACTAGTCAGTAGCAAACCATGCTTTTATCGTAACTAATACCCTATATTAACCATTGAAAAAGTTTATCAGGCCCACCCGATCGACAAGTGATGACATACGGGCCAATGATGGCCCAGGGATGTATGAAACGGGCCACTTAGGGCTCACCTTCACCTCAGCATGGGCCAGGGTCCCCGTGAAGGGTCCTCAATACAAATAGATTGAATGAATTGTGACACTAGCATTTCAGGGGGTCCGTGCACGACGCATGTATACCAAAGATCACTTAGGTGTAAAGTACACCAAATTCGTTAGCTGGGTCAAACGACCATTGACTGACCATTTTGCAAAACAAAAATATCTTCCGCCTTCCCTCTGTTTGAAATTGACATTTTTCAAACCCATAAGTGGGCCACCACGGCCACTTTCCAGGCGTTCTTAACCGTTCAATTTCTTCACGGGACCCACATAATCATAACGGTATAGTCGTTTGATCATTTATACTCGGATGAAGCAGATTGAACGCCACCGTCCAATCCATGCCAAAAAATGTCCGCTCGAGGGGCCTGTGGAGAGGTGAGAGAGGGAAACCGACTTCCCCTTTGGGAAGGGCTAAGCTCGGCCGTCCACGTTATGGGCAATCACAGCCGTCCATCTCTCTCTCGCTGACTATAAAGAGAGAACACTGTAGCCCTCGAAATCACGCCGAGTGAGAAGGAAAACCCACCCCCTGTTTTAACTCAGGTAAGAAAAGCTCCAAACACCCACGAGAAGACCTCTTCCGTCTGTTGTTTTCATAAGCTTTAGCTAGTATAGATAATACTCACCTAGACTGGAACTAAGCCCGAGCAATGGCTGGGTCCGGTTCAGCCGTAGTGAGGATAGGACAGGCAAAAGAATGGCCGTTTGAAGCCACTCTTCAGGCCTCATAACGAGTCTATTTTGAGCTCTCTGTAGAGTTTTGAATCTAGCTCAGAGGGTAAGCGAATTAGTGAAAATCGGCAGACTGTTGAGACTGTCGTTGGGTCCCTGTTTTGGTCTGGAACTGAGCCAACCCATGGGTCCGTTTCAATGGAAAAATCTGACCCTATTACAACATCGGTTTTAGCCCGACCTGAGCCAATCAATGGCAGCAGGGTGAGCTGAGAAATCGTTAGGTTGAGCCTTGTTTGGAGCTGAAAACAGGTGCTGCAAACAGGCCATGCAACGGTCCTGTTCTGGAGCTGAAACCAACCGAGCAGTGGTTGGGTTTCAGTCAGGCAACGGATCCAAATGGTGACCACATGTCGAGCCATAATCATGAGGTGTGGAGCTCTATTTTGTGTTGGAAACAAGCTGAGCAATGGCTGTCTTCCAAACAAAGGAGTCGAGTTAGACAATGGTATTGATGATGGATTGAAAACAGCCCTCTCCACTGCCGCCATGTTGCAGTCCCAAAATCGTTTTCATCAGGCCCTACTTGGGGCCAAACCATGATCTAAATAGTCCCAGCTTGGGGCTGAGAAACGGCTAGGATCAGACCATGGTCGAGCTAAAAACCAAAGCCAGGAACAGCTCCAGCAGCGTGTAGTAGAAGGTCCGTTTTCACGTCACTGCTGGCTGGGCCTGCAGATTGCAGGTGGGCCTCAGTTGTGGGCTACCTTAAAATCAAATCCTGCATTGACCGTGGGCCCCACCAACAAATGGCGGGTTGTACCATGGTGGGTCACCCCGGGCAGCGTGTTCTGGGACCGTCCATCATGGATAATCATCCAGAAGTGGACCATGGGCTGGACATCTCTCAATGACGTCCAGCGCAGGGTGCCTCCTTTGAAAAGTAACAATAAAACTAAACAGATACATATGTTTATATATGTATAGCATGTACACACGCACCGTCCACGCGATACAACGAAGGTGGTGCTCATCCAGGCCGTCCATCCATTCTGGCCTCGGACGTGGGGCCCACCTTGGGTTGTATACATGGAAGGTCCACATGAGACCAACCGGTGAAGAAGAACAAGTGGTACACGTGTACCCCAGTGTGTGGAAACAATCCCTACAGCACTTACCTGCCAATCAGTTTACGTGAACTGATTGCCAAAAAAAGGAAGTTAAGATCTCACCATGGCTGGTGAGTCTCGGAAATCTAAACGGTCCACATGAAGCGGTACCCCATAAAACCTTTTGGTTTCAAATTTCACTTTAAACCGAAACTTCGGTGGGCCATGAGGGATGCAAACAGTTTCTTCCTTTGATTCGAAATCCTCCTTGCCATGGTCCACTGGAATCTTAGATCAAGGTGAAAGTTCACTTTCTAAGGTTTCTTGGGATTTCGCATCTCATGGACCGTTCCGATTCGACACCCATGTTTACATGGGACCCACATGCGAGGTAAATGAACGATGCATGTGGGCAAGTACGTTGAAACAGTGGGTGTCACCACCTGCCAACGTGAACTGATTGCAAACATTCGAGATCTCATCATACCTGATGAGTCCTGAAAATCTGAATGGTCCACATGGAGCAGAACCTAAGAAAACCCCCTGGTTCCAATTTTTACTGTGAACCAAAACTTCGGTGGGCCATGATTAATGCAAACAATTCCTTCCCTTGAATTACATTTACCTTTGCTATGGCCCACCGAAATCTTAGACCAGGGTGAAAATTCACCCCCTAGGGTTTCTTGGGATTCTACATCTTATGGACCGTTCAGATTTAACACATATGCTCAAGTGGAACCCATGTTGATATATTTGCACATTATGTAGTAGGTTATGGCCCTACATACATGCATGCATGGGCACTCACCACCAGACGTGTATTTGTCCCTAACCGTCCACTGCTGGGACGGTGGGCCAACACGCCTCTGTATCTGCGGCAATTGCTGCCTCCACTATATGGGTCCCACACGATATATGTGTGTCATGGCCACGCCCTCCATAAGGTCAGTGGGCCATGTTGTGTATGTGTTATGTGATACATGTGTAATGTATGCATGTAATGCATACATCAAACATATAATACATGCATATGCTATGTATATGCTATGTCATGTAATACATACATTAGGCATATAATGTATGCATATATATGTTATGTGATACATGTGTAATGTATACATGTATATTATGTGACAAACCTGTCCTAAGGATCTAAGGAGAAGAATGAGGCTGATCTAGTGATCAAGTGGGCCGTGCCGGGACCCAGTTTAATTAAAAACAAGGGCTCATGCTTAGTGAGTTTGATCGTCTTGAAGAAACAGCCTAAGACAACCTTGGCTTAGGATTTTCCAACCCTCCATCTATCCTCAAGTGTTTAACTTTGTAACTCACTATCTACTACGAATGGACTGATACAGGGAGCTACGGGAGTAGTGCAAGCACACCATCTTCCCAGGGAAACTTGCCTCTAGGAGCATTCTACACCTTGCCTGGTGATGATTCTTTCCCCTTAAGCTTTCCACCCTTAACTAGACCAGAAATAACAGTTTTATTAGTGAAAATGGTTCGGTAGACTAATGATAAACTGTGTATGAGAATAAACCATATTTACTTGATTTATCCGTTTAACATAATAAGTCTCATGCTTACTATTATTTAGATTCTTGATATTTCTGAACTGTCTAAGTAAATAGTTTAGTCATTTATGCCATGTAAACTCAGTTGTTGTATATTGATAGGAATACATGTGTCATTCCTTATTTCCTTTTCGTATTGTAATATATGTTGCTATGATACACATACTGCTAAAATCTCTCCATGGGAAGTCCTAACAAAGGAGAGTCCATACTCAGGGTGTAACTAGATTGGTGGTGACATAAGTAGGCCCCTGACATGGAGGTTTTGGTTGGGGTACTTGACCATGGGGTTTACCATCCATGTGTAGTTTCACCTGATTGACTGGGGTGAATCTCATAGCCCTTCAAAATACCGTCGTTTACTCATTTTTGAATCATTCATGTCGACATGTTTAAATCGCCACTTTTGGTAATTTCAACATTTCACCCCTAGTCGACATTGGTGGTAGCCCTTTCTATTGAATTGATTGACCACATGTTAGTAGGTGCTACACACACCCTAAGACGGTAGTCTCATGGGCCGGGGATGGTGGTAATAGGACATTATGCCCGAGTCGTCGGCCTACACTTGGCCATGTGCTCCCCGTAGTGACCGTGAGCTTATTTTAAATGGTTGAGTGTAATTGGATTAATAATGGACTGGCTAATCATGCATACATCGCACAGACCAGCATCTATTGCTATCGTACGTGATGTACGTATCGTTCCGACTGGATGATGTGTCCCGGGTTCGATGTTCCGACTGGATGATGTTTCTCAGGTTTGATGATTGCATGGGCGGCGACCCTGTCCGCACGGATGAGCATTCCCGGGGCGTGAAGCATTCCATACATCCATGTACTTAATAAGACTGCATCTACTGTGTTTTGGATTATCTATATGCTTTTATGTTATTCCTTGTTTAGGGCAGCGTGTGTAATCTTAGCGGGAGATCACACTGAGTTAGCCACTCATTCATTAATATTCAACCCTACAGAGGACACAGGGACAGAGGGAGTTGCGGAGGAGCCGAAGGCGACGGAAGCCGAGGAGGAGGCTTACAATGAGGAGCCGTACCAGGAGGCGGCTGCTTATTTTGGATTAAATCAGTAGCTTTCTTGCTTATTAACATTTCAACTCATTTCGAAATTAAGGTTTTGTATATGGGCCCCAGCTGAGTGGCCCAGGATATTATTACTGTTTGGGTTTTATCTATACTACGCTTGGTTCCATTAATCGCACTTTGATTTGAATTGATTATCCTCTTGCTTATCATTTAACACCTGGGTTTTCAAGAGACGAGTGATACATTTGGGTCTCGAAAACTGGGGCGTTACAAACGCCGACTCAGCCGACACCGGCAAAAAGTGCAAGGAAGATCAGCCTTGAGATGAGCGAAGGTCGAACAAATGACCCGACAACAAGTTCACCAACTACACCCCTCTCAATAAGCCCCAGAAACAAGTCCTGATGGAGATAAAAGGTGAACGATTCGTTAACTGGCTGAATAAGTTGCGAGGCAATCCTGACCGACGCAACAAAAATAAATATTGTCACTTCCATCGCGATCATGGACACAACACGAGTGACTGCTACACTCTGAAGCAGGAATTAGAAAGGCTCATTCGTGAAGGCCATCTCGGTGATCACGTAGACCAAGGATCAGACAGGACCGCCGCACCAGAAGAACGCCCGAGTGAAAACCGACCAATAGAAGAAATTCGAACCATTGTTGGAGGTCACAAGGGCGGAGGCGACTCAAACAATTCTTGGAAATCCCATGCGAGAAACATGAGTCGGCCTGAGTCTAAGATCATGGTCCTGACTCGACCTTTGAAGGAAAGGAAACTGGAGAAATATAGCGTGACCTTTACTGAGGCAGACGCCTGAGGCATCCATCATCCACATGACGATGCTTTGGTCGTCACTATCACTATAGCCAATCGCAAACTCTTCAGGGTCCTCGTCGACACAGGGTCATCGGTCGATGTGCTATTCACCCAGGCGTTCGATAAAATGAGCATCGGACAGTCCGCATTGCGGCTTGTCCGAACTCCTCTAATTGGATTCTTGGGCGGACAAGTCCTACTCGAGGGAATCATTCAGCTCCCACTCACTGCCGGGGATACGCCGAACCAAGCAACAACTATGGTCGACTTTCTGATAGTCAACCAATCTTCGGTCTACAACAGTATTCTTGGCCGTCCTTCGCTCTGTCTTCTCCGAGCAGTAGTTTCAACATACCACCTTTCTATGAAGTTCTCGACCGAGTCAGGAGTTGGAGTTGTCAAGGGAGACCAGCACGATGTCCGGCGTTGCTACGCCACTGCCCTAAAAGCTTCATTCGAAGTAGCAATGATCAAGTCCCTGGACCCGCTCGACGAAACTCCCGAATGAGGCCAACCGGTGGAAGACCTCGTCCAGGTCCCTCTGGATGAGTCTGACCTCTCCAAAACCATTCGAGTTGGCTCGTTCCTGACTCCGCTGCTAAAAGAGAAGTTGGTGGCCTTGCTACGCCGATACGCCGACATCTTCATTTGGTCACACGAAGACATGCCCAGGATCGATCCTTCGATCATCACTCATCACCTCAACATTGATCCAACTTATAAACTGATCAGATAGAAGTGGCGTGCTCTCGGCCCTGAGAGGTATTGAGGAGGAGGTCAACAAGCTCCTCAAGGCCAAATTTGTCGAAGAAGTGTACTACCACGACTAGGTAGCTAACATCGTGCTAGTCAAAAAGGCCAATGGGAAATGGCGAGTTTGCGTAGATTATACCGACCTTAACAAAGCATGCCCGAAAGATAGTTTTCCTCTTCCTAGGATCGATCAGTTAGTCGATAGTACTGTGGGGCACGAATTACTTAGTTTTATGGATGCCTACTCAGGATATAACCAAATTGTAATGCACCCCTCTGATAAATCGAAAACCACCTTTGTCACCGACAAAGGTCTTTATTGTTACCGAGTGATGTCATTTGGTTTAAAGAATGCAGGAGCGACCTACTAAAGGTTGGTCAATAAAATGTTCGCCCAGCAAATAGGGCGGACGATGGAAGTATACATCGATGACATGCTCGTCAAAAGCATCAATGCACCCGAGCACATTACCGACCTTGAAGAGATGTTCCTCATCCTCCAGAAATACCAAATGAAGCAGAACCCGAGTAAGTGCACGTTCGACGTAGGCTCAGGTAAGTTTCTCAGATTTCTGGTCAGCCAGTATGGAATCGAGGTAAATCCAGAGAAGATCCAAGCTCTGCTCAACATGGACTTGCTAAAGATGATCAAAGATATTCTGAGGCTGACTGGAAGAGTTTTTGCACTCAATCGCTTCGTATCCCGAGCCATAGATAAATGCCTCCCCTTCTTCAAATAGTTGAAGGGTCGGCAGATGGTGAACTAGAGAGAAGAATACAAAACAGCCTTCTAGCAATTGAAACAGTACTTAGGATCACCACCGTTGCTCTCCAAGCCCGAGCAGGGCGAAACACTGCTGATCTACTTAGTAGTATCCAACTCAGCTGTAAGCTCATCTCTGATTCATGAGTATGAGGGGAAGCAGTTTCCAGTTTATTACATCAGCAAAGCACTTGTCCCGATAAAAATAAGATATCCAACCTTGAAAAAAGTGGCCCTTGCGCTGGTTATCTCTTCCCGACGCTTGCGGCCATACTTCTAAGCTCATTCGATTATTATTCTGACAGACCAACCGTTACGACAGATACTCCAGAAACCAGAAGCATCTGGATGCCTCACTAAATGGGTGATCAAGCTAAGTGAATTCGATATTCAGTATAAGTCCTGAGTCGCAATCAAAGGCCAAGCAATAGCCCACTTTATCATTGAAGTCATGTAGTAGTCTGAGCCAATCGTGGTCGATCCTAACCAGGTCGATCCACCTAAAAGCTCGGCCAACGCTCAGAATCTGGAACATAATCCCACTTCACTTCTTGCCTAACCCCATTGGCAACTATACGTCGACGGTTCATCCAACTCCAAAGTGAGTGGGGCAGGGGTCGTCCTAGAAACTCCCGATCATACATACATGCAGTATGCCTTGAGACTCGGATTTCAAGCTTCCAACAACACAGCGAAATATGAAGCGCTGCTCCTCGGACTCCGTTTAGTAGCCAGCTTGGGGGTCACTCACCTCGAGGTTTACAGTGATTCACAGTTGGTCGTTAATCAAATAGTTGATGTCTACCATATCAGAAAAGAGCGGCTAAAAGCTTACCTCCAGAAAGCAAAGGAACTTATCAGGTGTTTTCAACATTGTACCGTCATCTATATCCCACAAGCAGAGAATGCCAAAGCTGACTTACTGGCTAAGCTTGCCACAACCGACGAAGATGAGATTCCTAGGTCCGTCCCGATTGAGTACGTCGTCAGGCCGAGTATCGATGAGATCGAGACTGCGACCGTACTCCCAATTGACTCGAGACGCTCTTGGGTTAATCCTATCATTTGTTACCTCGAAGTAGACGAGCTACCGGAAGACCGAGCCAAAGCCCGACGACTGAAGATCTGAGCCGCTCATTACACCTTGCTCAACGGGATACTATACAAGAAAGGATACTACGTGCCTCTGCTAAAGTGTTTGCGACCAGACGAGGCCAGCTACGTCCTGAGGGAGATACATGAAAGCATCTGTGAAAATCACTCTAGAGGATGATCCTTGGCTCATAAGGTGATACGGCAAGGATATTACTGGCTAATCATTCAGTATGATGCACGGAAACTAGTCCAAAGTTGTGACAAATGCCAAAGGTTCTCAACCGTCCCTCGACAACCGCCCAAAGAGCTCACCCCTATGGCCGGCCCGTGGCCTTTTGCTCAATGGGAGATCGACATCATCAGACCTTTTTCTACGAGAAAGGGTCAGACAAAGTTCGTCATCGTTGCCGTAGACTACTTCACCAAGTGGGTGGAAGCCGAACCATTGGTCAAGATAACCGAGTAAAAAATCACTAACTATGTTTGGAAAAACATCATCTGTCGATTGGTGTGCCTCGGACCATCATCTCCGACAATGAGAAACAGTTCGACAATAAGCAGTACCAAGATATGTTCGAGAACCTTGAAATCAGAAACATATATTCGTCTCCGCGCCATCCTCAGGCGAACTGGCAGGTCGAAGCCGTCAACATAATCATCAAATAACATCTCTGAACTAAGCTCAACCGAGCCAAAGGAGCTTGGGCCAAGGAACTTCCTAAAGTTTTATGGGCCTACCAACTACAGCCCAGACCACAATAGGGGAGACCCCGTTCTCCTTAGCATATTAGTCAGAAGTCGTCACCCCGGTTGAGATCAGACTTCCGACCGCCCGAGTAAGCTCGTTTGATGAACAAGATAACGAAGAACTCCTAGCACTCAGCCTCGATCTCTTTGAAGAATGTAGGGAACAAGCTCGGCTCCAGACGATCGTCCGTCAACAGCAAGTGTCGTGATTCTATAATGCCCGAGTTAAAGTAAGAAGATTCTAGTTGGAGACTTGGTCCTTCAAAAGACATTCCATAACACTAAGGAGGTCGGCGCAGGTACGTTGGGGCCCAATTGGGAAGGACCTTACATAATTGCAAACACCATCCGACCTGGCATATATCGATTGGAAGACTTAACCGGCCAACTACTGCCTCATCTTTAGAATATCGAGCATCTCAAGATCCACTATCCTTAAATCGGTTAACACACAAAGCATTTCTCGAGATCTATTGATAAACATGCAAAAAATTTGTAATCGTGTAGGTCAGACAATTAAATGCGAGGAAAAAGTGTATTCATTGATCAGAATAAGATTTACATTGGGAATGCATCATCATGTACATTGGTATTACATTCATAGAGAAGGAAAGGCACAAAATGCATAAGTGTCGAGGGTTGGCGGCGCCTGGGGTTGCAGATGCCCTCGAGCTCGACACTCGGTGTGCCTGAAGTGCTTGAAGCTTAAAAGGGGAGCAAAAAGGAATTTTGCTGCGCAAATTCAACTTCAAAGCTCAGCCACCTCATCAGGAGCCAACTTAGGAGAAGCCTCAAAAGTTGTCTCGGGTCAACTACGACCACTGAAGAACCAGTTGCAACTGATTCAGCCTTGGGATTAACATCCACTTCAGCGCCCAGATCACCGGATCCCGACCTACTCTCGTCGAAGCTAGAGATGTCAAGCTGAGGAAAGCTCTCCCTCATCAACTTCAAGCACTCAGCGTAACCATCTCGGTAGAGACCATCCTGCTCCTTCACGAAAGATTGGGACGAGAGAAAGGCTTCCACAGCCTCCGCCTGTCCCTCTTCCCACACCTTATCTTGCGCAATGACAAAAGCGGCCTTGGTCTTTATTCTAAGCCGGTTCACCACCTCACAGGCTCGAACGTACTCGGCGTGGCATTTATCGTATGTCACCCTAGCCTCTTCCAATCGCGAGGCCAGACAAGTATTCTCCATTGCTGCCTCATCAAGGGACATCATTGCCGATGCCAGATTGGTCGTTATAGTGGCAACTCGAGCCTTAACGGTCGCTAGCCGAGCCTCTGCATCATATGCGCACTTGTTGGCCTTAGATAGCTCGGTGCGGGCCCTCAACGCACACGATACAAACAACATAAAATTGAATAAAAAGTTACCATCGAATAGAGAAGCCGAGCGAAGAACAGAAGATTTTTCTCTTACCTCGAGGAGCATCCTCGTCATCTTGGTGATCGTCCGCTTCATGGAGGACTCGAAGAGGCCAGCGAAATCCTCCTCGATCCTCTGGTGACTCGCCCAATGGAGGATCCCTTCGATGCTCGAAGGAAGCTCTTCCTCTCTCCCTCGGACGCATCCCCGCTAGGGGGCTCATCCCCTTCCCCTTCCTCTCTCCTCTCAAGGACCTGTTCTGCAACAGGTCCTGGCTCGGGTGGAACCACCTTCGCCACCTCTATACCCTCATTCACGATTTCTATGACAGTTGGAGGAGGAGGTGCGACCTTCACCCGGCTCTTGGAGGCTGCCTTTTGCCTCTCCGAGGGCCTAGTATCGACCCGAGGTTTGCCCCGCGAAGGAGCCTTCATCTTGGAAGGGGGACAAAGAATCGGCCGAGCCTCAGACATCTCTGCGTCAGAAGCAAGATACAACAAGTGTCAGCAAACAAAACAATAAAGAAATTACAATAAGTGTTGATGGTCAGCTATGGGTCGTACCTATTGGAACCAAGTCCAAGCCCGCCTCAAAAAGGCGCTCTGGTTGGAGAAGTATTTTACAAGACCTCATCTCCGGATCCAGTGCTCTCAGATCCTTGATTCGAGCCTCCAAGCTTGGTCTAACTGTAACGCCCCGAACTTTTCGATGCTCGGGCATCGAAAGTCCTCGAGCGTTGCCATAAGATTCAACGTGACACATACATGTGTATGATACCAATCCAACTATTCTAGCCTTACATCCTTTCCCTGACACTAGCTTAACCGTTGGGGATGATCTTCATTCATAAATCAAGCCATCTGAACCGTCCATCCGATTTGGACGATCCTTCTGACCAAACCTTAGGTGTTTTTACCCGTGGTTGCATGCACGTATGAACACAATCTCAGGCACATCCAGTCTATGGAAAACCAATTTTTCTAAAAACAGAAACTTTCCGTTTCTCTTGTTGCTGCCGATCGAGCGATCCATGTGAGGATCTCTCCTCCAATCACAACTCTCCTCCTTAGACAAATCCAAGCCATCCACGTGGGATATGGTTTCCGCCCACAGCAAACCAAAAACTGGATGGTTTCGGCCTTGCAAGTGGTTTCCGTCAGAGAAAATCCGAGCCACCTGTTACTGATCCGACGGTGCTGGGACGTTAGGGTTAACAAATAAAAAGGGCTGGATCAAGCAACAACAGCTCGACCTCCATTCTTGCAGCCGTCCATGAAAAAAATCACCGTTTCCGTTCTATCTCAGAACCCACCGAGAAAAGCTCATCTGAGCTTCATTTCTTCTATTCTCCAAGCTTCCTGGGGTCCATTAGAGCAGTCCAAAACAGTTAGAATGAGGAAAGACCCGCCGGATTTTGATCCACCATTAGAGCTGTGTCGTCTTCCCCGTCCAACTTGCACCATTACAGGCGCTGTCAGGTAGCGGCTTCCAAATTTGAAACCAGCAGAGGTGTAAAGAAAATAGAAGAAGAAAGAAAAGTGAGATGAAGGGAGAGAGAGAGTTAGAGGAGAAGCAGCGGCTGCTGCCGTCTTAGGTGCGGCCGGTTGCAAAACGCCATTGATGGCTGTCGTCTCCCTCAACGGTTTTCTTCATTCAACGCTGCTGTTGGTGCCACTGGACTGAGTCCAGGATCATCTCAGCTGTCTACAAAGAGGGAGAGTGAAGAAAGGAGGAAGATAGGAAGAAGTAGAAGTAAGATGAGATGGGGTGGTGCGGCTATTGCACCTACCACCATGGCCGGCTCGTCCAGGCCGAGTCGACAGGGCCCACTGCCGCTGACGGGTCTATAACAAACAAAGGAGAAGAGAGAAGCAGGAAGAGGGAAGAAGGAAGGAGGGAGGAGGTTTGTGAGAGAGGCGAGTTGGGCTGTCTCGGTTGAGTCAGGCTGAGTTGGCAAGTTTTGTTGGGTGTTGCCAACAGCTGGGAAGAAGGAAGAAAAGAGAAAAGAAAGAAGAAGGAAAAGAGTGGAAAAAAGAAAAGAAAGGAGAAGGAGGAATGAGGGAGTTCGGGTCAACTCGGTTTGAAACCGAGTCAACTCACTGAGTCAGGGATGACCGAATCCCATGCCATTCGGGGGCCTTGCTCAGTCAGCGGATCATCTACATTGGGGCTCCCAATCCCGATCATAATGCTAGGCACCGTCATCAGGTAACCTTTCCAACCGAGTCCAAATCGACTGAGTCGACTCGATGAGTCAATGCTTTCTTTCTAGACTAGACATGCCTTATTTTATTAATGTCACTGTTACACTCTTATTATTAGGATTGCTAATATTATATATGATTAGCCATTGATGGATAATTTATGCCAGGACTAGTTATAATAAATGGAATTAAAATTAGTGAATAGTGTAATTTACTTACCATTCTTAAATATTATCATAATATTAATTATCATCATGATGATTACTATTAACATGTTACGATAATATTAGTTGTTGTAAATGAAACTACCATTAGCGATATTGGCATGGTGTCCATCACTTAAACATATTATCTTTAATGATAGGTTATACTATTTTATTACAATTTTTAATACTAATTATTACTAGGGTCACTAATAATAGTTGTATCATTAAAGTTAAATTGTAACCAACCATATTACAATTATATTGTATTTAAGTTGCACATACATCATAAGTTCTACTCCTAGAATTAAACCCTAGGATATAAACCCTAAAGATAACTAAAACCCTAAAAGATAACCCTAGGTAGTATGAAGAACTTGGATCTAATGGTAAAGTTCATGAATTTTGTTAGGCTTCAATTCTAAAGGCGCAAACACTTTGCGGCACTAGTAGGCGATTCAAAGTGTAAGGTGATGATTCTTCCCCTTGAGCTTTCCATCTTCTCATTAGCTTAAGTTATAGTTTTTATTTAAATTCATAATTGATATCTCTCTTTATAATCACATGTGTTAGCTGGTGAAAATTGAATTACTGTATTACATGCTTTACGATTATCCTGTATAATTGTTCATGCTTGTGGATTTATTTTTGTGGATTGTTTATGGAACTTAAACTGGTACATTAGTGGGAAATTCCCACGTATGAATGTACACCCATACTTGGGATGTAACTTGACTCTTTGTGATCGTAATGGACCTTCGACTTGGCGGTTACTGAGTGTGGTCTAGATGGATCATTGATGTGGGCCTACCATCCAGGGTTGTGGTGTCCAACGGTTTTCAACGATGGTCTTTTATCGCATGGTTCTGATACTCGCCCTATGTGGCCTACTTTGATATCGCCCTATGTGGCTTTGTTCAAGTATTTTCCCTATATGGGTTGAATATTTTATACTGTACAACCATGTGATGGTAAGCCCCACATACTGTAATATGATTGGCCACTAGTCGATGGGTTTCCATTAAACATCCTAAGGTGGTAGCCTCATGAGCCAGGGATGGTGGAATGGGACACTATGCCTGAGCTGTCGGCCTACGCTGGGCTCTGAGCTCCCCGTAGTGACCTTTGAGCTTATTAAACCTGCTGAGTGTAATTGGATTAATAATGGGCTGGCTAATCATGCATACATCGCACAGACCAGCATCTATTGCTATCGTACGTGATGTACGTATTGTTCCGACTGGTTGATATTTCCCAGGTTCGATGATTCCGACTGGTTGATGTTTCCCAGGTTCGATGATTGCATGGGCGGCGGCCCTGTCCGCACGGATGAGCATCCCCGGGGCGTGAACGCATTCCATACATCCATGCACATAATAAGATCTGCATCATGTACTGTTTTGTATGCTTTATTTTATAACTATGCTTACCTAATGCGGCGGTGTGTAATCTTGAGGGGAGTTCACACTGAGTTGGCCACTCATCCATCAAATATATAACTGTACAGGTAGCACAGATGTCTTAAGTGACTTTCAGGTTCAGGCTGATGTGGAGCCGAGTACAAGTGACAGGGTTCCATGGTTGTATCTACCTCGAGGAGCTGCGCGATCTTGCGGCTTATGTTTACATTCTTATGTTATTTTTCATGTACTAAATTATGTGGATTCTTGTATTTGTAAGGATTGAAACATTGGTTTGTATAAGTCATTATGGGCGCTCTCTTGTATATTTTAAATGATAATGAAAATTTCCTTTATGCTTACTTGTCCATTCTACGCTCGTCTGCTTACTCTGATAAAAGAAGAAAAAAAAAATTATATTTGACCATCCTTTAAGGTTAACACTCGGGTTTTTGGGAAACGGGTCGTGTACTCGGGTCCTGAAAGGTCGGGTTGTTACAGTTGGTATCAGAGCATGGTTTGGACAACTTGGCCTTGGGAAATGTACTTATACAAACTTTAAATGTCTCAGTTAGGGCATTTGAAATTTTAAAATTTGAACTTTGTTTGATTTCCCTTAAATTTAAATGAATTATTGAGAACATAGAGACCCAAATGTAAGCTCCCTTAGAAGTGACTTGGATGGCAATCCAAACTTATATGAGATTCCATCTGAGCAAAGGACACTTTGAGAATGTAGAAGCATGAACCTAGGTTCCCCCGAAAATTTGTTAGGAAGGTTATTTAAATTAATGTGGAATTCCCTTATAAGTGGGAGGACATGAGAATATAAAAAAATAAAATAAAATAAAAAATAAAAAAAAAAATAAAAAATTCAAAGGTTAGGCTCCCTAAAAGATTGTTTGGACAACAACAGAACTTAGCAATGATTCTAGTTTCCCTTGACGATTTCAGTTTTAGTCATTTGAACCTAGAACTAAAACTTGGTTCCCTTGTGAACTACCAAGATTGTTGTTTGAACTTGGAAATAAAATGTGTACCAAACACCCATCGTGATGTACTTAAGACTACATAAGGACATTCTTTATACTTGACTTTCAAAAGAACAATTTCTAAAAATCAAAGATCTGACTCTCATAAGACTCTACCAGTTAGAAATGATATTGTTACAATATTCAGTACATGAAATAAACTTAGGCCTGTAGGAAATTCTTTACTCACCATAATGTACGTTAGATTGATCGAAAATGCTCTTTAAACTTAAGGAGCAATACTAGGAATTATAATTTAAATTCCTAATACATCCTTCTACTTAGAAATAATAGTTCCCAAAATTCCACAATGTAAAATTAATTGAAGGTGAAGTTATAGAATTTTAGAAAAATTTTCGACCCTAAGTAGAGCTTATGAGGACTAGATTTGAGAGCCTTGATAAACTTAGCAAATTTTAGGCTCAACTTTCACGTAGAAACTATAATCCTAAAATTTTCATATAGCGCTTAGCTAATCAGAGTGCGCATCGGAAGCGTAATAGGCCACATAGTCTTATCTATTACGGAAATAAACAATCACATGATATTCCTCGGGGGTCTAGAATAATTGAGGTCACGAGTTGATGGAACCACACTTAAAACGAATTTTACATGGTTTGACTCGAATTCAAAGTCCTAGCAAATCTCAATGACTCCAATGCTCTGATCAAGTAAAGGATCGAGATTTAACGGGATTATGAATGGATACCAAAATCCTTTGTCCTGCGCAGACAGATGATCGATGTATCGAGCTTAAACCTACTAGACCATCTATTCGTATTAGCTTGAACATTGGAAATTTGAAATCTTTAAGGGGGGTAGGTTGCAATAACTATTGTTCTAGTGGTACGTTTAAATATAACTTATTAACAGTAAAGGACGTGATTGCACAAATGATAAATAGAGTCCACTATTGAAATGGAATTATTACTTGTAATGTTAACATTTAGGGGTACACCTAACAAATCTCGGGACGAGATTTCTGTTAAGGGGGGTAGATTGTAACGCCCCGAACTTTTCGATGCTCGGGCATCGAAAGTCCTCGAGCGTTGCCATAAGATTCAACGTGACACATACATGTGTATGATACCAATCCAACTATTCTAGCCTTACATCCTTTCCCTGACACTAGCTTAACCGTTGGGGATGATCTTCATTCATAAATCAAGCCATCTGAACCGTCCATCCGATTTGGACGATCCTTCTGACCAAACCTTAGGTGTTTTTACCCGTGGTTGCATGCACGTATGAACACAATCTCAGGCACATCCAGTCTATGGAAAACCAATTTTTCTAAAAACAGAAACTTTCCGTTTCTCTTGTTGCTGCCGATCGAGCGATCCATGTGAGGATCTCTCCTCCAATCACAACTCTCCTCCTTAGACAAATCCAAGCCATCCACGTGGGATATGGTTTCCGCCCACAGCAAACCAAAAACTGGATGGTTTCGGCCTTGCAAGTGGTTTCCGTCAGAGAAAATCCGAGCCACCTGTTACTGATCCGACGGTGCTGGGACGTTAGGGTTAACAAATAAAAAGGGCTGGATCAAGCAACAACAGCTCGACCTCCATTCTTGCAGCCGTCCATGAAAAAAATCACCGTTTCCGTTCTATCTCAGAACCCACCGAGAAAAGCTCATCTGAGCTTCATTTCTTCTATTCTCCAAGCTTCCTGGGGTCCATTAGAGCAGTCCACAACAGTTAGAATGAGGAAAGACCCGCCGGATTTTGATCCACCATTAGAGCTGTGTCGTCTTCCCCGTCCAACTTGCACCATTACAGGCGCTGTCAGGTAGCGGCTTCCAAATTTGAAACCAGCAGAGGTGTAAAGAAAATAGAAGAAGAAAGAAAAGTGAGATGAAGGGAGAGAGAGAGTTAGAGGAGAAGCAGCGGCTGCTGCCGTCTTAGGTGCGGCCGGTTGCAAAACGCCATTGATGGCTGTCGTCTCCCTCAACGGTTTTCTTCATTCAACGCTGCTGTTGGTGCCACTGGACTGAGTCCAGGATCATCTCAGCTGTCTACAAAGAGGGAGAGTGAAGAAAGGAGGAAGATAGGAAGAAGTAGAAGTAAGATGAGATGGGGTGGTGCGGCTATTGCACCTACCACCATGGCCGGCTCGTCCAGGCCGAGTCGACAGGGCCCACTGCCGCTGACGGGTCTATAACAAACAAAGGAGAAGAGAGAAGCAGGAAGAGGGAAGAAGGAAGGAGGGAGGAGGTTTGTGAGAGAGGCGAGTTGGGCTGTCTCGGTTGAGTCAGGCTGAGTTGGCAAGTTTTGTTGGGTGTTGCCAACAGCTGGGAAGAAGGAAGAAAAGAGAAAAGAAAGAAGAAGGAAAAGAGTGGAAAAAAAAAGAAAAGAAAGGAGAAGGAGGAATGAGGGAGTTCGGGTCAACTCGGTTTGAAACCGAGTCAACTCACTGAGTCAGGGATGACCGAATCCCATGCCATTCGGGGGCCTTGCTCAGTCAGCGGATCATCTACATTGGGGCTCCCAATCCCGATCATAATGCTAGGCACCGTCATCAGGTAACCTTTCCAACCGAGTCCAAATCGACTGAGTCGACTCGATGAGTCAATGCTTTCTTTCTAGACTAGACATGCCTTATTTTATTAATGTCACTGTTACACTCTTATTATTAGGATTGCTAATATTATATATGATTAGCCATTGATGGATAATTTATGCCAGGACTAGTTATAATAAATGGAATTAAAATTAGTGAATAGTGTAATTTACTTACCATTCTTAAATATTATCATAATATTAATTATCATCATGATGATTACTATTAACATGTTACGATAATATTAGTTGTTGTAAATGAAACTACCATTAGCGATATTGGCATGGTGTCCATCACTTAAACATATTATCTTTAATGATAGGTTATACTATTTTATTACAATTTTTAATACTAATTATTACTAGGGTCACTAATAATAGTTGTATCATTAAAGTTAAATTGTAACCAACCATATTACAATTATATTGTATTTAAGTTGCACATACATCATAAGTTCTACTCCTAGAATTAAACCCTAGGATATAAACCCTAAAGATAACTAAAACCCTAAAAGATAACCCTAGGTAGTATGAAGAACTTGGATCTAATGGTAAAGTTCATGAATTTTGTTAGGCTTCAATTCTAAAGGCGCAAACACTTTGCGGCACTAGTAGGCGATTCAAAGTGTAAGGTGATGATTCTTCCCCGTGAGATTTCCATCTTCTCATTAGCTTAAGTTATAGTTTTTATTTAAATTCATAATTGATATCTCTCTTTATAATCACATGTGTTAGCTGGTGAAAATTGAATTACTGTATTACATGCTTTACGATTATCCTGTATAATTGTTCATGCTTGTGGATTTATTTTTGTGGATTGTTTATGGAACTTAAACTGGTACATTAGTGAGAAATTCCCACGTATGAATGTACACCTATACTTGGGATGTAACTTGACTCTTTGTGATCGTAATGGACCTTCGACTTGGCGGTTACTGAGTGTGGTCTAGATGGATCATTGATGTGGGCCTACCATCCAGGGTTGTGGTGTCCAACGGTTTTCAACGATGGTCTTTTATCGCATGGTTCTGATACTCGCCCTATGTGGCCTACTTTGATATCGCCCTATGTGGCTTTGTTCAAGTATTTTCCCTATATGGGTTGAATATTTTATACTGTACAACCATGTGATGGTAAGCCCCACATACTGTAATATGATTGGCCACTAGTCGATGGGTTTCCATTAAACATCCTAAGGTGGTAGCCTCATGAGCCAGGGATGGTGGAATGGGACACTATGCCTGAGCTGTCGGCCTACGCTGGGCTCTGAGCTCCCCGTAGTGACCTTTGAGCTTATTAAACCTGCTGAGTGTAATTGGATTAATAATGGGCTGGCTAATCATGCATACATCGCACAGACCAGCATCTATTGCTATCGTACGTGATGTACGTATTGTTCCGACTGGTTGATATTTCCCAGGTTCGATGATTCCGACTGGTTGATGTTTCCCAGGTTCGATGATTGCATGGGCGGCGGCCCTGTCCGCACGGATGAGCATCCCCGGGGCGTGAACGCATTCCATACATCCATGCACATAATAAGATCTGCATCATGTACTGTTTTGTATGCTTTATTTTATAACTATGCTTACCTAATGCGGCGGTGTGTAATCTTGAGGGGAGTTCACACTGAGTTGGCCACTCATCCATCAAATATATAACTGTACAGGTAGCACAGATGTCTTAAGTGACTTTCAGGTTCAGGCTGATGTGGAGCCGAGTACAAGTGACAGGGTTCCATGGTTGTATCTACCTCGAGGAGCTGCGCGATCTTGCGGCTTATGTTTACATTCTTATGTTATTTTTCATGTACTAAATTATGTGGATTCTTGTATTTGTAAGGATTGAAACATTGGTTTGTATAAGTCATTATGGGCGCTCTCTTGTATATTTTAAATGATAATGAAAATTTCCTTTATGCTTACTTGTCCATTCTACGCTCGTCTGCTTACTCTGATAAAAGAAGAAAAAAAAAATTATATTTGACCATCCTTTAAGGTTAACACTCGGGTTTTTGGGAAACGGGTCGTGTACTCGGGTCCTGAAAGGTCGGGTTGTTACACTAACTCCCGGACGATGCTTGGGGAGGATTGAAGGAGCATAAATAGCCAGAGGACACATTAAAGAGGTTCAGCCAACTAAGAAGGGAAAATAATAAACGCCAAGTCACCTGGGTCGAAAAAAGCCCGGGGAACAAAAGGTATGAATGGCTCTAACCCAGCCATCTCCGAGCGTCCGCAGGCCCAGAACCACCGATCCCTCCAGTTTTTGTTGGAGGAAGGAGGGTCGACTATCAGAGCTCCTCCTTTTTTCCACCAAGAGCAGAAGTAGTACCAGTCAAGCTGCCCAGAATTTGGCCGCACTTGGTACAGATGGAGGAACTCATTAATGGTCAGCGTTGGCTGATCCTTCTTAGCCCATAGGACTGCATAACCGAATAAGTCCCCCCACCAGTTCAGAACTATCTGCCCCGGAGCCAAACCATGAGAGCCTAGAAGACGCCAAGCAATCTCCTGTAGTAGTAAATGGAGGCCGCACTGCATTGCGACCTGAAAAATCGTGACCACCCCAGGAGGGGGTCGGTAGGGTAGTTCATTTGGCCGAGGAAGGCTAAGGCCGATAGAGTCAAAGATATGATATCTGTAATGCCTTGAATTTTGAGGGTCGAGCAAAGCTCTACTCCCGAGATTCCGAACATCACTTATGTCTTATGGATGATGACATTCAGATCTTTCATATTCATGAATTAAGCATGCATGGGATTATACTAAATAACACATCATACTCCAGATTTAATGAAATTAAGCCAGTGTGGAAGTCTAAAACATATCTATTTAAGTATGCAGGTGTTTCCAAAAACCTCTTCCAGAGTATGAGTACGTAATCGGGTCCAATATATATACATGTATAATTCCAAAATGAATAAAATGAGGAAATGTAAATGTGTTCTACTAAGCCCAAATGCTCAGTGTCCCCTGTGCAATGGTCTGTGGTCTACATCGACTCGCTCGAGAGTTAAAAGTAGGAAAATTCCTCCTCCTCATCTAAGAAGTCCTACTCCAGAGCATAGACATTATTTGTACCTGTATCTAATTCAGCGTCTGGTTGGTGTTTTAAAACACTGTCCCAGAGTGGGAGTGAGTGATCAACTCAGTGGTTCTATAAGGCAAAAGTTACACATGTTATCAATCAATCAAACAGTAATGATAAGGCAATCATAACAATCACTTCCTAACTACTCTTTTTAATGCAAAAATGGAGTGCAAGTGATGATGCATGCCCTCACCCATCAATGCTCCCTCACACGCGACTCCAACAGCCTATTTCTCATATGACAACACTTCCTCAAACGGTGCAACTCCAATGCCTTTTTCGCACATCCTAACTAATGCAGTGTGATGCATGGTCATGTTAGCCAAGTAATTAATTAAGCTCATTCGTACAGTAAGTTTGGGAAGCTAGGGTACCTCCCTTTATATCATTGACCCAAATCAAACATTTGGCATTGACAACCACAGTGGTCCTACTCCTATGTTCTGGATCCATCTAGGTTCATCACTCCTAGTTAAACACATACGATATGCAAGTTGTAGGTTCGTCACTCCTAGTCCAACACATACGATAGGCAAGTTGCAAGAAGTTGTGCTTGCGATCACTACGGGGAGGCTCGTCACCCCAACGTAGGCCAATAGCACGAATTCGGTGTCCCATACCACCACGCCCGGCTCACGAGTCTTAGTTGATCACTGGTCACTACGAGGAGGCTCGTCACCCCAGCGTAGGCCGACAACTCGAACACGATGTCCCATACCACCATGCCCGGCTCATGAGTCTTAGTGGATCGTGGTACCGTGGTTAAAGTGGATCTTTACATTGGTGAGGGGTACCTTAGATTCAAGCAGTCGCGTCCGTACATGGTAAACACACAATAGGTCAATCGGTTCATTAGGCAAGATCGATTGGTATGGGCGCATGCTGACTTAATCGACATGGAGCACGTAAGCACCCCTCGTGGCCTAGCCACTGTTGACAACCGTCGTGCGACTCGGATTCATCGAGTTTACCCAAGGTGGTGAGACTAATTCGTCCACCCAAATAAGGACTTTTACAGCTTGCCTGGGCTACGTTTGTAGCCTCAATCCTACTCGAATGTGGCTAACAACCACTGTAATAATTATCCCAGCATTTAACAAACAATCCATGTGGATTTCTCATGTGGGCATTTCATCAAACACATAGACCGTGTTAATACAACATGCATTTATCAATTGATTTCATAGAGGAAATTTTTCATATGCATAAGACAATCAAATTCCTATCTTAATACTCATAGTAAATACAAATCATCAACAATTTTCTCATTTAGACAATTTATCAAACACATAGACTACGTTAGTTACAACATATGTTTTATCAACTCTTTATACAGACAGGTCTACATGTATATGACAATGATGAATCCTAGATTAGCAATCATGGCAAGCACTAATCACTTTCTATTGCTCATTTAAACATTTCAACAAACACATGAGGTGCATCATTTATTTATCTCAGTTCATAGGTTATCTCATACAGGAATCAACACATTTAAGACAATACGGTAGCAATCAAGACAGACATAAATCATTAGCTGTCATGAAAGCATTGATGAACCGCAACCTAAGCGTTTATAGTCCGCACCTTTCGTTAGTATGCTCGACTCGGACTCGGTCCAAATTCTACGTTTCTCAAAATGGAACGTCGAGCACCTAAATGATGAAACTGGTTAGCTAGGTTGACGAAAAACTATCCTGGAGCTCTACCTCGATATTAGGGTTGGTATTTCTTACCCAAAATCGTAGACGAAAGAGGTTTGATAGCGCAACAGAGCAGTGATTTGGCGTGTGGATTCGTGGAAGAAGGTTTCTGCAGCAATCTCCCAACGTTTCTCTTTCCCTCTTTCCTCTTTTCTTCTCTCTCTTCCTCTAGGGTTTGTGAAATTCGGATATGGTAGAGAGGGGGTGAAATGAAGGCTATTTATAACCTCAGATGTGATGCAAATGGCCCCAGGGCCAAATCATACATGGTTTATACCCCATGGGCGGCTGTTTCTGACAAACAGGGCTCATAGGGAGGCCCATGACTCATCTACATCATAAGGTACGCTCCCTGACAATGGATCCATGCCAGGACATGATTTCGGTGCGATTGGATAAGTCGATCGACTGTGGAGAGCCTGTCTCAGACCAACGGTCGTACGTGTTCAATCGGGGTCACGGTTATACGGATATGTGCAGGGAAATTTCCTTTCGCCATGGGTGAAGTTTGGTCACAAACTAACGGTCGGAAATCCTCAACTTTGCACAAGAGCGAACGACCCAATTCACTTAAGTTTCAGCCCATTTTCTGAGGATATTCGTGCTTCTCATGCACTTCACTCATGGCTCAAGTTGGACGTTTCTGGACACTATCTGGGCTTGATTCCCATGATGGTTGTCAAGCCCAGCAGGATGGACATCTTCCTATAGTTTTGCAGTCATCGGACCCTCAATGTGCAATCTAGGTCCGTTACCGAGTTTCAATGTACTCCCGAGAGCGACAAGCCCTTAGGATTTCTCCTAGGTCTTAAGATGACATTGAGTCAGTGGTACTCATGATTTTAGACCTTCCCATTTGTGAAAATGATGGCCCAAGCTAAATCCATCGATTATTTAGTACTTAACTAAATCTCGTCAAAATTATACAACAGGATGCGGTCCTTGGGCTGTTCTGCCTGAGGTTGTACTTGGGTCTTTGTACGGATTTTTCCAAGATGTTACAATATCTGACCCGGATCTGAAGTAGGTCGTCCTCAGTCAAAACTGAGGATACTGGCCCCCTCAACCCTTCCTCGGCTGCGACTTCTTCAGTCGCGGTTTCATCGGCCTCCTCGGCTTCATCGTCCTCATCCACAGCAGGAGGGTTGGGCCTGCCTGGAGGAATTTCTATCACTGCCCCCCGCCTAAGAGACGAGTCAGATGCCGCAACGGATATCAACGACCTCCATGTCGGAGACTCCATCACCCTCCGCGAATGCTGGAATGCGGCATCAGCACCGGCCACCATCTCCGCCAGCAACGAGGGTGGTTCCGAAGTAGCCAGGAAGCTACTCGTTCCACCCTCGTCACTGTAAACTCCCTCCCGAGGGCTTACGGAGCCTAACATTTTTCAAAATTAAATAAAGGGAGAGAGAAAAATGCTCACCGGAGTTTCCAACGACGACCAAAAAATGTAAAAAGGGCAGAGAAAGCGAAAGACAAAGAGCAGAAAAGAAGAGGCGTGAAAATGGGGACAATTCGAGGGCTAGGGCATTCTTTTTATAGCCGCGTCATGTAGCGCACACATTAAAGGAGAAGTCGACTCGACGCCCCCTCAGACTCCCCAATCCGACACATGGCGTCACACCACACACCGTACGGATTCGTCATTAAACGCCCTGCCACGCGTCCACCGCTCATTCACCCCGCCGCTAAGACGACGACCTCCCACTCATGCGGCCTTGAGAACTGAATCAACACGTGTTCAAGATGAGATAGTCCGCTTCAGTATTCGAGCTAGCCATCATACCAGAAATAAATGCTCCATCATAAGCTTAAACCACGCATTATCCAACCCAACACCAATCTACTCCTCGGCCTCTACAGGTCGGCACAAAAAGTAGGGGGCTCACTATTAAGGAAAAATCTGACAAGTGTCACGCCCCAAACTTGAAAAACGGGCTCACAAAATTCCCGATCGCTAAATCCGGCGCCGACAACCTCCGTAGTGCCCCATTCTCAGATCCTGACACTCACATGCCAGATTCCGATCCTGGGATCCTACAAGGAGGATTTTCAGTATGAATTTTTTTTAATGGAGCATAACCAAGTCACAAAACAACATCACCACATATCCACTTTATCAAAAACTTTAAGTACAATGCGGAAAGGAAAATACAAGGTGATCAAAAACTCTAAAATAATCCGACATGCGCTCCTACTTCAGCGCTGCTGTGATCTAACGACACCTGCACGCAACGGTCATGCATAAGCTTACAAAAGCTTAGAGGGTGTTGTAAGTGTGTGCGCAAGGCAAACCCAAGTGTACAATATCAGAGTAATGCGAAAATATGCGGTAAGTCCATGAATGCTATCAGCTATACCAAAGCTATATGATGCAAGGCATGAATGCTATTGGCCATACCAAGGCCATGCAATGCGAGGCCTGTGTAGCCAAATGTCATATGCAAGATGCAAAGCAAGCATACCAGTCCTCATCAAGTACACATATCAATACAATTCCTCTCTGGATATCACCGGGGTCTAATACACTTCACACTGACTGCCTCCTCCCTAGCTGTACAACCAAGTGGAAGAGACCACATTATCCGCCTGACCAGTAGTCTGTCAATACCTACCCGGCTCATCGATAGCGTACACATTTGTGAGCTGGTCAAACTCAGCCTAGCTTATATCCCCCTCACTCGGGCGGATAAGGCCACACCCCCTTCCAACCAACCATGACACAATGGGAGACGCGGCCTACTAGTATTCGGCACTCGGGCGCTCGTGTATCCATTCGGTCTAGGCGTTGGAGCATCTCTTGGCACCAAAAAGGTTCTGAAATTTTCACCCAAGGACATCCTAAGTGCCCACAATGCTAGAGCTAATATTTTCGGTATTCAATACGACCATCCACGATGTGCCTATGGAGGCCACGGCCCTGATGTCGTTAGGGCATGTAGTGATCACGACACGCAATGCGAAATGCATGAGTCACACCATCAGTCATGCAGCAATCTCACGCGTACCATACGCTCATATGGGTAACTCCTATCAATGAGTCCCATAAGTAATCTGCCCAATGACATATGCTATGATCAGTCACTACTCATATCAAGCATACATATGATGCATATGGCATGAGGCATGGAATTATACTAAGTATGTTATAAAGTGATGAACTATCCTTACAACGAAGATGGGCCTAGACGGCCTACACATAACAAGTATAGGCCTATCAATGGGCCCTAGGGAGAGTCGTAATGCGGACATTTAACCAACATTATACTTACAATGTGGGTGTCAAACCATCATTGGTCCCAAGGCATAGCCCGCTATAAATATCATTACATAGACGATGGTGGAATCACACATTGCAATGGACCTTAGGTACATCCCATTGGGCCTTAAATACATCAAATGGGCCATATCACATAGGCCTTATATTCATCAAGTGGGCCACATCAATGAGCCACACCAATGGGCCTTATGTACATTGCAATGGGCCATAACCCATGGGCCTTATAATACATCAAAATGGGC
Source organism: Magnolia officinalis (assembly GCA_021015155.1). NCBI lineage: Eukaryota > Viridiplantae > Streptophyta > Magnoliopsida > Magnoliales > Magnoliaceae > Magnolia > Magnolia officinalis. The sequence goes on from JAJHSJ010000001.1 coordinate 77,727,227, forward strand.
CTAATCACATGGGCCATATGCATATCAAATGGGATATACCCAAATATAGGTGATGATGATGATTTCCACCATTAAAATTCCCAAGGCCCATGATAACATTTATTTCCCATCCAATCTGATCATGAGGTCACACAAACCTAGATTAAGAGGAAAGAAATTTCCTAATGATCCAAAGTTTTGCAACAACAAAAGAACTTCAATGTCAGGAACTCAATCCCCACTACTTTTTGCTATGTGGTCCACTTGATGTTAGATCTGCCTCATTCTTGAGCTCAAGCTTTAAAATGAGCTTTCAAGTGGTCGGATGGCTTGGATGCAACACATGCATCATGGTGGGTCCCACCGTCCAGTGATATGGACGGTGTGGTATGCATCATACGTGGGTCCCACAAACCTTGCTGAAGTCAATAGCAGTGGGACCCACCGTCTCTACAGAGAATGGGTGGACGACATGTATACAACACATACAACATGGTGGGTTCCACCATCCGCCTGGATGGTGGGAATAAAACACATACATCATTGTGGGTCCCACGTGGGGCCCACCATAACGTTTGTTTTCCATCCAATCTATTGATAAGGTCGCACAGACCTGGAGGCAGGGGAAAAACAAATTTCATATTGACCCAAAGCTTCTGTAATACCCAAAAAGGGTTCAATGGCAGCCGTTCAATCACCACTGTTTCCTATAATGTAGGCCACCTGAGCCATGTACATGGCTGATTTTTGGAGGGGGCCCACTTTGGGAAGGGGCCCACTGAATGCACAAAGTGGATGTTGAACACACATCAGGGTGGGGCCCACGGCTAGACCGTGGGTCCTGCTGTCCGTCCGTCCAACGCCGCAGGTGCTGCCTACGCGCCTCTGGCAGCAGCAACATCTACTACATATATTGTTTTTTTAATCGCGTATTCTCACGATTTTTCATGCTTGGGGCCGGCATCAGAAGAATCCACCCTGCCCACTGGTCCCCATAGCTCAAGACAAGCCAAACAAGCCCAATATTCAATATATTTTGGGGTATAGAAATGATAGGGGGTATTTCAACGGTAAAAATGCTATTTGTTATGTTATGGCCCACCAAAAAATCGGATCAGCTTCATTTTTCGGCTCAACGCCTCAAATAATCTGAAGAATAGGATGAACGACATGGATTACATTCATGCATGAAGGTGGGGCCTACACATGTGGCCCACCCCCAAATGCTTTACACCAAGCTAATATTTGTGTTTTCCATTCAACGTCCAGCGTCCAGGGATGCTGGACAGTTGTGCATTTCAAGTGGGCTGCCCACGTGGGCCACCAAATGATGGGTGGTGTGGATACAACACTTATAAAGTGGGCCTGTAACACCCCGTACTTTCTAGTACTCGAGTGTTACCTGGTAACCTATTGTAACATCCCAGATTTTTGCCAACCCGGGCTTAGATGTCCTTAGGCAATGGGTTGCTCCTAACACCTTATTATTTCGTCAGAACTGAACCCCACAGTCTAAAATCGCTTCTGAACCCATTTCCTTCACAAATCCCACCCTTCACTACCTTGTGCTTTCAATTTTTCAAAGCACTTTCGCTCTAGACACTAACTTAAACTAGCTAAGTAGTAAAACTTGGATCACTTTATATACAAACTACAAAGGCCTAAGTACCATCTCAACCAGAAAACAATTAGGATTAAATCCTTTAGAAATTTAACAAAGTTAACTAACTGCAAAACTCGATTAGCCATGAAATCCGTTGGGATCGCTTTAAATACGATCTGCAAGACCCAAAACTTGAAGCATCATTGACGCTAGGTTACCCTAAAGTTTAGAACCAAACTCTTTTCCCGGCTACTCTCGGGAATGACTTGAAACTTCGTATTAGGTCTAGACCACACATCAGAAGTCCGATTAACACGAAGTTAAGGAACTAGGACCGCCTCACTGGGCTTGACAATCATCTCAAAAATCAGGTCCAGCCGATGTCCCACGGCCATTCATTTGGATCCGGAGCGAGGGAGTGTGAAAAACACTATTCCCATTCCAAAATAAATATCTGGAATAGTGATCTGGCACCATTCGCTTGCGCATCAGTATTAAGCAACCAGACCGTCAGAATCAGACTAAATTACACCCTCGGATTAAGAAAAATTTCAGGAACATTTACATGTACTTGGAATTTCGGATCGTGGCCCACTGACCGTTGAACTGAAAGTGGTCCGCCACGTGCGATCTGGGAATCCGATCGAGTCGAAAACGTAATCCTACATAGATCCATGTGTGATGAGCTTAAGTCTGACGTTTGGCTCAAGGAGGGCCACCAGAACCTCTCTTTTGAGCTGGAAAAGTGACGAAATACCTATATTAGCAGTAACCCTTGAACAGGAGTCTATTTCGGTGAGTTTTGAGACTATATAAGGACCTTAAACCCTCTCTCATGGCAGCCATACGAATTTGGGTTTTGAGAGAGGGAAAAGAGAGAGGAAGTGAGAGAGAAGTGGGAGAATCTCCCTGCCGTCGTTCCCTGCCACCACACGGGCTGCACCATCCCTTTCTTGACGCTTTTCCGGCGTTTCCGGCGTCGTTTCTAGGTAAAAAACCCTAACCCTAATATGTTTTGGGGTTTAGACTGTTGTAGGTTGTGAAATAGCTAACCTATTTCGTTCTCTAGGTTGCCAAACTGCCGAATATGGAAGCTTAGCAAACCTATCAACTCCGTTACGATTCTACGACAAAAGGTGCGGACTTTAGGTGTATAGGTTAGGGTTTTCAACCCTTTCAATGTCAGATAATGATAGATTCATGATCTGCATGCAATTGCACATATACAAAGTGCTTTCCGTTTCCTGTTTCGATTAACGTTGTAGAATATGGAATTTCACATACTCTAGGTATACGTAGAAATACCGTATACGTATTTTTTTTGGAGAAATGTTTGACATGTTTATTTAATGTATGATTATACTATATATGGATAAAATACTAGTTTGGCGAAAGGAATCGCCGTAATAAATGTTCACTTGTAAATGCTACGTATGTTGAAATTGTGTATTATAGAAATACCGTATATGTGTAAGTTTTGGAAATGTAATTGTCATGATTATTTGTTGTATGATTATGGTATACATGGATAACATACTCGTTTGGCTAAAGGATAACCCTAATACATGTTTTACTAACATACACCATGTATGTTGTAATAGTGTATTCTAAGTGTTTGTGGAAATGGCTGAATGAGTATAGAATTCTCATTCGTGCTCACCATGACTAATTGTCATGGATTCATGATTGATGTATTGGCGATACCCCTTTGACGAAAGGATTTGCCCTAAGTCACGCCACGGCCAATATACACTATATATGCTAAAATGTGTGGCCCAAGTGTTTGTGGAAATGACTGAATGAATATGGAACTTGGATTCCTGCTTGCCATGACTATCCGTCGTGGGTGTACGCGTGTTATGATTGGGGCAACTCCCTAGTGAAAGGATTTGGCCTAATGCCTATGTGATCAACATATGTCGTGTATGTTGATGTATATTTGTTTAAGTGTTTCTTGAAATGTCTGAATGAGTAGTAGTTAGCAAATTGTAAAGTATAAGGGTGTTGAGATATGATTCTCAACCTCTTTTAACTATGTGTATGATCTCCTTTGATAGTTGTGTGATTAGGAATTGAACATGTACAAACTCATGCTTGTGTTGTGATTCATAACATGCTCAACTGCTTTATGATTTTAACTATGTAATGCATATGTTTAAATTTATATTTACGTTGTATGATCCGTCATGGGTGATGGGGGAGCGGAGCAACGAGTGCATGCAACAGCCCTGGCAGCCCTAAACGGATAATACCAGACCTTAATTGTATGAGTTGGATCTTGATCCATTACTGCTTTATCTATCTGCAATTGATTGTGTTTGGGGCTATGATTATGGCCCAGGCAATCGGTAATGGGATTGAATTCGTGGCTGAGATTCATTTGCCACGTGGGATGTGTTCGACGAACTCGAGTCGTGCGTTGCCTGTCGGCAGTGGCTAGGCCACACGAAGTTGTTTATGCACTTCATGTCGTGCAGCTCAACGGGCGATCGTGCTAGTCGAGCTCGTCAAGTAACCCGATCTGCCTTATGCATGTTCACCCTGTTTGGACGCTACTGCTTGAACCTAGGGTACCAAACTTACCAGTGAAACCCCTTTTAACCATGGTACCTCGATCCGCTAAGACGCATGAGCCGGGCATGGTGGTATGGGACACCGTGGTCGAGCTGTCGGCCTACGCTGGGGCCATGTGCCTCCCCGTAGTGACCATTGCGCAACCAACTCGTGAGCCGAATACGGTGGTATGGGACACTGTATTCGAGCTGTCGATACTTACGGCGAGAGCCGAGTACGGTGAGACCTGTGCTCGTGCTGACGGGCGACGAGTCCTCCGTAGTATCTTCGAGTATACTCCAAGGGTCTGTGATTGGCGACGAGTCTTTCACAGCAACTAGAGTATGAGTGGAGCCGAGTACGGTGAGACCTGTACTCGAGCTGACGGCTAGTGATTGAGCCGAGTACGGTGAGACCTGTACTCGAGCTGACGGTCAGCAATTGAGCCGCATACGGTGAGATCTGTATCCGTGCTGACGGGTGACGAGCCCTTTGTGATGCCTTCGCTAACCTCTCAAACCATAATGTCGTATGAGATTAACTAGGATTGACGACCCTAGAATGGATCATGTTTGGGAATGATACAAGGGAGGTACCTTAGTTTCCCAATACTGCTGTTTGAAATGGACTAATAAAAACTTGGTAATCATGAGCATCATCGCACCGCATGTGCTTTGTAGATGTGGCGCACTGAGGGAGTAAGCATTCGCGAACGTAAGATGATGTCGCTTGAGGGTGGTTTGGCAAGGGCATACAGCATCATGTCATTTCATTTTCGCACTTAACAAGAGTAGTTAGAAATGTTTGATTTGTACTGCTTTATCATTACTGCTTGATTGAATTGATAACATGTACCTATGCTTTGCTTTACTGTTCCACTGAGTTGATCACTCACTCCCACGTTACGGGACGGTGTTGTACACACCAACCAGATTTGTTGAGTTTCAGGTGGTGGCGATGCTTGTGAAGCAGAGCCGGACTACTTCTATGATGATAGGAGGAATTCTCCTATCTGTATCTCTCTGGCAGGTCAATGAAGACCTGATATTGTATTGACGGGGCTATGGTACATGGGATAGGAGGCATTACACTTCCTCACATTTGGTACATTTTAGAACTGCACTTGTATTTATTTAACCTGGTAATGTTATCACACTCTGGAGACTCATCATAGTTTTTATATTTATCTATCTATCACAGTCTTCCGCTTGCAAATTTAACTGTCTCTGGAGTATGATATTCTGTTTTGGCTTAATCTCACTCATGTTCAATGCACGAATACAGTCAACATTCAATCATCATTCATTTTGTTGCATAAGTGATGTTCTGGAACTCGGGAGTTGAGTTTATGTTCGACCCCCGATTTTCAGGGCGTTACACCTATTTAAATAAAACCTAGCTATTTTAACATTTACCTTCATTATAGCCTAAATGGCCATTAAGAGTATCTTCATCCAAAGATTTCACCATCTGTAACACCCTAACTTTTCGATACTCGGGCATTGAAAGTCTTCGAGCATTACCCTAAGATTCAACATGACTATACACGTGTACAATACCAATCCAACTATCTACCCTTACATCCTTGCCCTGACACTAGTAACCGTTGAGAATGATCTTCATTCATAAATCAGCCATCTGACCGTTGAATTCAAGACAAGCCCATCCATCACATGATTTGACATAAGTACTTTCCCTTAGATGACGTGACGAATAAACCCCCTATCCATAATGATTTAGATATACGTTCGTTTGTAAGAATTGCTTAGAACATGTCTATAACCATGTGGCCATTAGATTTCCCAAAACTCATAGATCGGCAGTAATTACGAATTGCCACTAACCTAGACCCCTGAACGCTAGATCACATGGTTCTCACGATCCGTTTCATGTGAAATTTTATATCATGGCTAATTATCACAAATTAACCGTACACCTCGAATTCAAGGCTGTAAATCATAGTAAAATAGCTACTTGAACCTCTACATCCGGCCGTGCACTTATCAGATCAAGATTCTGATCCGTTCATCTTATTCACCCCATATGAATATGTTTAGACCACCGTTAGAACTGAAATCTGAGGAATTTATACATGTGAACAAGTCACTCAAATCTAATGGTATATATGTCCTACCACTAATCAATCCAGAAACTCATCTTGTGTTCATCTATTTACAAAACTGACCGTACATCCACCTACATACATGATCAGAGTGCTAACCATCAAGTTCTCCTATTTTTAGCATGTCATCTAGCCGTCCATCGTATTGGGAGCAGCCAAACGGACCACCCAAACATCAGAATAAACCACTCAATTGGAAGATCTTAGAACACAAGTCCAAATTACCGGATAATATTGCAACTAAAAGTATATAAACGTCACATTAAAACTCGGAGTGGTATGGTCCATTAAAGTGGCATCTTTGTTGTTCATAAGCGATCAAGGCCCAAACTTAGGCATTAGAAAGAGAACAGAAGATAACAAATGTTGGTGAAATTTCATCCTATTTCCACGTTAAAGCTAAGAGATATGAACGACAAAAGTTATAATAATGGAGAGGATCATAATTGTAATTATATGACTCAAACTCATATGCCCAGCAATGTTGCAGCATGTTACGTGAGTTTTTCACCTAAACATTTTTGTAACGTGTGGCCCACCCATAGCTCAAATCTACTTAAAACTTGGGCTCGTGGGTCCACATAGCGAGCTGAAGTCAGTGAACGGAGCGGATTGCTCACCAAACATCATGTTGGACCTCTCCCAACCGTTTGCAAAAATCAAAAAATTACGTGATTTATGGCACGTAACTAATTTCCTGTAATGGCTTGGTTCAACGGTGAACATAAGCCCCACATTGCTTAATGGTGTGGCCACACAGAACCTCGGATCCACCTCATATTCTGGCCCCTAGCCTAACATGATCTCGCCAAACCAATGGTCGGGGTGGATTCCACAAAACATAAACGTGGACCTCACTTTTGAATTGTTGTAACAACTCATGCCCAACCCTAAACCCTGATCTAATAATGGAACCTACGCCACTAACGATCACTGACGGTGAAAATGATGACCAACTAGCTTTGAACCCAACCGCTAAGACTCATCCAAATAGTCCTTAGAATCCCTTGGACCATTTCTACCATTGATATTCAATTATGAAATAATCAAACCGTCAAATCAATATAAATCTACAATTATAACAAAACAAATTAGAAATATGGTCCACCTAAGTTTGGATATGTCTTATCATTGGTAAGAGGACCTGATGTGGGGCCTCCAAATGAAATGGACAGAGTAGATTTGTCAAATACTTCTATGTGGCCCCCGCCTGTGGCATGCGTGTGCACAGCCCTTTGTTACCCGCGGTGCACCAAAATGCCCAACCCCTTTAATCGGGCGTTGACCCGATAGTTGTTTGAAAAAGGAGAAATTTCCCCTCCTTTTCCTTTTGCGCCAGCAAACGGACAGCCGTCCGTAGTGGTGATCCGTGACCCACTCTCATAATCCCTCAACAAGATCTGAACCGTCTATCTGGTAGGGCATCCAAACCTAATCAAAACCCTAAATATTCACAGGGTATAGCTAACATGAGTGTGCACGAGATCAAGTACAAAACTGACCTGCGCTCGTGTATTTTTCCAAAAGAAGAAAATATCTACCAGGCTGGCTAACAGCATGCACGATTCCCCTTTTATCCTAACCCTTCACCTGGACAAATCCCAGCCATCCATTCTTTAGGGCTTTCATCTCTTTGCAACAAGGAAAGAGAGCCGCCACAACTTAGAGCTTGAAACCTACCGAGTTTCATGGTTGTCCGTCCAAAAGGTGGGCCCCATAACGATCAGTGGAGTCATCCAATCCATCTAGAATCCTCAGTTGGCTTGATGGGTCCATGGATCGAAAATCGCCATGGATGACCATGTCATCTTCTCCGTCTAACCGTGGATACCCATCACTAGGAAATGGGCCCCATCCCTTGATCTAAGTTGTCCATCTGGTGACTCATGGTCTCAGATGTCCATCCATAATGTCCGATCACAGCCGTGCAAGCCAGATCGTGAGCTGTGTATGTGAATTATCTCAACTTGAGCAAATACTCTAACTAACTCCGTGATTAGTTAGCGCAGCCGACCCCTTTAGAAGAGGATTAAGAAAGCCCATAAAAGGTTACATTTAGGGCAACCTTCCAGAAAAAAAAAAAAAAAAAAAAAAAAAAAAAAAAAAGAGAGAGAGAAAACCAGAAAGAGATAGGAAATAGCGCCACATATGGTGCCGCATTGAGTTGATTCAACTCAGTCCGTGTTGACGAGAGTTCAAACTGAGTCAGTGCGCCTCCGACCAGCTCCAAGAGAAGAAGATGAATCAGAATGGGAAGGCGAGAGAGAAGATGGAGAAAATGAGAGGAGGAGAGAGAAAATCCGAGAGAAAGAGAGAGTCATGTGCTGATCCCTGTTTCCGCACTCGTGCCCGAGTCAAACCGAGCCAAGTTGGTCCGAACGTTTATGGCTGGACCACCAGAGAAAACAGAAAAGCAGGGAAAGAAAAGAAGGAGAAGAAAAATACGAAGGAAGAGAGATGAGGAAGGGAGCTAGTGGGACAACAAAGGCCACTAGCGAGTCGGCTGAGTCGTGGGCTAGGTCTCTGAGTCACAGACCTGATTTAAGTCTGGGCCTAGTGAAACTCTTGAGAGAGTAGAGTGAGAAGGATAAAAGAATTAAAAAGGAAGAAAACGAAAAGAGAAGAAGATGAGAGTAAGAAAGAAGAAATGGTGTGGGGTTGTCGTCCGGTTGAAACCGAGTCAACTCAGTTGAATCTGAGTCTGATGGGGTCAAGTTGGGTCTGGTCCAGACGGGCTTCCAGCAAGAAAGGTGAGGTGAGGAGAAAGTGAGAGAAAGCAATGAAGAAGAAGGAAGGAAGATAGTAGAGAAGAGGAAGAAGAAAGGCGAGTCACTTAGTTGACTCGGTTTAAAACCGAGTCAGGTCTCTAACTCGCTGATTGGTCAATTCCAGACATTATCAACAAGATCTTGGTCCTAGGGCAGGTACGATTAACTCTAGTATCATCGGGAGACGAATCAACTATCGAAAGGTGAGGATCACCCTTCAAGCTTTTCCTACATCATAATAGTTAGCCTAGTTTAATTAATTGTTAATTTCTTAATATACTGCAATGTGAAAATAATTATTAATGTTAGTTCCATTTGAGTAATCTTTTATAAATGCACGTGTTTAGATTTAAATTCAAGTAATTTAGCATGCTATGAATCTCTAGTATCTCTAATCTGATTTAAGATGTGCACTTGATATGTGTAAATGTTAGTGACGTTGTACGCGACTGTTTTACCATATGCGATTACTTGATGGCGTATTTAGAGGTCCTTGAATTAGTGGCCATTAGTGTAATGAATTAAATGAAATTGCGGTGGACTTACTATCTCATGGACCATTTATTGCCTAAGTGGCTTTTGTTATTTGCCCTTTGTGGCTTGGATTGATTATTTACCCTTTGTGGCTCAGATTAGTTATCTGCCCTTGCGGCTTAAATGAATTATTATTAAATAATCCTTTGATGATAAGTCTTACTTGTAGAACTATAATTGGTCACTAGTTGAATAGGTTACCTTTGAATACCCCATTTGTTAGTCTCATGAGCCAGGGATGGTGGAATGGGACACTATGCCTAAGCTGTCAGCCTATGTTGGGTGACCAACCCCCCATAGTGACTTTGAGCTTTCTTAAAATGATTGTTTGAAATTGGAATAATAACGGTTGGGCTAATAGTGCATTTTCATGGCATATATCATGGTCTTTCTCAAGTGGTTAGTCCTTCTTGGGCGTACCCTTGTGTACTTTTCCGGATGACTAGTCCTCCTCGGGTGATCTATATATTATTATGGCCTTTTCCAGGTAGTTCATCTACCGCGGGCGGTCTACATGGCCTTTTCCAGGTAGTTCATCTACCGCGAGCGGTCTATATGGCCTTTTCCAGATAGTTCATCTATCGCAGGCGGTCTACGTGGCCTTTTTTAGGTAGTTAATCTACCGCGGGCGGTCCGTATGATCTTTTCCAGGTGACTAGTTCTCCTCGGGTGACTTTTTACCAGCTGGATGTGCATCCCCAGGGCTGTGAGCGTGTGCATGCGTCCATGCATTTAAACAAGATTATTTGTGTGATTTATTTATTGAATGCATATCTGATGAACCTTATCTGATTCCCATGACAATCATTACGTGATATTTATTATATATTATCTCTGATAACTATGCTTAATTATCTTGATGATGCGATAAATCTTGGGGGTTATACCTCACTGGATAGCCATTGACACTATCAAATCATAATCAGTGTGCAGGGAACGCAGAGGATGCGCATGTTGGTGTTTATGTGGAATAGGAAGAGCCAGACTACCTTGCGACTCTCTATCCTCGCTTACATTTGTATTTAATTTGTATTGTCATGTTCTGTAAAAGTTAAGACATTGATTTGTATAAGTCTTTGGGTAACCACTTGAAATATTTGGCTTTGTATATTTGGACTCTCTCTTATACTTGATTGCTCATATTCTGCTTGAATGTTTAACTCTGATAAAAGAAAAAAAAATGTACGTGAAATTTGGGATACTTTAAAGGTTAACACTCGGGTTTTTGGAAAATGAGTAGTGTACTCAGGTTCCGAGAATCAGGGTGTTACAGGGCCCCACCTAGAGATGACTTTGATAAAATACATGCCTTATGGTGGGGTCCATCCGAGTGGGCCACACGTCCACATCATCACAAACAACAAGAAAAAAATGAAAGAGAGAGAGAGAGAGAGAGACACGCGTGTGATGGAGGGACCTCGACACTATAGGCCCTCCTTTGCAATCAATCATACATCAAGTGGGTCCCATAACACGTGGGCCCATCAAATCAAAGATCAACGGTGGAGATTCCTTCTCCACCAAAATGGAAGGTCTAGATGACCTCTAGCCATGCAAAGAAAATAAACATCATGATGGGGTCCATGGAGAATGGTCTTATCATGGAATGATCATGTGGATCAAGTGGGCCATCGGCCACACCTAGGGTCTAAAGTGAGATCCATACCATCAATCGGTAGGCCTCACTTAGCCCTTCATCAAAAAAGAAAATCTAGGCCTAGTAGAGCACTCACCGTTTGATCTTCTCGGTCCGTTAGAACGCCGGTCTCCTTGTGCTTCTCTTTGATGGAGGGTGATGAGGTTTGAATGGCTAGGATGAAGGATTTGGGATGGGAAAGTGGGCCACACACATGCATTTTCTCTCACATGGGAGAGCTTGGACGTCCCCTTTTTTTGCTTAGCTTGGAATGTGTTGAGAAATGATAGAGAGAGGGTTGTAAGGAGTGATGGATGTGAGGTGAGTGATGTACTTGACATGTATGGGTGTGTAAGAGAGAGGGTGAGAGAGAGTTGACTTGGTGGTTGCTTGACATGTGGAGGAAGAAAGTGTGGGTGTGTGTACCTGACATGAGGTGATTGATTGATTGATTGATTGATGGGACATGTTGTAGAGATTTTCTTGGGATTGCAAACACGCGGCGTTTTCTTCTAAATAAATACCGCCCCACATCTCCCTGCCAGGGTATCGGATCGGTATGCAAGACGTGGCGTTGGAACCGCGACGATGGTGCGGTGGCAATGGTACAAGTCTCAAATTAAGACGACTCAGATCTATGTGATACGACTTAGGGTCATGCGCAAATGTTGATTATAGGTCGCAGGTTTCAGGAATTCGGCAGAAAGGATCATGGGAGTCAACGGAACAGTACGGACTAGGATACGGGCCTTACAACAAGTCAGATGAGTCGGTTTATGGAGTGGACTAACCATATTGACATGGCTCGGATTCCTCAGGCGCCGAGCTTGACCGATGCCTACATGTCTAGAACGCCGAAAGGAGAGACATGGCCTAGATTTACTAGGCGCTGAGCCTAATTGGGGCCTACATGTCTTGAGCCAAAGGGAAAAACCTCCATGGAGGCCGATGCACCTTTACTGACTTTTAAGAGGTCTTTCAGAGGTGACTTTAGGCCGACTTTATACATCGATCGGCTACAAACCGGGCCTTGGCCCAGCGCCAGCCCAACCTATCTTTTAGGTCGGCCATGGGTCAGTAGAGTCGATTATGGGTTGACTGACTACACTGATCAAAGATCACCATCTACAATCCGCTGACAATTGACAAGAGAGGGAGACACCCAACATAAGCCGTCTAAATATGCTGATATTCAAGATCAGTGAAGGGTCAGCCGAGCCTCGGTCAGCCAAATCTCGACTATTATTTCATCTTACGGAACTAGAGTCGAGCCAAGAAGGCGGTTCAATCTCCTTCCAAGATCTTCAGAGGATAAACTCTGATCCCGAAAATCTAGGGGATCAAAGATCTTAAAATCCTTAAAGATATCGATCAATCCCTCCAGGGAAAGCTCTACACGCCACGAGATTATGCTGCCTCTATAAATAGATTACCTACCCACGGTAAAAGGTATAGATACACATCCACTTCTCACCCCTAAATCTTTACCATTAGACCCAGATTCCAGGCGTGACTTAGGCATCGGAGGGTCCCCTGAACTAGCCAAGGTCTCCTTTATCCTCTTCCTGTGCAGGCACCAGGTACTCAAGTATTGAAAATGGGGTGAGCCAAGAACTGCATCAACATAACTTAAATCAAGTTTCCTCAAAATTCACTAAACTTAACTAAATTTAACATTTATCTTAACCAATTTGAATCATGTGAATTAGGATAAGATTCAATCTAAAAGTGCACCTTTACATATTTAACCATAATAGAGGACGATCAGACAACCAAAGGTGAGGGTTTTATCCTTTAAACTTACATTAATTTAAGTTGTTATATTTATCTTGCCTTTTGCATGCCTTCATGTTACTGTGAATTCTCCCTGCAATTATATGGTTTATCATCAATTATTTTCCCTTTTGGGTTATAGTATAATGTTGATTACAAGTGATTTTTATGAATTTATGTAGGGCGATGGATACAAGCCTTGCCTTTGCCTTTATCAATTTTGTTGAGTTAGCCATGCTACTAATCTACTTGTTAAGTTGGCCCTTGCCACTCTTCTTTTTATTATTGAGTTAGTCATTACCACTCTTTTCTTTATTGAGTTGGCCATTGTCACTCCCCTTTGCTGAGTTAACCGTTGCTACTCTCCTCTTTATTATGTTGGCCATTGCCACTTTTATCTTTATTGAGTTGATCATTGTCATTCTTCTCCTTATTATATTGGCCTTGTGCTATTTATCTTTAAGGGTTGGGCATGTGTCTTGATATTCTAGAACCTCCACGATTCAGTTATATTCTCCATAAGTGCAAGTGATGTGTTAAAATGTATCACAACTAGTGATTCAAATAGTCTATCATGGACGTAATGCGTTATGGGTAGAGACCCTCTTGGTCATGACATAATTCCATGGGTTTTGGGTAATGGTACACAAATCGATGTGTGTAATTTGCAAATGCAGTGTCACATCACTTCCGGGATTGGATATCATAAATAGTCACTTTATGAACAAATTGTGTCACGTAATTCACCTGACTCATGTGTTGTGCACCTTGAGGTGTTCACATAAATCCACGGTAGCGTCAGACATGCCGGTGAATCTTCGTAGTGTGAGAATACGGGGTGATCCGGGTTTTCTATGAATCATATTCCACATTATAATGATCACTATATATGATGAGCTGCACATGCTTTGTTAAGCATGCATCTCATGTAGGTTGTTTACGAATTTTGATACCCTCGTATTAATAGAGTATGGGATGTATCAAAACCTTTAAATTACTTTCATATATCTCTTGAATTATTGTTAATCTTAAAGGATGACTATCATTATGAGTAGGGTGTTGACCCTCTCCAACTGTGCAGATGATGCAGGTGACGTACAGATTGAAGACCTAGAAGACCATCTCCCTATGAAAGATTATAATGAAAGAATAAGAAGATAGTTTCATGATTTAGTTTTATACTTCCGCTGTGAACTCGATAAATGTAATAAACTCTCATTGAGAGGGCATTGGATTATTCTTTTACTCTGATAAAATAATCAATACAGTCGATTTTATTCTCGTGAATGTTACCTTCAAAAATGTATCTAAATGTGATCCAAATGAAATAATAATAATAATAATAATAATAATAATAAATAAGGTGCGATTTTTAAAGCATCCAAGCTTATATATTATTAACACCCAGCTTTCTCAGGCACGAGTATGAACTCTAGCCATGAAAATTCAAAGTGTTACATCCCCCCACCTACTCACATACGTCACCCCATTTACTCTCTCCTATAATCACTCCTCAACTCACCGCTTATTACTTTCTCTCTACCACATATAACCCCCAATTCACCACATTCACTCTCTCCCATAATGACTTTTCATAACCGTTTTCCAATTCACTCCCTCATTACTTTCTCCCCCACATATAACCCCCACACATCCCCTCATTCATCACAGGGTGTAATTCGCCCATTTTCTTTTTCTTTATTTATTTTATTTATGATATTTATTTTATTATCTTGCACATGAATAATTATCTAGATTTTGGTGCATCCTACATATTTCTTTTCAATTATACAATGATTGTAAAATTTTAGAAAATTTAAATTTATTGCGAAAACTCTAGATTTATTATGAAATTTTCAGAAATTTCAAATTTATTCAGATTTATTATGAAAATTCTAGAAATTCCAGATTTATTGTGGAAATTCTAAAATTTTTAAATTATTTTAAAATGTTCTAAAATTTTCAAATTGATATATTTTTAGAATTTTATGTTGTTAATTTGTTTTAAAAAAAAAATTAGATTGATATATATTCTAGAAATTTTCATATTATTATATTTTCAAAAAAATCATAATGTTGTTATAGACACTTCCTCCCCAGTTATTATGCACTTATCTGAAACCAAAACAGATAACTTATGAGCTTGAAACATTTAGGAAACTAACTAAAACTCACACAAAACCCAATCCAAAAGAAGGCCTTGGCCTCCCATTGGGCCCTTGAGTTTTATGAGAAAGTTTGGAGAGCAAACCCCCACTTGGGTGGCAATAATAACACCACCCTGTGCCATTTATGAGGACTAGCATATCACGGGATTGTAGTAAGTGCACAAAACAGTACTGCCTACCAAGCCCATGTTAATAAGCCCAAATAACATATACCACCCCCCCCCCCCCCCCCCCCCCCCCCCCCCCCCCCCCAAAAAAAAGTCATTGGGACTAAAAGTGAAAAAAATGTGTTTAGACGAGTAGATCAAATCTTTGAAAAAATGAGCAGATCTTAGAATCTCTCTCAAGATTTTTCTAGACAATGGTGAAGGGAAACCAAAAGCCAGGTGACAATATGATAGTCGTCCAAGGGTAGAACGATCATTTTACCTCTCCTGAGAGATGAAATAACATATTTTACCACTTATCAAAGAAAATTCATAATAACACATGGCCTCCAACCGTTCAAATTGCTCCTTATGACATGTTTTCCCTCCAAGTTGTTACAAATTACCAAAAAATTAGGCCAACATTTATAAATCGAGGCACACCCTCTCATTTCAAGGGGGGAGACACTTAGATTTAGGAGCGAATAACATAATAGGTAATAACAAACCATTTTCTTTGCCTAAGGAGAGAGTAGGAGCGAAAATAGAGTAAGAGTGTGTGCCATTCATCTGAGCCTTCCAACCAAGTCTACACTTACATCCAAGCCATCCCTACGGTTTAAGATTGACGGAGTAGAGTTGGGATCCGAAATCTATGACAATCTCCTCTAATGTAGAGTTGGTCGTAGATAATTTCATGGCCAAGATGGACCAGAAAAGGCCTGATCAGAGGCGGAGATGATTCAAACCGTCAAAACTTAAAACGAATGTATCTCGCAAACCAGAATGAGTTATCAGATGTAAAATATATGATTTTGGGGTAGGACGAGGTACTTTAGCCACCTAAACCACTACGCTGGTTTGCACAAGCCGGATTTGCGAAATACCATTAGATCAACGGTCATTTCCCTATTTTAATTTCATTTTTACTATAAATAGTAAGTTTTAGTTTGATTATAACTCTTCCTCCGTTGGGCTTTAGGAGTTACGCCCAACATGGAAAGTGCTTAGGATAATTAGGAGAACAACATGGTGAAGCCAAATAGGATACTTACTATTTTTAGCCAAAAACCTTGTGCACTAGTAGACATGACGACCGTTTATAAATAGTAAGTTGCGAATTCTAGGAGTTTTAGTAGTAGTTTGATTCTGAAATTTCTTCCATTGCTTAGTATCCATATTTAAAGGGTTGTGAACTCGTTTATTGCATTCATAAATCAATTTCGAATTTTATAGAATTTATTTTCTATTTTCTTATTCTTTTCCTCGTAGATTCGAGAAGTCTCTGTGCGAAGTCTAGAGAAGTTCCATGGATTTGGAACAGTTATCCCCTTGAGGAAGATGGTGCTCAACCTCACGTCCTTCCCTACATCATCCTCTTAGTGGGTGTCCTAGCTTTCCTTCTCCCACATCTCCATGTGCAATCTAGTTGTCTATTTATCTTTTTTTGTTCACATTTTGCATATCTCCCCTCTTTCACATCCCCCTGCTAAGCTTGATTGTATGCTTTACTCCTTGTCAAACTTTTGAATCTTGGTATATCAGAAGTCAAGCAGATAAACTATTAGTACCTCTAAACAAACATGACTAACAAGTGGAGAAAAGCTTATGTTTTGCGTCTAGGCTATTTCTTAGCCCAATGACCTTGTTTTCCACATACAAGGCAATAATCAATACCGTGCCCTCTAAGTCTTTTCTTATTAACTCTTATTGGCTTGGTTGCATAAACTATATATACATATCATAGGGCTGCAGTTGTTGTCGAGGTCCCATGGGATGATACCAAGGCAATGACTACTAGTTTTGAAATGGATATGGGTGATATTGGGATGGTTGTTGTTGGTAGTGAGATGGATATTGACGGAAACAAGGACAAATGAGTGGGTCGATTGATTATTGGGAAAACCACACTACTTTTACATAGAATAACTTTTGACTAAACTTCATATTCTAAATCTTTAAAAGTCTTTATTGTCTCATTTTGATTTAAGATATCCTTGATGTAAAGACCATGAATTTGCCAGAAATCAAAACATCGATATGGTTATATATATATATATATATATATATATATATATATATATATATATATATATATATATATCAAGACAACCAACATTTCACAATACCATCATCATATGTTCCATTTTTCTAATGTGATCCTTAACGTAGCATCCAACTAGCATCTTATATTCATTAAATTTAATTTGCATCATCCTGATATTGGCATCCAATATTTTAGCATAGGACACAATCATGGCATTCCTTATATCCTTAGCAGTATCATAGATTTTATACGTAGGGATTAAATTCCTATGCACAAAGCTAAGAATGACATTTCTAACTTCTTTATTTTTATTTATTTATTTATTTAAATTTTAAAATTTAATTTCTTATATTTCTTTTGTGCAAGTTTTAGGCTACTTATCGGAACATCTTCATTTTCTACATTCGACATTCTTCTTATGGTTTTTAACATGTACAACACATTTTCTTCATCCAATAGAATCCTAATAAATCTTCGCCAATCATCAAAATTATTCCCTTTAAATTGATCTCAATTCAAGAGATTAACCACAAATAATTTGGACGCAATTTCTTGTCACTACATTAGGTGAGAAAATGGTCCTTTATTAGTTAATCAAGGATCAAGGAATATATCCGAGACACTTAATTTTGATAATATTCATATGCAATCATCACTAAGTGCTCAAATAAGTCCAAACTGGTATCATTTTGACCTATTAATACAAAAGGGCAATATAATCATTGTCAATCCAGCTCAAAAGTTCCACTTACCGGATTGGGTATAATAGAAGCAACAAAAGTAAACAAGGACAATAAAGAAATCTTTTCATGACAATAGACAAGTGACACTCGCAATTGAAGGGAAGCGTGGAAGGTGAGCCCTTAAGATCTGACGGTCTACATGAGTTTTAGAACCCTCATAAAGCAGAAGATTGATGCTCCAACGGCCCGCCTATCTACTACTGGAGCAGATGGATCTATTCACACCTCTGATCTTATGGTATAAGTGGCCACGGATTGCGATCTATGGATTAGATCGTCCCAAGGACAAGCTAAAATGGACAGACTATATGCACACCATATCTCTCTCTGTATACTCTCGGTATTTCTTATCTGTGTTTTTACGAGAGAGAGTGTCATCCTTTTATAGGAAAGAATGAGAGATTGGATGAGACCAGATAATCCGGTTTTATCCCTATCTCCCATCAAAAATCAAATTCAAAGATGAATTTGAAATACAACAGAAAAGGAAGAGGCCGTAAGAAGCCTAAACTTATGGGACCCACCCACTAGTGATTGCTCACTGGTGGCCCCCACCGGCCTAAGTCCAACATATCCCACTCAATCACATTTTGGGATAGGCACAAAAGATTTATCCATCTGACTTGCCTAATAACAATCAAAGACCAAAATATCACGATCAAAAAAATCAGAGACGTGGGACCAGCTGGATCACCGTAATCTTATCACAAGTATTTAAGTACTAAGTGACCACCTAACTAGTACTCAATAACCCAAGCTTTGCAATGCCTGTCCTAGTCCGCATGACCACACCAGATGGAGTTGACTCCCGACCTGGAGTACTCAGCCAACATACGCACTTATCCTACTTATCGAGTTATTTTGAAAACTTGATTTTTCACAAACTTCGACTAAAATTGATTTAAAGTAATACTTATATATATGTTTTTAAGAAAAAATATTGTTTACAAAAATCTATTAAAAACAACTCGATACTACCGGGGTATAAGTCTTCAAGTGCGTATTTAAAGTTCTAGAGACTTGGTGTAGCTATCACGGGATCTTTCCCATGCAGATGCGTAATTTAGAATCAATCAAGCTGTTTTCCTAGCGTAACCGAGTCTGACCAATCAAGGACCATTCGTCATTCCTCATATACACAATAGGAGGGTAGCTAAGGACACAAAGAGTCACCTATGGGACTGGCTACTCGCACGTTGTAATGATTATATCGAATCAAAGCAATCTGTAGGTAAAAGGTCCCAGCACGTGGCTAAAATTCACATCGTAAAGTAGACAATACTAGGAGCATATTGGATCTACAATACGCAGGTCATTCTACATGAGGTATGACTCATCTCATAACCTCATAATCTGTTACGCCCTGAAAATCGGGGGTCGAGTAGAAACCCAACTCCCGAGTTCCAACACATCACTTATGTAACATATTTAATGATGATTGTATATTATCTGTACTAGTGCATAAAACATGAATGAGATTAAGCCAAATCAGCAAAACATAATTCAGGGACAGTTGTAATACGCAAGCAGAAGACTGAAACGAATATGTATAACCTTATAAACCAGTATAGGTCCCCAAAGTATGTATGCGTTGCCAGGTCAATAATTACAAGTATTGTTTCAAAATAGAAAATGTTAAAAAATGTGATAGTCCACTACAAGTATAACCCTGAAGCCCCGTCGATCAGAACGATCTATATAAACCCACTCGAATACTATATATATGAGAAAGCATCCTCATCTTCCTCGAAGCCTGGCTCCGCCACGTAGGCATCACCACCACTTGCAACTAAGACAGGGTCCGGTTGGTGTGTATAACGCTGTCCCGTAACATGGGAGTGAGTGATCAACTTAGTGGAACAATAAAGCAAAGGTTAATATGGTATCAATTCAGTCAAGTAGTAATGATAAAACAATACAATCAAACATCCCTAAGTACTCTAATTAATGCAGGAATAGTATGTATAAATGATGCATACCCTCGCCTGCACTCCCTCTGCGATCTTCATCTAACGGTCGCGCATGTCAGTCACTTCCTCAGTGCTCTCTACTCAACGCCAAACTGCACATGCAGTGCGATGCATGAGCGTGATTACCAAGTTCTTATTAGTCCTTTTCATACAGCAGGATTGAGAAACTAAGGTACCTCCCTTATATCAATACCCAAACAATGATCCATTCTAGGGTCGTTAGTCCTAGTAAATCTCATATGAAGTTGCAGTTCTAGGTCACTGCAAAGGGCTCGTCACCTGATCAGTGCAGGCCTAGTTTATACTCTAATTACTATGGAAAGGCTTGTCGCCTCAACGCAGTCTCAGAGTATGCTCGAGGTCACTACAAAGGGTTCGTCACCTGATCAGTGTAGGCCGACAGCTTGAATACAGTGTCTCATACCACCGTATTCGGCTTAAGAGGCAGTATTGCTCACTGGTCACTACGGGGAGGCTCGTCGCCCCAGCGTAGGCCGATAGCTCGACCACAATGTCCCATACCACCATGTCCGGCTCATGAGTCTTAGCGGATTGAGGTACCAAGGTTAACAGGGTTTCTACTAGTGAGTTTGGTACCCTAGGTTCAAGCAGTAGCGTCCAAACATGGTGAACATATATCGGGTCAATCGGGTTACTTGATGAGCTCGACTAGCACGAGTGCACGTTGAGTTGATAGACATAAAGTGCATAAGCACGCCGTGTGGCCTAACCATTGTCGACATCTCAAGTACGGCTCGAATTCATCGATCACATCCTGTGTGGCGAACCAACTTCAGCCACCAGTTCAAGGCCTGTTACCAATTGCCTGGACTATATAATAGCCCCAACCTCATTCACTTTCAACAAACAATCATATGAGATAACCAAAGCAGTGATGGATCAATAATTCGATTCATATAATCATTTGAGCAATTTATGAAATACAACTTAAACATGAATTCACACATATGCATTCCATACCTAAATAAACACTATAGTATAAGTACATGGAGAAAATCATACGCATGGTTAGGGTAGTTGAGAATCACATCTCAACACTCCTATAAAGTACAATTTACTAACGACTAGTTCATTCAAGCATTCTTACAAACACTTAGTCTACACACTCCAACATACATGACATATGTTGATTATAATATGTATTAGGGCAAAACCTTCCGTCAAAGAGTTGTCGCCTACACAACAATCATATATCCACAACAATTTATCATGGAGAGCACGAATACAAATCCTACACTCATTCAAACATTTTCACAAACACCTAGGCTACACATTATAACATACACGACGTATGTTGGGATAACATGTCTTAGGGCAAATCCTTTCATCAAGGAGTTGTTACACATACAACTAGCATATATACATGGCAAATAATCATGGCAAACACAATTTTAAATTCCATACATATATGATGATTTCTACAAACACATGGCTTACAATATATTTAACATAGTTCATATATATTTGTATCGCAAAACAAATAACGCATTTTTCATGTGAAATAACACCCACATCAGTAATAAATCATTAACTGGCATTGAAAGTCATGAAAACTATAACCTAAACATTTATAGTCCGCACCTGACACCGATAAATGCGTAACGAATTCGTTTTAGACACTTAGTTTTTGTCAACGGCAGATTGACAACATATAGCATGAATTAGGTTAGCTATTTCATAACTTACACTATCTGAAATGCTAAAATATATTAAGGTTAGGTTTTCTTACCCAAGTACATTGTCAGAAACGCCGGAGTTGTGATACGGATAGGGTGGCTAAGTGCGTGGAGCTACGGGATCAAATCTCAGGATGAATCTCCAACTCTCTCACTCTCTTTCTCTCCCTTTCCTTCTCTTTCTTCTCTCTTTCCTCACCTAGAGCTAGAAATTCGTATGTGAAGGGAGTGAGAGGGTTTAAGGCCCTTATATAGGCCCAGAAAAGATGAGAATGGCCCCAAGGCCATGGTATACTTAAGTTATAACCAAAACCCATCTATTTCGGCTCAACGGAGCACTTCTGGAGGCCCCCTTTCTACGAGCGGTCGGATTTAAGCTCCCTGGCATTAGATCTAGGTCGAGTTAAGTTTTCTATCCGATCGGATTTACAGATCGACCGTGGTGGACCAATTTTAGTAAAACGGTCACCGGTACTCAATCAGGGCCACAAGTGCACTAACATGTGTGAAAAATTTCTCCTAATCTGAGGGTGTATTTGGGTTAGATTCTGACGGTCTGAATCCTTATATTTGGCACGCAAGCGACACGTCTCAATTTACTTAAGTTTGGATTTATTTCCAAAGATATTCACGTTCCTCACACACTATATTCCGGGCTCAAGTTGTGCATTTCTGGACACAGTCAGGACATGATTTTTGAGATGGTTGTCAAGCCCAGCAAGATGGTCATAATCGTTTAGTTTCGCGGTAATCAGACTTTCGACGTGCGGTCCAGGTCCGATACAGAGTTTCGTGATGCTCCCGAGAGTAACCGGGTAATGAGATTAATCCTAGATTATAGGGTAATGTAGCGTCGATGATTCTACAAGTTTTGAGTCTTGCAGTTCGTATTTAAAGTGGTTCAAGCGAATTTCACAGCTAATCTAGTTTAACACTTAGTTAATTTTATCTAATTTTTAAAGGATTTGGTCTTGAGTGATTTTTGCCTGAGGTGGTACTCAGGTCTTTGTACGGATTTTTCCGAGACGTTACATAACCTGGCTTTAAATTTAGGCCATAACATTAATCGTATGAAAAAAATAGTGTGATTATGTTATTCGACTTTATCAGTCTCATCTTCAATCTTAAAATATTGTAGGCGGATACAACTCACTCATATCCTCATCCTTTATTATTCACAATAAAGAGAAGTTCATACCTCAATGTATAAATATGGCCCCAAATGTACTTCTCTTGTACATTCAAGTTGGTCAACCCGTACGAGTGGGTGACCGGCCTACCGACATAAATAGAAATCCTACATGATCTCAAGATAAATGTTGATGATCTACGTACCTAGTTTATATTAGTGTTCAATACTGAATAAATGAAATATATTATTCATTAATGAAAGATTGAATGTATTACAAAATAAGTACATCAGTCAAACTTTCCTCAATCCCATCTGCCTGACGTGAACCTGAAATATATCTCTAGTTATAGGTTTCGTCATGGGATCAGCCATCATCTCCTTAGTAGGAATGTAGCTAAGGGCGACCTTCTTATCTCTCAGTTGATCACGGACGTAATGATACTTGATCTCAATGTTCTTAAATTTCTTGTGGTGTTTAGGGTCCTTTGCCAAGTCAATGGCAAAAGTATTATCTATCTTCAGCGATATAGGCTGACGAACACTCGGTACAACACCCAGACTCAATAGAAATCTGCGAACTCATGCACACTCCTGAACTGCAGCACAACATGCAATGTACTCGGCCTCCATAGATGAAAGAGTTGTGGATGTCTGTTTCTTACTCAACCATGAGATAGCTCCTCCTCCGAGTAAGAAAACATATCTTGAAGTAGACTTTCCCTCGTCGGCGTCATTACCCCAAACAGCATCAGAATATCCTTTGAGCTCGAAGCTTGTGTCTTCATAACACAATATTAGGTCTTTTGTTCCTCTGAGATAGCGGAATATACGTTTGACGGCTTGCCAATGAGACTATCCCGGGTTACTCTGATAACGGCTGACTATGCCAATTGCATAGCTAATATCCGGTCTGGTGCAAAGCATAGTATACATTAAGCTCCCTACTGCACTTGCATAAGGTACTGAGGACATAGCCAGTTTCTCGGCTTCAGTCTGGGGACACGATTTCCTATTTAACTTGGTAACTTTATCCATAAGGGTTTCAACTGCTTTTGAATTTTCCATCCCGAACCGCTCTAAGATCTTTTGTATATAGGTTGTTTGAGACAATCCTAAAAATTTCTTAGGGCGATCCATGATAATTTTTACCCCAAGAATAAAGTTGGCTTCACCGAGGTCTTTCATCTCAAAGTTTGAGAATAGTCAATCTTTAGTCAATATCAACAATTGCATGTTATTACCAGCTAACATGATATCGTCTACATATAGAGATAGTATCAGAAAAGATCTTCCAGACCATTTCAGGTATATACAATGATCTTCTTCACTCATCGTGAATCCAAAAGTGGTGATGGCCAAGTGGAACCTCATGTTCCACTGTCTTGAAGATTGCTTCAGCCCATAGATAAATTTCAACAACTTGTAGACTTTCTTTGGATGCTTTTTATCCACATAACCCATGGGTTGTTGCATGTATATTTCTTCATCCAAGTCACCATTTAAGAATGCAGTCTTTACATCCATCTGATATAACTCTAAGTTTAAACTTACGATATGGACAAGATCATGCGGATTGAGGAGAACTTTGCAACAGGTGTAAAGGTCTCCTCGTAATCAATGCCTTCTTTTTGTGTAAAACCTTTAGCAACTAATTCTGCTTTATACTTGTCCAATGTACCATCTGCCTTTCTTTTGATCTTTAGTACCCATTTGTTACCTATCGCTTTGCGATTAGAAGGCAGATCGACAAGTTCCCAGACTTTTTTTTTCCATGGAAGCGATCTCTTCGTCCATAACATTCACCTAATCAACCGAGTTAGAAGATAATAATGCATCCTGATACGAATAAGGTTCATCATCATCAACTGTAACACAAGAGAATGTTTGCCCCTCAATATCAAAGTATCTTCGGGGAATCAACCCTCTTTCACTTCGACATAACTCAGGAGCCTACTGAGATGTCCTCCCACTATCCTGACGAACTATAGGAGCATCATCATCTTGAGAAGTAGAACTCCCACTCTCCTAAGATACATCGAGTATTTCAAAAAGTTCTATTAGAACCTTTTGCTTCATTCGGCTTGGGTATCTATTTTCAACGAAGGTCACGTCTCGGGATTCTATCTCAATCCATGGTCCATGGTCCTCATAAAATAGAATGTATCCCTTTGAATGCATAGGGTACCTAATGAACATGCATTCAATAGTTTTACTATCAAGTTTACCGCTATGCGGAGTAGGTAGCAAAACATATCCTAAAGATCCCCAAGGGCGTAGGTTGGCTAAAGAAGGAATCCTCCCTGACCACATCTCATATGGGGTCTTAGGAATGGATTTGGATGAGACTCTATTAAGGACGTAGACGGCTGTTAACAGTGCGTCTCCCCAGAATGTGGTAGAGAGATTGGCTTGTGCCATCATCAATCTAAGTATGTCCAATAATGTCATATTCCTTCTCTCTGCAACACCATTTTGTTGTGGAGTGTAAGCCATTGTGTACTTCCGAACAATTCCAATATTTTCATAATATGATTTAAATGTTTCAGATGTATACTTGCCACCTCTATCAGATCGATGGATTTTAATCTTTTTCTCAAGCTGATTTTCCACCTCAGCTTTATATTTAAGAAAACAATCAAAAGCCTCAGATTTGTGTGAGATGAGATACACATATCCATAGCGTGAGTAATCGTCAATGAAAGTGACAAATTATTGATATTTGTTTCCGGTATGTACATTAAAGGGTCCACAGATATTTGAATGGATTATGTCTAAGGTGCCCTTGGACCTAGCCGCTTTGAGAAATGGTTTCTTCGAAGTCTTCTCGGACACACAATGTTCACAAAATGACAAATAAACTTTGGATAAGGAGTCTAATGTTGAGAGTCAAATATTGCATATTAGACCCCATTTATTACATGGATTTACGAACATGATACCAAATAATGCCTCATTTTAATCGTGTTTGTGCTGCAATGTGAATTTATAGGCTTGGAATGAAAAGGGTGCTAAAAGCTGAGATTTAACGCTTAGAATTTACAAAGGCATGGGATGGACCCCAGAGGACCAAGATTGACAGATTTACACACCAGAGATCCGAAGAAATCGAGAAACTGAAGCTCAGGTGACCTGAAAGTCAGTTAGAATGTAAGATCACAGGTTTCTCACCATTCATTCGGCTCAAAACTTCATACCTGGCCTGAGGACCATAAATTAACCGTACACGTCAAAATTCAGCCCTTGGATTAGTGTGTAAGTGACCCAATGAACAAAATCAGACAATAACCATTGAGAAAGCATCTTGGACATCCTTGGGAGATTGGGACCCAAACTAAACCGATGGAAAGAGCGTGAAAAATGGTGGATATCCGTCAAATTTCACCTCTTTTGGACGATAGTAGGGACAAACGGACGACAGAAGTTATCACAAAAGAGAATGGTAAATTTGTAAATATAGATGCATGGCATCTACGTGAAGCGGATTGTATTTTTAAGGTTGAATGTTGTCCACACATCGGTTGAGCGTGTGGCCCACCCTAAAGTCGGATCTACTTCAAACTAGAGGCCATGGGCCAACACTACATCCAGGATCTGATGGAGGGAGTAGATTTCTAGGACAGGCATCGCAGTGGACTCCACCTATTTTTTGCAAATCATCCAAATATAGCCACGTGAAACGTCCAGTGACGGACGTGCTATCAATGGGCTTTGATAGTGGGCCCCACCTATCATTCCATTAGATGATCTGACTCGTCCAACTGTTCCTGGAGTGGCCAAGACCCTCACCAAGCTCTCCTTTCGGCCCCATGCACGTGTACGCAGGTGGAATGTTGTAAAACACATAATGGATGGCAGAATCTTTATTAAAAGATAAATCAAATAGGCCACACCAAACCCAATCCAAAACCATCCATATCTGATTGGTTTTTCGTCAGGAATTCAATGAACGGAGTGGATTTTTCTTCCAGAGCTGATCAGGGGCCTACCGAGCATTGCAGCGAAATTACATGCGAAAAGGCTTGTGTAAAGACGTTCAGACACTGCCAGTTTTTACGGCCGATTGTGCGCCCATGGTGATGATTGGACGGCCGATCTAGACCTTCTATCGTGTGTATTTGTCCAAAACGTCCCAAGGGACGTTGATCTTTTGAATGAAAGGCATGGAAATTGGGAGTTGGGAGGTGCGGAAGACCCATCCGACCGACCTCCCATCTTATAAAGAAAGAGGAGAAAGAAAGATGAGGGTAGCACTCACGGATTGAATCTTCAAACGGCAGGAGAGAGAGAGAGAAAGTAGTTTTTGTTTTGTTTTGTTTTCCTTTTTTTGGTTTAGTTTAAGGGATCCAGCCCATTCATGTTGGGTTGAACCTCTTAGCTAGGGCTAAGAGGTGAAGCTTGTGGTGTGATGGGATGATTCTACGGCTTGGATTATGTTACTTGAACTACTTTGATTTTAGTTTTATTATAAGGAATTGCCTGTAGTTTTTAATGGTTTGTTGTGACTTCCATTATAATAGATCTGCAATGGCTGCAAGTAATTTCTTTTCTCTATTTTGATTATGTGGTTAGGAAGCCCTGTTGTTCACCATCGCCCCTTAGACATGGTTGAGTGATGGAATCCCTCCTAACATTCATACATCTTCTGATTGGTTGTGGATTGGTTTAATTCTGTTGTTTACTTTGTCTCATGGGCATGGTTTTGTGATAGAATCGATTCTAATTCTCATACCTTTCATCTCTTTGACAACTAGATTAAAGGAAGTTTAGATCGAGCTTTAGTGATATATCTTCCAACTGGATGAAGATGGGACTCGAAGTCCAGTTGAGTTCATGAATCAATTGTAGATCTCCTTGATCTCTACAAGTGGAACCTCAGAATCCCTAGTTTACTTTCTTAGAATTTTACAGTTTTAGATTAATTACCTTTATCATTATCTTCATATTCACTTGATTTAGATTTCGTCTTATTCTGATTCTAGTTTTAGTTACTTTCAGATTACGCATAGGTTTCAGTCCCTGTGGATTCGACCTCGGTCTTACCGAGATTATTACTACATCACAACCCTATACTTGGGGAGTGAACAAGTTTTTGGCGCCGTTGCCGGGGATTGACGGTTACGTTTTTCTGAGATTAACTAGTTTTAGGATTAGTTTAAGATTAGGATTTTCTAATTTTAGGATTTTTTTTTTCTATAAACTAATCTGTTTTCCTGTTTTGTAGGATTTTGACATAAACTTCTAATTTGGTAATCTCTTTCTTATTTCTCTATTTTTCTATTTTTAGAATTAGGATTTTAGGTTTAGAAACTTTCTTATTCTAGGTTTCGTTTTTAGAAACTAACTTTCTATTTTTAAAAATTTTCTATATCTAGGCTTTCATTTATTTTAGAAAATTTTCCCTTTTTAGAAACTAACATTACTTTCTTAGGATTAGTTTTTTTTCGAACTTTCTAACTTTAGGTTTAGAACTTTCCTAATTATTTTTTAGAATTTTTTTTATATTTTATTTATAGGAACTAGTTTATTTTTAGAACTTTCCTCTTTAGTTTTTAGAAACTAGGTTAGTTATTTCCCTTTTTAGAGACTTTTTCTAATTTTATAAACTAACTCATCTTTCCTTTATTTTATTTTTAAAAACTTTCCTTTTTAGGAATTAGTTTATTTTTAGAAAATTTTCTTAATTTTTAGGTTTAGATTTTCTATTTTAGAAACTTTCAAATTTTAGGGAACTTTACTTTTTAGAAACTAACTTAGCTTCTAGGTTTAGGGAACTTTCCTATTTAGAAACTAATTTTCTATTTTAATTGTTGGAACTTTTTAACTTTAGACTTTCTATTTTAGAAGCTAATCTTTTTTGTTTTCTTTTGCAGGATCTTAACATAGGAACTTCTCAATTGGTACCTTCCTTCTAACTTCTCCTCCTCTTACTTTCCATACTGGTGTAGAATCTTTTCTTTTATTTTTCTTAAGATTAGATTCAGATTGAGGGTTTTACCATGTACATGCACGAATGGGAACGTCAATATGCTGAGATAGCTTTTGAGCATGCGAAACAGTGTGAAGGGATGTATGATGATTACGATCAACATCAGCCTATGTCTCAGAATTTTCCTGAACCAATCATTGAGAACCGACCTGAGCATAACACTCCATCAGTTAAGAAGTCTTTACGCGATCATATACGGGAGAACAATTCCACCCCACGAACAGTACGCGAGTGTTGGGGTTATCATAACTATGGGAGTGAGAATCATTATCACCCATCTGAGAAAAAGAAAACAATGCGTGATTATATTATGAGTGATAATAAGTATTACCAACCATCAGATTCTCCCACCTATGATCCGTATGACTATAACCAGTGGAAACATCAATGTCGGGAAGCTGAACCAGCTATATATCATAGTGATAATTCTCTTGGGTCCTCTACTTTTGAAACCCAATCAGAAACAATCCAAGAGGATTCACTTCAGAAGCTCATGAAAGCACAAGATCAATTCAATCAACTTATCATCCAATCATGCGAATTGCTCAAATCCTCAATTCCAATCATTCAGTCACATCTTATGGAGAAGGAAGAGGCTAGGTTATTCCAGTCTCATCTCAATCTAGAAGCACAATGTGAAGAAGGTTATCATAATTCGCTAGTGGCAGATACTAAAATTATGAATGAGGAATTGGATTCGATTAATGAGCAATGGTTCGATTTCCCGATGAGTCGATCTCGATGACTGTCCAAAGGAATGATCAAGAGATGTGGGTGTCTTTTAAATATAATGATAGTAACACACTTCACTCACATGACACACATGATTACACTGATGAGGTAGAGGTTAGTCTATTCGAACCTCAACCCAATCTAGGAATAGAATGTGAGGAATGTGATCTCATCCCAAGTGCACACTGCACGGAAATGGACGATGATGAGTACTGGGATTCAATCTCAAGTGTGGCCCCTACCGATGATCAAGAGGTTCAGGAAGTTGTCAACCATAAGGATCAACTCCACCTATTTGACATGACTAATTTGAATGTGGAGAATGAACCATTTTCAACTAACCCTTCCAACCCTTGTGATACATGTTTGGACCACTGCCCTGAATTAAATGATGATATGATTCGGGCGATGGACGATTTGCTTGATATAACTCTGGAATTTGAAACTATCCAGTTAAGGCTACAATCTGAACTACACACTTTAGACGATTCAATGCCTCCACTGAGAAGCTTCAATGACCAGAGTCTTCACATCAATTCTTCACCTATTGATTGTCCATCTGTCTGTGAAGACAAGAGCAAGCAAGCATGCATCCATCTACTTCAAAAGATGATGGAATCCTTGGGCTCATCATCACAGATTTCGATGCAGGAGACGAGTCACTCCCAGCTGATTTTCTCACATCTTTGAACTCATGCTTGGCACAGCTTGTAGATTTCAACGACCTCATGATACAAGAAAATGTGGATTCCTTACATGACACTACCTCAGTGGTTGTCACGGACCAAGCGCACCCTTACTCTGAAGCCCCTTCTTCCCCAGACCCTGAATGTTTACCACTAAAGGGAGAGGAGCTAAAAATTGAACCGAAGTCTGGAACTTCGGAATGCATTGAGGCTACATTACTTCCTGAAAATTTTTCTGAATTTTATCTACTTGTAATCTCTGATTCACCTTGGGATACTAACTTTGAGACTTTTTCTGACACAGGTGAATCATATATACTTTGGATACCTCAGGCGAATCAACGACAAATTTTTGCTGATGTACATAAGTTTCTCTGGCCATTCATTCTCCATGGCATCAAAGCCTATTGCAAAAAGGGCTTTTAGATGATCCTGTTGAGAAACCTACTGAGAAATTTATCACGATACTGGCCAAAAGAGGAACCTTGCAGCGTGATCAAGTAGTTTTTCTCTGCTTTCATAGGACTAGGGTATTCTGTTTTATACTGTTCTAGATTAGACGGTTTTATGCCATTAGGTTAGTTTGCTTTTTACATCATTCTAGGTTAGTTCTTTTCACTCTCTTGCTAACTCGCTTCCATGCTGAGATCTCTGTTGAAAAGCTTCTTGATTCCTTTATCCAGGTACTATCGTCCCATCATGTTTTATTTACTTTCGTTGTCACATGTGCATTGCATGTTCATATCTTTTACATTGAGGACAATGTAGATTTTAGGTTGGGGGTGGGAGATTACGTTACCTAATTAGTATTTTCTTGGTCTTGAGCGGAATTTGTGAAAAATTTTCAAATTTTTCTGAAATTTCGTGTGAATTCGAAGTGATTTTGATGGCTATCTGTGATTCCGAATTATAAGACACGTAATGTTGGATTTATGACTCTTGGATTCAGTAATCTATCAGATTTCAAAGTTAAGTTCGAAATATTAAATCCATGATTTGAAGTTTTAAACATTGATTGAGTCATGATTTCACATGCCACATCTCGCTTACACATTGAGGTTTCAGTTTGATATTAAAGGATTAACTTGGTGATCACTAAGCTTGAAAGGAACCAACCTGAGAAATTGAAAGGATTAGGCGAATGGTCTTCACCATAGGTCTGCTCCCTATAGGTGTAGATTTAATTCCCCATGGATGATATGTGAAAAAAAAGTTAGGCGACAAGTTTTCACCATGTGTTTGCTCCCTATAGGTGAGGATTTGATCCCTCTCATTGACGTCATTATTCATAAAGAAAATCAAAAGATGGAAGAATGAAAAGATGATTTATGAGGCAAGTTTTGATTTAGGTGGCTGTCCTGAATGCTCTCGTTGGTTACCAATCATATCATGAAATAACGAATCGAATCTTAATGTTGATAAGCCGAAATTAGACTACACAATCATGGATCCTAATGTTTAAAATTTTTCTGATTGATGGACTATTACGTTGAACTTGACTATGGAATTTACCGTGCGCTTGAGTCCATGAGAAAGTAATGCCTAACATTTACGAATCTTAGAATTCTAGGATCTAGATTGTTTTTCAAAAATCATTCGAGTTTATAGAAATCCTCCTGTAATTCTTAAACGTATTTTTCGCATACTTTGCTCGGGACTAGCAAAATGCTGGTTGGGGATTGTGTTGAGGGTCAAAATTGCATATTAGACCCCATTTATTACATGGATTTATGAACATGATACCAAATAATGCCTCATTTTAATCGTGTTTGGGCTACAAGGCGAATTTACAGGCTTGGACTGAAAAAGGGTGCTAAAAGCCGAGATTTAATGCTCAGAATTTACAAAGGCATGGGATAGACCCCAGAGGACCAAGATTGATGGATTTACACACTAGAGATCCGAGGAAATCGAGAAACTGAAGCTCAAGTGACCTGAAAGTCAGTCAGAATGTAAGATCACAGGGTTCTCACCATTCATTCGGCTCGAAACTTCATACCTAGCCTGAGGACCATAAATTAACCGTACACGTCAAAATTCAGCCCTTGGATTAGTGTGTAAGTGACCCGATGGACAAAATCAGACAATAACCATTGAGAAAGCATCTTGGACATCCTTGGGAGATTGGGGCCCAAACTGAACTGATGGAAAGAACATGAAAAATGGTGGATATCCGTTAAATTTTACCTCTTTTGGACGATATAGTAGGGAGAAACGGACGGCAGAAGTTATCACAAAAGAGAAGGGTAAATTTGTAAATATAGATGCATGGCATCTACGTGAAGCGGATTGTATTTTTAAGGTTGAATGTTGTCCACACATCAGTTGAGCGTGTGGCCCACTCTGAAGCCGGATCTACTTCAAACTAGAGGCCATGGGCCAACACTACGTCCAGGATCTAATGGAGGGAGTGGATTTCTAAGACAGGCATCGCAGTGGACTCCACCTATTTTTTGCAAATCATCCAAATATAGCCACGCGAAACGTCCAGTGACGGACGTGCTATCAATGGGTTTTGATAGTGGGCCCCACCCATCATTCCATTAGATGATCTCACCCGTCCAACTCTTCCTGGAGTGGCCAAGACCCTCACCAAGCTCTCCTTTCGGCCCCATGCACGTGTACGCAGGTGGAATGTTGTAAAACACATACTGGATGGCAGAATCTTTACTAAAAGATAAATCAAATAGGCCACACCAAACCCAATCCAAAACCATCCATATCTGATTGGTTTTTCGTCAGGAATTCAATGAACGGAGTGGATTTGTCTTCTAGAGCTGATCAGGGGCCTACCGAGCATTGCAGCGAAATTACATGCGAAAAGGCTTGCGTAAAGACGTCCGGACGCTGCCAGTTTTTACGGCCGATTGTGCGCCCATGGTGATGATTGGACGGCCGATCTAGACCGTCTATCATGTGTATCTGTCCAAAACGTCCCAAGGGACGTTGATCTTTTGAATGAAAGGCACGGAAATTGGGAGTTGGGAGGCTCCGGTTTTGACTGCGTAAAGGAAGTCGGTTGCGTATCTCTACGCACCGACTCCGCCTGACGTGCGGAAATCCAACCGACTGTAGCTGTCCATGGAATGTCTCCTTGTGCAGAAGACCCATCCGACCGACCTCCCATCTTATAAAGAAAGAGGAGAAAGAAAGATGAGGGTAGCCCTCACGGATTGAATCTTCAAACGGCAGGAGAGAGAGAGAGAGAAAGTAGTTTTTGTTTTGTTTTGTTTTCCTTTTTTTGTTTAGTTTAAGGGATCCAGCCCATTCATGTTGGGCTGAACCTCTTAGCTAGGGCTAAGAGGTGAAGCTTGTGGTGTGATAGGATGATTCTACGGCTTGGATTATGTTACTTGAACTACTTTGATTTTAGTTTTATTATAAGGAATTGCCTGTAGTTTTTAATGGTTTGTTGTGACTTCCATTACAATAGATCTGCAATGGCTGCAAGTAATTTCTTTTCTCTATTTTGATTATGTGGTTAGGAAGCCCTGTTGTTCACCATCGCCCCTTAGACATGGTTGAGTGATGGAATCCCTCCTAACATTCATACATCTTCTGATTGGTTGTGGATTGGTTTAATTCTGTTGTTTACTTTGTCTCATGGGCATGGTTTTGTGATAGAATCGATTCTAATTCTCATACCTTTCATCTCTTTGACAACTAGATTAAAGGAAGTTCAGATCGAGCTTTAGTGATATATCTTCCAACTGGATGAAGATGGGACTCGAAGTCCAGTTGAGTTCATGAATCAAGTGCAGATCTCCTTGATCTCTACAAGTGGAACCTCCGAATCCCTAGTTTACTTTCTTTGAATTTTACAGTTTTAGATTAATTACCTTTATCATTATCTTCATATTCACTTGATTTAGATTTCGTCTTATTCTGATTCTAGTTCTAGTTACTTTCAGATTACGCATAGGTTTCAGTCCCTGTGGATTCGACCTCGGTCTTACCGAGATTATTACTACATCACAACCCTATACTTGAGGAGTGAACAAGTTTTTGGCACCGTTGCCGGGGATTGACGGTTACGTTTTTCTGAGATTAACTAGTTTTAGGATTAGTTTAAGATTAGGATTTTCTAATTTTAGAATTTTTTTTCTATAAACTAATTTGTTTTCCTGTTTTGTAGGATTTTGACATAAACTTCTAATTTGGTAATCTCTTTCTGATTTCTCTACTTTTCTATTTTTAGAATTAGGATTTTAGTTTTAGAAACTTTCTTATTCTAGGTTTCATTTTTAGAAACTAACTTTCTATTTTTTAAAAATTTTCTATATCTAGGCTTTCATTTATTTTAGAAAATTTTCCCTTTTTAGAAACTAACATTACTTTCTTAGGATTAGTTTTTTTTAGAACTTTCTAACTTTAGGTTTAGAACTTTCCTAATTATTTTTTAGAATTTTTTTTTTATATTTTATTTATAGGAACTAGTTTATTTTTAGAACTTTCCTCTTTAGTTTTTAGAAACTAGGTTAGTTATTTCCCTTTTTAGAGACTTTTTCTAATTTTATAAACTAACTCATCTTTCCTTTATTTTATTTTTAAAAACTTTCCATTTAAGGAATTAGTTTATTTTTTAAAAATTTTCTTAATTTTTAGGTTTAGATTTTCTATTTTAGAAACTTTCAAATTTTAGGGAACTTTACTTTTTAGAAACTAACTTAGCTTCTAGGTTTAGGGAACTTTCCTTTTTAGAAACTAATTTTCTATTTTAATTGTTGGAACTTTTTAACTTTAGACTTTCTATTTTAGAAGCTAATCTCTTTTGTTTTCTTTTGCAGGATCTTAACATAGGAACTTCTCAATTGGTACCTTCCTTCTAACTTCTCCTCCTCTTACTTTCCATACTGCTGTAGGATCTTTTCTTTTATTTTTCGTAAGATTAGATTCAGATTGAGGGTTTCACCATGTACATGCACGAATGGGAACGTCAATATGCTTAGATAGCTTTTGAGCATGCGAAACAGTGTGAAGGGATGTATGATGATTACGATCAACATCAACCTATGTCTCAGAATTTTCCTGAACCAATCATTGAGAACCAACCTGAGCATAACACTCCATCGGTTAAGAAGTCTTTACGCGATCATATACGGGAGAACAATTCCACCCCACGAACAGTACGCGAGTGTTGGGGTTATCATAACTATGGGAGTGAGAATCATTATCACCCATCTGAGAAAAAGAAAACAATGCATGATTATATTATGAGTGATAATAAGTATTACCAATCATCAGATTCTCCCACCTATGATCCGTATGACTATAACCAGTGGAAACATCAATGTCGGGAAGCTGAACCAGCTATATATCATAGTGATAATTCTCTTGGGTCCTCTACTTTTGAAACCCAATCAGAAACAATCCAAGAGGATTCACTTCAGAAGCTCATGAAAGCATAAGAGCAATTCAATCAACTTATCATCCAATCATGCGAATTGCTCAAATCCTCAATTCCAATCATTCAGTCACATCTTATGGAGAAGGAAGAGGCTAGGTTATCCAAGTCTCATCTCAATCTGGAAGCACAAGGTTATCATAATTCGCTTGTGGCAGAAACTAAAATTATGAATGAGGAATTGGATTCCATTAATGAGCAGATGGTTCGATTTCCCGATGAGTCGATCTCGATGACTGTCCAAAGGAATGATCAAGAGACATGGGTGTCTTTCAAATATAATGATAGTGACACACTTCACTCACATGACACACATGATTACACTGATGAGGTAGAGGTTAGTCTATTCGAACCTCAACCCAATCTAGGAATAGAATGTGAAGAATGTGATCCCATCCCAAGTGCACACTGCACGGAAATGGACGATGATGAGTACTGGGATTCAATCTCAAGTGTGGCCCCTACCAATGATCAAGAGGTTCAGGAAGTTGTCAACCATAAGGATCAACTCCACCTGTCTGACATGACTAATTTGAATGTGGAGAATGAACCATTTTCAACTAACCCTTCCAACCCTTGTGATACATGTTTGGACCACTGTCATGAATTGAATGATGATATGATTTGGGCGATGGACGATTTGCTTGATATAACTCTGGAATTTGAAACTACCCAGTTAAGGCTACAATCTGAACTACACACTTTAGACGATTCAATGCCTCCACTGAGAAGCTTCAATGACCAGAGTCTTCACATCAATTCTTCACCTATTGATTGTCCATCTGTCTGTGAAGGGCAAGAGCAAGCGAGCATGCATCCATCTACTTCAAAAGATGATGGAATCCTTGGGCTCATCATCACAGATTTCGATGCAGGAGACGAGTCACTCCCAGCTAATTTTCCCACATCTTTGAACTCATGCTTGGCACAGCTTGTAGATTCCAACGACCTCATGATACAAGAAAATGTGGATTCCTTACATGACACTACCTCGGTGGTTGTCACGGACCAAGCGCACCCTTACTCTGAAGCCCCTTCTTCCCCAGACCTTGAATGTTTACCACTAAAGGAAGAGGAGCTAAAAATTGAACCGAAGTCTGGAACTTCGGAATGCATTGAGACTACATTACTTCCTGAAAGTTTTTCTGAATTTTATCTACCTGTAGTCTCTGATTCACCATGGGATACTAACTTTGAGACTTTTTCTGACACAGGTGAATCATATATACTTTGGATACCTCAGGCGAATCAACGACAAATTTTTGCTGAGGTACATAAGTTTCTCTGGCCATTCATTCTCCATGGCATCAAAGCCTATTGCAAAAAGGGGTTTTGGATGATCCTGTTGAGAAACCTACTGAGAAATTTATCACGATACTGGCCAGAAGAGGAACCTTGCTGCGTGATCAAGTAGTTTTTCTCTGCTTTCATAGGACTAGAGTATTCTGTTTTATACTGTTCTAGGTTAGACGGTTTTATGCCATTAGGTTAGTTTGCTTTTTACATCATTCTAGGTTAGTTCTTTTCACTCTCTTGCTAACTCGCTTCCATGCTGAGATCTCTGTTGAAAAGCTTCTTGATTCCTTTATCCAGGTACTATCGTCCCATCATGTTTTATTTACTTTCGTTGTCACATGTGCATTGCATGTTCATATCTTTTACATTGAGGACAATGTAGATTTTAGGTTGGGGTGGGAGATTACGTTACCTAATTAGTATTTTCTTGGTCTTGAGCGGAATTTGTGAAAAAATTTCAAATTTTTCTGAAATTTCGTGTGAATTCGAAGTGATTTTGATGGCTATCTGTGATTCCGAATTATAAGACACGTAATGTTGGATTTATGACTCTTGGATTCAGTAATCTATCAGATTTCAAAGTTAAGTTCGAAATATTAAATCCATGATTTGAAGTTTTAAACATTGATTGAGTCATGATTTCACATGCCACATCTCGCTTACACATTGAGGTTTCAGTTTGATATTAAAGGATTAACTTGGTGATCACTAAGCTTGAAAGGATCCAACCTGAGAAATTGAAAGGATTAGGCGAATGGTCTTCACCATAGGTCTGCTCCCTATAGGTGTAGATTTAATTCCCCATGGATGATATGTGAAAAAAAAAGTTAGGCGACAAGTTTTCACCATGTGTTTGCTCCCTATAGGTGAGGATTTGATCCCTCTCATTGGCGTCATTATTCATAAAGAAAATCAAAAGATGGAACAATGAAAAGATGATTTATGAGGCAAGTTTTGATTTAGGTGGCTGTCCTGAATGCTCTCGTTGGTTACCAATCATATCATGAAATAACGAATCGAATCTTAATGTTGATAAGCCGAAATTAGACTACACAATCATGGATCCTAATGTTTAAAATTTTTCTGATTGATGGACTATTACGTTGAACTTGACTATGGAATTTACCGTGCGCTTGAGTCCATGAGAAAGTAATGCCTAACATTTACGAATCTTAGAATTTTAGGATCTGAATTGTTTTTCAAAAATCATTCGAGTTTATAGAAATCCTCCTGTAATTCTTAAACGTATTTTTCGCATACTTTGCTCGGGACTAGCAAAATGCTGGTTGGGGGTTGTGTTGAGGGTCAAAATTGCATATTAGACCCCATTTATTACATGGATTTATGAACATGATACCAAATAATGCCTCATTTTAATCGTGTTTGGGCTACAAGGCGAATTTACAGGCTTGGACTAAAAAAGGGTGCTAAAAGCCGAGATTTAATGCTCAGAATTTACAAAGGCATGGGATAGACCCCAGAGGACCAAGATTGATGGATTTACACACCAAGATCCGAGGAAATTGAGAAACTGAAGCTCAAGTGACCTGAAAGTTAATCAGAATGTAAGATCACAGGGTTCTCACCATTCATTCGGCTCGAAACTTCATACCTAGCCTGAGGACCATAAATTAACCGTACACGTCAAAATTCAGCCCTTGGATTAGTGTGTAAGTGACCCGATGGACAAAATCGGACAATAACCATTGAGAAAGCATCTTGGACATCCTTGGGAGATTAGGACCCAAACTAAACCGATGGAAAGAGCATGAAAATTGGTGGATATTCGTCAAATTTTACCCTTTTTGGACGATACAGTAGGGAGAAACAGACGGCAGAAGTTATCACAAAAGAGAAGGGTAAATTTGTAAATATAGATGCATGGCATCTACGTGAAGCGGATTGTATTTTTAAGGTTGAATGTTGTCCACACATCGATTGAGCGTGTGGCCCACCCTGAAGTCGGATCTACTTCAAACTAGAGGCCATGGGCCAACACTACGTCCAGGATCTAATGGAGGGAGTGGATTTCTAGGACAGGCATCGCAGTGGACTCCACCTATTTTTTGCAAATCATCCAAATATAGCCACGTGAAACGTCCAGTGACGGACGTGCTATCAATGGGTTTTGATAATGGGCCCCACCCATCATTCCATTAGATGATCTCACCCGTCCAACTGTTCCTGGAGTAGCCAAGACCCTCACCAAGCTCTCCTTTCGGCCCCATGCACGTGTACGCAGGTGGAATGTTGTAAAACATATACTGGATGGCAGAATCTTTACTAAAAGATAAATCAAATAGGCCACACCAAACCCAATCCAAAACCATCCATATCTGATTGGTTTTTCATCAGGAATTTAATGAACGGAGTGGATTTTTCTTCCAGAGCTGATCAGGGGCCTACCGAGCATTGCAGCGAAATTACATGCGAAAAGGCTTGCGTAAAGACGTCCAGACGCTGCCAGTTTTTACAGCCGATTGTGCGCCCATGGTGATGATTGGACGGCCGATCTAGACCGTCTATCATGTGTATTTGTCCAAAACGTCCCAAGGGACGTTGATCTTTTGAATGAAAGGCACGGAAATTGGGAGTTGGGAGGCTCCAGTTTTGACTGCCTAAAGGAAGTCGGTTGCGCATCTCTCCGCACCGACTCCGCCTTACGTGCAGAAATCCAACCGACTGTAGCTGTCCACGGAATGTCTCCTTGTGCGGAAGTCTCATCCGACCGACCTCCCATCTTATAAAGAAAGAGGAGAAAGAAAGATGAGGGTAGCCCTCACGGATTGAATCTTCAAACGACAGGAGAGAGAGAGAAAGTAGTTTTTGTT
This sequence comes from Magnolia officinalis, assembly GCA_021015155.1. Classification (NCBI taxonomy): domain Eukaryota; kingdom Viridiplantae; phylum Streptophyta; class Magnoliopsida; order Magnoliales; family Magnoliaceae; genus Magnolia; species Magnolia officinalis. The sequence goes on from JAJHSJ010000001.1 coordinate 77,767,033, forward strand.
TTGTTTTGTTTTCCTTTTTATTTTTGTTTTTTTATTTTTGTTTAGTTTAAGGGATCCAGCCCATTCATGTTGGGCTGAACCTCTTAGCTAGGGCTAAGAGGTGAAGCTTGTGGTGTGATGGGATGATTCTACGGCTTGGATTATGTTAGTTGAACTACTTTGATTTAGTTTTATTATAAGGAATTGCCTGTAGTTTTTAATGGTTTGTTGTGACTTCCATTACAATAGATCTGCAATGGCTGCAAGTAATTTCTTTTCTCTATTTTGATTATGTGGTTAGGAAGCCCTGTTGTTCACCATCGCCCCTTAGACATGGTTGAGTGATGGAATCCCTCCTAACATTCATACATCTTCTGATTGGTTGTGGATTAGTTTAATTCTGTTGTTTACTTTGTCTCATGGGCATGGTTTTGTGATAGAATCGATTCTAATTCTCATACCTTTCATCTCTTTAACAACTAGATTAAAGGAAGTTCAGATCGAGCGTTAGTGATATATCTTTCAACTGGATGAAGATGGGACTCGAAGTCCAGTTGAGTTCATGAATCAAGTGTAGATCTCCTTGATCTCTACAAGTGGAACCTCCGAATCCCTAGTTTCCTTTCTTTGAATTTTACAGTTTTAGATTAATTACCTTTATCATAATCCTCATATTCACTTGATTTAGATTTCGTCTTATTCTGATTCTAGTTGTAGTTACTTTCAGATTACGCATAGGTTTCAGTCCATGTGGATTCGACCTCGGTCTTACCGAGATTATTACTACATCACAACCCTATACTTGGGGAGTGAACATCTAACAGGACAGAACGTACTAGTCTTATCATACGATCATTTCTAATGTGACCTAACCTCACGTGCTATTTTTGAGATTCGTATACTACAGTTTCATTCGACATAGCAAATAAAGCAAGAGAGGCATTATCACAATCTACGTCCAGAATAAATAAATCCAAAATTAAATTTTCTCATGCAAATATGAGGTTATTTAGTCTCAAAGAAACTCTTGTCCCGAAAAATCGAATATTAAAACCATCAAATAATAATCTAGAAATAGAAATTAAATTTTGACACATCCCCGGTGCATAAAGAGTATCACGGAGGATTATTGTTCGTCCCATGCGCGTACGGAGATGGGAAACGTCAGTCCCTTGTATGTCTTCGATAACATTATTTCCCATATACACCGTATAACTTCCCTTGGCTACATGCCAGAATTCCTCGAGTCCTCGACGACTCCATATCACGTGCTTTGTTGCGCCTGAATCCAAAATCCACTCGTTAGATATAGTATCAACGGAAAGGATTTCAGAATAAACGCCTACGTACAAAGTATCCAGTGGCTTTGGAATTACCGTATTTTTATGGGCACACTGCCGAGCATAATGGCCAGAATTTCTGCAGACAAAGTAGATTATATTTATCTTTTTCTGCTTCTTCTTTCCATTCCCCTTCTTAAGATTTGGAGGTGTTATGGACTTCTGTTCTTGGTTATTCTTTTTCGCTTTCTTGTGAGCTTTGAACCGTTTCTTGTTAGCTTTCCGCTTATGGGTCTCTGCTATAAAGGCTTAGCCGAACCTGGCTGAATTGCATTCATTTCAACCTCACGTACCAAGTGGTCACAAAAGTCTCTGAACGTATTGATAGAATCAGTATGATTCAAAATTCTTTTGATTTGGGACCAAGATTCAGGCAAGGAACGGTGCATGGCTATAATCTTTTGATTTTCAGTCAATTTACACCCAACATTCCTAAAGGCACCTATCATTTGCTCCATCTTACAGATATGATCTTTGATGGGGCAGCCGACGGGCATCCTATACTCCTAGAACTCTAATTCCATTGCCCGAACTCTCGCATCTAACTTCTGCGCATAGGTATTTGTCAATGCTTCCTAGATTCCCTTAGCAGTTTCATGCACTTCATACGTAGGTATGAGTTCTTTATGCATAATGCTAAGAAGAACATTACGAGCTGAACGATTCTGTTTTCGCCACTTATTGTATCGAGTCATCGCAACCCTATGTTCTTATAAATTTCTGTTTTTAACCAATATGGGTTCCTCTTCAACTTCATCGAGTGTGTGCGATATGTCGTCCTCGTCCAGAAGGCATCGTACTGTGCGGGACCAGTCTTCGTAGTTGTTACCATCGAAATGTTGTCCTTTCAGCTGTTCAACGATTAACGCTTTGGTGGCCATCTTCACATTGCATAAGTATCACTACTTAGCTATGATCTAATGGATTAACACTAATCATCAGCATTTCTACGTGTTATTCAAAATTTCAAAGTATAAAAGTAGTCAACACATCTTAACGAGATCTGAAAGTCCACATACCCGAATGGGCGGTGTAGATCAATCAAGTTCTCTTTTTAAGATGAAAATTAATGCTTTTATAAGAATAAATTTGTATAACGAGCAACCTTCCATTACTTAGTTGCATGCATCATTGGGTGGAGGAGAATAAACTCCCACTCAGGTTATGCTGTAACGACTAGAAAAATCCTGTACAAAGGCCCGAGTACCACCTCAGGCAGAAATCACTTAGGACCAAATCTTTTAGAAATTAGACGAGGATTAACTAGTGTTAAACTAGATTACATACAAAATCCATACTAATCATTTTAAATACGATCTGCAATACCCAAAACTCGTAGAATCATTGACGCTAGGTTACCCAAAAATCTAGGATCAATCTCATTACCCAGTTGCTCTCGGGAACACATTGAAACTCCGTATCGGATCTGAACTACACGTTAAAAGTCTGATGACCACGAGATTAAGCGTTTAGGACCGCCTTGCTGGGCTTGACAACCATCTCGGAAATCAGAACCAGATAGTGTCCCAGGGCTATTCGCTTGAGCCTGGAGCGAGGAGTGTGAGAAAACATGGTTTTCTTTAAAAATTAAATCTAATTTAAGTAATCTGAGACTTGTCGCTTGCGGGCCAAATATAAGCAATCAGATCGTCGGAATCTAACCCAAATACACCCTCGGATCAGGGAACATTTCCCATACATGTCCGTGTACTTGTAACCCTGATCGAGTTTCAGTGACCGTTGAACTGAAACTGGTCTGCCACGTGTGATCTGGGAATCCGACTGGAATGAAAACTTAACTCGACCTAGATCCAAGGTCAGTGAGCTTAAGTCCGACCTTTGGCTCAAGGGGGGCTCCAGAAGTGCTCCGTTGAGACGGAACAGACTTACTTTGGCTATAACCTAAGCAAACCTTGGCCCTGGGTCTAATTTGGAGTGTTTTGAGCCTATATAAGGACCTTAAACCCTCTCTCATTCAACCCATACGAATTTGAGAGAAACCCTAGGAGAGAGAAGAGAGAAAAGAGAGAGAAAGTGTGAGAAGAGTGAGAGATTTTTCCTGATACTCTACCCTGCTATCCTACGTGCTTAACCATCACGATCTAATCGCTTTTTGGGCGATTCCGGCTTCATTTCTAGGTAAGAAAACCCTAACCCTAACATGTTTTAGGATTTCTATTGGTACAAGTAGCGAAGTATCTGACTTACCTTGTGTTATAGGTCGTCATATCGATGTTGACGAAAGTGTAGAGTTTCTATTAAGTTCGTTACGCTTCTACGGCGTAAGGTGTGGACTATAGACGTATAGGTTATGGTTTTCAATGCTTTCAATGTTAGATAATGATAGATTCATGATCTGGGTATTATTTCACATGTAAAATGCGATGTTCGTTATGCGATTCATTTACGTATGCAAATTATGGCGTTTAGTGTATTCGGTATATTTGTAGAAAATGTCGTATACGTACAATATATGAAAATGTGTTTGCCATGATTTATTACTATGTATATATGCTATATATGTGTGTAATACTTTCTCGGCGAAAGGATTCGCCTTAATAAATGTTTTTGGCTAATATACGTTATGTATGTTAAATAACTGTAGTCTAAGTGTTTGTGAAAATGCTTGTATGAGTAAGCACTTAGGAGATAGTGCTTTAGGTAGGTGTTGAGATAGGATTCTCAATTACCTTAGAGATGTGTATGATTTCCTCCATTCAAGTTGTTTAATTTGATCGCTTACTTATGAAATGTATGTGTTGTATTTCGTGCTTACATTGTGCTTTATAACATGCTTGTTAACATGTTTGAATTACTTGTCTATTCCTGCTTTAACTATCTCATATGATTCTTGATGAAATAAAATGAAGTTGGGACTATGATTTAGTCCAGGCAGTCGGTAACAGGATTGAATTCGTGGCTGAGATTCATTCACCACGTAAGACGTGTTTGACGAACCCGAGTCGTACTTCGGTTAGTGATAGTGGTTAGGCCACGCGAAGGGCTTATGCACTTCATATCGTTTAACTTGTCGTGCGCTCGTGCTAGTCGAGCTCATCAAGTAACCTGATCTGTCTATTGTATGTTCACCATGTTTAGACGCTACTGCTTGAACCTAAGGTACCAAACTTACCAGTGTAACCCCGTTAACCTTGGTACATCGATTCGGTAAGACTCATGTGCCGGGCATGGTGGTATGGGACACCGTGGTCGAGCTGTCGGCCTACGCTGGGGCCACGAGCCTCCCCGTAGTGACCAGTGAGCAACCCAGACTCATGAGCCGAATGTGGTGGTATGGGACACTGTATTCGAGCTATCGGCCTATACTGATAAGGTGATGGGGGAGCGGTGCAACGAGTGCCTGTAACAGCCCTGACAGCCCTTTGTAGTGACCTCGAGCATACTTTAAATCTGCGGTGAGGCGACGAGTCTTCCCATAGTAAATAGAGTATAAAATAGGCCTGTATTGATAAGATGATGGGGGAGCGGTGCAACGAGTGCGTGTAACAGCCCTTTACAGCGACCTAGAACTGCATCATCATATGAGATTATTTAGGCTTGACGACCCTAGAATGGATCATTGTTTGGGAATGATATAAGGGAGGTACCTTAGTTTCCCAATACTGTTGTATGAAAAGTACTAATAACAACTCGGTAATCACGATCATAACATAGCACTGCATGTGCCTGGCGTTGTGGAGCACTGAGGGATGAACGCATGCCGCAGACATAAGATGGTGTCGCACGAGGGAGGTTTGGCGAGGGCATGCATCATGACAGCATTCCATACTTACATTAATAAGAATATTTAGGAGTGTTTGATTGTACTGCTTTATCACTACTGCTTGACTGAATTGATAACATGTTAACATATGCTTTATTGTTCCACTGAGTTAGCTACTCACTCCCACGTTTTGGGACGATTCTGGACACCCACCAGACTCTGTCTTAGATGCAGGTATCGACGAGACGCAGGAGGCTGAGCCTGATTACTATGATGATCAGGATGAGTTCTCCTTTATGCAGTTCTCTGGAGGCTTCGCTTAGGCCATTCAGATGACGGGGCTACAGGGTTTACCATTATAGTTGTACCACTTTTTTTGGCATTTTAATTTTTGAAACTAATACATGTATATGGTGACTCAGTAAGGTGTTCATACTCTGGAGACCGATTGTAATCGTTTCTGGCTTTATATACATTTATATACATCTTTCAGTCTTCCACTTGCGTTTTATAACTTGATCTGGAGTATGAATTACTGTTTTGGTATAATCTCACTCATGATTGATGCACTAACATAGACAACATTCAATCATAAGCATTTATGTTGCATAAGTGATGTTTTGGAACTCGGGTGTTGAGTTGCTACTCGACCCTCGATTTTCAGGGCGTTACAAGATGGTATCAGAGCATGATTTGGATTAAAATGGACCTGGGTTATGGTCACACGACGTACACTGTCGCCTTTCGACTTAGGTGGGTGCGAGAAAAACGTAGAAACAGTCATAAGTACCCCGATTTCGCCAATTGGCAAAGTTCACTGAAATCGTTCGTTTTGTTTGAGTCTGTACTCAACCGTGATCGCATGAGTCGACCCCAAAACACTTTTAGACCGTCAAACGACGGGTTTAGATCACAACTCACCCCATCCCAGCCATTAGAAATCGATAAATACAAATATGTATCAGAAACCACCCGAAAGGACCCGAAACGAAGCAAATCGGAGTCGTGGGCCTACCCACGCTAATCCAGAGGGACCCAGGGTGGGACCCAGACCTTTTTGGGGCCTAGGGGGCATGAGGACCTCGCCCAAGTAGCGAGGCATCGCCAACTTGTCCAGAGAGTGGCGAGGCCCTCGCCGAGTTGGCGAGGCCTCGCCGGTTAACGGGCTGGCCTGGGCGGGCTGCTTAGGCCGATGATGTTTGGGGGCTAGGGTAATCCCCTGGTGTGTGGGCCGTCGACTAAAACACTCTCAAACACCTACCTCCTTCACAAACCACACCCCCAAGCTTCTTTCCTCTTTCAAGTTTCTGATTTTTGACAAAAACTGCCCCACCAATTGATCTCTCTCCCATTTTCGTGCATCCTCTCCATCACCTTGTTGTAAACCCTCCTCCATTACTGCCTACCCTTTCTATTCTCTCTCATTTGAGCCCTTACATCTTCCATTCGTGGCTCAAAATCGTGTAAGCTCTCAACCCATCTCATCTCTCCATTTTTTCTTCAATCTCTGTCATTTGGGCCTTTACAACCTCTATTGAGGCTCAAATCCGTAGAGAACTAAAAACTCTAACCCCTATTTCCCCTTCTCTTCACTTTCCATGGCCTTCTTTAAGTTCATTGCGGCCATTTTCTTGATTTCCACCATCCTTTCTCTCATGGAAAGAGAAAGGGGGCCGTAGATGAGGCTGGGCCTAGTCGCCCTACGCGTTCAAGGAGGCTGAGAGGTGCCGCCGCGAGCACAAGTGCCAATCGGGAGTTTCGAATGAAGCGGGATCTTAATCCCCGGACTCCTGCTGGAAGGGCTCTGTTGGCGGAGCTATCTCATGGAGTTTATGAGGGTCGTAGGGTCCTTTTTGAAGCTCAGGTGGATGGATGGCTTTTTGGGGAATATTTGTTGTTCGAGTTTCTGGAAGGGGCCCATTGGGGTCCACTATTTGATGGCGGGTATCGCGCCAATGCAAGCTCTGTCCGAGCTTTCTATGCCAACATTCACGAGCCTACGCTTGAACTATTGCAGTTCCAGATCTCATGTGGAAGGGATCAGTAGGCCACAGTTGATGTTAGATTGATATCTCAGCTTCTGAATGTGCCCCTTGGCGAGGTGCATGCTAGCGAGCTGAATCTGAGGAGTACACATGAAAGGGATCGCCGCACGCATTTCCTTTGTGGTGGTCAACTGGTCCAGTAGCAGTCGAACAAAAGTCTTCTAGCGACCGATATGTCTGACGACTTTCGTTTGCTCCATCACATCTTCACGTTCAACGTCTACCCCAGGTGGAGCAATCGCAGTGAGTGTACGCGCCTTATGGTAGACTTCCTGTATCAAGGGGCAGAGAGCGAACCTGTGCGTGCCTACGTTCGTGTTGCCACAGATAATTAATACTGCACGCTCCGCTAGAAGGACTGATTCGCTCCCCTTCGGCCGACTCATATGCAAGATTGCACATGAGTTTGGCTATAGCCTTGGGGCGGAGATGCCAGTGTCAGTCCATCACATCGACGAGACTACCCTCAACCAGATGAAGATCGGGCCACCACAACGCCAAGCTCGACTTGAGGAGAGCGATGATGAGACGGAGAGGGAGAAAGAAGATGGAGCTGAGATAGAAGAGGAGGAACAGGAAGAAGAAGAGGAAGAGGAGGCCTAAGATACAGAGGAGAGCTCTCCGCCTACGGTACCAGAGCAAGATGCTGATCAAGCTGCTTGGGGTGCTCGTATAGCTCGACTGGAGGAGGATCATGCTGCCCTACGACAGGGTCAAGCTGTCCTACGACAGGACATTATGGATCTTCGGGGCCTTGTGAAGAATAAGTTCAAAAAAGTAACTCACGCATTGAAAACTATCATGTGTTACCTGAAGGATAAGGGTGCCCCTTCTCCATCGCCAGACTCGGATGCCTAGTCATCCATACTGTTGTCTTGTAGTTTGCTTTGGTTACCACCTTAGGATGTTTATGTTTTCATGTTGATGGGTGCAGTAGTGGTAACATGTTTTAAGTGTTTGAGGCTTTGGTTGTATTAGCTAGCATGCATCTTCTGTCATGATTCATGTAACTCTGTATTCCATGTATTGTGACAATTTTGGTAAATAAAATGCATATAGCCTCTTTTGCTATGAAGTGTGTGAAATGCTTAAGTGATTGAGTATTGTGTTGTTATGCTTCATCTTACATGTGTTGCACTCTATGTTGTATAGGCATGCCACAGAAATATACGCGGAGCACGGCACACCTCATGCTCACTGATACGATGGAACAGCTCCTCCCCACAGAGATGGTCTTACGGACCCTGGTTTGAGCCCGGATTGTGAGACTATACCTGCGTCTCAGCCTTCCACTGGTCTTACAGCTGGACTACCACCTTATATACCACCACGAGCAGAACCATGTGTCTTCCTCGACGCAGTACGTGCCTTAGCCTGCCCCACCTACTGATAGGTTTGAGCAGATGATGATGTTGATGCAGCAGCAGCATCAGCAGCTCTTGGCCACTATTGCAGGGGCCTTATCCCAGGGTGGGAGTGCGACTCCACCTTCACCATCTGTACGTCCTGCTGAGACTGCAGAGTTTTCTGCTCAGGCTGAGGATGCGCCTCCACCTGCACCTGCTGCATACCCTACGGGGAATTTAGGTACTAGTGGCCTTCTCGAGCGATTCTAGCGCTTGAGGCCTCCTACTTTTAAGGGTTCTCACAGACCCGAGGAGGCTGAATATTGGCTAGACTGCATCTCCAAGATGCTACGGATGCTGCAATGTACCGAGTCAAAGCAGGTTGAGTTGGCCACCTTTATGTTTGAAGAGGCCAGTATGTGGTGGGATAGTGTCCTACGGACAGTCGCAGTTGGCTACATATGGACTTGGGCAGCTTTCGAGTTTCGTTTCCACGAAAAGTACTACCCTTAAACCTACCGACATGAAAGGGAGAATGAGTTCTTGCGCCTCAGGCAGGGAGGCTTGACAGTTACCGAGTACGAGCATCTATTTACTGAGTTGGGCAGATACGTCCCTATGATACTTGCTGACGAGCAGATGCGGATACGACATTTTTCTAAGGGCTTGCGACCTGACATTCGGTCGAAGATGTGCTGTGTCAGTATACCCTCCTATGCTGAACTGGTGCATATGTCTATGCGGGTGGAGCAGGATGTAGAGCTACTAACACGCTCTCGTGGCCTTATGGTTACTAGGCCACGACCAGATATTCAGAACAGGCCATTCCTCGGCAAGAGGCCTCGTATTAACTCTCCTCCCAGGATTGCGGCGCTAGTAGTTCCGATGAGGCATTCAGGTGTGATCTGTTCTTACTGCGGGAAACTGAGTCACCCTGCAGAGAGTTGCTTTGCACGGATGAGATATAGCGGGTTTTCACCACCACAGAAGATTGATCGTTCTCGCCCTTAAGCTTTATCGGCTCCGCCCTACAGATAGCACCTACACATCCTTCATTCAGACCTCCAGTATCCCATTTCAGGCCGCCTCAACGGCCCATGGTTCCACAGCCGAACCGTCAGCAGCAGGCACGCGTTCACGCACTCACAGCGGAAGAGCCAGAGACAGCACCTTCAGCACCTATGGCCTTCGAGGTCACTGCACACGTCCAAGGTATTCCTGTCTTCTTATTGGTGGACACAGGGTCCACTACGTCTATGATCTCATGCACGGCAGTCAAGCGACTGGGTTTAGATACTGCTCCTACGAAGGGAGTGAGGGTCATCACTGCCACAGGGACTTTCTCTGTGTTACTAGTATGTGTGAGGGCTGCCCGATAGAATTGGGGGGCAGGACGATACTAGTCAATCTTATCATCGTCCCCCTATTTCATTACGACGTTATTTTCGGTATGGACTGGCTCACTAGGATGCGAGCAGAGATAGATTGCGAGACTAGGGTGGTCATAGCCCACGGACCGGAAGGCACGGCTTTCACTTTCCCTGTTCAGGTCAGTCATGCTTCTCAGTTAAGGTGTTTCGCTTCTTCATTGAAAGATACTGATGTTCTGACGCTTGTGGATACGCCTGTAGTTCAGGCTTTTGCGGACGTGTTTGAGTCGATTCCTGGTTTGCCTCCTTGGCGGGAGATTGACTTCACCATTGATCTTACGCCTGGGGCGACACCCATCTCATTACCTATGTATCGTATGCCTCCATGCAAGATGGAGGAATTGAGGAAACAGATTGACAAACTGTTAGAGAAGGGCTTCATACAACCCAGTGTGTCTCCTTGGGGAGCACCTGTGTTGTTTGTCAAGAAGAAAGACGGGTCGTTGCGGTTATGTATTAATTACTGCAGGTTGAACCAGTTGACCGTGAAGAACAAATATCCTTTGCCCAGGATAGACGACCTATTTGATCAGTTGAAGGGGCCAAAGTATTTTTCGAAGATCGATTTGCAGTCAGGGTATCATCAGTTGCGCGTCAGGGATGAAGACGTGCAGAAGACGGCTTTCAGGACCTGTTTTAGGCATTACGAGTTCCTTGTGATGTCATTCGGTCTTACGAACGCACCGGTCGTGTTCATGGATTTGATGAACCGGGTATTTCGGCCATTTCTATACCGATTCTTCATCGTGTTTATCGATGACATCCTGGTATACTCTACGAGTCGGGAAGAGCACGAGGAACACTTAAAAGCAGTCTTGGATACGCTGAGGAATAACCAGTTATTCGCACAGTACAAGAAGTGCAATTTCTGGAAAGAGAAAGTCAAGTTCCTGGGACATGTGGTGTTCAAGGAAGGAATAACAGTGGACCTGGCTAAGGTAGCCGCAGTTCAGGATTGGAAACAGCCTGGTTCAGTTACTGAGGTGAGGAGTTTTCTGAGCCTGGCAGGCTATTACCGACGATTCATCCAGGACTTCTCGAAGATAGCCAGACCGTTGTCACAGTTGACACGAAAGGATTTGAAGTTCGCCTGGAATGAGAAGGCGGAAGCAGCTTTTCAGGAGCTGAAGGACAGACTGACGTCCGCCCCTGTGCTAGTATTGCCAAAGCAAATGGTTAAGTACACTATACATACTGACGCGTCTCGCATTAGTTTGGGTTGTGTCCTTATGCAGAAGGACAGGGTGATTGCGTATGCCTCGAGACAATTAAGGAAGCACGAGGAGAATTACCCTACGCACGACCTTGAGTTAACAGCGGTCATATTCGCATTGAAGCTGCGGAGACATTACCTCTATGGAGAGGAGTTCGAGCTTTTTTGTGACCACAAGAGCCTTAAGTATATATTCACTCAGCGGGACCTGAATATGAGGCAACGCCGATGGATGGAGACCTTGAAGGACTTCAAGTTCAAGGTTTCCTACCATCCTGGCAAGGCCAACCTTGTGGCAGACGCGTTGAGTCGCAAGAAGGCTATAGCATTTGCGGCTCCGCTGATGATAGCGGAGTGGGATATGTTGGAGTTCGTGCGGGACTTCGAGCAGAAACTCACAGTGGAGGAGTCATTCGAGAGTGTCGCACACGTTTGGGTGCAGCCACTTATTGATGACTGGATTATCGAGGCCCAGAAGGGCGACGAGCGGTTGTCTGAGCTTCGAGAGCAAGCTAGCGATGATGTGGACTCCGAGTGGAGAGTTAACACAGATGGGGGCTTACGATACTGTGGTTGCCTATGCGTCCCAAATATTCAGGACTTGAGACAGGAGCTTCTCGAGACTGCCCACAAATCGAAGCTTGCGATGCATCCTGGTAGCACGAAAATGTATCAGGATATGAAGCGGTTGTATTGGTGGGACAATATAAAGGTTCATATAGCAGAGTATGTTTCTCGTTGTCTCACGTGTCAGCAGGTCAAGGCGGAGCATCGCCGACCTCCTGGACTCCTTCAGCCCATGCCCATAGCTGAATGGAAGTGGGACTTCATCTCTATGGACTTCATCTCGGGGCTACCGAAGATGAGAAAGGGTTATGACTCTATTTGGGTTATCGTGGATAGATTGACCAAATTGGCTCATTTTCTTCCTATCAGAGTGACGAACTCTGCAGACGACTTGGCTAGGTTGTACATCAAAGAAATAGTGCGTCTGCATGGAGTTCCCTTGGAGATCGTGTAGGACCGAGACACGCAATTCACGTCTATCTTCTGAACTCGTATCTAGGAAGCGATGGGTGTGAAGTTGAAATTCAGTACCGCGTTTCACCCTCAGACTGATGGGCAAACAGAGCGGGTGAATCAGATTTTAAAAGATATGTTGCGGGCTTGTGTTTTGGACTTCAAGGACAGTTGGGATGACTGCCTCCTGTACGCAGAGTTCGGGTACAACAACAGCTTTCAGGCGAGTATTGGCATGGCTCCATATGAGGCCCTGTATGGTCGCCCGTATAGAGCGCCGCATTGCTAGGCTGAGGTTGGCGAGCGCAGCTTGATTGGCCCGGAGTTAGTACAGGCGACCTCAGAGAAGATCGACATTATCAGGCGTCGACTCATGACGGCCCAGAGCAGGCAGAAGAGTTACGCCGATACGAGGCAGCGACCACTGGAGTTTGAAGTTGGAGATCATGTATTTCTCAGAGTTTTCCCTATGAAGGGAGTCCTTCGGTTTGGAAAGAAGGGGAACCTTACACCGCGGTTCATTGGCCCATTTCAGATACTTGATCGAGTGGGGGCGGTGGCATATCGTCTCGCTTTGCCCACACCACTCACGGGCATGCATAACGTATTTCATATATCTATGCTGAAGAAATACATCTCTAATCCTTCACACATCATCCATTGGGAGCAGGTGCAGTTGAGCGAGGATGCTACATATATATTGCGTCCGACGCGTATCTTAAATAGGAATGAGCAGGTATTGCGTAGCAAGGTGATTCCACTCGTGAAGGTACTGTGGACGCATCATACAGAGGAGGAAGCTACCTGGGAGATAGAAGCCGAGGTCAGAAAGAACTACCCTCAGCTTCTGGAGGAGTACGAAAAGGTACTAATTTCGAGGATGAAATTTTTCTTTAAGGGGGGTAGATTGTAACGACTCGAAAAATCCTGTACAAAGGCCCGAGTACCACCTGAGGCAGAAATCACTCAGGACCAAACCTTTAGAAATTAGACGAGGATTAACTAGTGTTAAACTAGATTACATACGAAATCCGCACTAATCATTTTAAATACGATCTGCAAGACCCAAAACTCGTAGAATCATTGACGCTAGGTTACCCAAAAATCTAGGATCAATCTCATTACCCAGTTGCTCTCGGGAGCACATTGAAACTCCGTATCGGATCTGGACCGCACGTCGAAAGTCCGATGACCACGAGATTAAGTGTTTAGGACCGCCTTGCTGGGCTTGACAACTATCTCGGAAATCAGAACCAGATAGTGTCCCAGGGCTATTCGCTTGAGCCCGGAGCGAGGAGTGTGAGAAAACATGGTTTTCTTTAGAAATTAAATCTAATTTAAGTAATCTGAGACTTGTCGCATGCGGGCCAAATATAAACAATCAGACCGTCGGAATCTGACCCAAATACACCCTCGGATCAGGGAACATTTCCCATACATGTCCGTGTACTTGTAACCCTGATCGAGTTTCAGTGACCATTGAACTGAAACTGGTCCACCACGTATGATCTGGGAACCCGACTGGAACGAAAACTTAACTCGACCTAGATCCAAGGTCAGTGAGCTTAAGTCCGACCTTTGGCTCAAGGGGGGCCTCCAGAAGTGCTCCGTTGAGATGGAACAGACTTACTTTGGCTATAACCTAAGTATACATTGGCCCTGGGTCTAATTTGGAGTGTTTTAAGCCTATATAAGGACCTTAAACCCTCTCTCATTCAACCCATACGAATTTGAGAGAAACCCTAGGAGAGAGAAGAGAGAAAAGAGAGAGAAAGTGTGAGAAGAGTGAGAGATTCTTCCTGATACTCTACCTTGCTATCCTACGTGCTTAACCATCACGATCTAATCGCTTTTTCGGCGATTCCAGCTTCATTTTTAGGTAAGAAAACCCTAACCCTAACCTGTTTTAGGGTTTCTATTGGTACAAGTAGCGAAGTAGCTACTTACCTTGTGTTATAGGTCGTCATATCGACGTTGACGAAAGCATAGAGTTTCTATTAAGTTCGTTATGCTTCTACGGCATAAGGTGCGGACTATAAACGTATAGGTTATGGTTTTCAATGCTTTCAATGTCAGATAATGATAGATTCATGATCTGGGTGTTATTTCACATGCAAAATGCGATGTTCGTTTTGCGATTCAGTTACGTTTGCAAATTATGGCGTTTAGTATATTCGGTATATTTGTAGAAAATACCATATACGTACAATATATGAAAATGTATTTGTCATGATTAATTACTATGTGTATATGCTATATATGTGTGTAATACTTTCTTGGCGAAAGGATTCGCCCTAATACATGTTTTTGGCTAATATATGTTATGTATGTTAAATAAGTGTAGTCTAAGTGTTTGTGAAAATGCTTGTATGAGTAAGCACTTAGGAGATAGTGCTTTAGGTAGGTGTTGAGATAGGATTCTCAATTATCTTAGAGATGTGTATGATTTCCTCCATGCGAGTTGTTTAATTTGATCGCTTACCTATGAAATGTATGCGTTGTATTTCGTGCTTACATTGTGCTTTATAACATGCTTGTTAACATGTTTGAATTACTTATCTATTCCTGCTTTAACTATCTCATATGATTCTTGATGAAATAAAATGAAGTTGGGACTATGATTTAGTCCAGGCAGTCGGTAACGAGATTGAATTCGTGGCTGAGATTTATTCACCACGTAAGACGTGTTTGACGAACCCGAGTTGTACTTCGGTTGGCGATAGTGGTTAGGCCACGCGAAGGGCTTATGCACTTCATGTCGTTTAACTTGTCGTGCTCGTGCTAGTCGAGCTCGTCAAGTAACCCGATCTATCTATTGTATGTTCACCATGTTTGGACGCTACTGCTTGAACCTAAGGTACCAAACTTACCAGTGTAACCCCGTTAACCTTGGTACCTCGATCCGGTAAGATTCATAAGCCGGGCATGGTGGTATGGGACACCGTGGTCGAGCTGTCTGCCTACGCTGGGGCCACGAGCCTCATCGTAGTGACCAGTGAGCAACCCAGACTCGTGAGCCAAATGTGGTGGTATGGGACACTGTATTCGAGCTGTCGGCTTACACTGATAAGGTGATGAGGGAGCGGTGCAACGAGTGCCTGTAACAGCCCTGAGAGCCCTTTGTAGTGACCTCGAGTATACTTTAAATCTGCGGTGAGGCGACGAGTCTTTCCGTAGTAAATAGAGTATAAACTAGGCCTATATTGATAAGGTGATGGGGGAGCGGTGCAACAAGTGCGTGTAACAGCCCTTTACAGCGACCTAGAACCGCATCATCGTATGAGATTATCTAGGACTGACGACCCTAGAATGGATCATTGTTGGGGAATGATATAAGGGAGGTACCTTAGTTTTCCAATACTATTATATGAAAAGGACTAATAACAACTCGGTAATCACGCTCATAACATAACACTGTATGTGCCTGGCGTTGTGGAGCACTGAGGGATGAACGCATGCCGCGAACGTAAGATGGTGTCGTACGAGGGAGGTTTGACGAGGGCATGCATCATGACGGCATTCCATATTTGCATTAATAAGAGTATTTTGGAGTATTTGATTGTACTGCTTTATTACTACTGCTTGACTGAATTGATTACATGTTAACCTATGCTTTATTGTTCCACTGAGTTAGCTACTCACTTCCACGTTTCGGGACGTTGTTCTAGACACCCACCAGACTCTGTCTTAGATGCAGGTATCGACGAGACGCAGGAGGCTGAGCCTGATTACTATGATGATCAAGATGAGTTCTCCTTCATGCAGTTCTCTGGAGGCTTCGCTTAGGCCATTTAGATGACGGGGCTACAGGGTTTACCATTATAGTTGTACACTTTTTTTGACATTTTAATTTTTGAAACTAATACATGTATATGGTGACTCAGTAAGGTGTTCATACTCTGGAGACCGATTGTGACTGTTTCTGGCTTTATATACATTTATATACATCTTTCAGTCTTCCGCTTGCGTTTTATAACTTGATCTGGAGTATGAATTACTGTTTTGGTATAATCCCACTCATGATTAATGCACTAACATAGACAACATTCAATCATAAGCATTTATGTTGCATAAGTGATGTTTTGGAATTCAGGTGTTGAGTTGCTACTCGACCCCCGATTTTTAAGGCGTTATATATGCACAACCTTTATATATAGGGAGTTTCAAAGCACTAAGTTTTCTGTTTTCAAATGAGAAAAAAGGGCTTATATCTAATAACATCAAGCCAAATTATATCACACATATAAACATCATCATCAGAAAGAAAAATAAAGTGCTAAAATATGAAGAAAATTCTATTTTCACTAGTGATCATGTCCATTAGTGATAGATCCGATCATCACCGTTAATGATCTTTGTTGATGATAGACCCTTTCATCAACATTGATCATCATGGTTGATTATCGTTTCGATCACTAATGATCTCTAGATCACTAATTCTCAAAGGAGATTCTATCTACACCATCCATCCGTTTTACTAGCTCATTATAGGCATGAGCCCAAGATTGAAGCATATCAAAAAATTGAGTGGACCAACCTAGAAAAATTATGGAGTATCATAATTAATACGCAACAACTCAAAATAGTACACGTGGTATAGATGGGCTCATCATCGGATATAGTAATGATAGCAACAACGATGACTATAGGCCCATTGATCAATCATGTTTGGGCCACGACTTGAGACCCATGATTAATCACTAGTTATCTTGGGCTTGTGTTTTGACCTAACAAGAAATACATCCGGACCTAAGTTATTTTGATGGTGGGTAGGCTAGATGGGCCCATATCCTTAGATCAGGGGTTGGGGTGGACTTGGACTCGGGTCTATATGTCATGGGCTACACTGGAAGAATTGGGCCTGGCCCTGGTCCATTATCTACAGTGGGTTATCCTTCATTCAATAGTGGCCACTCATCCTTCAAAAACAGAACCGTAGAAGTCATCGCATCCTTCTACGACTCACTCAATCAATGATGCAACATCCAAGGTATGCAACCTTCTAGCCATTCAATGAATGGTCTTGGATCCATCGCATCATGCAAGGTATGTAACATTCTAGCCTTTCAATCAGTGACCTACTAATTGATTGTTATAAAAAGAGAATGCAGCCACGGTTCACATTAATAAAAAAATTGTCCAATGATTGAAAGGTTAAGATCCTCCCAAATCTGAAAGATTTTTCTCTAATATATCCACACTCACATTCGTGTGGGAAACACCACATGCAGCCACATATGTTAATATGGGACAGGTGTATCGATGTTATTTTTGAATCAAGTAGGAAATATCGTTTAAGTTATACTGACCTCAATATCAGCACATTTTTTATATATCAGGTGGGTCCCAGAGTAACATTAAAAAAAAATGGACAGTATGATTGGACTTGTATGTCTTCAATTGCCCATTACATTTACCCCACACATTGCCACAATTACATGTGTACAGTATGTAATAAAACCAATCATATGGTCGTCTCAATATAGCTGTCCTATACCAAAAATCAGTCTGGCCCGCCCATCCAGCGAGTTACATTTGTGTTGATGAGTGGATTTTCGCTTAGGAACATTTACTGCGTGGGCTATACATCTATATAGAGTCCTTATGCAGCTATACATCTATATAGAGTCCTGGCATGCATTTACTGCGTGGAACATGTACTGCGTGGGCTATACATCTATATAGAGTCCTAAGGCAGCTATACATCTATATAGAGTCCTGGCTTGCATTTTTGATCAGGATGGTTCATCACATGGGCCCACTTTTACAAAACTGAAAACCTGAGCAGTATGCTAATCCCAGGGTCCATATATAACACAAGCATACAGCCAACACGTGTGTACATCAGCCAATTCAAGTGCACATCAGCTAACACGTGTGTATAGCTGAGTGCGTGTACAACAGCCAACACGTGTAAACATGGGTTTGATGTGTAAACACGTGTCTAATGTGTAAACATGGGTCTGATGTGTACACGTGCACATCATTCAAGTACTTATGTGCACATGTACACGTGCATATCAGCCAACACGTGACAGATGCTATATTTGTCAATTCAAGTATGGTGAAATACGTCACCGGCAACTTATGTACATGTGGTGTAGTTCAATACAACAACTATTGTTGTATATTTGGTGAGATGTACACGCATGTATTTCAATACAACAACTTATGTACATCATCTTATTGGTTTATGGAATGGTTCACATGTTGTGCCTCATACGTGTACATAAGGTGTATGGATTCATAAAGGTCTACATGATCATCTTGGTCCATCATAATCGGGTTTACTTGCACATGGTATACGTGTATGCAAAATTCAAATCTAATCCACCGTACACATGACTTTTCATGTATGGAATTAAGATTATTCTAATAGGCAGGCCATGAATTCCAATCCAAAAAGAAGAGATGGGTCACTTACCTTTTGAGATGAAAATAATCGGAGATCCACTGTTGAATGCTCTGATGCCACTGTAGGGAAGTGCGGAAGGTGAGCCCTCAAGATCTAACGGTTTACACGAGTTTTGGAACCCCTCACAAAGCAGAAGATTGACGCTCCAACAACCCGTCTATCTACTACTGGAGCAGATGGATCTATTCACACCTTTGATCCTACGGTATAAGTGGCCCCAGATTGCGATTTATGGATTAAATCATCCCAGGGACAAGCTAAAATGGACAAACTACTGTGCACATTATATCTCTCTCCGTATACTCTCGGTATTTCTTATCTGTGTTTTTACGAGAGAGAGTCTCATCATTTTATAGGAAGGAATGAGAGATTGGATGAGACCAGATAATCCGGTCTTATCCCTATTTCCCATCAAAAATCAAATTCAATGATGAATTTGAAATATAACAGAAAAGGAAGAGGCCGTAAGAAGCCTAAACTTATGGGACTCACCCACTAGTGATTGCTCACCAGTGGCCCCCACTGGCCTAGGTCCAACCGCAATAAATATGCCACATAAAGAAAATCTTAAGAGTTTCACAATATGGAAATGTAACGCTGCTGTTAGCTTGTTTGTTGCAGCGCCACTCATATGCCACAAAATCTACTAGTACTGTGTTTGTTATATATTACCAAATATGATGAAATATGTTTCGGCAATTATTTTCATTATTTTCTCTCATCAAAATCGTGTCAATTAATGCTTTGATACCATTGTTGGGCGGCAATTATTTTCATTATTTTCTCTCATGAAAATCGTGTCAATTAACGCTTTGATACCATTGTTGGGCACATACGGATAATGTAGCATGTTCTATTTTATATAATTGTTATATTATTATGAATCAATAATAATCGAGTCTGGAACCAGTATACAAAATAAGTGGCCCACTTAAATCAACTGCATACTGGAGGACAAGCTAATTCACCTTCCTAATCCAATGATGAAGATAGTTTGCTGGCGACATGTTATCGGTCAAATGACTGTGCATGGAGCTTCATATTACGTGCCTGTACCTTCTCTACCACCTCTGAGTAAAGTAGAATAAGTGGACAGTCCATTAAATGAAATTGCAAGTATATGGTTTGCTAAACACAGGGATATAAACGAACCAGCCCTGGGGTTGGCTTTGATTTTAAAGCGTTCTGCCCCGGCCCTCACGGACTTCAAAAATTCAATTTTAAGCCTGGTCCATTTGCAACCCAAACTAGAAAGAGGCGCAATTGCATGATCTATTATGACTAGTGCGCTTGACAACGACGAGTACACGACTCAAAATTGGAAAGGCCGAGTGAGGCATGTATTTTATAATTTTAAGGAAAGAGTGTGCAGCGAGTTGAAAGTACCTGTAAAGTGACAGGATTTGGTGCGGCCCTGCCATCACCCAAGATGGTGCGGACGTTATCATGAGGCCCACCTTGATTTATGTATTTTATATCCATGCTGATAGTCCATTTTGAAAGAATATTTTAAGACAAGATTTAAAAATTTAAGTAGCTGCAAATCTCAAGTAGACCACACTATAGGAAACAATGACGAGTGAATGCTATGTCACTAAAAACTTCATAGGATTGAATGCGATGTCACTAAAAGCTTCCTAAGCCAATTGTAGTGTTTATTTTACATCCAACCCGTCTTTAATGTCACATAAACCCTGGATGACGAGAAAAAAATAAATATCAACTTAGATCCAAAACTTTTGTGACTCATAAATTTTTTTAATGATCAATCACCACTGATTACTATAACATGGTCTACTTGAGATTTGGATGTGATGATTTTTGGGCTCATGTCCTAAAGTGATCTTAAAAAAAATAATGGACCAAGTGGATATAGAATAAATAGATTAACGTGGGCCCCAAGATAAGGGTCGCACCAAGATGGGTATGACTATGGCTGCACCTAATCCGCTACCACCTGTTACGCAGAGAACGGAGCGTGGCCCAAGACGGACCGCGGAAATGACGACCGCGCTAATCACGACGGCGCATATATAGGTGAGAGAGCAAGAGCGAGTCTCAAGGAAAATGATGCAAGGGACGTTGTTTACGTACTACCCCTGCCTATTCCGAGCTGGGGTCTGGCTGGAGCTCTGAGGGTACACCGTGATGTATGGGTTTTATCCACACCCTTGATCCAATATTTTTTCCCATATAATTTTAAGTTGTAACTTCAAAACCGAGGCAGATCTAACGCTCAAATGGACCATACAGTGGGGATTAACCTACTACAGTAGAAAACTTCTTAGGGGCAACAGAAGTCTTAGATGAAATTAATATTTGTGTTTTCCATCCCTTAGTTAAATATAAATAGGTTAGAAAGCAAATAAACATCACATAGTCTTAGGGCCTGTTTGGGAGCGTGGTTTTGGAACCCCTTGGATTGGCAATCCTCTATGTGTGTTTGGCACCATAGAGTGTGAATCAACTTTAATTCAAAAATACCTATAGATGGCATAATTACATGGGTTTAAATTTAATTATGAAATCAACTTTAATATCCCAATTAATGAGATCTATAATTTTTGACACTATGGTTGTGATAAGCTCGCTAAAATATATGCTTTGCCTAAAAATGATGAAATTCCAAGTCTTAGATGGACCGCAAGCACAAGATCATGTCTGAGTGACTAACCAATGATTTTTAATCGTTGATTAATATGGACAATGTTTGGACGGTGCTGGATAATATTTGGACAGTGCTGATCTACATGAATAATGTTTGGACGGTGATGATCATCGTTAGTGGACCATGTGCCCAGTAGAATGATAGTGTACAGTGACATACATTTATGCCTATAACTATTGAAACGATTTTAGGTGTAATCCAAACTCTCACCGTGGATTACAAACCCCTCAAAGAGGGGATTGGAAACCCCCTGGATTGGCAATCCCCACTTGCTTTATGGTGCCAAACAACCAAGGGGATTTGAAACCCCCTCCAATCCCCTCCAATCCAAGGTGCCAAACGACCCCTTAAGAAAGTTTCAACCATTGGTGTCATTATGACAACTGCTTTCCGTGGCATAGTCCACTTGAGCCTCAAATCTGGCTCATATTCTGAGCTCAATACCTAAAATCATATGATAAAATAGAGTAACGGTCAGGATAAAATCTACACATCACAATAAAATAGATTTACTGTTGAAAATTCCTAATACCCAAAAAGTTTCGGATTAAGTTGATATTTGTGTTTTATCTTCATCCAGGTTGGTGTTACATTATAAACATACGACAAATAAGCATTGCTGTTGGTAGCAGGAATGTTTCAATGGTGTATATTGTGGTGTGGTATATTTGAGATTTGGATATGCTTGGCTGGGCTCATTCTCTAATTCATTGGGCTCGCATTCTCCAAAATGATATGGCAAAGTGGAAGGAAGACGTGGTGTTGCCTGGATAGCCTTTGACATCAGGTAGGTGGCTAATGTTTTTGGTTCTGCAGCCAAAACCGCGTCCGCTACTTGCACTCTATCAGCTGTCCAATCCCATCAACCCAAAGGAAAAAGTATGGAGTGGACATGGACGTGGACATTCTCAATTCATACTTTTTCTCCCTCCAAGACATTAGACAGGGATGGATGGAGTCCCTCTTTTTATTATATCCTTGCACGGTCCTCTTCCTCTTCCTGATCACCATCACCACCCCCTTTTTCTTTTTTATTGTATCTCTTCCCCTTCTTTTCCTAAACGGGTTCTTCTTCAATGGCGGTGGAATCTGTCTCTTTTGAGCATACTCCCACCTGGGTAGTCGCCGTCGTCTGCTCTGTCATCATCATCGTCTCTCTCTTTGTCGAACGCCTACTTCACTACTTGGGGAAGGTTCTGTCTGTCTGCTGCAATGTCTTTTATTTATTTAATTATTTCCTCTAAAAAAAAATCAATAAAAAATGTTTCCGTCTTTCTATTTTTTGTTTCTTGGCTTCTCTTGCAGTGCTTGAAAAATAATAGCCAGGAAGCACTTTTCGAGGCCTTACAGAAGCTAAAAGAAGGTTTTTTTTTTTTTTGTCACTTACCCCCATCCAACTCTGTTTCTGCCTTCACTTCTTCTTGGGAGCGGATTATTTATTACCCGTTTATTACCCTTACCGTGTGAGGCCCACCTTGATAAATGTGTTGTAAATCCACGCCGTCCATCCGTTTTTCAAGCTCATTCTAGGATGGTACCCTACAATTACAATTTAAGCACGTCCAAATCTCCGGTGGGCCACACCACTGGAAATTGGTGAATGACTATTAAAAACTTTTGAATCAAGCTGATCTTTGTATTTTCCCTTCATCCAGTTCTGTTTGACCTTATTAATGGGTTCTGGCAAATAATTATTAAGTATCTTCTTATGGTGGGCCCTGGGAAGTTTTTAATAGTGACCGTTCAATCACCACTCTTTCCTGTGGTGTGGTCCACCTGAGATTTGGATCTGCATAATTTTCCGGACTATGTCTAAAATAGGCGGGGAAAAATGGATGTACGGTGTGGATATACAACACATCATCAAGGTGGGCCCCATGGTAAGGGTAACATCCACTAAGGTATTACCCGGGTAACAGCTCATCTGCTCCCCTTCTTCTTCGATGTCTTCTACTTCTTTCTTTAGTTAATGAGTAACTGGTTTACCTGTCAACATCTTGTTTTCATATTAATTACCACATAGTTGCTATCTGCACATTATCTTCAATGTTTTGTACCCAACAGTGGCTGGGGCCACGTCAGCATGTTTGCTAACTGGCTTAAAATTCCTCAACTCAAATTGGTTTGGTTGGGCCAATCTCTGGTTTTGTAGAAAGTATGGGCATGTCAAACCTTGTATCAGATTTTTATGAATGTCAATTTTATTGAAGATTAAAAAAAAAAAAAAAAAAAACCACCAAACCTTCTATTGAGCATAATTCAGAAACATTGGTAACTGATTTCTGAGTGAAATCCTGGCTTTTGAACATTGGTTTGGCATGGGAAAATTTTTCTCTTTTTTGCATTCTTTGTTTTAATTAATTCGTATGAAGCACAGCACCAATTGAGCTGAATAACACCCTTATCTAGTATGTACATAAATGAAGAGTTCATGGCAAATTATTCCTCTTGTTTTCAAAAGATTCCTGAGTTTGCTGACTTCTCTTTAAACAAATGACATCAAGGCTATCTTTAACTGTTTGACCGAATTGTCTACGTGCAGAGTTGATGCTCCTCGGCTTTATTTCTCTCCTATTAACTGTCTTTCAAAGTCTTATTAGCCATATATGCATCCGGACGAGCCTTTCATATCACATGCTTCCATGCGAGAGACATATCGCCTCTACTTTTGGACACGAGAACCACCATCATGATTCCTCTGCCGGACTTACATGGAACCGGCGGCTTTTGTCTGGGGGCACTACTGATCATTGTGCAAAGCAGGTAAATTTTAATACGTTTCTGTTACTTCTTCCTTTTTCTGCCACACAAGCAATGATTGTGCTGATGGAAGAGAATACAAAAACGGTTCCAAACAATAGAGAACAAACTTGATATGGAAAACTAGGCTTCGTACAATTTTACACTGGGCTGGTATATCAATCAAACACTGGATTTATATCATAGGCACTATCAATTAAATTCTTTGAGCAAGGGTGGATCATAGAGCTGGCAACCCATGGGGTAACTGACCTGACCTGCTTAAAAGCAGGGCTCAAGTGGAGTTTATCAGGTTTTGGAGCTAAATGGGTCTAGCTTGGGCAAAGTTTATCAGGTTTCGGAAATAAGTGGGCCAAGCTCTTTGACTGTGGACTGACCTTACCCGCCCATATATCACTTATGTATAATTCAATGAGTAGTATGCAGTAATCATGTGCTTTCTTCAGTGTTTTGAATAGCGTCCATAGTGTAGCGGTAGCGTTAGCAAATAGCGTAAATCTCCTGTAGTGTACGCTATAGGGGTCGTAGTGTAGGTAGCGTACGCATAACATAGGTAGTATATGCGTAGTGTATGTAGTGTGCGCTACACTTTCTATATATATATATAATTATATATATATAGATGATAATTGTATTTTTTTGGTACTTAATAATCTCAACTTGTGGGATTTTAATTTCTTTTCATAATTGTGACTCGTGGTTTTAATTAAAGTGGTTTGCTTAGAAAGTTGTTAATGCAATAATGATTTGATTTGGTTTATATATGTGGATTGACTTTTGATAAATGATAATTAATAATTTGTTTGAGCATGCTTATACTTAAAAAAACTTCAAATGAATCATCTTTTAGGCATTTATATATATTTTTCTTACTATTTATCCTATTTTTAAATTAAAAAATAGAAATGTCGTGTAGCTTACGCTACTTACGCTACACACTACAGAGGGCTGAACGCTACACAACATGCTACCGCTATTTAAAACACTGGCTTTCTTTAGTGGTAGAGATGTGTGAAAACTCGACAGTTGTCTTGCATTTGACTCTTTAGCCGTCTCATTAATTTTTTTAAATAAGTTGGTCGGGTTGGGCTTGGGCTTAAGAATCCATGGGCAATGTTACGTAA